>CM028348.1:22320989-23017279 GCA_016618105.1 Dendrobium huoshanense
CCCATAATTGATTGTTTAAAGAAAGGAGAATTTGTCTGGACAACATCGGCCACCAAGGCTTTTAAGGAAATAAAACGGAAAATGGTTGAAGCACCAGTCATGCGTCTACCCGACTTTTCGAAAGTCTTTGAAGTAACTTGCGACACATCTGGCATAGGAATAGGAGTATTATCCCAAGAAGGACACCCGGTTGCCTACTTCAGTGAGAAATGAATGACATCAGGCAACGATACTCCACCTACGATAAGGAATTTACGCCATAATTCAATCCCTCAGGTACTGGAGACATTACCTGCTTCCCCAAGAATTTGTTATCTTTTCTGACCATGAAGCTTTACAATATATCAATTCACAGAAGAAACGGAATGCCCGACACGGAAGATGGGTTGAATTCCTACAAGAATACACTTACACCATTAGGCACAAAGCAGGTTCTGAAAACAAGGCTGCCGATGCACTAAGTCGTAGAATGATGGTTGCTCGTGAGATGAGAACGGAAGTGGTTGGTTTCGAGCAAATTAAAGAAAACTATTCTGACTGCCCCGATTTTGGAGAAACCTACTCTAAGCTAGCAACTGGAGATGATCGTATCGTAGGAGATTTTATGTTAGAAGATGGATACTTGTTTAAAGCTCAAAAACTCTGTATTCCCAAGACTTCACTTCGAGAGTTTATTGTTTGGGAGTTACATGCTGGAGGATTAGCAGGTCACTTTGGACAAGTCAAGACCATTGCTGCTGTTGAAAATCGATTTTACTGGCCGAGTCTTAAGAGGGACGTTAACAGATTAGTAAGGCGGTGCCACACCTGTAAGTTGGCCAAACAACGGAAACAAAAACACGGCCTTTACACACCTCTCCCCGTGCCTAACCAACCTTGGCAGGACGTCAGTATGGACTTTGTTTTAGGATTGCCCAAGACCATTAGAAAACATGACTCAGTCTGTGTAGTTGTAGACAGATTCTCTAAGATGGCCCATTTCCTCCCGTGCTCCAAAACTTTTGATGCGTCTAGAATAGCCAAGCTGTACTTTGATGAAATCGTGAGACTTCACGGACTGCCTAAAACCATAGTGTCAGACCGAGATGTGAAATTTACCAGTTATTTTTTGGAAGACATAATGGTATAAAATGGGGACCAAACTGCAATTCTCTACCGCCTTTCACCCCCAAACAGACGGTCAAACTGAAGTGGTGAATAGGAGTTTAGGAAATCTGTTAAGAACCTTGGTAGGAGAAAACATTAGGGACTGGGACTCTAAGTTGCCTATAGCTGAATTTGCTTACAATAACTCTGTGAACCGAACTACTGGTCTTAGCCCTGCTGAAATAGTGTACGGGTACATTCCCAACCAACCCATTGACTTGATCCCCATGAACACTAGAGTTAGGATATCAGAGTCAGCATCATCATTTGCATCGCATCTACAGGAGTTACATAAAGAAATTAAAAAGAAAATTGAGCAAAGTAATGCAAATTATAAATTTATGGCTGATCATAAAAGAAGAGCTAAGGAAGTTGAAATTGGAGACTTTGTGATGGTTCGGATCCGCCCGGAGCGTTTTCCTGCTGGGTCCGCAAAGAAGTTGCATGCGAGAAGTGCCGGACCGTTCAAGATAATTTCTAAGGTGAATGAAAATGCTTACGTACTAGACCTTCCCGAAGGTTTCAACATTAATCCCACATTTAACATAGAAGATTTAGTAACCTTCGAGGGACCCGAATTTAACCCATGCAATCCACTTACAAACGAGCCTTGTGCGACCATACCTGGTGAGATCCCAAGCCTACCTCCACTCCCAAATTTACCCCCCCTTACCCAATGCGGAGACAGTTGAAGCCATATTAGATGATGAGATCATTACTGCAAAAGGAGGCGGACGTCGAAGGTACTTAGTTCACTGGAAAGGGACCCCGACGACGGAGGACACGTGGGTTGACCGAGAGGAGCTGCAAAGGCTACACCCAGACCTTCTAGAGTGGTACGAGAGCTCTAGAAACACCCACTTGACAGGGTCGAGTTTTCTCCCACCTGGGGAGAATGATGAGGACATCGACAGATGCTACCGACATGTTTATCGCCGGCGAAACCGCAGATCGACGACCACGATTCATCGCCTTTACTTTTGATTTAGATATCATGATGTATTTTATTATTATTTTGTTTTATTTACTGTCTTTCCATTTTTACCCATGTGGGGAGTTATTTTGTCATTGTAGCCCAGAGGGCAATTTAGTATTTTCGCTTTGTATGAGTTGAGACCTATATATAGTGGTCTCTTGTATCATTTTGAGTTAATGACTATTATGAATGAAAATTTGTTTTGATTATCTTGTCTTCTTCTTCTTCTTGTGTGGAGAGTTAGAGAGGAGAACGAGAGCCCAAGGTGAGGGCGAAAAGCAACATCCACCAGTCATTGGAAGAGTCCGTGACTCGTGGTTTATCCCGTCATCCGCTCCCTTCCCTTCTCCCAACCCGCCGGCCCTAACCCCCTTTTAGCCGCCGGCCATCCCACCTTCCACCATCCAGTGGTAAGCCTCTCGACCGTCGACTTCATTCCCCATTCCCCACGAATTCCAATTTTGAAAATTCAAAATTCGAATTTCAAAACTTTCCAATTTTGGAATTTCCTAATTAGGAAAGTTTTAGAATTCGAATCATAAGGGAATTTAAATTCAAACGGATTGTATTCCAATCCTTCCTAAACCACATGAGCCAATTTGGAAACCAATTACTTGCTCCCCTCACCAAATCCCTCTCTCTTGATACCGCCGGCCTTACTAGGCTCCCCCTCTTTAATTGCCTCATTAATTCCTCACCCATTTGAAATTAAAATTAATTTCAAATAAAACTCTCTTCCAAATTTCAAATCCTGAAATTTATTTCAGGATTTGTTAATAAAAAAATCCTCTCTTCAATAACCGCCGGCCCCAGCAAATAATTCCAATAGGAATTGTTTCCTAAATCATCCCCAACTCTTTGGAAACAATTTGAAATCCCCCCACCACTCTTGGCCGAATTCCCTGAAGCCTTAATTCTTACTTTATTTTACTGATCCATTAAAGGAATTAAGAATTAATTACACCACAGCCCATCAATCCCGTCAATCTACCCGCCCCTCTCCCTCTCTGTCAACGTTTCCCCTCTTTCAATTAGCTCTCTGCCAAAGAAGAATCTGAAGCTCACTTCAGATTTTGTTTTTTCTTGTTTGCTGGCCTTCAACGTTCACCATCCCAAGAGAAACTTTTCTCTTCATTCATCTCAAGAGGTCTAAGCAAGACAAATGAGAGAAAATCTGAATTCTCTCAGGTTTTGGGGAAATAAAACTGACATTGCTCTCAGATTTCAGAGAAGAAATCCTCTCCCTAGCAAAGCCGTTTTTTTTTTTTTTTTGTAAGAAGAAGACGACGCATTCCCCTCCCCACTTCAATGTCGAATGGCGGATCCGGAGCTTGAGTGGGGGCTTGTATTCAACGCCGACGGAAGTATCAACATTCTAAAATCTCCGTGCTTTGACGTAGGATTTGTAGACGAGACCACCGTGGAAGAATATTTGGACCGAGTCGTCCCGATTCTTGCTAGCATCTTCGACCGACGATTCTCAACCCACAATTGGAGCCTCGTAAGCCGCCCACTACCTCATTCCCCGCCGGCTACTTTTCCACCAACGAGGTTCTTCGGTGTCGCTTCTTTAGTGGTAATATCCTTCATCGCTTGGACCTTCTTTCTCCGCTAAAAGCCTACTATTAATTGAGAGAAATGGCCTCAAGGTGAAATTCTCATTGTTAAGTGTTGGATTTTGTTAATTGTATTTAGTATTTAAATCTCCTTGAAATTTGAATGAATAGCTTTGATTAATTTCTCTATTGCTAATCTTTGGCCTAAGCAAGTTAACTTTTCTAATTCTTAATTCTATCTTGCATGATCGAAATAAACTTATAAGAGCAAACTTAAACAATTCTCTTTTTAATTTTAATCGTAACTCCTAGTAGTTTCACATCAACTTTTAATTATTCAGCAAAATTTAATAAAATAATTTAAAATTTTAAATTTGGTTTGTATAGCTTACTGTGATTTTACTTCTTATTTTTTGGATCGAGAAAAGAGAAAGAAACTGTTGATTAGTGGTTCATTATCAAATCAGAGTTGTATTTCTCTTTTGATTTTTATATAGTCATGACTAGTTTATTATTCAGTTTAGTTCTGTAGATTCTGCATGTAGATCATATACTGTAGTGTATATATGTTTTGATGACATGAAAGAAATCTTATTGATAAGTTTATTTCAATATGTGGATGTTTATTAGCTCTATAATATGTAGTTTCTATAAATATTACTAAAAGAGAATTAGAAAAATTCAAAAACTAAATCTTGGAATTAGCCTATCATAGCTCAACATGAAAGTATTTGTCATGGACCTCATGGTCGGGTTGGGTTGTGACACTCTTTCACATAGTTTTAAAGTATGACACATTAACTTCATTCCTCTATAATTCACACAATCTTGTGCATCACCTTTATTCTTAAAAATAGGAATCAACACACTTACTCTCCACTCATCTAGCATCTTTTTAGTCTTTAAAATAATATTAAAAAATTAGTAAGCTAAGAAATTCCATCATCTCCTAAGCATTTCCACACTTCTATTAGAATATCATTAGGTCCAACAAGTTTTCCACACTTCATTTTCTTTAAAGGAAATGATAACAGCTATGGCGACCCTACAAGATAGTCATCGATTCCGCAAAAACCGCCTGTCGATGCAGATAAACTGAAGGCTATTCACATAACCGACAAGAAGTCGGCGAACATGGAGGAGGTACAGAGATCTCTCAATAAGTCTAAAAACTTTACAAAAGATATCTCTAACTTCGATTTTACTAGTGCGTTGAAAAAAACAAAAATCTTTATTTTCATTTAGGGTGCTAAGGTCACAAAATTCAATCACATTGTCATAATCTTCATTGAAAAATTTAGCAAAATATCTCATCCCCCTTTGTTGAATATTCTTCTAATAAAAATTTTTTTTATCTTCATCCTTGATACATTTCACTTGAACTAAATCCTTGCTACTCCTACCTCTTTGTTTGGCTAACTTATACATATACCTTTCGCCCTCCTTAATATCAACTCTATTATATAAATCATTAAACGCTAAAATCTTTGCATCACATATTATTTTCTTAGACTACATACAAGTCTCTTTATATATTTTTCAATAATAAGAATTTTATATTTGAACCAATTTTTATAACAAATTTTAATATTTTTTATCTTTTTTACACATTTTGATTCCATTACCAACTATGTTTACTATTATGAACTTTTCTCTTTGATACTTCAAACACATCTTTTGCAACATTCTTAATATAACTATTTATTTTTTTTCACATAATATTAGCTTCCTCATACATAGAATCTTAAGATTTGGAATCTTACTCTTAAAAATACTTTTGCTAACATTTTTTAAAATCCTCCATCTAATCATAAACAACATTTTACTTTATTTTTTATTTTTCTCTTCATCTTAACGTCCAAAACTAATAAGCAATTTTGGGTACATAAACTTTCACTCAGAATAACTTTACAATATTTGCAATAGAAACAATCTATTTTTTTTATATAAAAATAATCAAATTGAGTTTTACTATATTCATTCTTAAAAATGATGATATACTCAACAATTTTTTTTAATAAGATATTAGCAATTACAAAATCATAATCAAAAGAAAAATCAAACATGGACTTACCACCTTTATTATTCGCTCCAAACTCATAGCCACCATGAATGCTTTTAAAATCATTTACCTCTCTACCAACATGTCCATTTAAATCTCCTCCAATAAAAATTATTTCTTTCATAGATATCTTTTGAATTAATTCTTTTAAGTTATTCTAAAATTTTTATTTTGAACACATCCAAATCTACTTGAGGAGCATAAAAACTTATAATATTAATAATCATAGCATCAACAACAATCTTTAAAGTTATAATTTTATCTTCAATTCTATTATTTTATAATATTATCCTTCAAACTCTTATTTATAATCACACCTGCATCATTTCTAGTATAACTTCTACCAAAATACCATAGTTTAAATCCTAAATTATCAAGCATTAGCCTTCTCTCCAACCCATTTAGTTTCTTGAATGCATAAAATATTTATCTTCATATGAATCATAATATATATTAATTACATTAATTTGACTCTAAGGGAACATTTTTTTTAAGAACTTATATTCCAAATTTTTTTTTTTTTTTGAATGAATTTATTTATTTATTTTTCTATTAAGATTGATTGCATATTTTTACTCTTTGGTCATTTAGAGTTTGAATGAATTCTTGAGAGATTTACATGCATAATATAATATTATCATGTATGCATATCTAACACCTGAAATTTCCCATTTTACCTAACACCTAAATCTATTTAAGACATCAAATATACTACTTTATGCTGCCATACTGAAGTTTAAATAAAATTGCAATCACTATTATGCTCATCTTCATGCAGTTGCATATAACCTAGAATAACAAAATTTTCCAAAAAACAATTTCAAACGATAATAACAAGTCCAATGACAAAACAATAAATAGTCAAGCATATTAAGTGAAAAAAAAATGGTTCTATAAGATGAAGTAGCATTCGATAGACAACACTTGTCATACAACACATTTTGCTTGGAATGCAGTCTATATTACGCTTTGAATGAACATTCTAAATCAGTACATGTGCACTGATGATTAGATAAAGCACCACGAGAAGAGAGAATATATAGTAATGGATCATTATCATAAAGCGCATTAATTAATAACACACTCAACTTTGAACAACAAATTAGCTCATAAATTATCCATATCCTTATCTACATATGAATCCCTTGGTCCATAAGAGTTTAAGGAATTACTTCTTGATTTGAGTCCAATTCATAGCCATGCTTTGCTGCTAGTGCTTTAGCAATTCCCACAGATTCCTAAAATTGAAAAGAAGTGACGATAGTAAGGAGATTAAATAAAGGGTTGATCTGATGAGATAAATCAAGAAGCCAAGGCATTTTATACCATGATGGCCACACCGGTAATGAGAACTGCTGTTGAAATCAAAGATTTTGCATGCTGGAATTCTCTTGGAACAGAAAATTTTGGCAGTCCCTGGGGTACATCACCAACCTAGGAAAACCAATAAATCCATGAGTCATTTATGAGAAACTGGACTCAAAATTACAAAAATGCATCACTGCCACGTAGACCTGCATATGATAAATCTCCTTAATTTTCTCAAATATAGTTGATTTGCAGTATAAGATAAGGTGGATAAGGTAAACAATTTTATGGAATAATTTTGGCTTAGTTTTCTTGTTTCTCTCCACTTAACTATTTCTCTCCTCTCTCCAAGGTTGCCCCTCTCATATTGGAATTTTAAATGGTAACTTTACAATTATATCCCTCCTCAATTCATGCTCACCACCGAATTGGTTAAGAATTACTTCATTTCTATCTGCAAATATTTATCAAGCTTATATTAAAACTAACTTCAGGTGCCTGAATTTGGTCTACCTATAGCCATTATTTTATATTTCATATATATGTCCAATACAATCTTTTTGAACTTGATGTTAGCAATAATTTTATACTTGATACTGCAATTTTTCTTTGCGTGAAATTGAACAAATGGGTAATTGCATAAAAACAACATCTCTCGACTCTTAGGTCATTCCCACGACATTACGACTGCAAAGCATAATGTTAATCTCACCAACGAAATTGAAGATGGATGAAAGATTTTCACAAAAGATGTCCCAGTAAGACTGCTGTTAAAGGGCCAGCCGCTCTAAGCATCCTTAAATTCTTCTTTGTTTTTCCCTGCGCCATTTCAAGAAATCTATTAAGCTCAACTGTTTGTGAATTTTAACTAAGTTCATAGATATCTTAATACAAATTCTTACCAACTCCTTCATCAAAAGAAGGATGCCAAGAATGAAAGATCCCATGACAAAAGGAGGCCATTTGAACTAAAGAAAGAAACTGTCATGTGGAATTAGTAAAAATTGATGACATCTTTAAAACTAACTGAACACATGGAAATTTAGGTAATAGAAAGATGAACTGAGTAATTCATAGAAAAAACCAACAAGTTGAAAGCTACCCGTCCTTTTTTTACAATGCACTTTGCCACCAACACTTGAATTACCATAATACTCTACCTGGACCCCAAAAACACACGTCTGATTTAGTAAACATGTGTTCAAAGAGGCCAAGAAGAGCCCACCTAGTTTCACCATATGAGACAAGCAAAATTCCTAAACTTGTGTCATAAAGGAGTCGGCAAATCTCAGCTGATAATGGCAATTTACATATAGTTAAGTAACCAATAGTTCATAAATATAGTTATCGAAGTTTTATTGATTCCTACCATAAATTACAATTTTTTTTATGTTTTGAACTAAACCAATCTAGGTTCAATGCAATGAGATATTGATGCAACCAAATTAAATATTGCAAAGAATCGGATCTTCCTTTCTTAAAACATAAATATAAACGCAAGATTATAACTTAAAAGACACTTTTGATAGATAAACACTAAACATGACACATTGACGCAACTACACCCTTCAAATTACAAAATGTTCGAGTAGAAATATATAGATGGGGTGGGAACCGTGAATAGAGAAGAAGAGATAGAAGACCGAGACAAAATAATCGAGGGGAAGGAAAAAGGAGGCTAGCTCGCAAGCTAGAGAAAACCCGCATGTTTTACATTCCACAAATTATCACTCAAAAACTTCTTTTTCCAACAGAAAAATAGCGAGTATATATAGGAAAATAAAGGATAAGAGTAATTAATGGAGGACATTAAGGCATCACACATTGAACCAATAGGAACTCTTTAAAAAAACAGAAAACAAGGACCGAAAGGACAACATCAAAAGGGGAAAACCGAAGCATCACACAGCGGCCAAGGGGGGGGGGGGGGGGGAACCAAAGCATCAACATGGAGAGAATCCGAAGGTTCAAACAGCAGCCAGGGGGGGAATCCGAAATTTTGCCTACATCAGATTTTTTTTCTCAAACAATATCCAACAGTGAGCTTACCCTCAATGATCACCTTAAAGGCTTCATACTTCTAGTGGTACCATAAATGCAAGTTTATCAGTTCATTACTATTTCCAGTACGATATTCCATTATTACTACTAAAATGATACACAGTTCCATCATACAATATCAATGATTTCAGTGTGTACTTCAACTCAATTTTGATTGATTAATTATAAACAAAGTTCAAGTGATCCAAACTCCTTTGGTTCAGGAAAGAATTATCAAAGAAATTGAGTCATAGTATTTCAATAAGTCTAACACAAGGCGTCAACAAGCTTATTTCAGTATCATGAAAATCAATAGCTTCATAGATTTTCTAGGGGAAAAGAACTGCCATACATGCTTGGTAGCCCCAAAGAGTACCAAGATTCCTTCATATGAAGTTAGCATGGGAAGTGTGCTATACTTCTTGATCTACGTAAAGAAGTGAGGCACCTTTAGAGTAGGTGTAAACTTCCAAGAAGAAACTAGAAAAGAAAAAAAATAGAAGAAATTAGAAATTTTCATTTCATATATTTTCTTACAATAGGAGGTGTATTTATAATACTTTGATAGACCAAATTTACAACATAGAACCGGTCTACCTAAAACAAACTAATAAAAAAATAAACTAGTGTTTATTTTATATGTTGACACATTTGTCAATTATGTTGAGAAAACTATGTTTTTGGTTGTCCCACCATGTTTGTAGCCCATGCTTCGCATCTCAATTGTACGATTTTCGGATCCAATACAATATGGTAAAGTATAACCCTCCATCAACATGAAAAACAATCTTGTCCTCAAGGTTTAGAGAAGGAAAATACAAAGAGAGGGCTGCAAAATTTTCTCATGTGGTATCATACGGAACTTTAATGTCCATTGCAATAGAACTTGACTCTGAAGTTGTAAAAAGGTAGAAGGAGAAAAAAAATGAGAAATTCATACTGACCGTCATGAATAATTTGATGTATAACAAAGTGCTTCCCATATTAACTTACATCTCATTAGAGCAATACTTTTAAAGCTGAAACAATCATTGTAAAACCAATTAGCCGAGTATTTGCCTCCCCTCCCGCCCCCCAACCCACAACCAATAGCCAATGACAAGGCTTGTACAGGTAATCAAGTGATCATATGGCTCATAGGAGATAAAATCTTATCAAACATTGTCGCTCTTTCTAAAACTTTATGTTTAATTCAACAAAAGTATGTTTTCTTAAATCTGTATGCTAAGGGAAATGATTTCTGATTAATTAATATAACCTCTCAAGCATATTTTGAACCCACTGAATTAGCTGTAGATCACAATAAACTTATTAGATCAAGAATAATAATTTGAGCTGCTCCCCCTTCCGAATAAAATTCTTTCATTATCAATATATCATAGTGTTATCAATAAGTAAAGTTTACTTGGCTTTATCTTTCCTAAAAAACTTTCAGCATTTTTATATACAAGTTGTTGGCGTAAATAAAATTTATATGATAAAATAGGCCTAAAATTTATCCTTCATCTTAGTCGCATTGTTATTTCACTATCATTTTAGCACAGCATTTGGTAACCTTAAAACCAGAGAATTGTTGTTTTGGAGAAAGTTCTAAGAGCAGACAAAAAGTATAATTTTTTTGTCGAGAAATTATAAGTATATGCATACATTACTAGAATCTGGAAATGGAAAAAATACCCAATATTATCTCTAAAGACCTAAGCTAACAATTACAGGTTGACCTATGATGGATAGCTTCAATTTTTAATCTAAGTCAAGTATCCAGGCCCAAATCAAGTATGGATACCTGGAAAGGATTTAAAACCTTCTGGTGCAGCTTCCTTTAAGACGCAACATTTTTGTTTTAGCAGGCTTCCAAAGTTTCATGGCTCACATCATAACTATGCACTTCAGAAAATGATTAGTTGAAGAACCACGGAAGAAAATTAAATTAAAAAAAATATGCATCCAAAAAAATTGTAGATGTAACTGATAATATCCAGAAGGAAAACTAAGAAATGATTTATAAAATGGGAAAATTATCATTCTAGAGTTTTTCCGTAATTGCCAATTAATCTATAGCATTATTTTGATCTGCAAATGAAGTTTATTGCTCACTTGTTTCACAAGTAACGCAAAACACCATAACCAAATATGACTAAATAAAAGTTAATGTTTTCAAGTTAAAAACCTTGTAAAGCAACTACATAAGCATATTAAGAAACATTATGCAATTAAATTATCACCAGGATCTGAGTCATACATCACTAGCTCCAGCAATTATGCTGCGAATAAGAGGAACAATTTTGCTGCTTCTTTCTATGTTGTACCCTAAGAAGTACTTGGCTTGAGATAGTGCAATCACAATGGCTGAGGCAGTAGTGAAGCCAGATATTACAGAATGGCTGATAAAACGAATCAGCCATCCAAGCCTGAAGATATATTGCAATTGCTTAGAAAAACCATATCAAAGAATACATCTAAAAATCACATTAAATTAAATGTGGTTGATCTAAAAATTCCATCAACCTTTGCATCATATAGTACAAAAATAACAGTCGAAAACTTGTTCATGAGGATAACATTTGTGTAACAAGATTTAAAATCTACAATATAATGGTTCTGCATTCAGGTTCCCATAATTATGAAAGTTGCAAATCATTAAAAGTAAACAGAAGTAGCATGTGCAACATTGTTAAGCATCCTGATATCAAGAACTGCAGAGTAAGCTCACTCAACATAGAAGAGAAGAAGTTACATGTATAAGCACCATTAACATTTTGGAGGGATTGCATTCAATAAATTTATTTGATTTACATCTGGCGGTTCCTCGTCATGATAACTCTATGATTACTCTCGGCCGACACTTTGATAGCATACAAAATACAATTGCAGCCAGACAGTTATAACTAATACTCAAATCGATAAGCCATGTTAAGCAAAAAAAAAAAAACAATGACATTTAATCATTCCTAAACAATCGTAAACCATTACAACAGGTAAAATCTGTGAAGTAGATCAACAGCTGATTTAATAATAATTTGACAAAAAATCCAACCAAAGAGAGCTCAAAGCCATTTATGCACACAATATTTAATAAGACGTCATATTAAGTTCTTAAAATAAAAAATTTGGCACCTATAATGTAGGACTTGATAGAAAGGATCGAGTACCTAAATAATCCCATGAGACATTCCAGCACACCAACCATGAAGGCCAATAGGATTGCAAGTTCTGTGTATAGCTTGTCAGAAGAATCTACTATTTTGCTCAAGACATTGGAGACCAAAAGTGACACTAAAGCCACCGGACCAATCGCAAGTTGTCGTGATGAACCAAATATTGAATAGACAAAGATTGGAACAAAGCTAGAATCTGTTGGCAATAATACTCATCAGCATTAAAACATTAAAAAAAATTCACAAAACAACGCATCATCACACTTAAACTAAAAGAAAGAATGCACTTCAAGAGCACCACTCACAAAGTCCATAAATTGGATGAAGCCCTGCTAACTTCGCATATGACATTGCCTGACATTTCTCACAAGAAAAAAAATATTAATGAACTTAATTACCAAAATTAAAAAAAAAAAAAAAAACGCTAGATCTATCAATATAACTTGAGTAATGCATCCAGAACTAAGAATCTCGGATGAGAAAAAGGATTTAGTTCAATTGCATCAACAAAGATAAATGTGACATATATACTATTAGATTTGTATTAAGAATCATGACATAAAGTTGGTGCAATTTTACTTACATGCCTGGTTTCTTCCATCATACTTTTCTGTGCAAATTATCATCAATTTTATCCAAGTAGTTCAGATTACATTTTGGAATCCTCACCATATTTTTTTGTTTAGAGCAAGACTTTGTGTAAATTCTTGCTTAGTCAATGTTTTTCAAATGATTTCCTACCACATAACCAACAAACCAGGATACTCATTATCATCATCATTAACTTTATCTTAACTATTTCAGAGTCAACTATCTTAATCCATATTTTCCACTGCTTACAATTAAGCGTTGCCTAAAATATAAAAATCTTGTTGGGGTGAAATGATGAGGAGTAAAACACCACAATGAAGAAACAAGCAAGAAAGTAAAAGCAGCGGAAAAGTAAAGGAAACCAGTATTTAACGTGGAAAAATTCAAAATAGGAAAAAAATTACGGAGCCACACCACACCAAGAAATCCACTGTGAAAATTGGGAGAAATAAGTACAAATATCTCTTCTCTCTCACCCTCTACTTGCTTCTCTTCTCATATGCACCATTCTCACACTTGTCATAACTGAAAATACAAGAGAAAGCCAAGTAAAATAACTCCAAGGGACACAACCCTTCAGAAATAAGAAAGAAAACCATTCAGTCTATCTCGCAGTGCTGCAGTGCCAATTTAGGGCGCTGCGGCGCTCAGGCCTCTGTCTTGCACCGCTGCGGCGCTCTACTCTTTGTCGTTCAGCGCTGCGGCACTCGGGAACATAGTGCCAGGGCCCTCGAGTACCCAGCATAGAGGCATTGCAAGGAAAAAAATTTTGGGTAAACCCCTCGCACCCCCAATAAACACGACAAACTTTGAGATCCGAGATAACAGAACTACCAGATTGATCAACACAATCACATTCCATACATAACAAATCTATTCTTCACAAATCACATTGAACAACTTCTATTAACATTACTTTAGGTTTACCAGTATTTCTTTTCTAATTCTTCAACACGAATTTTATCTGGTTGTTTGATAATTCATTTTCTATCCTCCTCTTTGCACTTGTGCATATTAAAACCACCTTAATCTATATTCTATACAACAACAATATCAAGCCTTTGTCCCACTACGTGGGGTTGACTATATGAATTCTTTTATCTATTGTGTCCTGTGATTAATCTATATTATATCTTAAATAATATTACTCTAATTATCCCGTTAATTTAATCATTCATTAATTTAATCTTTTTAAAAGTTGTATGGCTATAAGTAAAATTCAACTCAAGCAGGATTTAATAGATCCTAAAAATTCAAATTTAGTAATCTTGAGAGCATCATTGTTTAAAATTGCGGAATATGAGGCTCGCCTTTGCACAATTCCAGTGAAAAACGCGAGGCTTACGCCTCAAGTTTCTTTTATGAGGCACGCCTTGAGGCTCGTCTCGCCTCACTAACATGAGGCTTACGCCTAACCTGTATGTATGTATGTATATATATATATATATATATATATATATATATATATATATATATATATATATATATATATATATATATATATAAACTTACATAAATCATAAAGTAAAGCCCTGAACAAATCACACTTCGTGCACCTCGAAGTTGTAGCAATTTCCTCTCAACCTCCAGCCTGTCGCCTTCGTCACAGCCACCATCGTCATAGCCATCGTCAAGGATCACTTGAAAGCCGCACACCCTACCACCTCTAAAATTTTTGGAGTATTAATCTCATCTTTATATTATTGAAATACATTTATGAAAGAGTAAGATGCCTGAAATAAATGAAGTAGAAGCATATTGGGAGGCATTGGACTCCACAGAACAAGACAGTGGAGAAATCAATTTGTTATAATGACGACTAAAATAAATATTCCCTTAGTAATGACAATACATATGATTTTCTAGTTGTTGCCAACTTTTCATCCTTTTTTAGAAACTAAATGTAGAAAAGTAGAGAGCCAAGAAATAAAGAATTTAAAGTTGAACTTAATGTTATATGATACCTTTATGCATATTCTATATTTAATAATTTTTTGCTCATATAATATTTGTATTTCAATTATATTTCATGCAATTTATCACTAAACAATTTATGTCTAGTGCAATTTTTTATTTCATATGTCATTGTGTTACTTCATAGTTCAATAGAAAGATAATATGTCATCTTTTAACATATTATTTAGGTATTCTATAAAAATTTATTTTTAACATTTATTTGTACTTAACGAAATATTTTATTTTGAGGCTTACGCCTCAAAACACCTTGACGCCTCGCCTCATGAACAAAAAACGCCTCAATACCTATTTGCGCAATTTTAAACATTGGAGAGGATCAAAACATACAAACTAATTTAGAATGACAATTGTAAAATCTTCATAAATCCTGATAATTTGTTTGGCTATTTGTTTCAAGAATTATGATTTGTGAGAGGGAAATATACTTAAATCTAATGAATGGCACATTCTAAAAAATTCTGGATTTAGCCAAAGCTAGGATTTAAATGAGATTAATCAAAATGGTAGAATGTAAAATGCCCAAAATTCTATTTTACAAGTTTTTAGAACCCTTGCCCTATTTCCATCTTTAACCAGGATGCTCATCTTATAATGCCCGACCAACAGAATCCCAGCCTTAAAATCAAAGAAAGAAAATATTTGGAAATTAAAACGCGTGCATGGAAACTAGGTATAAATCTAGAAAAGGAATTTCACAATAATTTCTTCAAGTACAGCAGCTTTTACCGCTTAAATGAATATGAAAAAGAATAGAAGGGATTTAAGAGAACTCCGCACCTGAGGAACAAGCATGATTCCGACCGTGACCCCTGCCATAAGATCGGCCTGGAGAAACTCCCTCCACTTATAGGTCCGAATCCACCGGGTGCAGGGAAGAAAGAGCTCCATCCATTCCATCGACGACATCTCCCGGAGCCTTGAGACCCACCGGCCGAGGAAAGGTGCCGACGGTCGCCGAAAGGACGACAGCGATGGATGTAACAGCGGCAATACCTTCACCGGCCGTTCTCCAGAGGCATCCGAAACAGCATCGACGATGCTTGACGTCGCGTAGGAGATCTCCATCAAGGGCTGCGACAGATAGAAGCGAACCGTCCTGCACTGCGACGGCGGTGGGCCGCCTAAGTTCAAGCTCCCTTCGCCGCCGGAGGAAAAGAAGAAAAGAAAGTTCGACACCGACGAAGAGACCCAAGAAATGGACCTGAAGCAGAGAGCCAATGGATTAGTTAAATCAAGTTACGTCTCAAGATACGGCCGCTTCCAGTTCTTTTGTTTTTTGTCTCACCAGCGCATGCATGTGGATGCAATGGCTGACCAGTTGCGTTCCGTCTTTGAAAGGTGCAGAGTGACGTATAAAGTTTAAAATGTTTTGTTGAAATATGCAGCGAGCTGCAATTTTTAATTTAACTTCAAAATAAAAATAAAGAATGTATATAAAAAAATCAACAAATTTGGAGACTATTTGCTTAATAGAAATTATTTGAATCATAAACTCAAAGTATACTAGAAGTGTATAATTTAACTTGAAGATGAAATCAACAACAACAACATCAAGTCTTTATCCCACCATATAGAAATTTTTTTTTGAATATCATGAAAGTTTATGTATTAGAACTAAGAGTTTACAAATTATTAAGAGTTTGTAAACTTTGAAAAAATTAGAAATGGATTAATGAAAGGTCTTAAAATAGATGAACTCGAATGTTTCAAGGTGAATTTGCCCATCAAACTCGATTATAAAAGGCCTTCCCTTCAAATGCTTCTATTATCAATAGCATGAGGGTATCATTTGATCATCCTCTTGTATCATGTCAACTTGAGCAACCCTAACTCATATTTGTCGATGAATAAATCGTCTTTAAAGGATGAGATTTCTAAAAGATAGTACTCGAATAGTGATCCATTATCGATTTTTTTTTTTTTTTTTTTTTAAGTTTGATAAATGTTTAGCTCATATAAAAGCTCAATGGGTGAAAGATCAATAAAGGTTCCATGGTTAAGCCTTGTCCTCTAGATTGGAATTTGAACCAAGATAATCAATGTTATATTCAAGTTTGATTTGCTCCCAAAAGAGGATCAACAATATTGTTAGAGGTTAGGGTTTAACAAATTATTTTCAATCACCTATGACTTGGGTTAAACCTAAGGGATTTTGGTGTCACAAAGTTCTACGATGTCAAATACCACCCTAAATGTGATTTAAACAAAGCTAGAGCTCAATGTGATTTAATGTCCCCTAACATGACTATGCTAAGGTCCATTAAAGTCAAAATATTCAACATAGATTAAGGGTTGTACATGTCGAGTCTATTAAAGAATTATAATCATATATAGGAGATCACGTAAAGGCTCAAAGCCTAGAGGATATGAGGACTCCTTAAAATTTTTAAGGTCAGTCAAGGATTGATGAGCAACTAAGCTAGGATAAGATTGCCTAACTACAAGGATCTATTTAGTCAACATGAGCTAGATGGGGGTGGTTTGGTGGGTCTTTCTACATTAGGGAAATCAATTAAGTACAAATCTAAGTAAGCCACATATGTCCTAAACAAATTTTGATCATTCTAAGAAGACTCACGTCAATTGAGACTTTCATCTTTATGGGCTAACTAAATGCCCTTTTTATTTCTATAGCATAATAAGATATTGTATTGTCTAATCATGCTTCACTATTGCATATATGACATAAATTACTACAATTACTCTTTTTCAAACCCTAGAAAAACTTTATGCTAAAGGAAAAAGAGACCCTTATTTGAGGTAGAAAATTGTCACTAAATTTATTTCCTACTAAAAAATTGTTTTCATATGAATGTAAGATGGTGGTCGAAGTAAGTTAGGTGATGATTGATGTCATTGCATTAACCATCAGTAAAAATATTTTGGTGACTCAATAAGTTCACGTGTAGGAAGACCATCTCTTGTTCATGATTGAGGTGGATTGTTATTGGTTACCGAAGTATTATTGTAAGATTCAAATCATGATGTGATTGCTCATGAAGGGATATTCAAGGTCATTATAACATAGAAAGAGAGACAAGATCTTGACGTGAAACCTCTTGAAAGAATGATTCTTGATGTAGTTTGGGATTGTTGCTTATAATGAAGGTCTAATTCCATGCTAAACATTCATGGATCTTTCTCGAATTTATAAGTTTGTGTTAATTATGAGTTGATGAAAGTGATATGTAGTGATGACAAAGATGTGAGCATCTTGTTGATGTATCATACAATTATTTTTTCCTTAGAAATATTATATCCTCTCATGTAATAGAAACTCGATGACATGTCACACATTCCTTATATGATTTATGAATTATATTAATAAAATATTTGTTTATTGTTTATCTTCTACTTTTTTTGCTTTCAATAAGAGTCACATGGCAAGACATCTATAAAATGCATCTTTCCGTTTTTTATGGACATTAGTTGACTGTAGATGTTAGAAGGTGTTAGCCAAGGAACATTCAATGTTAGCAAAGGATGGTGGCTAATGTAGTGTGGGGAATGTTGGAAAATGGTAAGAGGTCTTGATCAGCTTGAGCATGCTCTTGATGGATTAGAGATTGGGCACTAGAAAGATGAGTGTCAAATACTAGTATATGATACGTATCAATTAGATTATTTGTAAGTCTTAATTAATAGTCGATGGGATCATTAATATCAGTTAATAACTAACATCATGCAATGGTTATGTCACGACCCGACCCGACGGGGACGGATCCCGCCCGAACCGGATCGCGACGAAACCTTCTTATCCAGGATCTGGCTTTGGAGTTTGGTTGCTGAACTGATCTTCCAAATACTTAAACTCAACAGGTACAAAAACACAGAACAACAGAGCTACTATAAATCATCAAACACAGCGGAACAAAACATCTATCTTTTCATTTCCTCAAAATAATCATCTACAGAACAGTACATGGCTTTCAACAGAAAGAAAGACAGAACAGAAAAGCCATGACTGTACAAAAATCAAAAGTACAAAAGTACCTATACTGATCAGACTCTGAACTCTAGTCCTGGACTTCCTTCCCTTTCCCAGAACCTGAAAACCACCAGAAAGCAAGGGTGAGCTCAACAGCTCAGCAAAGCAACAAACCACCAATCTAAATTCTCAGAAACCAAAACTAAATTCATCAGACAGAAATCATATCAGAAATTGGAACAGAATCGGATCTCGAATCAGAACAGAATCGAAAATCAGAACTTGTACGGACAGATATCAAATCAGAATCAGAGTCGTACAGATCAGATCACAGAACAGAATAAATCAACAGAGTCAGAATTATACAGAAATCAGAAATCAGAATTTGCAGATCATATCATATCAGAATCACAATTGCGTACAAAACAGATACAGAAAATAGAACAGATACAGAAAACAGAACAGATACATATGTCATTCATAGCTTGCCCTGACACTGACGGAATTTCTACGGATTCCGACCCCTTATGCCTCCCTTCCCAGACACTGACTGAATCTCATAGGATCCAGGCCCCTTATGCCTCCCTTTGTGCTCACGGCACCAGAACAGATGTGCTTATAGCACCAGAACAGAATTCATCGGATCCGGAACAGAACAGATATCAGATTTCAGATTTGAGCTCATTTCAGATTTCCCCGACACTGACTGAATCTCATAGGATTCAGGCCCCTTATAACTCCCTTTTATAGCTTATACACATAGCATTTCAATTCAGAAGAAATCCGGAGAAATCAGAAATTACCCAAAAATCGGGCAGCACAACGGCAGTATACAGAATTTACACAAAATTTCTTGCAAAGAAAATTTACCGAATTCGCACATAACATAGATAATCATATTCCAGAACATTTATTCTACTGCACAGAGAATTTACAATTTCACAGAAAATTGTAGTCTACGAAAAACATCGCCGAATCAAAAATACCCGGACAAAAATCTTCGGAAAATAACCAAAATGTGCACACTCGGCACGTCAACAATATACGGAAAGTTACGCGGTAAAAATCGAACCAATCAAAAGATACGGACGAAAAACCGTAACGGAAACGAAATCCGGACAGAAATTACCGCCAAACGCGACGGAACTGAAAATTGAGAAAGGCGGAATGTGCCTTACCTCGAGCACAGCAATTTCCTGAACAGTCTCTTCGAACGAAAACGGCTCCGCGTCGTCCGAAAATCCACTTTTCCACAAAAGCCCTCGACTTTCTCTCTCCTCAGAAAAATCAGATATTTTTAAAAAGATTTTCTCTCTCTTCAAAACGACTGAAATCAGCTTTATAATCTTCAGATCGGCCCGGCCGATCGCGACATCGTCCCGGGACGATCCGACCAAAAGGATCGTCCTGGAATCCTCCCAGGGCTGTTGTCTGGCCGATATTTTCTACAGTACCAATCGGCCTGGCCGATGTCTCCAATCGGCCTGGACGATGCTTACAGAAAATCACCTGGAACACTTCTGGACAGATTCTGGAGCTCATTCTCAACTGATCATCCCAGGACGATCCCAGATCGTCCTGGACGATACTGGAGCAGATTGTTGGATATTACAATCTCCCCAACTCAGAAAAATGTCGTCCTCGACATTATCCAATCCAAACACAATCAGAACAAATACGGGTACGACCGTCTCATGTCAGACTCCTTTCCCCAAGTCGCTTCCCGTGCAGTCCGGTGCTTCCACTGGACTTTAACCATCGGAATCTCTTTATTTCTTAACTTCCGGATGTCGTACGCCAAAATAAACTCTGGCTCTTCCTTGTACGCCAGATTCTCCTGAATCTCAACCTCATCAGCTGATACTTTCTTCCCAGAGTCTGAAACCCACTTCCTCATAGTGGATACATGAAACACATTATGCACATCAGGCATAGAATCAGAAAGCAATAGGCGATAAGCAGATTTTCCAATTCTTTCCAAAATCTCAAACGGTCCAACATACCTTGGACTAAGCTTGCTTACCTGACCAAATCTGCTCACACCCTTCATCGGGCTGACTTTGACATACACAAAGTCACCAACCTGAAACTCAACAAATCTGTGCTTCTGATTGTAATACTTATGCTGTCGATCTTGAGCAGCTTTCAATCTTTCTCTTATCAAATTGATCTTCTGAGCAGTTTCATCAGCAAAAGTGGCCCCCAAAGCCTGCCTATCTCCGACCTCCGTCAGAGTCAAAGGAGTACGACACTTCCTGCCATACAGAGCCTCGTACGGTGCCATACCGATACTGGACTGAAAACTGTTGTTATAGGCAAACTCAATCAGCGGAATATGATCTTCCCAGCTTCCGCTAAAGTCCAGAACACAAAGTCTCAACAGATCTTCCAGTACCTGAATAGTCCTCTCAGACTGTCCGTCGGTCTGAGGATGAAAGGCTGTACTGAAATGCAGTTTCGTACCCAAGCCTTGCTGAATGCCTTTTCCAAAGTCTGGAAGTAAAACGTCCATCTCGATTAGAAACAATCACGCGAGGCACACCGTGCAATCTGACTATCTCCTTCACATATATCTGTGCCAAGCGTTCAACTGAATCCGTCTGTCTGATCGGAAGAAAATGGGCTAACTTCGTCAATCGATCTACAACTACCCAAATGACATCGTGCCCTTGTCTAGATCGAGGAAAACCCATCGCAAAATCCATCGTTACCTCCTCCCATTTCCACTCAAGGATAGGCAACGACTGCAACAGTCCACCTGGTCGCTGATGCTCTGCCTTCACCAACTGACAGGCTTCGCATCTCGACACAAACTCTGCCACATCCTTCTTCATCCCAGGCCACCAGAACAAAAGCTTCATATCAGCATACATCTTACCACTGCCTGGATGAACAGTGTAGCCTGAATGATGAGATTCGTACAGAATCTCCTGCCTCAAATCTCCAAACACAGGTACCCACAACCTGTTCTTACAGAAAATAGCACCAGAATCAGAAATTCGAAGTTCAGGAGTCTTACCAGATCCAATCTGTGCAATCAACTTCGAATAATCAGAATCTGACTTCTGGGCTTCTTGAATCCGTGCTTCCAAAGAAAACTGAATACTCATCTGAGCTAACTCCAAACCACTGGAGGAAATCACCTCCAACTGCAATCGCTCCAAATCACGAATCAGGAAGTCATCACAGGTAAGCTGCAAACCTGACAATCCAGAAGATTTCCTGCTCAAAGCATCCGCTACCACATTCGCCTTCCCAGGCTGATACTGAATAATCAAATCATAGTCCTTGATCAACTCGAGCCACTGTCTCTGCCTCAAATTCAGATCCTTCTGAGTAAAAATATACTTCAGGCTCTTATGATCAGTAAAGATCTCACATCTGACGTCATACAGGTAGTGACGCCAAATCTTCAAAGCAAAAACTACTGCAGCTAACTCCAGATCATGCGTCGGGTAATTCTTCTCATGTGGTTTCAACTGTCTCGAAGCATATGCAATTACCTGACCATGCTGCATCAGGACACATCCCAGTCCTTTCAGTGAAGCATCACTGAACACCTGAAAACCTTTCGTACCTGACGGAAGTGCCAACACTGGAGCTGAAGTCAGACAATCCTTCAATCTCTGAAAACTAGCTTCACACTCCGGTGTCCAAACAAAAGGTACTGACTTCTGAGTCAGTCTCGTCAGAGGAGTCGAAATCTGTGAAAATCATTTCACAAATTTCCTATAATACCCGGCCATGCCCAAGAAACTACGTACCTCAAATACCGTAGTTGGCCTTGGCCAATCAGCAACTGCCTGAATCTTCTGGGGATCTACAGAAATGCCTTCTCCGCTAATCACATGCCCCAGAAAAGAAATGCTCTTCAGCCAGAATTCACACTTGGAGAACTTGGCATACAGCTGATGCCTCCTCAAAGTTTCCAACACAATCCTCAAATGTCTGGCATGATCATCCTCAGATGCAGAATATACCAGAATATCGTCAATGAAGACGATCACGAACTGATCCAAATACTCCATGAACACTCGGTTCATCAGATCCATGAAAATAGCGGGCGCATTGGTTACCCCAAAAGGCATAACCAAAAACTCGTAGTGCCCATACCGAGTACTGAATGCTGTCTTCACCACATCAGCCTCCTTCACCTTCACCTGATAATATCCGGATCGCAAGTCAATCTTCGAAAATATTGAAGATCCGGAAAGTTGATCAAACAAGTCATCAATCCGAGGCAAAGGATACTTGTTCTTGATCGTAACCTTGTTCAAATCTCTGTAATCAATACACATACGGAGTGTACCGTCCTTCTTCTTCACAAATAAAACAGGTGCTCCCCAGGGTGAAACACTCGGACGCACAAAACCTCTGTCAACCAACTCCTGAAGCTGAACTTTCAACTCAGAAAGTTCTTTCGGTGCCATCATGTACGGAGCTTTTGATATCGGAGCTGTACCCGAAAAAATATCGATAGAGAACTCCACATCTCTATCCGGAGGTAAACCAACCAACTCATCAGGAAAAACATCAGCAAACTCCCGTACCACTGGGATCTCAGAAACAGAACCAACCTCTAGGTTCAGATCCCGCACCGAAGCCAAAAATACTGGGCATCCTTTCTTCCACATTCTACTTACCTCCAGCGCTGAAATCAGACTGGAGAGAACACCTCGTAATCCCTGAAATACAACTCTCTCTCCAGCCATAAGCAAACTCACTTGCTTCTTCAGACAGTCAATCTGGGCTTCATACAGACTCAGCCAATCCATTCCCAGAATCACATCATACGAAGAAATCGGCAACAAAATCAAAATAGATTTCCACTTCTTGCCAGCAATGTCAATCTCACACAAACAAAACTTGCGGGCAATCAAATTACTTCCAGCCGGTAAAATCATAGACAAAGAAACCGGTAGAGAAAACAAAGGCATCCGGATTCGGTCAAAACAATGCTCGGAAAGAAACGAGTGACTAGCTCCAGAGTCAAACAAAACACGACAGGGCTGATCAAAAATGTAAATCGTACCTGTCACAACATCCGGAGCATCGCGAGCCTCCTGCTGACTCAGACTGTAAACTCGTGGCTAAACTGGAACAGGAGCTGAAGCAATAGAACTACTCTGCTCAGAGGGAGTCGTAGGTGGTCTCCGTGGTCCCGAACTAGTACTACCACCTCTACCAAAAATCCTCAGGGCGAGGAGGAACAGTCCTCGGTCTTCCTGCTGAACCGGCAGGTCTGACAAAACTCTCAGATCGGTACTCAGAACGCCGATCAAATCCAGTCTGTGGACATTCTGCAATCCTATGTCCCGGCTGACCACATCTGAAACAAAGACCAGCTATCCTGTAGCACTGGCCATGGTGTCGCCGTCCACAACTCTGGCACACAGGTGCCGTACTGACAGATCCAGAACTAGTCGTACTGGTAACAGTACCAGACGATCCTCCGCTCCTTCTGGAATCTCCAGATCCAGATCCAGGAACAAATCTCCTCTTCCCAGAGGAACCGCTGCCAGAAGTCTCACCTCCAAATCTCTTCCTACTCGCAGTCCACCGCTGCTGAGTAGCCGTCATGTCATTCTCAATCAGACGAGCTCGCTCCACAAGCTCAGCGAAGTCAGTGATCCTGAATGGTTTCAGAGGCTGCCTCAAAATGTCTCGTAATCCTCTCAGAAATCTGTAGCACCTCTCAGCAAAAGTGCTGACCAGCTGCGGAGCGTACCTGGCCAATGCAGTAAACTCAGCCTCGTACTGCATCACCGTCTTGCTCCCCTGAACAAGCCTCAGAAAACTCTCCTGCATCTACTGTCGTGCAGAAGGAGGAACAAACCAGTCTCTGAATACCTCAGTGAACTCTTCCCAAGTGATCAAAGAGTTCAGTCTACCCTGAAATCTGGCTGCCTGCTGGCCGTCCCACCAGTGCTCAGCCTCTCCGTCTAACAGAAAAACAGCTAACGGAACCTTCCTGTCTGACGGACACTGCATTCCATCAAAAGTCTTTTCCAACCTCCTCAGCCACTCCTCGGCTGCTCTGGGCTCAACAGCGCCCTCAAATCTCGGAGGCTTCAACCTCAAAAATAACTGCAGATGTCGATCAATGTCCTCAGATCTAACAGTAGAAGCTCTGCTCTGAATCTCGCTCATCATCTGAGCAACAAGTGAAGCAAACTGAGACAGTGTATCAGCACCGACCACTGGGGCTGTACTCCCCACTGGTGCTGCCTGATCGGCACTCTGCCCGTCTGTCATGTCTGGGTCTGGCTGATCCATACAGAAAAATCCAGAAAATTCGGAAAACTATCACAAAAACAACACAAAAACAACACAATAAAAAGCCAAACGACCCAAAACTACCCC
Organism: Dendrobium huoshanense; assembly: GCA_016618105.1. NCBI lineage: Eukaryota > Viridiplantae > Streptophyta > Magnoliopsida > Asparagales > Orchidaceae > Dendrobium > Dendrobium huoshanense. Next base: position 22,346,095 of record CM028348.1, read on the forward strand.
CTGACAGACTCACTGATCACTTCCTAGAGCTCTGTTTTACAATCCAACCAGTGCTCTGATACCACTTAAAAAGCTTGTCACGACCCGACCCGACGGGGACGGATCCCGCCCGAACCGGATCGCGACGAAACCTTCTTATCCAGGATCTGGCTTTGGAGTTTGGTTGCTGAACTGATCTTCCAAATACTTAAACTCAATAGGTACAAAAACACAGAACAACAGAGCTACTATAAATCATCAAACACAGCGGAACAAAACATCTATCTTTTCATTTCCTCAAAATAATCATCTACAGAACAGTACATGGCTTTCAACAGAAAGAAAGACAGAACAGAAAAGCCATGACTGTACAAAAATCAAAAGTACAAAAGTACCTATACTGATCAGACTCTGAACTCTAGTCCTGGACTTCCTTCCCTTTCCCAGAACCTGAAAACCACCAGAAAGCAAGGGTGAGCTCAACAGCTCAGCAAAGCAACAAACCACCAATCTAAATTCTCAGAAACCAAAACTAAATTCATCAGACAGAAATCATATCAGAAATTGGAACAGAATCGGATCTCGAATCAGAACAGAATCAAAAATCAGAACTTGTACGGACAGATATCAAATCAGAATCAGAGTCGTACAGATCAGATCACAGAACAGAATAAATCAACAGAGTCAGAATTATACAGAAATCAGAAATCAGAATTTGCAGATCATATCATATCAGAATCACAATTGCGTACAGAACAGATACAGAAAACAGAACAGATACAGAAAATAGAACAGATATATATGTCATTCATAGCTTGCCCTGACACTGACGGAATCTCTACGGATTCCGGCCCCTTATGCCTCCCTTCCCAGACACTGACTGAATCTCATAGGATCCAGGCCCCTTATGCCTCCCTTTGTGCTCACGGCACCAGAATAGATGTGCTTATAGCACCAGAACAGAATTCATCGGATCCGGAACAGAATAGATATCAGATTTCAGATTTGAGCTCATTTCAGATTTCCCCGACACTGACTGAATCTCATAGGATTCAGGCCCCTTATAACTCCCTTTTTATAGCTTATACACATAGCATTTCAATTCAGAAGAAATCCGGAGAAATCAGAAATTACCCAAAAATCGGGCAGCACAACGGCAGTATACAGAATTTACACAAAATTTCCTGCAAAGAAAATTTACCGAATTCGCACAGAACATAGATAATCATATTCCAGAACATTTATTCTACTGCACAGAGAATTTACAATTTCACAGAAAATTGTTGTCTACGAAAAACATCGCCGAATCAAAAATACCCGGACAAAAATCTTCGGAAAATAACCAAAATGTGCACACTCGGCACGTCAACAATATACGGAAAGTTACGCGGTAAAAATCGAACCAATCAAAAGATACGGACGAAAAACCGTAACGGAAACGAAATCCGGACAGAAATTACCGCCAAACGCGACGGAACTAAAAATTGAGAAAGGCGGAATGTGCCTTACCTCGAGCACAGCAATTTCTTGAACAGTCTCTTCGAACGAAAACGGCTCCGCGTCGTCCGAAAATCCACTTTTCCACAAAAGCCCTCGACTTTCTCTCTCCTCAGAAAAATCAGATATTTTTAAAAAGATTTTCTCTCTTCAAAACGACTGAAATCAGCTTTATAATCTTCAGATCGGCCCGGCCGATCGCAACATCGTCCCGGGACGATCCGACCAAAAGGATCGTCCTGGAATCCTCTCAGGGCTGTTGTCTGGCCGATATTTTCTACAGTACCAATCGGCCTGGCCGATGTCTCCAATCGGCCTGGACGATGCTTACAGAAAATCACCTGGAACACTTCTGGACAAATTCTGGAGCTCATTCTCAATTGATCGTCCCAGGACGATCCCAGATCGTCCTGGACGATACTGGAGCAGATTGTTGATATTACAGGTTAAGGGTGGGAGTTGACATCATTTAACTTTTTGTGTTTAATTGTAGGTAATGATAGGCACTAATATTATTTAATGCTCAACATTGAGCAATGGATGATGACATACATATTTATTGATTGACAATGACAAGTGTTGACGATTGCGGGTGTTAAAAATGGTCAACGATCATCATCGGGTGACGACAATTTACGTGAATTGGTCAATGGCTAACATTGGGTGGTAAGTGAGAGCATCTATCAAAGTCGTTAGATGGTAGAATTATTTATGAATTTTAAATTTCCTTGAGTATTTAATGTAGAAAAAAAAAAAAGAGAATTAGTGAAATATATTTATATATTTTGGGAGAGAGAGCCTGATCCCTATCTTGAATTATCTTTAGACAGTTTATGGGATGATCTAATGCTTAATCTTTTCATTTTTGTTGAAAATTTCAACCCTTAATAAATTCATATTTACTTGAGCCTAAATTTGTCACAATCATCTTACGACGAGCTTATTTAATTATAAGCACACATAATTTGGAAGTTGCTTGACCCATTAAAAAGGTTTTAAGAAAATTATAATTATGCTTTAAATTGTTTTATTTTGGCTCAAATGAAGCCCTTCTTATCCTTGGTTTGAAAAAAAAAAAATTCCTCTTTTAGGGACTGTTTGGTTAGAAGTAAAATGGGAGTAAATTCCAAATGCAATGTTTTTGAAAATATTTATGTTTGGTTGGATGAAAAATGAATGCAAAGTAAGGTAAAAATGTAGTGTAAAATATTATAGTTCATTTTTGAGGTAAACTAAACTCGCATAGTTTTGAGTGAGAATTGCTTGTACTACAAGCAAGCTCGCTTGATCTACGCCACCACCCATTTGCCACCCACCGCTGGACACTACAATCCACCACCACTAGCTGACACCATCCACCTCCACTCGCCGTTGGCCATCATCATCTTTGAACTTTACACTACATTTATTTTACTTCAAATCAAACGAAAATAAAAGCATTCACCTACATTGACTGTATACTCATTCAAACAGCTCCAAAGTATTCCTTTAACACTGTATTCTTTTACAAAACATTCCTTTTTTATCCAACCAAATTAAAGAATTGATACATCATCAAAAAAATTATCTTGATCGGGTACGAATCTTGAGGAAAAATTAAGTTGGAAACTTCCAAAATTGAAATTGGGACCATCCAAACTCTAATTTTAGCAAAATTACAGTCGAACTGAAAGTCTCAAGAATACAAACTCAACGACACCAAATTCGACTCAATCCGAGCCAAAATGGGTTCAAATCAATGGTCCGAATCGTTTTAGAAGGTTTGAACCTCAATTTGGATTACCAAGTGTGACATGCTTAGAGTCGAATCGAGCAGCTCGATGAGAAGAATCCAATGAGCCCAATATCAAGGGATTTCGACATCATTAAAATCTTTAAATGTCTAGCAAACAGTCCACGATCAAGGGATTCAACATCGGTCGTCAATTCAAACCACTCCCCATTTATACTTGATCTTCCTCTTATTTATGAGTCATGTCACTCTTGGAAATCTATAAATAGATCCCTCATTCCTCTTAAAAAGGGACCCCTATGTAACGACCCCAAGATCCGTGTAGCGAAAGGATTCATCTGATTGTTCTATTGCCTTTTTTTCTTTTCTTTTCTTTTCTTTCTATCGGTTTCCTCATCTGTTGTTCATATCAATCCATACAAACATATATCCAGAGCCAGAGATAATTACATTACAGAAACGAAACAACCGCGGATACTATAATTCACAAATAATACAAGAGTCAAAGTACAGCCAAAAGAAAATACTACACTAGCCGTACATGGTACAAAAGAAAGCCTACCAAGGCTACAAAAGAAAAGCTACAGAACTCGGCAGAAAGATCGTCAAGCTGGAGGCCCTGCACCTGAAATCATTAACCACATATAATGAGCTTACAAAGCCCAGCAGGTCACCAAAGCCTACAACTGAAATCAAAGCACGACACTGAAAACAATATGCAGGTTAATCAACTCAAGTCAAATCAATCAGTCGAACATGGTCAATGAGTCAATGCAATCCGGAAATCAATAGTCAATAAAACCAATCAATGCAGCGGCAGGCAAATCGATAAATCAAATCAATCAATTAATATTCGTCAATCAAATCGATGCTATCAAATCAATATGATCTAATCAATGAAATCAATCGAGAAAAGCGATACGAAATAATGAATCTATACAATGTCCATTTAAATGCTCAATAGTATCAATACTCGGTAGTCAATCGATGAAATCAGTGAAATCGTACGATACAGTAAATCCGATCAAATCCAATAAAGCAGAAATCGATAAATCAATAAATCCGTTCAATAATAAGTCAATTCAATAAATCGGTCAATATCAATAAATCAATCCGAAATCAATAAATCAACACAGATCAGGAAATCTATGCGATGCAATATCATATACATGCAATTTCATATAATGGTCTTACTCGACAAGCACAAACACTAGCTATTATCAATAGTGCTGTTGTAGTTATCAATCGTTCAATAGTGCTGTTGTAGTTATCAATCGTTCAACCAGGTTAAACTGGCTATTATCAATAGTGCTGTTGTAGTTATCAATATTGTTGTTGTAGATATCCATACGTTGGTTTCTATAACCAACGTTCAACCAGGTTTCTACTTGTCTTTCAGAATCAATCAATCAATACAATAATCGATGCAATGAGCAATAATACAGAAATCTAGAACAATCATATCAATAGTCATATACATATCAATTCAATCTATCAATTCCGGAAAAATCAGAAATCGTACGAAAATCGGGCAGAGTAACGGTAGTCTATCGAATTTACACAAAAACCCTGCAAAAAGATACAAATCCCAAATTTCTCCAAATTACCAACGAATATCCACGGCATCAATGCAAGACTATCAACGTAAAGAATACAAATCAAATCAAGTCCTGATAATTTTCTATTCGATTAAAATCGCGTAGAATCAATTCCGACCTGTAAAATCTTCGTAGAATACAGTCAAATCGTGTACAATAGTCATATCTATAACATACTAAAAGTTGTGCGGTGAAAGTTGTGTCAATACGAAATCAGGTCTAAAAGTAGACTACGAAAACACAAAACAGTGCACAACTCGATCAAAACACAATGTCTTCAAAAACAGAAACAGGGTTCGGAGTCCTTACCACGAGATCTACACTTTCTCCAACAGCAGTGTCGGACGAAAAGCGCTCCGCGGTCTCCGAAACCAAGCTTTCCTCTTTTTCCCTTTCTCTTTCTCTCTCCTCAAAATATCTGAAATTAAAAATCTGATTTTCTCTCTCCTCAAAACGAGCTCATTTCCTTATATCTTACTCAGATCGGCCTGGCCGATCGTCAGATCGTCCCGGGACGATCAGATCAAATCCTGATCGTCCTGGACAGTTCCAGGGCTGTTGTCTGGCCGATAATTTCTACAGTACAGATCGGCCTGGACGATCTCAACATCGTCCTGGACGATCTGTACATAAATCCTTCCAGAAAACTCACCAGAAATCAGCTGTTTTCAAAGCACTGATCGGCCTGGACGATCTCAACTTCGTCCTGGCCAATTCTGGGAGGAAAATCCAATTCAGAGAGGAACAGTAAGGGAACGAGATCTCACAATCTCCCCACCTTAGAAAAATGTCGTCCCGACATTTCCCTACAGGTACGAAGCAAAACAAACAACGCAAAACAAACCGATCGAAATCCAAATCCAAAACAAAACTCGTCGAAATCCAAACAAACACACAATGCAATCAATCACATGTCAATATGCAATGTTCATATGTCAATATCAATCGGTTAGTCAAATCAATCTTACCAATAGAACTTTCCGGTCATTGCTGATCTTCACGATGCTGTAAACTCTGTAGACTGTAGATGCGTGGCACCACTGGAGGTCGTGGCGCAACTGTCTCCCTCTGATCTCTGACAGTCCTATCATCCATCCTGTTCCCTGATCTCTCACTGTAGGCCCTCGAGCCAACAGTCCTCTGTTGTCCGGTACCCGCACCAGAATCAGTCCTTCCACCCAGTCCTTTCTGAGGACAATCTGCTGCTCTATGTTGCTCATTTGGTACACTGGATTCTGCTGGAGGATCCATATCTTTTCACCTGCACAATTCAAAACAATAATACACACATGCAATGATTTATGCCAATGAAGCTCTTAAAGCTACCCAATCTACTCAATTCTCAAGCCAAAGGAAACAAGAGAGAGATCGAAGATCACTCTTGCCTCCTTGCTCCTCCTCGACCACCGCTTGGAGTTCCGCCGGTCCACCACCTGAGGTCTGGACTTCTGCCGGACCACCACCTAAGGCCTAGACTTCTTCCAAACCACCACATGAGGCCTGAACTTCTGCTGGACCACCACCCGAGGCCCGGACTTATGCTGGTCAACCACATGAGGCCCAGACTTCTGCCGGACTACCACATGAGTCCCAGACTTCTACCGAACCATCACCTGACGCCCGAAGTTTCACCCGTCCACCACCTGAGGCCCAAACTTCTGTCAGACCACCACTTGAGGCCCAGACTTCTATCAGACCACCACCTGAGGCCCGGACTTCTGCCGGACCACTACCTGAGGCCCAAACTTCTGCCGGACCACCACCTGATGCATGGAGTTCTGCCAAACCACCGCCATGCTACCAATTGACACTCAAAATTTTAAGTAATGTCAAACTTCTGCCAGTCCACCCAGATACATTGGACTTTCATCCTCGTTTATCACCAGATTTCAATCACACGGTTGACATTTGTAATCTGATCGCCCTCAGGGACGAGTCAGCCCACTGTAATCTACCCAAACACTAATAAAATCATTTCAACTGGATAAAACCCAGTGGTTTTTTCCCTTCCAGGGCTTTCCACTTAAAAATTTGTATTCTCTATATGTCCGTACAACGCTAAGATACAATATTATAACTCTATCGCCATGTATACTCTACCCCGCAACAAGAACATAATGTGGGCACCACTTTTAAGTAATATACATCATTTTTAAGTGTTTAATTTAATTAAATTACACCCTTCAACATAATTCAAATTTATTTAGCAATCACATATATGTCAATTATTAATATTTTAATTTATCTAAATTAAAAAATATATGTATTTTTAATCATGTCCTTGTACAAAATTAACAGTTAAGTTATTTTATTTTAACAACATCATTTAAATTTCAAAAGTATAATAAATTAGCACTTTGTAGATTACTAATATTATTTAAATTTGTTGGTTGCAAACTTTTATCATGTAAATATATGGGTTGATTATGATATAATCTATTATCGAGATATTTATTTTGATCATAAAAAATATAAATTCTGGAGGGCGTTTGACCCTCAAATGAACTAGAAAAATTTACAATCATCTGTATTAATATTTGATTTATGCTCAGTCAGACCCATATTTACGGGCATTAGAATCATTGAATTTGTTTTATTAAGATGGGCTATCTCAACTATAATTTTATTAAAAATGAAGTCCCCATAATATCAAAATTAATTCCTATAATTCCTAACATAAATATTTAAATCATTAGAAATTTCAAAATTATGCAAAAATTCATGCATGCTAATTAATGTTACGAGTCATATATCATATTGATCAAGCAAGAATCTCGATGCAAACAAGAGTTAAGAACTTCAAAAAATAAAATCAAGATCATTTGAACTCCGATTTCAACAAGAGTATAGCCAAATTGAACATCTTAAGGAGACAAATCTAGAGACACTAAATTCGATCCAATCCGAGCCCAAATGGGTCCAAATCAAGTGACCAATCCCTATTTGAAAACTTCATAATATTAGTTGGATGACCAAATAAAATTCAAATGTGATGTGCTTATAGTCAAATCTAGTGACTAGACAAGACGAATCTCTGAATTCTGACATCATTAAGACACTCAAATGCTCGATAAACGATCGATGATCAAGGGAGTTGATGTTAGCCGTCTATTGAAACATTCTCAACATGCTCATGATCTTCTATTTATTTACTAGTCATGCTACTCCCAAAAAATTATAAAAAGATCCCTTATTCTTCACTAAAAAGGGGAAAAGAGAAGAAGGAAAAACCCTCTAAGCACCCTTATCTTGACTCCATTTGTAGGTTCTTCTTCAACCTTAAGCTTATTGGTGAAGTCTAGGTTATCTTGCTTGATCCGTCACAGATTTTGATTAAAATGATTAATGATCTTGATTTGTAGTAGGGTTTTTTGTCATAGATCTTATTTAGTTAACAATTGCTATATGAAATTGACCAAATGATCTCCTCTTGTTGATGTTGGTGACGAATCTCATGTTATCCCTATTCGAGTCTCTTTCTCTTAGCTCCGCCCTCATTTGTTCTCCCCCCGTATCCTTCATGGCTTAAGTTTACTGTTTGGTAGATCGTTGAAGGTTGATAAAGCAACTTCCATTGGTTCTTGTCCTTATGTTGCTCACGTTTTGGTTGAGCTTGACATCACAAAAACTTATCCTGATAAAGTATGGTTGGGACCTGAGAAATTTGACTATATTCAGGACATCTTGTTCTGGAGGCTTTCCCCTCATTTTGTGCTTCTTGTAAATGCATAGGGCATTTGAGTGGTAATTGTCGGCCTAACCCGCCTATTGTTTGCCTAATGCCTCTAAAAAGAGAAAATAATGAAAAAGGGGAAGAATTAGAGATCTCTCATATATTTTCCAGCAATCGTCGCTGACAACGGCCACTAGATATTATCACCAATAGCCACCATCATCGTTGACGATCGACATTAGAAATTATCAACATTTCTAAAATATTGTCAATATTGTATCCAATTTCTGTTGATCTTTGTATTTTCCTCTTCTTCATTAATCAGGAAAGGAAGATTTTTGTATCGCTTGTTACAAAGTGAATTCTGCAATTGGTTGTAAGGATATTTTTGGATTTTCTTTACTATTTCTCTTTATATTTGGTTCATCGTTCCCTAAATAAAAACATCTCTACACAATTTGTTTAATTATGTTGGGGCAATTGCCTAAATGCCATAGTATTTTTAAACTTTTATAGGGGTGGGTTTAATTACCTAAAAACTCTTATAATAAAGGCTAAAAAATACATGAAGGAAGACAAATTACCTAAATAATCATATAATAATTTATTTTTCGGGGGGGGGCAATTGCCCTTCCTGGGTTTAAGGTGAATCCACCCATGAATATAAATATTATTAAATTCCAATCATCTCGATATAGCATCAAAAAATTATCTTGATCGGGCACGAATCTTGAGACAAAATCAAACCAGAATCTTCAATAATTAAATCTGGGATCACCTGAACTCTGATTTCAGCAAACTTATAGTCAAACTGAGCGTCTCGAAAATACAAACAGGCGGAAAATTAGTAGACGGTAAGGCACGCGTCGAAAATATATTACTGTCGCAAAATTATCCGTCGAAAGGATTTCCGGCGAAAAAGCCGTCGGAAATATTTACGGCAGATATAAACTCCGCCGGAAAAATTTAAAAAAAAAATGAAAAAAAAAATTGAAAGAAACGGCTACCACTTGAAGTCCATGAAGGCCGCCCACGTCCAGCCCAGCTGGGCTCACCCACCCACGGTCAGCTCACCCCGTGCAGCCCAACCATCTTCTCCCGTGGGCCCGTCAGCAACCCGCCACGACTGCCACAGGCGGGATTCGAACCCCCGCCTTTTGGATCCCGCTGATGCCCGCCGAACCATCTTGCTACCTGTGCAAAATAGTATAAGGGACTGATTTGTTTTATATTTATATTATAAAAGAAAGAATTTGTTATTACTTAATTTTAAAATCAAAATAATTAATATATTTAATATAATTCATTTAAAACATTTAATTTATATTTTTATAATTCATTTAAATGCTGAGTTTATAAAATATAAATTTCATTAAAATAAAAATAATTAAATTAATTTATAAATGGTGAGTTTAATTTAATTTATATTTTATTTAAAATAATTACTATATTTAAAAATAGAGTTTTTTTAAGATCAAAATAATTATTATATTTAATTTAACAATAAATTATTAAAAAATTTAAATTTATTTTATTTTAGTAATATTTAATATAATTTAATAAAATGAATAATTTTAAATATTTCTAATTGTCGTTTTCCAGAAAATTTGAAATTCTGTCGAAAATCTGCCGGAAATTCGGTCGGTATTTCTGACGGATTTAATTTCGCCGGAAATTCCGTCGGAAATCAGCGTTTTTCCTGTAGTGTATGATATGAAAAGCAAAATAATAAGAAAGATGACTCAAACAAAATCTTAATAATATAGCCTTACACTTAGTTTCACTTATATGGTGCATTGCATATGATTGAATTAATTGATTCTTTATTCATTATGATTTAATATAATTGAGTTCAGAATCTTAAATTATTGTTTAAATGTATACACCCATTTTGTTAGCTTACTCATGCAAGAAATATCATTTCTCCTGCATTTGTTCATACAAGTTGTGTATTTAGTTTATGTATTTTTGTGATATGTGGCTTCCATATATAAATTTTATTGTCATATTACTTAAGCTTCTATTTGCATTATTTATGAAGTTTTGAATTATTAAAAATGAATTTTATTAAGAAGTATCAATTCAACCCCTTTTAAGTGTCCTTTTCTCACATGTTAGAGCTAATTGAGAAATAGATGTTACACGATTCCACCTAGATCTTTGTCGCAAACTACATCTAAATAGTGGGGGAGTTCATTCTAGCCATCTAACTGCCTTTGGTGGCTACCTTGCTTCCTTCATCATTGGTGATTAGCCATCACACCTAGTGCCTTTAGCACCATTATCTCTTCACCATATCACCATTATCCTTCACCATCCTCATCTTGACCTTTGTGTTCACGAAAACCACCTTTTTTGTTGTGTTCATCGTTGCCATTACCTTTTTCATAGCAACCATTACTACTACCTCTGTTTCTTTCATAATCACCTTCATCACTATCATTATTGCTTACTCATGTTTTTTTCTTAAGTGACCTAAATCTCTTTTGAGGAGTTATTTAAAATCTCTCATCAAAGTTATGCATTGTCAATTCTTTGAACAAGAAAAGGAGAGCTCTTAGGAAGAGGATGAATGTTACATGAAAGATTGCCTTCATTTCATTCTTAAGGCCTTTTAAATAGAGCTTTATAGTGAAAAGGGAAACGTGATGCTTTTTTTATTTTTCTCAGGCTCCATCCAGATTATTCAAGTTGAATAATACAATTTAATTTTGGGTTTGAAATCTTTGTTAACATCGGCCGTTCTGATATAATAAATTTTAGGGAAGGTTTTTGCCACTGCTAAAATTGCCTAACATCATGAAGACTTGACTAGATAGCTCAAGATCATTCAATTGACCGAAATAAAAGGATATAATTTAACTAGCACCACCATTACGGGTCGATTCCATTCTATGTAAGTAGATTAACTCTCCTTAGACTTTTTATTGGGATTGACTCAACAAGCATACTTCCTATGCATTCATTTCTTTCTTTATGACCAAACCCTTCATTATAAGACTCCAAAGATTTTATTTTCTTATTTCAATACATTGGTAGCTATCGTTGAGCACTTATCATACAAAAAAAAAAAAAAAAACTTCTACATTAAAAATATTTTATGATTTTATAAAGTCTCTTTATCATGTCATCCATATTGATAGGAAATCTATTCCACAATGTCCATGTCTCTCCATAATATTCTCATGGTTTGAGTAGGGAGTTTCCATTTGACAATCAATAAATCACCAAATGGTATGTGATTATCTTCCAACCATATTTCATATTTGTGTTCCAAAATCTAAATAGTACCTAAATTGCGAGAGAATAACAATTATTTACATCTCATATGTCAAGTTATAACAATCTTGTATGTTTATACCACATGAACACAACAATCATAATGCTCCACATTAGTGCCACTTCAACCACAGGGTAGCTAATAAATATACCTATTTTGCTTTTGGGAGGAGCCTTTTTGGCTTTTTTGAGACATAAACCCTTTAGTAATCAAGATATTCCCCATATAATTGAGATCTTTAAGAGCTTGCACTTTGCTTCTTCCTTTTCTCGCTCTCCCAATCATAGATGTAAGTTAAAAATAATAAAACAAATTTTCAAATGCTTCTTTCTCCTACCCCCTTTATTTAATTTTTCCAATATGTTCTTATGGACGATCTTCACCGTCAATCAATAGAGTATTTGAAAATGATATATATATACACATTCAAATAAATGAAAATCTAATGGTTCAAAATTATAACTTGAGTGAGCAAATATTTTGTTTATTATTATTAAATGATATATATTTATATCACCATAGTTAATAAGAAAATCACTCTTACCTAATAGCTTGAAATTCTAAGGAGTAATTTGGATCGCAAATAAATAATATTATCATGGTGTTAATAAAGATGGCATTCTCTTTCAAAATCTCCTTTCATATGTTTCATGGTGTTAAGAAAGACGCTTATGCAGGAAGTGGAAAAAAAGAACTTAAAAGTGAAACTAACAAACTAAAAAAAAAAGGCAAATAATGCATGTAATATAATATTTATTTGTTATGGAAATATTTATAAAAAGGAATATGAAATTAAATGGAATCCTAAAATATTTAAAATTATTTAATAAATATAAAATTTCAATTTCAATACTACTTCAAGTTTCTGAACGAATTCCTCTAGTGTCGTATAACATAATGCAAACAAAGAGGCATAAAGGAAATTACTACTTTTCAATTTTCCACGCCCAGCCTTTTCAAAGCATCTAACTTGCAAAATATACAAATCCTTATTTCATCTTGATATGTTGATTGAGAGTTTTGACTATCAACTAAGATGTCTTGGGTTCGGGTCTTTCGTATTTGATGTATATATGAGTTTGCCTTAATTGATATACATGTCCCTTAAAAAAAATATTCTTCTTAGCTCAGGTGGATCCTTCTCCACGCCCGACAAAATGGAAAATTATTTTGTGTGGTCTTCGAACGTAGAGGATCATCTAGATTGCTACGTATGCACTGTGTATTTATAGATACACATCAAATACTAAGCAAATCATTAATTGTAAATATTTGATGAGTATTTAGTGAGTAATTTCTGCGTTTTTGATGAGCTTTTGCTGAGTATTTAGTGAGTATTGTTGATTTGTTGGTTATTTGTTGCTTATTTACTGTGTATCTACAAATACACGATGCGTATGCAGCAATTTGAAAGATCCTCTACGTTCTGACTCCACACAGAATAATTCCTCCCCCAACAGACCCAATGCCTTTAAACTGTTCAATAAATGATAGAAAGCATATTCAAAAGAAATTATACAAAATCAGACTGAGGAAATTTCAATGCAATGCCTTTCTCCAAGCTAAACATAAAATCTATAAAAATTTTCGGCCAGAATTTGTTTTTACTCGAATGGCCTTCCAAGTTGTGCATTGTCGCATACTATTTTGTTTGTTAATAAATATGAATCGCTTCATCAAGTCATCCCTTGTAGGCTTCAATAAATAAGGCCAAATGAGAAGATGGCGATGTAGAAAGCAATTTTCTCATTTTTGTTTAGAACTTTTTACAAATGAATTAATTTTTATAATCAAAATCTAATTTTTAGCAAATAAATTCAACTAAATTTGTAAGAAATAGAAACAATGTTAGATATTTTTCAAATTTGGTGTTTCCTCTGAGCAAAAGATTGATCTCTTGTTGCTGATGTTAAATAAATCTTTTACAAAAGGGTTTCTATTGTTTCCTCCCTTTTGGATGTGCATATAATTTTGCTTGTCAGCCGTATTATGATGAGGAAATTAAGCTGGCAATTTTAAGCTCGCCAAAGAGATCATCTTTATTCTCTTACAATTCCACAATTGAGTTCTTTGATGTTTTTTAGGAAGTGATTGGGAGTCAAAGTCATTGTTGCAATTGATCACTTCTTAAGATAGTAAATAACTTACAATTTATAGCGTCTACTATTCATATTTTTAAAAGAGTTGAATGATTACTTCATTATCAATATAATCTAATTTTTTTTCTCAATATAGCTATGGCTTGCAACGCGACAGGCAAAGTCGCGAACATGAAAAATGATGTTGAGCAGGTAAAACCTAAAGCTTAAATGGAAAAAATTATATGCACATCCCAAAATTCTTATAATTAAGTTCTTATAATTATGCACTTCTTTAATAGCACAAGTCTTCCTATGAATATTATAACCTTTATTTTAACTCCAAAGAGCTCTTATGCTTATAACATAACTAATTTCATGCCCATATCTTCTCGTAATAATTTATACAAATTCATATATGACATTACTAATCAATCTCAAGTCACATTCAACAATAACAGAAGCATATCTAAAAGTGCCATTCTCACAAATGAGAGTCAATATAAAATTATAAGAAATAAAAACCGATAACTATTTTGCTCTAGTTTGCAACTTTGCATATCAAGAAGGCTTTTGATTATGTTAATAGAGACTTTCTATATAATAGGCTAGATTATAAGGGCTTCCTTCCTCTCTTTTCACGTGAAATCATACATTTCAACATGTACTTCTCTAGTTGACTTAAGGGAGCTCTTGAAGGTAGGGCTGTCAATATTGGCCCCGACCCGAAAATCCGACCCGAACCCGACCCAAAAATTTTGGGGTTGGGTTGACCCGAACCCGAAGCGGGTCGGGTTTGGGTCTGAAAAACCGACCCGTTTGCAAAACCGGGTCGGGTTCGAGTTGACCCGAAAACTCGGGATTAACTCGGGAATGACCCGAAAAATTTGTTTGCCCCAGCGTCCCGTCGTCCCGCTGCCCAGCCTGCCCTTCCTTGTTACCCCGACTGCCCACAGGCCACGTGACCGCGTCCGCGCGTCGGAACTCAGACCGTTCGAGACTCAAGAGATCAAGCCACGCGTCGAATCGCGACGCCTGCGGCCTGCCCCAGGCCCCGAGTCAAGTCACCGCCGGCCCGCCAGCGCAGCCTGCCCCACGTCCGCGCATCGAATCGCCTGCACCACCGGCGCCCGCAACCGAAAAGTCGGACCGCGTCCGCGCGTCGAATCGCTTGCACCGAAGCGGGTCGGGTTCAAATCCAAAACCCTAAATGGGTCGGGTTGACTCGAACCCGAATAGTGCCGGGTCAATTTCGAGTTCAACCGAAACCCGACCCGAAACCCGAAATTGACACCCCTACTTGAAGTCTTTCCTTCTATTAATGATCTTAGACAATAATTGTAACACAACAGCTCCCTGATACCTCTTTTGTCTGCAACCGAAGAATTTACATGCAAATCTGCATTATTTTCGCATGAATTTTTATGAATTGGTGATTAGTCATCAGACATTGCTGCCCTCTTTGAGTTTTTTTTTTTTTTTTATGCCACTTTGTTTCTTTTCATGTATTTAGAAACTTTTATAATCGATTTGTCTAATCTACTTATTTTGCCTATTGGATGGCTTCCGTATATTAAACATTGTTCTTGTAAAATATTTAGGTAAATGGTCGAAGAAAAAAAAAAAAAAAAGGGTAGTGCAGTAAAATGATGTTGCAGGCTTAAATCTAACAATAACCATTTTGCTGCAGTTGATACTCAGCACAAGCACTTGTGCCCTACTGATCTCCTACTTCAAGTCCACCACAACCAATCCGGCTTCTTTTTCAGCGCCAGTTCTCGAATCCTGATCAATTGCTTGAGCCTTGAAGCCCTTTCCCTATACATCAAAGCCGTTACTGTTGCAGTAGATTTCCATGGAAGAAGCAGAAGGAAGTTCTGCAGGAAGAACAAAGGTGCCGTGCGGTACCTTTTATAAAATCACCCATTCAGGGTTGATGACTTCACAATAAGCGACTCGCCTATTGATCAAACGCAGCTACAAAATAACTCTTATTTTGCACATTTATCTCGATCAAACTGAATTCAATCTTTACTAAATATTAGGCCATTTGTTATCACTTATTTTTCTTCAAACAAATGGCACTGCATATAATAGTCCTATGGGTTTATTATTTTGAAAAACCAAAAAACATTAAAAAAAATACTTCCAATGGTCGACATTCTAACTACATTTCTACTCACAGCAAAATGACTACTGGTAATCTCACTCATCAGGTTCCTGTATCAAGAGAGAAATTAACTTCAAGATACAACTCGGGTGCTGTACCTCAATAGAGGCAAAAACAATGCTCTCTTATTCTGTACAGTCATCAGGTGCCACATCATTTTTTAATTATGTACTGCTATATACCAGATAACATAACACATCATGATTCGCTTATAAAAAATCCGGTGACCACAGAATAATTTCTCCTCAGTGCTACCAGCAGCACCAGCACCCAAACTCTATTTACCGTTTAGCATACAAAATTGTGCTCATATTGCAGCATCAATAATGTTGGGGTCAGCAGTTGAAAACGAGCGTGTTGAGTAACAAGAAAGTACTATTTTTAAATATGAAAACAACCTTCTATTTATTTAATATTCTTAAAAATAAAACGAAAAAATATATGAAATTTATCATATTCTTTTTATTTTACTATCATAAAAGACAGAATGTGGATGATATTAGAAAGGCCAAGCCATATATTACCTCAAAATTTAGTCGAGATTAATCATCCATAAAACTTAATGAACCTTTTGCACTATTTAAATCCCAGATATTAACAAACAAAAATTACTAAATACTAAATCAAATTGATAATTTGCCTAATAACAGCATTGCAATCCAGTTCGTAGTTCAATTAATCTACTAAACAAATAATCCGAGTTAACTCAACCAGAAATGAAACACAATAGAATACTACTACCACTGCAAAAAAATACAATTACTCAAATATAAATATACATACAACTACGCATACCTGCATCTGTATTCTTCATTCATCGAGCTCCATAAAACTGAATAGAAACTTGTTCACTTAAACTAAGGTTTCGACTGAGACAACTTTTTTATTGCTTTATAAAACGGAGTTTTAATAAAAAAAAAATTGTACTAAAACTCAGTGTTTTCCGTTTTAGAAAGCAATAAAAAAACCGTCCCAAACGAAGCCTACATCTTCATTTGGAACGCTTTCTTACAGCTTCTTAAAGTAACTTTTAATACATAAATTAAAATTTCTTGTATTCAAAAGCTACTTTAAGAAGCAGTAAAAAGCTATCCCAAATCCATCCCAAATGAAGCTTAAATTTCAAATATAAACAAAGAATAAACTAATCAAGAACTGATCTCCTGAACTACTACGAGGGCAGGAGCGGCAGAGAATTTTTGAATAAAAATGGGAGAGGAGAGCATAAACCTCATGCTGATCCCATCCCGTAGCCATTCAGAATACATAATTGGAAGAATTCATTGTTGCTGCAAGGCTGACAGTATGAAACGAGGACCCAAGGCCAAATTACCCACTATACAGAATCTCCACTGATTGTATTCTCCAACCAACGGGCATATAGTTACTCGGAATAACATGCTTATTATTATTATTACTATTATTTAGTTTATTACCTTTCAAATAAAAAATATTGTTTCATTTTTTCTGAGAGATGGGCTTCTTTTCCACTTTTAAAAAAAAATGGGAACAGAACAACTCCTAATCCTGAAAGTAAAAGGCAAATGACACGATATTGCTGGAAATTAACTTAGGCCTTAGAACTGGAGTTGAGGTGCACAAATGGGAAAATTATTCTGTGCGGACACCGAACGCCGTCTAGAGATCAACCAAAATGCATCAAGTCACTGCGGCTTGGTACTGCTGACATGGCACATTCTTGTTAATCCCCGAACAATGAACTGCATTCGGCATCTGCACAGAATAATTTCTCACACAAATGAGGGCACTTTCCCCCACGACTCGACTCTTTATTAAAAAATATTTAAAATAATTATACTAAACTTTTTTTTATCAAACATTTATTATTGATGTCTCAAAATTTATAGTGATGCCTTCTACGAAAATGATTTATCCAGTCTTCATATGAATGATAAATATGAAAAAAAAAAAACTTTTTCCATGCATTCAGCAGCTTATCAAAAAGTAGCATTCCACAAAATAAAAAAGAATGCGTCACTTAAGTCATAATATCTCAAAAACACTAGAGCTTCATTTGGGACAGTTTTTTTATTGCTTCTTAAAACAACTTTCTAGTAAAAAATTAACGCTTCAAGAAGCAATAAGAAAGCCATCCCAAATGAACCCTGAACACTACAGATATAAGCTAATCAGCAATCTAGTGAAAATGAAACGATTAATATCTGGAAAAAAAAAAAAGTTACAATACCTTGCTCAAGATTTAGTGAAGATGAGTATTAAACCTATTAAATTTACTTTAAGATGAGTATAATATATAAATAATAGATCAAAATTTATATCATTCTCATCTCAAATTAAATCTAATATTTTTAAATTTTAGTCTAAATTTGATATCCTCATCTAATATTTTCCTTAATATCCTAAAAAACTTGCCCTGCTGCAACTCTTTGAGCACCATCTACAATGAAATCTCCCCAAGCCATTGAAATTTACAACGTGATTTACGATTTAGATGCAATCTTTCTTATGGTTTTTGACAAAATCATGCTTACCCAACCCTCTGGCTAAGGAAAATAAATGATTCGAAGGCATACCTTTACTAGTTTTAGGTCCAGATAGGCCCTTGAACCAGCACCATGGCTTCAAGATTCTGAAGAAAACCAACTGCCTGACTCATCTGTCTTTACTCGATTTCTGAGAAGAGCTGACTTAGCTAAACAAGCACAAATACCTGTTCTCCACCCAAATACCAAACCATAAAAGAGAAATCAGATTTTCTTAGTCAGAGCTCCAGATTTTGCAAATTTTGAAAAATACATGCGGCTTCTTATCAACACTAAACCTTTCACATTCCATGTTGCAGTAGCCACAAAACCCAGCTATAAATTGGTATTGCACACCCTCAAAATGGAGGTCCAACTATTAGCTAATATGGCACATTCTCATTTTCTATCAATAGTTCCCATAAACAGTTAAAGGAAAGGTGAGTGAAGGTTCTCTATTACAGAGGATAACCAGACCTTCTAAAATCTCTGGTGAAGAAAGGGTGGCAGAGAGCTTCCTGAGCTTTCAGACGCTCAGCAGGATCAAAACGGAGAAGCCCTTGCAGAAGATCAATTAGATCACCAGCAGAATGATCAACATGTTGCATTATAAGGTTCTGCAATGCAGATTGTTAGGGCTTAAATTTACCTGTTTATCATATAAACAAGGAAAATATATGGATAGAACAAGCTACCTGAAGACGTGGTAATTTTCCAACTGCCCTCATGCTTTCCCTAGATGTTGCCCCTTCAGGCCAATCCAGTCGCAAGCCTCGCTTAAAATATTTTTCAGCGTGTCTACTATACAGAAACAGAGTTAAAAAAATGCATTCAACTCTTTATATATAGCAATAAAATAAAATAAGATAAAAAACTGAAACTCAGGCTCCATTTGGGACTGCTTTTTAACTGCTATTAAAGCTGTTTCTAATACAAAAATTAAATATTTTTACTCAAAAGCCGCTTTAAGAAGCAGTACGAAAGCCGTCCCATACGAAGCCTCAATCTTCAACTCACTCTGCTTTCCTAATCATATGAATGGGCAGCGGGCCTAACACCCTCTCCATCATTGCAAGATGTTCCAAGTTTTCATGAGTTTGAAAAAGTGCCTCTCCCTACCATTTTAAAGAAAAACAATTCAGGAAGGATGATGGCTATACTGCTCCATGTCGCACACGCAAATTCAGAAAAAAAAAAAAAAAAAAAAACTCCCATGACTGTGTTAATGGCTAAGATAATTCTGTTAAATAATGCCTATAGAAATCATAAACTCTGTTCTACCATGAAATAAATGTTGAAAGATGGAAGAGAGGTCGTCGAGCATCCAAATTAGGACCAACAGTTGTTATGAAAAACCTATAATAACACAAAAATTGGAGCTTTACTTTATTGAAACTTTTATTTAAATTTAGATTAAAATAGTCTTACATCTAACCATACTTGAGAGTCATTAAAAAACCGATTTTTTATTAAATAAAATTTCTTTCTAATTTTTAACCTTTCTATTAAATGAATAATTCCTTCGAGAATGATATAGTATGACTACCTATTTCAAGGGAAATCAACTCCTCGTACCCCCATAAGACCTTCTTTTTCTTATTTTGGTACTTTCATTCCTTATTCTAATTTCAACTTTACTAGTATTCTTGGTTTTGTTCAAATTTGGCACAATTAAATTTTATTTGTGAGAATAAAATTACAATTGATCATTTGATTTTATATGGTTTAAGATTTCCGTTAAATTTTCCAAGCTTTTCTGATCATTTCATTATCAATTGGGTTAGATTTTTTGTATTGATTGTTTAAATTTAAAGAAAGAAAATTAATGAATTTTTGCAATCTATGTAAATCTTCAAATTCCGGGTAGGTCTACTATGGAAGCCATACATTTATTGAGAGGTTTGATGGAGAAAAATAGAGAGAATAAGGAGGATCTATATATGATATTTATTGATTTAGAGAAAGCATATGATAAAGTTCCAAGAGAATTGCTATGGAGAGTTCTTGAAAAAAAAGGAGTTAATAATGCTTATATTCAAATCATTAAAGATATGTATGCAGGAGCTATTACTTGTGTTCAAACACAAGGTGGTTTGACCAAGTATTTTCCTATTTCGGTTGGATTACATCAAGGATCAGCCTTAAGTCCATATCTTTTTTCTTTAGTCATGGATGTTCTCACTAGACATTTGCAAGATGATGTACCTTGGTGTATGCTTTTTGCTGATGATATTCTTCTTGTTGATAAGACTACAGAGGGAGTTGAAGGTAAACTTGAATTATGGAGGTCAACTTTAGAGTCTAAAGGTTTTCGCTTTAGTAGATCTAAAACTAAATATATGGAGTGTAATTTTAGTAGCAATAGACCTAGTGAGGGGATTGTGACTTTGGGCGATCAAGTCATTAATAAGAGTACACGTTTTAGATATCTAGGATCTATTGTTCAGAGTAATGGTGAAATTGATGGGGATATTATCAGCACAATTCAAGTTGGATGGTTGAAGTGGAGAAATGCATCGGGCTTATTGTGCGATAGAAAAGTCTCCCTCAAACTTAAAGAAAAATTCTATAAGATGGTGGTGAGACCTGCAATGCTTTATGGTGCCGAATGTTGACCATTAAAAGAGAAGCATAATACTAAGTTAAGTGTTGCAGAGATGAGGATGCTTAGGTGGATGAGTGGCTTGACCCTTAGAGATAGGATACGAAATGAGCATATACGTGAAAAGGTTGGAGTAGCTCCAGTGGAAGATAAGATTAGAGAGAGTCGCCTTTGATGGTTTGGTCACATTAAACGGAGGCCTTCCGATGACCCGGTTAGGAAAGTTGAGGTATTAGATTTGACTTATGTTAAGAAAGGTAGAGACAGACCTAAAAAGACGGTTAGAAAATATTAGAAATGATATTTCTTTATTAGATTTAAATGAAAATTTGACTTTTAACCGGACACAATGGCGAAAAGGATTCAAGTAGCCGACCCCATGTAGTGGAACAAAGGCTTGTTGTTGTTGTTGTATGTAAATCTTCAAATTCCCCTTGCATCAATGGATCAACCAGAAGGAAGAATGCCAAAGCAAAAGCCATTGGTGTTTCATTATCAACTTAAACCGAATGAATTATAGACTTTGGACCTTATTTATAGAAATTATGGTTGTTGAAAAATTACAAAACTATCAATAAAAAATATTTAAATATTAAACAAATCCTAAATGGCAAACTTAAACATACTAATAAGTAGCTTAAATACAAACGGCAATTGCATAATACTGTAAATACAAACTCATGATTGTGGACTAAGGAAGACTTGCATTGTATCAATTAATTGTTATTGAGGGAAAACAAAAGAAAAATAAATAAATAATGCCGAGAATTTTAGAGAAAGTTTGTTTTCAAATTGTGAAAGAATCTAATTTAGAGAATGAATGAATAGATAAAATACAAAAGGGGGACATGATTAGACAAAGAATGCCTCAAAGAAGGGGAAGCACCCAAGACCAAAGGTTAGTAAGGTTGGCGTCAATTAATGCACTTGAACCTGGACTTGCGATGGAGAGAGAAAAGCTCCCAACCACTCGGCCACGATTCTAACTGCTTAGGTTGGGTTTTCTAAGAAATTGCACACTTAACCAATATGAGAATTATCAAGAATTCATCCCTATTTAAGTACACTAATTAAAAAATAATAATTACCATTATTTAATCAAATTCAATTGAGTTCAATAACCCGACATGGTTTAGTGTGGGCCTCAATTGATGAATAATGAAATTTTAAGTGTGGACCTAACTCAGCATCCTTATTCGGATTTAAAGATAGCATAAGTTGCTCAATTTAAGCACAACCTAAATTCATATTCAAGTCAGATGTTAATTTATAATAACCCTAGGCAAATTTTGTTCCTATTCATGCTTAGTCTTTGAAATGGATTGACCTAGGGCCAAATTTGGCTTAATTCAAATTAATAGATTCATGCAACTGAATTGGTCAAAATATTCACACTCAGTTAAATTCGACCTAGTTCACTAAAACCATTTTGTAGGCTACACATCATGAATAGGGTTGCCCTTCAACCAAATGGGCCATTTAGTTTGCCTTCAAAATATGCGAGCCTTCACTTGAGCCTTCAAAACAATTATTTATGTTTTGCATTGTCGAGTTGAATTCATAGTCGTTGATGCTTATCGAATTAATTTGGCTTTAATCGAGCCCAAGGGTATCATGTTGACATCAAAATGGTTTTGATCAAGTGCCTTAACTTTAGGTTGGGTTCAAATGAAGGTTGTAGCCACTCACCAAGGTAACTTTTAGGTCAATCAAAATGGTACAAATTATGGGTTAACCAAGAAAATTTCACTTGAGTGAGAGCCACCCCTAGACTTAAAACTATTTAAAGAACATTTAGAATATGGTTATTGGGCTTTGCCCATATCTTAAGTGATTTACTCATTAAGTGTGAAAGAGTCTAGCTCCCTAGAGTTTGGAGGCTAATAAGGAATAGGCATCAGACTAGTCACAATGTGATAGGAAATACTTGATTTCAAGTAGTTCCTAACCAAAACTGAAGCCGAACAAGGAGAAAAACTGCTGTCTCCAACAGTGGACAGCAACTATGCGCAGGAAAAACAGTGAATATTGCGAGAATATTGGGAGACAACGAAAGCAAAGACTTGTATTTTTACTAGTAGACGAAACAAATAGCAATATACAATTTGTTCTTCAATTCGAGAGGAAGAACGTACTCTCCAAAGTCTCCGGCGAAGCCAAGAGCCCAAGACAAAACCTAGATCTCAAAGAGAAAACTCAAATTCAAGATAAGCCGCCAATCCCCCCAAAACTCCTAATTATACAAAATAATCATAAAGGACAATAATGGACTTCCTAAAACAGCCTCCCATTCAAAATTTTTCCCTCCCCCATGCGTTTTAGCCGCTGTTTGGGCCCCCCGACACGCGCTCCGCGCGTTCCGTCTGGTTCCGCCCGACGTTGGTTCGTCGGGTGTAGAACCGGACCGGTCCAGCTGGGACCGGTCCAGGCGTAACATTACTCCCCTCCCAAAAACTCACCTTGTCCTCAAGGTGAAAGGAGGGGAATTGCTCTTTCACTCTTTCAAACGGCTCCCAAGTCGCGTCGAACTCAGGGAGGTCCTTCCATTGAATC
The DNA here is from genome assembly GCA_016618105.1 of Dendrobium huoshanense. Classification (NCBI taxonomy): domain Eukaryota; kingdom Viridiplantae; phylum Streptophyta; class Magnoliopsida; order Asparagales; family Orchidaceae; genus Dendrobium; species Dendrobium huoshanense. Next base: position 22,369,761 of record CM028348.1, read on the forward strand.
AACACTTCCTTGTTGCCTTCTTGATCTGATCTTACCCCCATAAGCTCGAGGGGCTCCAATATCACTTCCCAATCCTCCGTCATTGTTGTTGGTAATGCGGAGCTAATTGCGTGCTCCCCGAGGGCTCTCCTCAGCTGTGACACATGGAACACCGGATGTATAGTAGCATAGGGAGGTAACTTCAAACGATACGCTACTGCTCCCACCCTCCCCAAGATCTCATACGGGCCAAAGTATCTCGGGGCCAGCTTCTCGTTCCTCCTGCTAGCCACTGATCTCTGTCTGTAGGGTCTTAGCTTTAAAAACACTTTTTCCCCCACTTCATATTGTATGTCTCTTCTATGGGTATCTGCTCGCTTCTTCATTATTTGTTGTGCCCTCTCCAGATGTTTCTTCAACTCTTCCAACACCTGGTCCCTCTCCTCTAAGTACTGCTCGACTGAAGAGACAGGTGTATGTCCCTTCCCATAATGTACTAAGTGTGGGGGGTCTCTTCCATAGAGCACCTTGAAAGGAGTCATCTGGGATGCCGAATGGTACGAAGTGTTATACCAGTACTCCGCCCATGGCAACCATTTAGCCCATTTCCTGGGTGTTTCAGAGGCAAAACACCTCAAATAAGTCTCCAAACTCCGGTTGACCACTTCTGTTTGTCCATCTGTCTGTGGGTGGTACGCGGTGCTCCTCTTGAGAGTTGTGCCCTGCATTCTGAATAGTTCTCTCCAAAACTGACTGAGGAACACTTTGTCTCTGTCCGACACAATAGATTCTGGAATCCCGTGTAATCGAACCACTTCCCTGATAAATGCTGCCGCCACTGACACTGCGGTGTAAGGATGTCGTAGGAGGATAAAATGTGCGTATTTACTGAGTCGATCCACCACCACAAAGATAACTGTGAACCCTTCTGAACGTGGTAGGCCGTCAATAAAATCCATAGACACTTCCTCCCATACTCTGTTTGGAAGTGCTAATGGTTGGAGCAGTCCCCCTGGTGCCATGGCCATGTATTTATTTCTCTGACACACCTCACACCTTGCCACCATCTCCTCAACATCCTCATACATCCCCTTCCAGTAGAGCTCCGATGCCAACCTCCTATATGTCTTATGTACTCCTGAATGACCCCCAACTGCGCTGCCGTGGAATTCCTGCAATATGTGAGGGATGTGTACTGATGTTCGTGGCATCACAAACCTTCCCTGATAGAGTAGCCTCTCTCCCTCCAGATAGTACCCTGAATGATTGCTACTGCCCTTCATCAAGCCTTCTCTGACCTTCTTCAATTCTTCATTCTGCATACTCTCTTCTTGGATGGCCCCCCAATCAATCATCAAAGGGACTGAAACTGCCACCTCCTGAAGTTCCCCCACACACCTAGACAAGGCATCAGCGGCCTTATTCTCCACCCCCGGCCGATACTGGATCTCAAAATCATAACCCAACAACTTTGACAGCCACCTCTGATGTTCCTCAGTAACCATCCTTTGCTCCAGCAGGTATTTCAGACTCCTCTGATCGGTACGAACAATGAAATGTCGTCCCAAAAGATAAGGGCGCCATTTCTGAATGGCCAAGACTATGGCCATCAGCTCTCTCTCATACACTGATTTCAATCTAGCCCTAGTCGATAGCACCTGACTGAAATATGCTATAGGCCGGTGATTCTGCATCAATACTGCTCCTAAGCCATACCCTGACGCATCAGTCTCTACCACGAATACCTGGCTGAAATCTGGGAGTGCTAGAACTGGTACAGTGGTCATGGCTTTCTTTAACCTTTCGAAGGCCTGGGTCGCTGCATCACCCCAGGAGAAGTTGTCTTTCTTTAACTGCTCCGTCAATGGCCAGGCGATGGAACTGTACCCCTTCACAAACCTCCTGTAGTATCCCGTCAGTCCCAAGAAACCTCTCAACCCCCTGATGTTCTTGGGTATGGGCCATTTCTGCATTGCTTCAATTTTGGACTGGTCAGCTGCAACTCCCTCTTGAGACACTATATGTCCCAAATATTCTACCTTTGATTGGGCAAAACTGCATTTTTTTAAATTAGCTCTCAGCTGATGTGCCTGTAGGATCCCCAAAACCTCCTTTAGATGCTCTAAATGTTCCTCCTCGGTCTGGCTGTACACCAAAATATCATCAAAGAAGACTAGCACAAACTTCCTCAAGTGTTGCCTAAACACCCTGTTCATCAAGGACTGAAAGGTAGCGGGGGCGTTAGTAAGTCCAAATGGCATCACTAAGAACTCATAGTGCCCCTCGTGTGTTCTGAACGCAGTCTTCTGAATGTCACCTTCCTTCATTCTGATTTGGTGGTAGCCCGACTTAAGGTCCATTTTTGAAAACACCACCGCTCCTTGCAACTCATCTAATAACTCATCAATCACTGGAATGGGGAATTTGTCTGGTACTGTCTCCTTGTTCAGGGCTCTGTAGTCCACGCAAAACCTCCAGCTTCCATCCTTCTTTTTGACCAGTAAAACTGGACTGGAGAAAGGACTCACACTGGGTCTGACGATCCCTGCCTCCAACATCTCCTTGATCAGTTTCTCGATTTCATCTTTCTGAATCTGGGGTAGCGATATGGTCTAACACTGATTGGTGACACTCCCTCTTTCAGAAGAATGGCGTGCTCTTGCTCTCTAGGGGGTGGCAATCCCTGGGGTGGCTGGAACACCTCCCTGTACTGCTGTATGAGCGGTTGTACCACCTGTGGAATGTCTCCTTCTTCCCCCACACTGACCCTCTCCAAACGTTGAAGCTCCACCAAAAATCCTCCTCCCACCTCCTGTATGGATCTGATCATAGATTTGAGAGATACGACTGCTCTTGTCAGCCCTGCATCCCCCTGGATCACCTTCCTCTGCCCTTCTATCATTAGCTCCATCCTCAGAGCACCCCAGTTGACCTTGGTCTCCCCCAGAGTCTGTAGCCATTTCATCCCTAGGATGACATCTGTACTTCCCAATTCTAAGGGGAGGAAATCCTCCCTGACCTGTAGCCCTTGGATGGTCAGGACCACTCCCCGACAAATTCCTCTCCCCATCTCCACCTTCCCCGTGCCCATCATCATCCCATAGCCTCCTGTGTCGACTAGCTCCATCCCTAACTGATCCACGATCTGAGCAGAAATGAAATTGTGGGTTGCACCACTATCGATCAACACCAACACTTCGCGGTCAGCTATCTCTCCTCTTACTTTCATAGTGTGACTCGGAGTGAATCCCACTACTGAGTTCAGAGATACTTCTGCCACATCCAAGTGCAGCTTCTCCTCTCCTTCTGACCCGCTCCCACCTCCCTCTTCGTCTTCCTCGTCTTCACACACGAGGAGAACCTGAAGAGTTCTATCCTTGCACCGGTGTCCGGGCATGTACTTCTCATCACATCGAAAACATAACCCCTTTGCCCTCTTCTCCTGCATCTCCTTCTCGGTCAGCCGTTTGAACTGTCCCCCGTTTCCTCCTCCTCCCATTCTCTCCTTTGGTGTCTCCTTCAGACTCCCTGAGGATCCCACCTTTGAAGGCAAGATCGTAGTCGTCATCCTGTGCGATCCCCCTGAGTAGTTGCCTCGAGCTCCTCTTTCTGACTTATTTTGATCTTCCACCAGTTGTGCAAGCTCCATCGCCTTGCCTAAATTCCTTGGCTCCAGCACTCTGACCGCTGTTCTTATCTCAGGTTTGAGCCCCTTCATGAAATTTCCCTCCAGGGCTGATTCGGAGATATGATCCAAACGGCTCGCTAAGTACTCGAATCTGTCTCGGTAGTCGGCCACGGTCCCCTCCTGAGTCAGGGCAAAGAACTGTTCATAGAAGTCTCCTCCCCCGTCGGCTCGGAAACGCTCTAATAAACAGTCCTTGAACTCTCGCCAAGTCCTGATAGGCTCTCTTCTGTCTCTCCACTGATACCATGCCAGCGCCTTCCCTTCCAGACACAAACCTGCTGCCGTCAGTTTTTCGTCATCTGTCAACACGTTGACAGCGAAATAACGCTCCACCTTGTATATCCAGCCGTGGCCATCTTCACCCTCAAAGATGGGCATCTTCAACTTCCTCACCTTCGGATCCCTTCCGTTACCCCGGAACTCTCCATAACCTCCCATTCCTCGAGGAGGAGGTGCTCCCCAAGTGTCCCGATCCTCCCTCCGACGTTGGTAACCGAAATCTTCGTCATAATCTCCTCTTGCCCTTTCAAAATCAGCACCTCGACGCTGAAATTCAGCACCTCGACGCTGATATTCTTCTCTCCTTTCTCCAAATTCTGCACTACCTTCATATTCCCCCCTCCTGCTTCCAAAATCCACACCTCGACGCTGAAATTCAGCACCTCGACGCTGAAAATCAGCACCTCGACGCTGAAAATCAGCACCTCGACGATCATTCCCCGTGCTTATCTCCTCTCTGGAGAATGGCTCTAAAGGTGGCATGTCGTCGTCACCTTCAAGAATCTCCACCTCCGGATTCCTCCTCCCCCGGATTGGGTTCGGATTTCCTCCTACGCCATGGCCGTCAGTGGTCTCTCTCACTTCCGATGTGTCCGGATGGGTCTTCATCTCCAATAATTTCTTCATCATTTCTTCCATCGCCGCGAACCTCCCTTCCAACCTCTCATTGTTGGTGGAGATCTCCATGAATTTCCCTTCCAGATCTGTCTTCAGTTGACCAAACTCGCCTTCTAAAGCTTCCACCTTCTTCCCGGCCATCTTTCTTTTAACGGATCCACAAAAATCTTTTTCCGGAGACGACGATCTTGCTGAAATTTCAGAATTTCAGCCGCCGGTTGTCCCGAATCGGAGCTCTGATACCAATTTGATAGGAAATACTTGATTTCAAGTAGTTCCTAACCAAAACTGAAGCCGAACAAGGAGAAAAACTGCTGTCTCCAACAGTGGACAGCAACTATGCGCAGGAAAAACAGTGAATATTGCGAGAATATTGGGAGACAACGCAAGCAAAGACTTGAATTTTTACTAGTAGACGAAACAAATAGCAATATACAATTTGTTCTTCAATTCGAGAGGAAGAACGTACTCTCCAAAGTCTCCGGCGAAGCCAAGAGCCCAAGACAAAACCTAGATCTCAAAGAGAAAACTCAAATTCAAGATAAGCCGCCAATCCCCCCAAAACTCCTAATTATACAAAATAATCATAAAGGACAATAATGGACTTCCTAAAACAGCCTCCCATTCAAAAATTTTCCCTCCCCCATGCGTTTTAGCCGCTGTTTGGGCCCCCCGACACGCGCTCCGCGCGTTCCGTCTGGTTCCGCCCGACGTTGGTTCGTCGGGTGTAGAACCGGACCGGTCCAGCTGGGACCGGTCCAGGCGTAACACAATGCTGGAATGGCCCATCCTGCAACTAATTTAGTTGCAACCAGTCCAACTAATTCAACTTTATGAGCTCCAATAACTCTTGCACATCCTGACCATGTCTCAAACTTCTCCCCTATGAAGAAATTTAAGCTAATTTTCTCATGATATAATCAACCCAAGGCATTGCAAAATGAACTTAAAGTATTCTCTTTATCAACTCACAATAAACCTTCTTACTAAGCTCTTCAATTCCGCCTACCACCTAGCATGATAAAAAAAGAGAGATACCTAATTTTATTAATAAATATTATTCGACAAAAAAAATGAAGAATAAACCACAAAGCTCCAATTTCAAAGCAAGCCGACAATGGGTTCTCCCTACCTTTCTATAAATATAAAGTCTCTTATATATAATCAAATAAAAAAAAGTGTCGGGCTTATATTTAAAATCAAACTAGAATGGATCCTGTTAGACAGGTCCAACCGGTCCACACGGGACCGGCCCAGGCAAATAGAGGCAGAGGTTCCGCCTCTCACGCAGAGACCGAGCAGACCGCAAACCTCCACCGTCTGATTTATGAAGGATTTTTTAGAAAGTTTAGGAGGGAATTTGAATGTAGGGACTGTTTAGGAATTTCCTTTTGATTTGTATGCATTAAATACTTTGTTTTCCTAGGGTTAGGGCATCTTGAATATGGCAGATTTTGGGATCCTTAAGTTTAGGTTTTGGGCTCTAGATTCGTCTAGAGATTTGGAGAGTTCGATCCTCCTCTCAAATAGAGGATCACTTGTATCTTGTTGTTTCCTTCCGATCTATTTGTTTCTTGCAATAAAATTACTGTTTTTCTGGGTTTTTTTTTTTTTTTTTTGAGTTTGGAAGAGTTTCGCGCTGATTTTATGAAATTGATATGATTTACTTGAAATCTTCAAGTGTTTCCTATCAGATCCCTCCTTCCACATCTATCCAGAGGTGCATTTACAAACCCCAAGCATAGGCAGAAGCAATCAACAAAAATCTTTTTAACAATATGAATGAGATATATTTTACAGATTTCATGAATTGAAAATTTGCATAGGAATTTATAATCAATAAAAAAAATGTTTTAAAGTCTTGATGCTGAGGGAAAATTCTATAAGATGGTGGTGAGACCTGCAATGCTTTATGGCATGGAATGTTGGTCATTAAAAGAGAGGCATACAATTAAGTTAAGTGTAGCAGAAATGAGGATCCTTAGGTGGATGAGTGGCTTTACTCATAGAGACAGCATGTGAAACGAGCATATACATGAAAAAGGTTGGAGTAGCTCCAATGACAGATAAGACTAGAGAGAGTCACCTTAGATGGTTTGGTCACATAAAACTTCGGCCTTCTGATGACCCAGTTAGGAGAGTAGATGTATTAGATTTGACTTATGTTAAGAGAGGAAGAGATAGACCTAAAATGACTTGGTTAGAAAATATTATAAATTACATTTTTTTATTAGATTTAAATGAGAATTTGAATCTTAACATGACACAATAGAGAAAAAATATTCATTTAGCTAACTTCTCAGAGTGGGAGAAAGGCTTGATGATGTTGTAGCAGTCTTGACAATAAGGGAAACATTAGAAAGGAATGTTTCAGGCGAAAATCGAACAAACAAAAAAGGTCTGGACTCTAAATTCAACTTTGGAAGTTCATCTTAGTAAGTCAAACTTTAGACACAAAATTTAACATTGAAGACTTGGGCAAGTAACCGCAACACTTGACTGCTGAAAGATAAGAGGATAACCATACTAACTTCAATCAATATCGACGTGAACAAAGTAAAAACAGAGAATAATAGATCTCCATATGCATTCAATTTAATGATTATACTTTGTACGACTACTAAAAAGTATAATAAGGATTACATCTTTCTATAAGATTGCCAATAAAATATTGTACAGCACAATGCATCTCAAGGGAAATCGTTGTTAACAGAACTTCCATGCCAAATATTGCTTGAGTGGGAAGAATACAGTGAAATATTAGAAAAGATAAACAATGACTTGGGATTGTAGAAACTACCTTTTACTAAGGGAAAACCTTAAAGAGCAGTGAAATAATAGAAAAGATAAACAATGACTTGGGATTGTAGAAATTACCTTTTACTACAGGAAAACCTTAAAGAGTAGTGAAATAATAGAAAAAGATAACCACCATTCAACTAACTAAACATTTGAAAGAAATTTAAACAAGATTTTCCGCAAAACCAACAGTTAATTTTGAAGTTCAGATAGGAAATCATTATCAAAAGTTCAAGCATTAAATCAATTATCTCAAGAGATTATGGAAGAGAAAAGAAAATCATTTATACGGATCTACTACAATGCAGTTCAGTAGGTTACTCCTACAAAAGGGAATAAAATATGACAACAGTGCAATATAAAAAAGCTTGTTCTTAGAGCATTCTGCTCTATTTACCAAATAAGTAAAATAAAATGGATCTTAATTGCTGTCACGGCATATGCAACAATGGCATGCCAAGGTCCCCTACTTATGTCCTCACCGTCATCAACCTTAACCAAACCATTTGGAGTTTTTTTCCCCCCTAATCCCCATTATCAGCTAAATCCTGTAGATTGTTACATGAGGGCATGAGGTGTCAAACCTCCTCAACCAAACCTTTTTACATAACTTCTAACAATGTAAAATATAATTTATCAGTTAACCATCATAATCCTGCAACGTTAATTTTATCTACCCATCTTATTAGTGCATTTTCTACATTGTGATTAATACTATAGCATAATCATAAATGAAAATCAGGTTTCCTGGCAGAGCCTTTCAAGACATCATCCAAAATATAACTCATCTAAATTTCACACGATCAAAATTGAACACTTTGATTTCCAAAGTTTGAGCCCATATATATGCAGATTATCAAAAAATATAATTCAAAACTTTTCTTCTGGAAGGATGTGCAAGAGTGTCTACCAACTAACAAAATTTCCACCACTGAGAACTTTACAAAAGGCATCCATATTAATCAGAGAAATGCCACGTTAAATTTTTTTTCAAACTTCATTTAAAACCTAATTACAAAATAACATTTATTAGTAGATCAAAGGACATTGCAACGATAAACAATCAAAATATTGTGCAAAAGACAACCAAGAAGATAAGTATTCATGACGAGCAATCAAAGAGCAATAGCAGCAGTGGTAAATTTACCGAGCAAAGCTCAACCAAGATACAGCCAACACTCCATAAATCACAAGGAGAGTTCCAACCCAGTCCTTTAGGAGAAAGAGAAAAAATAATAAGAAAATTGGACATCATGGTAGATCAGATAAAATGAACCGTGTAAAAGATCTAACTCGCCTAGAATAACTTCAGGTGCACGGTAGTGACGTGTTGACACCACATAATTATGATCTTGATGTTCAAATGATGTACTCCCAAAGTCAATGAGCTTAATGGCACTAGATTTTGGTATGTTCCTGAAATATGCACCATCCTTAGAGTATCTCGAGGATGTTTGAATCTACAAGAAGGAAAAAGTAAAAAAAATTAAGAACTAAAAAATCAGAGTAATTGCATTTAATGGATGTATTTCAAAACTTTATTATTATTATTATAGAAAATTTCAAATTCCACAAACAAATAATAAAGACAATATACCCTACTTACAAGATGTTACCTTATAATCAGGGACCCTAATGTACTCGGATGAAACAAGAAGGATGTTCTCAGGCTTTAGATCAGTGTGAATAAGCCGCATGTCATGCATAACTAAATAAGAAAAAGTACAAATTAGAATATCTACTCAAGAAGATCATGAGGACTAGATCTTTAACGAAATGCCTTAAGAAATGAAGACAATACACTAAAGGAGAATTCTATCCACCCACATGCCACAGAATCCAAAAGCTGTCTGCCAAGCTCCCGAACTAGGTCAATCTGGAATGAACGATAACTATTTTTCCGAAGAAAATCATATAAGCTTGGACCAAGCTTCTCAAAAACCTGCAAAATCAAATAAAAAGCAAATTTATGTTATAACTCTGAACGGTCAAGCCAATAATTTGATAAATAAATTAGTACATATTTACTTACAATACATATATGATTACGATAGTCAAACCAATCCTGTATTCTTACACAACTGCAGAAAATAACCCAAAATACAAATTCATCTTAATATTCTTAAATACAAGGCCGCGAGCACATAGAGTAGACAAAGAACCCTACCGAGAGCCACCAAGATCATGTTTTGCAAGCCTCTGAAGAACATCAATCTCTATCATGGCAGCTTCACGGTATTTCGAAATTGAGCGTACAATTTTAATTGCCACGGGTTCCATTCTTTCCAAGTCCCAACATTCTAGTACTCGTCCAAAGGTACCTGAAAAAGTACAGCACAAGGAAGAAAAAGAGGATAATAGATAAGCCAAGGTATGAAATAAAAAGAAAATAAAAATTTGAACTTCTCAAACAAATCAAACATTTCCCTCCTATAGCTTTAAATTATCATTCCAGTTTGAGTCAAATAATAGAAATAATAGAAAACAATTTGTCTTCATGGTTTAATCATGCAAGCATGCAACTAATTTTAAATAGCAAGGCAAAGAAATGTTGACCACACAAAAGGAATTTAAACAGGTTCACATAGAACTGACCTTCTCCCATTTTGCTGAGTATTCTATCTGGCAATGAAAATAAATGAAAGAAATTAGTCTAATAATTTATAGAAGGTCAAGAAAAATAAAACGATAAGAGGCAAAAAGGCAGAAAATTAGATCAGGAGGAGAATAATCACAGTAGAAGACAGTAGTGAAATAGAAAAATAAAACGATAAGAGGCAAAAAGGCAGAAAATTAGAATAGAAGGAGAATAATCACAGTAGTGAAGCTAAATTGCTGATAGTTAGTTTGTCGCACAAGACAAAAGACACAGAGATGCGGACATGGATACCCATCTGATACGGCACCGATAAGTGTCGAATACGGCAAAGACGTATCCAATTAAAGTACTATTTAATTTCAAAAGGATACGCGTGTCCCGTTGAAAAATGAAAATTTCAAAAAAAATGATACTCGTATTTACTTCGCTGTTGTGAATGTTTCTCATTTCAAAACCCGCGAGACGAGGCGTTATGAATTCTTCCTTTCTACGATCGCGAGTGTGCATCTAGGTTTCTTCTTCTTCTTCTTCTTCATTTTGTCGAAGGATCAGGAGAGGAGAGCCGTCCGACACAGAGTAGGCGAGACGAGGGTGTATGCGAGACGAGGCGAGGTGATACGCGAGAGGAGGGCGTATGCGAGACGAGGAGATGCGAGACGAGCGTTCGTTTACGCGAGACAAGGCCAGACTACCGCAAGCTTTGTTTCCATCGTTGATTACGCGAGACGAGGCCACACGAAGGTTCAGATCTATGGTGTTTTAAACAACAAATGACTTTGATAGTTTTTATATCTCTGACCATTTTTATTCTCGTAGCATAGTTTAAAATTTTACCAATTTGTGTACGAAGTTATCACTTATTGCACATGGAAGTAGAGCTATCAATTTTAACATTGGTTTTTTCTATCCTGTTTTGGTTTTTGATGCCTAGAGCATGACAAATGAATGAATATTTTTTGCTAATTTACTTGAGAAAAATTAGGTTTTGTTCTCTAAAATTTATCATCATAATTTCAAGCCCTAACTTCTGAACTTCTAATGATGTTGCTTTCATTTTTTTTTTTTGTCATTTCAAATATTATGTTTTGATTGTTTTCTTAATTTTTATGTATGCTTTATAAATTATAATGTCGTGTCGCGTCATACTTGTATCCTACATTTTTAAGAATTGACGTGTCCTGTATCCGTATCCGTGTCTGCATCAGTGCAACATAGCTCAAAACTTTGAAAGTCCAATATACAAGTACAACTCTGTTTCATTTATCCCCATGGCCAAACTTTAAATTAAAATGACATCATAATGAAATAGCATTGGTTCAGAAAATAAGGTCTAAGAAAGATAAAGATCGGACAAGATATTACATCTCGGTGTTAGATTCTCGCCAACTCCAAACACGTAATGACCATCCTTATCATCAGCTCTCCAGGGAGGAGATACATGACGAGGTAATTCGCTGTAGTAGTAGGATGATAATGCATAGTTTACACCATAGCCATTCACATATTCCTGTCCACAGTACAGAGAAGACTGTGCCTGCATACACAGAAATTACTTAGAGTTCATTGACTTCACCCTTTTTTTATAGAAACTGTATCTGGTTAAAGGAAATTTACAGAGATACTTCATGCAATTTACACTCCAACAAATACCTAAGACATGATTATTTATTTATTTTGATTTTTACTTTGATAAAGTTTAAAAAATAAATGAATTGAAAAACAATCTGGTGCAAATTTGATGAAGCGCAAATACCAGTAAAGAAAGAAAACAAAATAAATAACGGTTCTAGCTTTTTCTTTGCGCTCATTTCACAGCAAATAAATAGGACATTTTGATCAAATCGAACAACGAACAGATTTTGAATATTTGTCCTACATGACGATATATTGCATAAATCAACACCGAAAACCAGCCAGACTAAATAAAAAAACATTAAAAATAGCCAAAAATACTTCATTAACATGCTCAAAGAAATATGCTCATTTCAAATTTCCCAATATACACGTTATCTAGAAGTATATCAAGAGATATTCAAAGTAATAGAGGATAAAATAGGAATGGTCCGATAGCTGCACGTTTCTTTTTCATAAAAAGCTATAACTTTGTCCAAATGAATAGTTAAAATCGAGATCTAGGGCAAAACCGAGGAAATTTCATAAAAGACCTAAACAAAGAAATACAGCGCCAGAGCCGATAACAAATTGGGGATTTTATGATCCAGCATAACTTTTCGAGAAACTACGAACTTCCAATGAGCCTGACTACGAAAATAAGCAAATCCAAGATCCGGGCAGCCAAAAAAAGGAAAAGGGGAACAAATTAAAAAACAAACCAGAAATTCGAGCCAAATCAGAGAGAGAGAGAGAGAGAGAGAGAGAGAGAGAGAGAGAGAGAGAGAGAGAGAGAGAGGATTCGACCATGGGAGGTAGAAGAGGAGGCATATCCCAAGTCAACCTCGGTCTCTTCCTAGGCCGCTTCTCCATGGCCTCATGCGGATACTCTGCCGCAGACTGTGTCTCCATGGCTGATCACAATCTAATGAGAATCCAGTTAACAGATCCGTAACAATACCTGAGTAGGGGTGTATCAGAGAGAGAGAGAGAGAGAGAGAGAGAGAGAGAGAGAGAGAGGAGGTAAAGGGTGACGAGCAAACGCCAGAAAAATGAAGATATTTTCTTCCTGCGCAGTGACGGCGAACGATAAATAGAAAAAAAAAAATGATTTTATCATCTTTGGAGAGGAATTTTTTTTTTTTTTTTTTTTTATCTTTGGAGAGGATACATATCTTTTCTATTATTATAAAAACGACTTGAATTATTTCGGAAATAAAATTTTTATTTTTTAATTTAATTATTCAAACAGAATTTAAATTTTTTATTAATTTTATTATCTTATTATGAAGTTTATTTGAATTTTTTTCAAATAAAATTTTAGCTTTTCATTGTAATTATTCAAATAGAATCTTAACATTTGATTTTATTATCTTATCATAATTAACAAAAAATTTTAAAAATAATGAATGTATAATTACTTTTCGTTCAAGTAAAATAAATGAAAAAAAGATTTTGAATTTCTTAATATTATTTTGGGTTTCTTCTCATTAAATATCCATTTGCATTCCCCTATTTATATCCCTTATGTTTTATATTATCATTTATGAGTGGATAATAACTAATTGCTATTATTGTTATAAAACTGAGATAATAATAATAATATGTGAAAATAAGAAAAGTTATTTATCCACTGATATTGGATGGATACTGACTAGCATGTATAAGATGGTGAGACGACGGGCTATACTTTAAATGTTGTAGTTTAGGATTATCCTCTACTGATTCACTCATGGGAGTTATAAGGAGTTATTACTGTGCTGACGAACAAATAGTGAATACTTTGTTTACAGAACTAACGTGTTAATGAGAAGGATTATTAATAGTGAAAATATCACTTTAGCAAGGACCACATGGAGTTCTCCTTTATGCATATTATATGATTTTTCTCCTTGTTAGGCACCTCCCCGCCTTTGAATTATGGTTAACCACCTGGCCTATTAAGATTCAGATCTATCAAGGTGATGCCATGTAATCTTTAGGAAAAAAATATTTTTAAGCATTTTTAAAATTGATTCATACATTTTATGCATTTCAACGAGTCAATTAGCATGAATTACTTTAGAAATTAATTAAAAGAGTCTAAAATTTAATTGCATTTTTCTCAAGCTTACTCACCTTACATAAGTCAACCACTTAAGATCCTCTTTAGATGTTGGCCCCAACTCCTCAAAACTTAATTAACAGCCCGCCACTCTTTCATTAAAGAACGGATTCATGTATTTTAAATTGCCTATGTGGATAGTTGGCTCCCCAATCTAAGCTGGGGTAAGTATAGGTTTTACACTGCATTAGCTAGGTTCATACTGTCACGACCCGACCCGAGACGAGACGGATCCCGTTCGCACCGGGCCGCGACGAGAGAAAGCACTAACCAGGATCTAGCTTTGGAATTTGGTTCGGAACTGAATCTTCCAAATAGTTAACTCAACAAAAACAAACACAGAGCTACTAAAAACATCAAATGCAGCGGAACAAAACATCTATCTGATTTCATTTCCTCAAAACAATCATCTACAGAACAGTACATGGCTTTAGACAGAAAGAAAGACAGAACAGAAAAGCCATGACTGTACAAAAATCAAAAGGTATAAAACAATACCTATACTGATCAGACTCTGAAACTAATCCTGGACTTCCTTCCCTTTCCCAGAACCTGAAAACCATCAGAAAGTAAGGGTGAGCTCAACAGCTCAGTAAAGCAACAAACCTCCAATCAAAATCCTCAGAATCGCAAAACCAACACATCAGACAAATCCGTACAGAAATCAGAACGGAATCGGACAGATATCAAATCAAACAGAACTGTACGGAAACTGAAGTCGTATCAAAATCAGAAACAGAACAGATCAGACATATCAGATCAACAGAATCAAAATCGTACAGATCATATCGGAACAGAACAAATCGTATCAGAATATCACATATCAGATATTATGTAATTCATAGCTAAATTCCCTCACACTGACTGAATCTCATAGGATCCAGGCCCCTTATGCCTCCCTTCGTGCTCACGGCACCAGAATCAGAACAGATGTGCTTATAGCACCAGAATACATATATAGTGCATATAGCACCTAAACAGATTTTCCTCGGATCCGGAACATAACAGATATCAGATTTCATATTGAGCTCATTTCAGATTTTCCAGACACTAACTGAATCTCATAGGATCCAGGCCCCTTATAACTCCCTTTTTATAGCATATACAGATAGCATATCAAATTAGAAGAATTTCGGACAAATCAGAAATTACCCAAAAATCGGGCAGCACAACGGCAGTATACAGAATTTACACAATTTTCCTGAAAATCAAAATTCACCAAATTCGCACAGAATATAGATATCAACATTTCAGAACATTTACTCTATTGCACAGGGAATTTCCAATTTCACAGGAAAATCCGGGCGACTAAAAACACAGTCAAATCAAAAATACCCGGACAAAAATCTTCAGAAAATAACCAAAATGTGCACACTCGGCACGTCAACAATATACAGAAACTTACGCGGTAAAAACTGAACCAATCAAAAGATACGGACGAAAATCACGAACAAAAATTAATTCCGGACAGATAATACCGCCAAACTCGACGGTTCTAAAAATTGAGAAAGGTGGAATGTGCCTTACCTCGTGCACAGCAATTTCCTCAACAGTCACTTCGAACGAAAACGGCTCCGCGTCTTCCCGAAATCAACTTTTCCAAATTCTTTCTTTTTCTCTCTCCTCAGATCGAAAATCAGATATTTTTATTTTTTATTTTCTCTCTCTTCAAAACGACTGATTTCCCTTAAATCCTCTTCAGATCGGCCTGGCCGATCGTCTCGATCGTCCTGGACGATCAGATCAAACCAACATCGCCTGGCCGATACTCCAGGGCGATGATCCGGCCGATGCTTATGAACAGTGTCATCGGCCTGGCCGATGTCCTTGATCGGCCTGGACGATACCTACAGGAAATCACCTGGAGCAAAACTGGGCAAATTCTGGAGCTGTTTCCCAACTGATCGTCCCAGGACGATCCCAGATCGTCCTGGACGATCCTGGAGCAGATTGAAATATTACATATACTACTATTGTTTAGTGTCCAAATTAGAATTAGGATCCGAGGCAGACTCAAAATCTTAAGTCCCCAACTTCCATGCATATAATCCAACCTTCTAATACATTGATAACTTAAATCAAATTCTTTTTGATCCAAAATTCATAGCTCAACACATATCATAGATTGGGATATTTCTAAATTATTTCAGAATCTCAAATGCCTCATTCTCTTCCATTGACTTCCAAAAATAAGTATTCAAATTTTGATCCAATCCATTTTGGATTTTCAACCTCACTTCCTTTGATATCACTATTTAAAAAATCTCAAAATAAGTTTTATGTCGTTATTCTAATCGAGAGTATTCGTAGGGAATTCAACCTCCTTATGATATAATTAACTACAAGTGCTTATGCTCGTAGGAGATTTAGAACCCACATCTATCGTAGGATATTTCATTATCTTAACCCATTAAGAATTATGTCTTTGCTTTTTTGGGTTGATATATCATTCATAATGATGTGTTTGATTTCAAAATTAAAATTCCATAAATTAAGTTTTCTTAAAAAATTTAACTTTTCAAACTTATTTCTTTTCAACACAAACACCAATAAAGAGAGCGTAAGAAAAAATTCAAAATTAAAAAAAGCAATATAGTATGGTCGGGCAAATGGATGCTAAGAGCAACAGGGAAACAGAACCTACCAAGTACATGTATAATCTAACATAAGCAATACAAACCTAGCCAACCTAAGCTTTGACCCTCTACTTATAGGTGAGAGCCAACAAAAATAAGAAAAATGCATATGATTTACAAGATATACATGCATAACATAGACACTATATGACATGCATTTAATAAAGATATGTGTATATATATAATAAAATATTATATAAACTATTTTGTACCTGCTTAGTATATTATTAATAGAACTTATTGATCACTATTCACTTAGTTAATGATTACTACTCTAAAGATATACAGTTGTACTTATTTTTATCGATCATATGACATGTTATTATTTTATTTATTTATATATGCTTTTATAAGTATATATTCATATTGATACAACAACAACAATAACAACATCAAGCCTTTGTCCCACTACGTGGGGTCAACTACATGAATCCTTTTTCTTCATTGTGTCCTATTAAAGTTCAAATTCTCATATTGATAATGATAGAATAATTACAGGCATATTGTTCATATTGACTTATATTGATTTAATTGTAGGTTCTGATAACTTATGAAGTTGTTAGCTCACTTTGTGGCTTTATGTATTTTCTCTAGTTTTACTAGTTTATAGTTAGAAACTTAGAAAATTGAAATGAATGAAATTATTGATATTTTAGCTTATGTACATGAAATTTGAGGGATGAATATAATTTTCTATTTTGATGTATATAATTTTTAGTTACTTATGTTGAATTGATTTATATTAATGAATTCATAGAAACTCTAATTAAATAAATAATAAATAAATAGATAATTCTTACAGGTCATAAGGACCTGTTTTTTTATTTGTCAGTACTGGGAGTCATAAGAGATTGAATTTTGATATTTGATTCTGATGGAAGGTGCAACTGTTTGAAAAAATATGTTGTTTTCTCCTATAATATAAGAAGTATTTGTTTACTCACTTTAAATGCGCAATCTACTTTTATTAGATATATGTAATTAATATAATGATTGGTATAATTTATTTCATATGAACTATTTTTACTTTCAGTTAAATACAAAATAAGGAAATAATTTAAAATTTTAGATCGCTAGGTGTAAGCTACTGAGCTGTATTGGCTCGCACCTATTTTGCCTTCTATTTCAGATTAAAGGAAATGGAAAGAACAACTTGAGTAGCTGAGCGTTCAGAATGTAATTTGTCTAAATTAGTATATGTATTTTTTATTTTTGTTTAGTTAAGACTATGCCTGTTTTATCAGGCTTTTTTGGATATGTGGCTATATACTATAGTATAAATGTTGTACATATATCTTTGATGAAATGAAAATAATTTGTGGATGAGTTTAATGCTTCGTTTGGGACAACTTTTTTACTGCTTTCTAAAGTAATTTGTTGACACATAAATCTTTTGAAATAATTTTTTATTTATTAAAAAGTTACTTTAAAAAGCAATAAGAAAGCTATCTCAAACTACGCCTAATTTTTTTCTGCTTAAGAAGTTGATTAAAAGCTCTGCTATCTATTTAAAGTTTTAATTGAAAGAAATCTAAAAAGTTTTCCTCAAACATATATTTTGGGTTTTGTCTATCCCAATTTAACATGGTATGACATGTCTTTATGTGGGACATATAGAATTGGATTGTGACATACACTATATTTGCATCATTATACATTTCATAGAAATATGTAGCGTTGTTATGAAAAGGAAAGTGCACTATGAATTTTGTGCTTGGGCAAAATGCAAATTTCATTCTATTATGTTCTACTATGACCTCTGAATTGACACTATAATCAAAGTACTCTTCTCTATTGTGGCTATGCTCTGCACCTGCCTAGAGTAGGTGAGAGGTGATAAATGCGAGTTATAAGTGTGCATTGATTTATTTTCATTTCTACATTCATATCAACATATGGTTTTGCCTATTATGATTATAAAATAAAAAGGAAAGTTTGATACACTTTCAGTCATTTAAGATATTTTGGTCAAAGGTAAAAGACTCGTTGTATAGGCTGGTTTTGATGAAAGTAAAAAATTATGAGTTTGCATGGTACATATTTTTTTGTAGTTTAGAATTCATTTAGGTATTTTGATAAAAATGATTATATTTGAGCTACCATTCTTTTTTACTTTTAAATGGAATAAATTTTGGAAGATAATTTAGGTGTAATTTCATTTTACATCTTGTTGTGTTCTGGAGTATTCGTGACGATAGAGAAATATATAGTCTAATGTCTTAGCATTGTACGAATATTCAGCACACAAGTAAATGAACGAGATTGTGTAGCATTCATAAGAGACATCAGAGTTTTTACGTGGAAACCCCTAAAAAGAATGAAAAACCACGGGGCATGGCCCAATTTGAATGAATCCACTAGTATTTGCAGTCGATTACAAATGAGGCCCTTCCTTTGGAGAAGGCCTTGACTTGATGTCACAAATATACATCATATAGAGCGCATTACATGGTGGGAGTTACAATAATCAACATAGACATATTTCTTTGGTCGGCAGGACAGTAGTCGATAGGATAAAGGTCGGGAAGATCGTAGTATGCAGGAGACTGGCCAGGTCAAAAAGATTGTTGTCTGTCGATCGAGGTTGGAAAGATCGTAGTAGGTGATAGAGGTCGGATTGACCGTAGTTGGTACGAGACCGTAGTCAAAAAGTACGTTATCCAGTGATGTAGGTCAGAAGGACCATAATAGGCGACGAAGGTCGGAAGGACCGAAGTCAGCAGGAGACAGGGGTCTAAAAGACCGTAGTAGTAGGGCGGTACTTCGATAGAACTTTAGGCATCAGTTGGTGACCCGGTAGAAGACCAGGCCTCATGTGGTGGTCCGACAGAAGTTCGGGCCTTAGGCGATGGTCTGGCAGAAGTTCAGGCCTTAGGTGTGGGTCCAACAGAAGTCTGGGCCTCAGATGGTGGTACGGCAAAAGTCTGGGCGTCATGTGGTGATCTGGTAGAAGTCCGGGCCTGAGGTGGTGGTCTGGCAGAAGTCCGAGTCTCAGGTGATGGTCTGGAAGAAGTCCGAGTCTCAGGTGATGGTCTGGAAGAAGTCTGAGCCTTAGGTGGTGGTCCGGCATAAGTTCGGGCGTCAGGTGGTCCGGCAAAACTTCGGATGTCAGGTGGTGGTCTGGCATAACTCCGGGCATTAGGTGGTGATCTGACAGAAGTTTGGGCCTAATGTGGTGGTTCGGTAGAAGACCGGGCCTCAGGTGGTGGTCCGACAGAAGTACGGGACTCAGGTGGAGGTCTGGTAGAAGTCTGAGCCTTAGGTAGTGGTCTGGAAAAAGTCCGAGCCTGAGGTGGTGGTCTGGTAAAAGTTCGAGCCTCAGATGGTGGTCCAGTAGAACTCCAAGCAGTGGTCGAGGAGGATCGATGAGGCAAAAGTGATATTCAATCTCGCTCTCTTGCTTGGAGCCTCCCTTTCAAGAGGGAGGAGGGGTCTATTTATAGATTTCCCAGAGTGTTATTACCCGTAAATAAATGGGAGATCAAGGGCACATGGAGAGTGGCTTGGATGGACGGCCAATATTGAATCCCTTGATCGTGGATAGTTTGATGGACATTTGAATGTCTTAATGATGTCTGAATTCAGTGATCTTTGGCTCGTTGCATTCGTCTCGTCGAGTAGCTCGATTCGACTATAAGCATGTCATGTTTAGAAACCGTTTGTAATCAAAATTGTGGTTTGAACCCTCCAAAAGTGCTTCGGACCCTTGATTTGGACCCATTTAGGCTCGGATTGAGTCAAATGTGGGGTTGTTGGGTTCGTATTTTCGAGACGTTCTATTTGACTATAAATTTGCTGAAATCGGAGTTTGGATGGTCCCAATTTTAATTTTGGAAGTTTCCAACTTGATTTTTCCTCGAGATTCGTGCCCGATCAAGATAATTTTTTGAAGCCATATATATCACATATTATTGTATTTTTAGATGATTAAATTACTTTGCTAGTGAAATGAGAAATTGAGGAGTTTGAAGTACGTTAAATTTTTCTCTTAGGTCTTCAGGTGTTACAGTGAGAGCTTTGGTTGACTTACAAGTTAAAGGTGGGTACCTTTGACGAATTCTCCAAACAAAAATTCAAATTAAGGTGACTAGTGCTCTTGAAAAATAGTTTAACTTTAATGGGTAACCTTGTTAAATTATAGACTTTGTGAGTCCTCTTAGACAACTTCCATAGTTTATTATTATTAAGTGTTAAATTGGACCAATCTCTTGTATGACTTTTAGGCATCATAAATACTAAGTTGGTTCAACTAATAACTTGTTGAACAAGATTTAGGCCATCATGATGGCTTGATCATATAATCCAAGATGAATACGGGTGTAAATCAAATGTTCGGGGTGAGAACTTATGACATACAAAATGTAGCCATTTAGTATATTATAATGATACAATCATTTATTTTAATCTAATGTAACATAGGTGATCATAATAAAACTTATACACCTTAATCTCAAGAAGAATGGGCATGGTAGACCTCTTTAGACATCATTCAAACTATTCTGAATGCCGCACGTAATCATCTAATGTGACTCCACCAAGAAGTGCTCTGGGCCGGGCACGCTTAACAGCAGAGTCTCTTACAAAAATTTCAATCATTACATCAAAAGGCATCTCGATGTTTAAGAGTTAGCTTTCTTTTACTTAAGAGTTTTTACAATTTGTATGATCAAATCTAACTCCTTAGTTATCAAGGGTCTGTGTAGGATGACTACATCATTCAAAATATTCTGAGTGCCACCCGAAATCATCTAATGTGGCTCCACCAAATCATCAAACTATTATGTACAAATGGATTCAAACCTTACCTAAAAGCTGTCATACACCTCTCTAGACTTGTTCTGAATGTCTAACCTCCTCTTTCGATCCACAATATAATTTATGAATGCTCATTGACCAAAACCTCACAATAATCCTATTCTTCACAATTGCGCGCAGCCTCATTCTTGCCATATATTTTGAATTTAGAAACCTAATCAAATGTCTAGAGCACCATAAACTACATATTACAATCCTCAAATCATTCTAAAGGTCAATGCCCAAAAGATCCATGGCTAAAAATATTGCGGACATCAAAGCCAAGGTTGATAACATCACAAACACTATAGTCATGATTGATCCTTAGGACATCTTGTATAGACTCAACTATCTTCCTCCAACTTATCAAGCCTTCAAAATAGCTATACAAACATGACTTGTACTGCCTCCTTTGTAGCGAGGAGACAAATCTTGCAAATTAAACTCTAAGTGAATTCCATAACATTCAACTCTCCAATCCTCAATTGGCTTTAAGTGCCTCATATGAGAGAGGCAGATGGAAAAGCCAACAGATTCAATCAGATGGAAAAGGCGACTATCATTAAACCATCTTCTCTCAAAAAAAAAAAAAACTTGCTTTTGAATTTCGAGCACAATTTCCTTTGAGGCTAATGACTACAATCAAGAAACTAATGATAAATTAAATCCTTCTCCAAGGACCTAGTTCTTCTGAACTTCATTGATGAGGTGCATCACAAGGAAGAAGGGATATTTTACCACCACTATCTGCTTTCTCTTTTGTTTCTCCATTACTCTTATTTTCTAGCTATGGTCCTATATTAATTGCTCAAGTATGCTATAACTTTTAGTATGTAGTGACGGATATTGTAATACAAAAAGATACAAAGAAATATAGGTAGAGGAAGAAGAAAGGGAGATAGACTTCTGGTTTTTAATATATAATTTCTAATACTTTGTTTGCATCACTTGTTTTAAATGTTTTCTTTCTTGTGATGTTCCATGCTCTTGGTTGTTTTTGTGAGCTGCTTACTACATCATATTTGATATCAGAGCTAGCAAATTAAGGGAAGCAGGATGACGGAGGGAAGTTCACGAACCGCTCATAATGATAAACAAAGCTTGGAAGAACTATGGACAGCGCAAACAAATGTCATCGAAAAGCTTAAAGATCTCTCAACCGAATTTTTTCAATTTAAGATAGAAGTTCAAAGTGAATTGTAGGCCATCCAATTGAGCATTAACATCAACCCAATGCCACAGTGCATTGCTAACATCCCAACAACAAGGCCACACGTTGACAATTGAGCGATAAGGAGACGCCATGTGTTGCACAAAAAAACTCTGACTCAGAGCTAGAGCAGGGATTTCAACAACCCATCGAGAAATCTAATTATGAGAAAGATTATTGTTTCAATTAGCCTATTCACCAAGCACACGATATGGTTCAGCAGCATCAAAATGAATTCCGTGTCAAACTTGATATTTTATTCTTTGATGATAGGCTGCACATTGCATATTGCTTTGATTTAAAACAGGCGGTGGAGACCTTTTTTGAATATATGGAGATAGCCACAAAAAAGCAAGTCAAACATACAACATGTAGGGTAAAGGAAGATGCAAGTGCTGGGTGATTGCAGCTCTCACAAAGGAAGGTGCAAGTACTTGGTGCAGGTGCAAGTGCTTGGTGATTGCAACTCTTACATAAATTTCAGGACTAATCATTCTACAAGACAATCATCCTTCAGCATCGTAACACAAAATCCCCGAAAAACATCATTGACATTACTATCTTGCCAAAATGTAAGAACAAAACGCTACTTAACTTACTGAACATTACCATTCTTTGCTCAATGATGTGAAAAACAAATAATTTTTTTCCAATTCAAACTACAAAAGAAATCCACCAAAAACAAAAAAAATATTTTCTCCGGACAATCTTGTGATGGTTGGGATCCACAAAGAAAGGTTTTGTCTAGATCATACTAAAACTCAGTCCCCGTCCCCAAAAAATTGGTCCAATTCTTATCCTCAAAAGCATAAATGGCAATGCTTATGATCTTCCACCTCATTTATACACCTGCAACTTACAATATTTCTAACATTTATGCTTATTATTCCCCAAATGAACTCAACACCCAAACCACTATAGCAACAGCAGATCTTTTCAAAGCAAAAGAGTAAATTATTGATGTGGTGCATGCTAAGGAAGTCGGGGAGCACTAATGCAGTGCATCATAAGGTAGAAGGGATATATTCTACCACCATTATCCACTTTTTGTTATTCCCGTTATCTTTTGTTTCTCTATTACTCTTATTTTCTAGCTTTTGTCATTTCTCAATTACTTAAATCTCCTATAACTTTTAGTATGCAGTGATCAGATATAGTAATACAAAAAGATATATAGTAATACAAAAAGATACATAGAAATATAGGTAGAGGAAGAAGAAAGAGGAACAAAATGTTGGTTTTTGACATAGAATTTCTACAATTTCATTTGCATATCATTGTCTTTCCTATGTTGTTTCCTTGGTCCTAATTGTTTTTGTGAGCTACTATACCATCTATCTCAAGCATCTCAATTACCCCAACAATCTATCTGCTACAATCACAAACAGCAGCTGGCGTAAATGATTAGGCCATCCAATAACTTCTACACTCTCCACCATAGCAAGATTAAACCCATCTCCCCAAATTACAATCTATCATAAGCCAGCCGATGTGAACATACCTCTGCATTCCTCTATGTTTTTTTTTTTTTTCGTTCAGGCAGTGCCCACATTTAAACGATGTACAGCAAACCAGATCAAAGGGAAATGTACAGCGCATGCACATAGACACAATACAAGCTTTATCCAAGATCCATTTCATGAAGCTACTGTTATCACAAATTATTGAACAGTTACATGTAGATATTATAATAAAAATATGTTTCTATTTCTTAAATCTCCTTTAAGATGAGAATATTACATATAAAATTTATATTACCCGTTTTAAATAAGAACAATTTTTAAAAATTAATAAAAATATTTTAATCATTTACAACATTAAGTGATATTTATCATACTATGATTCACCTTTTACAACATCAGATGAATAGCTTTTGTAATTATATTACTTCCAAATATCAAGTTCTTGGCCGAAATTTCGCAATCTGCTTGATGTAATTGACCGTGGCTTTATAATAATTTTAAAAGAAAAGCCCATAATGCTCGATCACTAAATCCTAGAAGTATAAATCCAAACATAGAAACGACGAGCGCCAAAAGACCATTCGCTTTCATCAAAAAGCGAATCCTAGCAATTCTTTAATAAACCTAACTTCATTTAATTTGGATTAATCAGACGAAACAGTATTAAAAATTAAAATAATTTAAAAACAACGCTGATCATAATCCATACTTAAAACATAAAAAGAATTAGCATAAACAATTACAGCGATCGAAAAAATCGATTTCAGAAATAATCAAGCAGCTACTAGAAAAGACTTTTCATAGAAAATGGTTCCGCTGCGAAAGTATAACCAAAAACAATTAAAACGTAGACATGCGAAACATGTTCTACTACTAATTACAGAATCTTAGGACCAGAAAGTTTAAAAGAAGCATTCCAGAAAAAACAAGAAAAATACACATCAAGACCGTAGAGAATTAACAAACCAGATCAAGAACTGGTGAACTTGGTAACAGCCTTGGTGCCCTCAGAAACCGCGTGCTTAGCGAGCTCACCTGGTAGAACGAGGCGAACCGAAGTCTGGATCTCCCGAGATGTGATAGTCGGCTTCTTATTGTATCGGGCGAGGCGCGAAGACTCCTGAGCAAGTTTCTCGAAGATGTCGTTAATGAAGGAGTTCATGATGCTCATCGCCTTGCTAGAGATCCCGATGTCTGGGTGAACCTGCTTCAAAACCTTAAAGATATAAATTTTGTAGGTCTCAGTGGACTTCTTGGCCTTCTTCTTCTTCTTCTTATCGCCAGGGGCGACGCCTTCTTTTGTTGCCGGAAGTCGCTTTCCCGCCCTCGGTTTCTTTCCCGCCGGCGTTTTCTCCGCCTTCTCGGACACCTCTACCTTCTTCTCCTTCTCCTCCACCGACTTCTCGGCGACGGGCTTCTTCTCAGCGAGCTTCTTCTCCGCCTTTGGAGCCATTGGAATCGCTAATCGAAAACAAATCCGAGACGAATAGAGCGGCGAATGACGAACGGTGCGTAGCGAAAGGTTATAAATAGGTGAGACGAGGTGAGCGTTAATTGGCTGGCTTTGTTTATGTGCGGATTAATAGCTGTAATTATTTCTGACCGTTGATCATAATGCCTTTCTATGATTTTGTACGGCAATGATATGATGAGGATTGTTTTGTTGCGGATCGGATTAGTTCGCGTATTTTTTCCAAAAAAATATGCTTGTTCGCGTATTTAGCTTTGAGAATGTCCAAAACCACTTGGGTTAACAAATTGATATTTAATAGTATAAAAATTACATCACACGACCTGTTATGTAAGAAGAGAATTATAGTTTCTCTTTTAATGCTAGGGATGTTGGTGAAACGCTGGAGAATGATTTTGATGTTAATTTTGTCTTATCTCTTAATGTTGTATCTTTTTTTCCACCTAATTTATCGTCTAATTGTGTTGAGGATTTGCCGGATATTTTGTGGGTGACCCTATTGAGGTTCAGCCTGGGGCAATCTCTCCGGGTCTAAATATGGATGTGTCTCAAAAATGCACTCCAGTTTCTAATAATTTCATTGAGGTTCCTGTAAATTTGGTTGATACACGATTTGTGGGCAATTCCTTAGGCGACAGTTCTGGGCTGGATATTAGGAACCATATAAATTGGTTAGATTCGTCCGAGGGTGAACCAGATTCCGAATTTTCTGATGGTGCTGGTTTGGCGTCGCCGGAGTTCTGTGGTGGTTCTGACCCGGGATTTGATTTCACTATTGTTAATGTTAGACCCACTTCTTATGTTGGGACTCGAGGTAGAACTCGTGGTAGAGGCAGGGGTCGCCGTAGGCGATAGTGTATTTTGCTTGTCCCCTGTTCTTGTCTTGGTTTTCTATATTGTTTTTTTTATGTGCGGCTTGCTGGTTTGTCGAAGATTGGGCAATGATGGGTTGGGGCTCGCATCATTGTACTTCGCTGGTGGCAATCATTGCTGTGGAATTTTTGGGTTGGTTCGGGTTGGCTGTTTTTTCCACCTTTTGGACTGCCCTGGTGGGGTGTCGGTGGTGCTGGATGCCTCAACGATTTACTGAGCCCGCGGTTTATTGTAATTTTTCTTCTTTCTTTTTTCCTTGCTCTATCTTATTGTAACCGTTTTTTCTTGTTATTAATATATGTTTCTTTAAAAAAAAATAGTTTCTCTTTTAATTATTATTCTCTAAGGAAAACTTTTTTTGTTCAAAAAAAGGAAATTCAAATTATTCCAAGGCGGGGAGCTAAGTCTAGAAAAATAATTCTATGCAGTCTCAACGTAGCTCTAGGTCCAAACTTCAATGAAATGATGACATCTAGATTTCTTTTTTTGGGAATTATCTAGATTTCTTATCTTTTTTTCTTAAAACCCGACGATTTGACCCAACACACCGTGAAAACTTTAAAATTACGGCAACTCACTCGTTTTTATGTTTTTGAAAAAGAAACCCGCAAATCTCTCAATTCTCAAATATTTAAGATTTTTTGCAAAATAAAACTTTCGGTGTCTGTTAAGAAAGTAAAAAGAGAAATAGGCTATGAAGATGAAAATTAGTTTTGATACATCATCCTGAAATTATCTTGATTGGGCACGAATCTCGAGGAAAAATAAGTTCGGAAACTTCAAAAATTAAATTTGAGAGAATATGAACTCTGATTTCAGCGAGTCTACAGTCAAACTGAGCGTCTCGAAAATACAAACCCGACGACACCAAGATCAACCCAATCCGAGCCCAAATGAGTCCGGATCAAGGGCTCAAAGCGCTGTTGGAAGGTTCAAACCGCAATTTGAGTTACCAAAGGGTCTCTGATTTTGACAAGCTTATACTCGAATCGAACTGATCGACGAGACGAATCCAACAAGACCAAGATTACCAAATTCCGACATCATTAAGGTCTTCAAATTTCCAACGAACGGTACGTGATCAAAGGATTCGATATCGACCGTCCATTCAAAATACTCCCAATTCGCCCCTGATCTCATGCCTATTTACGGGCTATGCCACTCCAAAAAAACTATAAATAGAGCCCTCATTCTTCACAAAGGAGAGGGGAGGGAAGTGAATAAAGAGAAGAAGAAGAGAATGAGGAGAAGGAAGAAGCTCCTCCTCGACCACCGTCGTAGCTCTTCCTGCCGCCCGAAGACGTCAGAACTCTGCTGGATATTCGGGAGAACGCCAGAATTCTGCCCAACTTCCATGGGATGCTAAAATTCTTCTCAATTTACAAGAGAGTTCCCTCATGACGCCGAAACTCCGCCCAAGTGAAGCCGGAGTTCTCCTCTGCCACCAACAGACGTCGGACTTCTACCCGACGTTGGACCTTCACTCTTCGCCAAGTTTCTACCCGACGCCGGACTTCTACCGGTTATCGGATTTCGCTGGACGTCTATGCGAATATGCATTTCTTTCCATTGCTGGACTTCTACCTGACGCTGTCCTACTGATCTTTGTCGTCTGACTACCGTCTTTCCAATATCCGTCGTCCGTTGAATACCGTCCTCCCGACTTACGTCGCCCGCCGACTACAGTCTTTCCGACCTCCGTCGCCCGCCGACTACGGTCCTCCTGACTTACGTCGCCCGCCGACTACAGTCCTCCGTCGCCAGCTGACTACGGTCCTCCTAACCTACGTCGTCCGCCGACTTCAGTCCTTCTAACAAAGCGAATACGTCGATAGTAGATCTTTGTATTTACATCATGTAATGTACTCCATAAGATGTACATCAAGCTAAGACCTTCTCCCAAGGAAGGGCCTCATTTGTAATCGACTGCCAATACTAGTGGATTTGTTCAAACTGGGCTAGGCCCCGTGGTTTTTCCGCCTTTTACAGGGGTTTTTCACGTAAAAATCTTGGTGTCTCATAAATGCTAGACCCTCTCTCCTTATCTGATTGCGTACCGGATTTTCGTACAATGCTAAGACGTTAAATATGATATTTCTCTACCGTCGCGAATACTCCTAGACGCAACAAGTTTCAAGGACGTCATATTCTTTGAAGAGCCATTGAAAAAAAAATAAGAAATAAAAAATTGAAGAGTAAGATGAAACTTACTTTCCTATTATAGAGAAATTATGTTGGAAAATATAAATTTTTTGGCTAAAATGTACGATATATTGCTAGGTATTGATGTATATTGTTGTGTATTCAAGTTTGTTTGAATTCACAAATATTGTATTTTTTCATTTGAAAGTTTTAGTAGCTTTTAAACAGTTGTGTATTAGAAAAATTATATTAAAAATATATATTTTTTACTAATTTGCATTATGTATTTCTAAGTATTGTTGTATATTCAAGCTTATATAAATCCAAAAGACCAAAAATATTGTATTTATTCATTTCAAAGCTTTTTGAGCTTTTAAATAGATATGTTTTAGAGAAATTATGTTGAAAAATATATTTTTTTTACTAAAAAACATTATATATTGCTAGGTATATTGTTGTGTATTCAAGCCTATATGAATTCACAAATATTATATTTATTCATTTGAAGGCTTTTTGAGATTTTATATAGTTGTGCATTAGAAAAATTAAGCTGAAAATTTTGATTTCTTTTTTTTGCTAAAACGTACTATGTATTTGTGCATTGCGATATATTCAAGCTTATATGAATACACAAATATTGTATTTATTTATTTGAAAGCTATTTTAGTTTTTACACAATAGTGTACTAAGAAAATTATGTCAAAAAATATTATAATTTTTTTGCTAAAATACACTATGTATTTCGAGAAATTAGAATATTTTATTTATTTATTTGAAAATTTTTTTAGCTTTTGCATTTTGTGTATTAGAGAAATTATGTTGAAATATATGATTTACAAGTTGAAACGTACTATGTATTACTAGGTATTGATAAATCTAAGTTCAAATTAATATTCTAATTTAAATTTATCTATTAATTAAAGTTAATTTTAAAAGACATAATATATTGTTACGTCATCATAAAATTATTTGATCAGGCACGAATCTCGGCGCAAAAATCAAGTTGGAAATTTCATAAATTAAATTCGGGAACATTTGAACTCTGATTTCAATGAGCTTATAGTCAAACTAAGCGTCTCGGAAATACAAACCCAACGATACCAAATTCAACTCGATCCGAGCCCAAGTGAGCCCAAACCAAGTACCTGAAGTAATGTTGGAAAGTTCGTACCGCAATTTGAGTTACCAAACGGTCTTCGATTTTAGCAAGATTATAGTCGAATCGAGCGGCTCGACGAGACGAATCCAACGAGCCCAAGATCACTGAATTCCGACATCACTACAGCCTTCAAATGTCCAACGAACGGTACACGATCGAGGGATTCAATATTGGCCGTCCATTCGACCACTCCCTATTCACCCATGATCTCACACCTATTTACAAGTCATGCCACTCCAAAAAAACTATAAATAGAACTCACATTCTTCACAAGGGGGCTCAAGTGAGAAGAGAGAGAAGAAGAGAAGAGAAAGAGGAGAATCAGCTCCTCCTCGACCACCGCCTTAGTTCTTTCCGCCGCCTGAATACGTCAGAATTCTGCCGGATTTTTGAGTGACATCGAAATTCTGCAAAACTTTGTAAATTTGTTTCAATTTAGAAGAAACTGATTGTAATTTGATCGTCCTGACTTGTGGGACGAATCAACTTCTGTACTTCAAACGAATACTAGTGGAATTACTTGGCGTGGCCCCGTGGTTTTTCGCTCTTTCGGGTTTTCCACGTAAAAATCCTGGTGTTTACTTTTTCTTTTCTTGTTTGTGTGTGCTGAATATTCGTACAACGCTCAGACGTAAAATTACAAACTCTACCGCCGTGTATATTCTAGCCCACAACAATAATATATGACTTCTCAATCAATCAACTATCATATTATTCTCATCTTAAAACAAATTTAATCCCAAAAAATAACAATGTGCATATTCCTAAAGTAATAAGCATACACAACTGTGTATTGCTGTGTATTGCTGTGTATTTTGTTGTGTATTTTGTTGTGTATTGATGTGTATCTTTGCCCAATCTTATTGTTTTTTAAATTAACCTATTAAAAATTCAATCTTATTTCAAGAAAAAAAAATTAATTTTTTCTTTTTTTTAATGTTTAATTTTATTATGATAACTGATTAGCACTTGGCAATGCAAGAATGAATATTAGTGTAGTTCTGAAGAGCTAAAATATGGCCCAACAGCTTCAGATATCTCATAAAACAATTATTAAGATTGCGATTATGAGGCCAGTAAATCCTTGAAAATGTTATAACAGATTGTCTTCATCATAGTGATTTGAGTACTCACATTAAGAGAGAAAGCATGCAATAATGAATATTTTGTTGCCACACCATAAAACAAGAAAAAAATTTTGTTTGGCACCTTTAGAAGCAATCTAACTTTTGAAGCTTGTTTGCATTTTGCTTTTTAGGTAGCTGATGGAATAAATTTACGTGCCTTAATGCCTTTTAACAATTCAGTAATTGAAATTTTAAATGGCATTCAATAAAGTAAAGAGTGAAGAAATTTTTTCAAATTATTTACATTTTACAGTACTATAAGAAATTATGCAATATTTTTAAGAAAAAAATCAAAGCAAATTTTAAGGTCAACTAGACTTTTATAAAAATAATTTAAAAAGAGGTAAGATTGGGCAAATATAGATCTAAGACTTTTTTGAGTGAGAGTACTAGAATAAAATTAAATTTTTTTTTTATTGTTAATGGTTAATATACAATTATTATCAAATTTAATACAATAAAATTCAATTTATTCTCAATAAAATATTTTTTTTTTCAAACTCACTTATGAATAATTGGACACAAGAATATTGAATCAATATACAACAATATACAAAGCAATACACAATAAAATACACAACAATACACAATAAAATACATAGCAATACACATCAATACATATTAATATGCAGTAATACACACCAATATACAGTAATATACATCAATACATATCAATACACACAAATACACATTAATGCACCAATACATATCAATATATACGAGTACACATAAATATACATCAGTGCATAGTAATACACACCAATGCACACTAATAAACACCAATGCATAATAGTACATATCAATACACATCAATACACAGTAATAAAGAAAAAATCAATACACAATAATTCACATCAATACATAACAATACGCGGTAATACACAACATTATACACTAATACACATCAATACACACTAATACACATTAATACATACTAATACACAATATTACATAGCAATACATTCAAATATACAACAATGCATATCAATACACAGCAATGCACATCAATATATAACAATACGCAATAGTACACAACAATACACATAAATACATATGAATACATAGTAATACACATCAATGCACACAAATACACAACAACACACACCAATATATAATAATATATAACAATACACACCAATACACATCAATACACATTACAACATCAACATCAAGCCTTTATCCCACTACGTGGGGTCGGCTACATGAATCCTTTTTCTCCATTGTGTCCTATTAAAAGTCAAATTCTAGTTTAAATCAAATAAAGAAAGTTCATTCATAATATTTTCTAACCAAGTCTTTTTAGGTCTACCCCTACCTTTCTTAACATAAGTCAAATCTAATACCTATACTCTCCTAACCGGGTCATCGGAAGGCCACCGTTTTATGTGACCAAACCATCTAAGGCGACTCTCTCTAATCTTATCTTCTACTAGAGCTACTCCAACTTTTTCACGTATATGCTCATTTCGTATCCTATCTTTAAGGGTAAAGCCACTCATCCACCTGAGCATCCTCATCTCTGCCACACTTAACTTAGTATTATGCTTCTCTTTTAATGACCAACATTCGGCACCATAAAGCATTGTAGGCCTCACTTCTATCTTATAGAATTTTCCCTTAAGTTTGAGGGGTACATTTCTATCACATAACAATTCTGATGCATTCCTCCACTTCAACCATCCAACTTGAATTCTGCTGATAATATCCCCATCTATTTCACCATCACTCTGAACAATAGATTCAAGATATCTAAAATGTGTACTCTTATTAATGACTTGATCGCCCAAAGTCACAATCCCCTCACCAAGTCTATTACTACTAAAATTACACTCCATATATTCCGTTTTAGATATACTCAAGCGAAAACCATTAGACTCTAAGGTTGACCTCCATAATTCAAGTTTACCTTCAACTCCCTCTCTAGTCTTATCAATAAGATGAATATCATCAGCAAAAAGCATACACCAAGGTACATCCTCTTGCAAATGTCTAGTGAGAACATCCATGACTAAAGCAAAAAGATATGGTCTTAAGGCTGATCCTTGATGTAACCCAACCGAAATAGGGAAATACTTGGTCAATCCACCTTGTGTTTGAACACAAGTATTAGCTTCTGCATACATATCTTTAATGATTTGAATATAAGCATTATACATTTAAAAAAAAGTAGGAGCTAAGGAACATATAATGTTATGCATACAATAAATTTTTCTAAGATTTATATTTTAATATTATTATAATTATTATTAATGTGTTGTAGCCTTGTAGGCTTGTAGCTGAAGTTTTATCTTAAGAATTTCAAATAGTTCTCGATTTTTCAGGCAACGAAATTGAGGTGGCTTAGAGCTTCTCCAGCCGTTTGGCAAACAGGCGAATGGAGAGCTTCAGACGTCGCAACCGAACTCCATTTTTGTCGACATTCAGTCGCTGATGAACAGTGCGACGCCAATATTGGCGTCGCACTGTTCTCTATATTGGCGTCGCACTGTTCTCTTTCGTCATTTATTTCTCTCTACCGAACTCAGTCTGAAAAAGGAGCGAAAGAAACAACGATGATTTCGGGGCAAAATGACGTTCCACTTGAGATGAATCACGACACTTTTTGATTTTACTGCATTTTGCAGTGAAAAATGAGAGTTTCGGTTGGAGATGCCCTTTGCAATCAAAACTAATATATAATTAAATATTTATATAATTATTAATATACTTAAACATAATAACGGCTAACTGGAAATATGCCGTGAGAGATAACAAGAGAAGGGCTCGGCTTAGGCATTGTAACAAAACTTAGGGTTTATGTAGCAGCTGGGTTGTAAAAGAAGAACACAAGCTCAAGAATGCATAGCAATACACAATAATGCAAAGCAATATATAGCAATACATATTAATACATAATTACGAACAACCTCAAAAGATTAGAAAAAATATAACATCAAGAAAAAAGTTCTTATACACAACTCTGTACAAGCTTAAAAAAAATTCAAAATGAACAAAAATAATATATAAACTATTCGAAATCATTATATCTTTATCGTATGTTTCTCATTTGTCTCTCTTATTGATAAATCATCTTCATCGCACAGCACCGACTTTCAATATTTGCAAGACATGTATTTTCTCGCACCAAATTGCTCCCCCTTTCGATATATGCTATTAAAGTTGTTGCATGTCTTTACTCGTGAAAAAACCCTTTGCCGATGAACAAGAAAAAAAAAGGAAAAAAAAAACCGCACCAATGAACTCCGCCGGTAATCATAGATCTCCGTTTTCTAACTTATCACTCATTCCCTCTCCCACGACAACCAAATAAAAAACTAAGAAATGCTGCTTTTCTGAATTATGCTTTTCATTTCTTCACCTGAAATATTTGGGAGCTTTGAATTTTTCCTCCCTTTCTTCACTTGAAATATTTTGGAGCTTTCGTGGGTTTCACCTATTTTAAAAACACATGGTTGTAATTCGGTCAGCTCATCAGATTAAAAAAAAAGTGTATATATGTGTTAGCCTTTAATTGGACTCCGGACGCAAAACTATGTCCAAACTTTGCACAAAATAATTTCTCCACCAACTCAGCCCTTCCTTGGATATTGTAAACATAAAAATCTTTCTTGAATTTTGATAGTTGTTAAGTTGTTGAATTTGATCTGCCATACATAAATCATAATTCAAATAAAATTGAGACTTCGTTTGGAATAGCTTTTCTTTTTTCATCTTAAAATAAGTGTTGAGTACAAAAATTGTATACTCAAAAGCTACTTTAAGAAAATCGTCCCAAACAAATCCTTAATATTCAGCATATGTATTAGATTAAACTTATTTAGGATTATAGTTTTCTTTCTATTCAAATCTGATTATTATGGAAACATTTTTTGCTATAAATTTTTTATAAATATCAATCAAAATAATTATTTTTTGTACTCAAAAGTTACTTTAAGAAAGTCGTCCCAAACTAAGCCTTAATATTCAGCATATGTACTAGATCAGGGGCGGAACCACATTTGCTTTGTGTGTGTATTGCTTTGGGGGGGGGGGGGGGGACAATCTCAAAAAACAAAAAAAAAAAAATTATAGGAGAGAAAAAATGTTTTTACCTCATCTAAAAAATTACTTTTGCGCCCTTAAAAAACTATTTTGTCCTTATTTGTCCTAAAATATCTATATATTTCTTCACATTTAATTCTAATATTTTTTCATGCTTTTCATGACAATTTAATTGCATATCTTTTCCGTTATTTTTCTTACTTAATTTTTTTTAAAATAGTTTTTCGTAATATATAATATATATAATTTTTTTTGTATAGTATTTATCCCCCCTCAAAATTGAAGATGGTTCAGCTCCTGTACTAGATTAAACTTATTTAGGATAAAGTTGTTATTGTTTTCTTTCTATTCTAATCTGATTATTATGGAAGCATTTTTTTTTCTATAAATTTCTCATAAATATCAACCAAAATTATATTTTTATTCTTACAAAAAATTAATTTATGATAAAGTAATATCAGAGATTCTTATTAGAAATTTCATTTTACAAATTCTTATAAAATATGAGTGTATTGTCAATTAAAATTTTAATCTTTTATTAAAAAAACTGTTTTAATAAAGTATCCCAAACAAAGCTTTAATGTTCAGCATATGTACGAGATTAAACTTATTTAGGATAAAGTCATTATTGTTTTCTTTCTATTCTAATCCGATCATTATGGAAGCATTTTTTGCTATAAAATTCTCATAAATATCAACCAAATTTATATTTTTATTCTTACAAAAATATCATTTATGATAAAGTAATATCAAAGTTTCTAATTAGTAATTTCATTTTACAAATTATTATAAAATATGATAGTGCATTGTCAATAAAAATTTATAGTACTTTTGATATTTAAAACTTATAAAATATTTACTAAAAAAATCAATTTTAATTTAAAATTGTTAGTTTGTTATCATATTTATTTTAAGAATTTTTTTGAAATATATAAGGTTATTAAAATAATTTGTTCACATACAGCTGGAACAAGAGGTGTTAAAATTGGGTTTCGGGCTGAACTAGGAACTACACCGGGTTCAAATGGGTTGACCCGAACCCAATCCGATTTTGCAAATGGGTCGAAAACACGAAATCGGACACGATCCGGCGGGTTACTGGGTTGACCCAACCCGACACAGTTTTGTTAACTCGGGCTCACGTCGACAACTACTGGCGGGGGCTCATGTCGACTATTGCAGATGGAACAACGAGACGGCGGGCTCGCGTTGACGGCAGTAGGCGGGCTCATGACAACGGTAGCAGGCGGAACGTCGGGGCGGTGGGCTCGCGTCGATGGTAAGAAGCGGAATGGCGGGATGACGGGCTTGTGTCGACGGCAACAAGCGGCACGGTAGGGCTCGCAATCAAAGGCAGCCGTTGAGGCCAACACGAGACGACACTCTCAGCACCACGGCTTGTCGGACCACATCGAGCTGACGAGTGACGAACGCACGTGAATAGGATGACAGCTTGATGAGTGATGAACGCCCACGAATCGAGTCAACAGTGTGGACGGGATGGACCATTGATGTTACTAGCGTGATTTTCCAATTGGGTTGAAACAAGGTGAATTTCGGGTATCCGGGTCAATCCAAACTCAACTCGTTTTTCAAACGAGTCGAATTCAAGAACCAGAATCCGACCAGTTTTAAAATATGGTCAAGTCTAAAACGAAATTTTTGGGTCAAATTCGAGTTGGGTTTTTGTGTCGTGTCAAATATGAAAACCCCTAGCTACAGCATAACAGCTTTACAGTTATACTTCCTAAATAAAATACATTGATTTTTGCAAAATAACTTTAGAAATAAAAATTTTATACAACAGTTTCTTAACCTAATTTACCAACAAATACGGTCATCCCAAATGAATCCTACGTCAGAGGAAGTTGCACACAACTTTCTAGTAGAATGTTTTTTTTTTTTTTTTTTTACTAAATAACTATCCATTGTTTCTTATGTTTGTTTTTATCACACAAAATTACAAAGAAATAAATTTGAAAAATATGAAAGATAAAACATTTTTTTCCTAAAAAATTTATTATTGTTTTAATTGTAATATAAAATAATTATCATGCTATTATTGTATAAATATTTAGTATTTTAAAATTTTAATCAAATAAATTTTTATTTTGAATAATTCAGTATATAATAATTAAATATGAAAAATAAAAAATAAAAATTAGAAGTTTCGAAGTCAAAGTCATCTTCCAATCATTCCGGCACAGAGTAAACTTGCATTCCAAGGTTGATTAGAGGAAATAACACGGAACTAATCGGCAATTACATCCTTCTATAACTAAATTTTACCACCAATTACAGAGCACCCCTCGCTAGCTCTCTACTAAGAACAAAATTAGAAAAATAAAATGTGAATAAATGGTCAAATTACCTACAAAAGTTTTTATTGTATATTTAAAGTAAAAAAAAAATCATGGTTATAATTGTTACGAATTAAAAAAATTATTACAATAAAAATTAAAATGTACGGTTTAATTTAAATGAAGAATCATAAATAACAGTTAAAGCATAAGGTATCTCAACGGAGCATTAAAGTTTTTACATAAATGTCCAAAAAAAAAAAAAAAAAAAAAGCACAGCCTTATAAATGTCAAAAACTCTGAACTGACATGACATAAGTTGATCCGACTTGAATCCGATATGTTTTTGCAAATGGGTCACTTTTTCGGATCCGAATCTGATCTGTTTCGGACCTAGGTCAACTCGACACGACCTACCAACCTTGGTAAGCAACGTCAACGGTGACGACGTTTGGTCTCGATGGTGGCGGCGACGACGATGTTTGGCCGGCAAAGGCTATGGTGGCGAATTATGTCATTTTGCGTCAAGGTTGACAATATTTGGGCGGAGCCATGGAAGCTCCCACATTTGAACACAGTGCCACGACAGCTCTGAGATGATGTGAACACAGCGCCGCAACGATGTGAACCCGCTATGGGATGGAGAGCCCAGCACGAAGGTGTTGTGGGTCCATCGCCGCGATGCTATATCCCAGCTGAGTCAGTTTCTTTCATGCAATTTTAATATGATAATTGTAATCTCAAAAGGTATTTGTGTGCATGAAATGGTGCGGAAATTGAGAGAAATGAGAGAGCAAGATTTGTTCAATTTCTCTCATTTTTCAGCATAAATTTCTAGCCTTGGTGCAACTCTATGATTTTTCCAGTTTCCTAGAGTTTTACATGTTAAATTATGATGTTCTTTCTCAGTTAGCATATCGCGTGATTCTTTCTAGAATTTAAAAAATCTCTCTTATTTCAACTAATTTTTCATTATTAATTTATCTATTAAAATTCTTTGTTTAATCATTTTAGCATAATAGCTACTCAAACTAAAATTATCATTTTAATTATAATAAAAATTTAAATTTATGCTTATAGAATTCAGCTTGATCAATCTTAATTAATTAATCTGGCTAAGTGTCAAAACAGTCAAAGATAATCACAAAAGCAAGCGACCTCTGTTTCCATGTACTTTGCCTCTTGGTCTCCGCAGTCCGCATTAGTACTCAATAAACAAGTAAAAACAAAAGCTTTTAGGTTATCCGAACCAAACAGAAAAATATATTATAATTGTACTTAACTTGTCTGCAAGACATGTTCCCTGACCGACTTAAAAGATATCTATCTAGATGGTGGGCGACTACGGTTGGGAATCCTCTAATTCATGCTCGTTCTCCCTTGAGAAGTATCACCGGGTCCAATTAGGTGCCGACCAGGAGGTTTCTGAGATGGGGCCTTTTCTAGATCAACCGAGGATTAGTCACGCCACCAAGCTCCTTTTCGAGGGTGACGGCGGGTGGATACCCAGTTCCAAAAAAACATTTATCTATCTTACAAAAACATTAAAATAATATTTTAAAAAATACAAATATTATCTTGAAGTATATAAATAATTGATTTATAATACTTGTATTAGTCTGAATCCTTCATTGACCACCCATTCAAAATGGATAGGCATTATACAGAAAATTAAAACGGCAGGAAAACTCAAACGCGTTCAAGGAATTTACTATACCTTAGCAATCTACTTATCTCTCCGCGGTTCCCTCACAGCTTATATATATCGAAAGGGAGTGCGAGAGAAGGAGAGATCGTTAGTGAACTACTGTAAGCCACACAACCAATTACACGCTACATGAAAGTACCCTCAATGGAGAAGAGAAAAGATGATCATGAGTTCAAGTGCAAAACCTGCGGCCGTTCCTTTGCGACATATCAGGCCCTTGGAGGCCACAGGACTGGGCACACAAGGCCGAAGGAGAGAGAAGAGAAGACAACAAAGATTAAGGAGAGAGTCCACCAGTGCTCGGTTTGCGGGTTGAATTTTTCCATGGGTCAGGCTCTCGGTGGCCATATGCGACGACATAAACTTCTTGATCTTTTAGCTGCACCGATGTTCGTTCCTGTGCTGAATTTTGACTTGAATGTGATTCCAATGGACGGTGATGATGATGGTGATCATTATGATGAAATTGAGTTACCCGAGCTCAACTTAAAATTAGGATTATGATTATAAATATACCAAATTATATACATAGATGGTCAGTGCTGGAAGAGGAAAGATATAGAGAGAAAGACTTTCATAGCAAGGAGGAGTTCTTGAAATGTAAAGATATTTTAATTTGTGTTATGTCTAGCTAGCAGCACATTTTTTCTTAAGAAGCTTAAATATTTAGTGTATGATAACGGTTTTGTTTGGGACAGTTTTCTTACTGCTTCTTAAAATAAATTTTTAGTATAAAAATTAATTTTTTTATAATAAAAAATTATTTTAAGATGCAGTAAGAAAAATAGTCTCAAACGAAATCATAGTTTGCATCAATAAAATCACACTACTTCTAAAATACCGTTGGTTAAATTATTGCGAGAGATCATCATTTTCGTGGTTAATATATCACGCAACTTAGTTTGGTTTGTTGGTTGGGGACTTTGGTTATCAACCAAGAGGTATTGGGTTCGAGTCTAACGTACATGATGTGTGTGTGAGTTGAAATTTTTTTGTGATATCCTAATACAAATTGATCCTTGAATTTTTTTTTAAAGATGTTTTTATGTATGAGGAAACTTATTTTGATCAATTTATATAAATATATGAGGAAATTTTTCCCTTATTAATTAAGCTTGAAATCAAGATTACTCCATTGATTCTAAATTTAATTAATAAAATCTTTATTCAGTGTAAGAGAATAGAATAAGGCTGATCCTATTATGCTTTACTAAATTCTGCAACCATCAAAAGAGATAAAGACACCGTCGGCAACTGAAACAGAAATGTTTCTTTCACTGTTTAATTCGGTTGTCTTTCCCTACCTATGCAATATCGAGTCATTTAACCAGTCGGCAACACGTGAACCAAATCATTGAAACCCTTTTTTTCTCACCTCCAAGCCGCTACAAGAAAAGATACACGTGCATATAGTATTGGGAAATATAAAGTTTCATGTTGCCTAAAGCCTAAAGCTACTTGGCAACTCATAAGGAAGCTGCCAATGGAACTCTATGGATATTCTTGCCATGAAGATTCATCATATAGCTCTCTAGAGAACACGTCAAAAAGAATTAATTATTTCTCAAACATCTTATGTTGGGAAAATTTTATATATGGGCCTAAATTTTTATACATATAAATAATAGAGTATTATACATTATAAGCTATTTAAATATTGAACCAATTAAATTCGTAATCTATTTAAGAATTAAATTATTATTTGACTTATCTGATATCTCAATTAAATTTGTATAGAATTAATTATTGTGTAGAGACCGAGTATTTATTTTTATTTTAATGACGAACTGAAATAAAATATATATAATTAAAGTATAAAAGGGTCGTGATCCCTAATTTAAGCGGCTAAATTCTCATTTCTCTTACAGCGGACAAGTAAATTTTCTAACTGGCACGACTGACGAAAACCGTTCCATAGCCTCCAAATTTGGGATTATAATTTTTCTCTCCTCACACACTCTCTCAAATTCGCCTAAACTGATCTCTGTTAGCAAATCGTAAGAAGGAAGGCTTTTAAAAATTTTTAATACCTTTAGATGTTTTTGAATAAAATATAATATAATTGTTTAATATAATAATATAATTTTTCAATTTATTTAATATAAAATTCTAATAAATCATTTTAAGACTTTAAAAAATTACACCAAAATATTCATAAGAAACATGTTATTTAAAAAATATTGGAGAAATCAGTTTATAAAACGGACACTGACGATCCCGATATCTAAAATTGTATCTATAGGTACTAATTTCTTAAGAAATTTAGACAGTGCCAGACAGTGCAAAAAATTTATGAAAAAATTCATATAAGTAAAATAGTACAATAAATAATATGGCAAAGACGAATTAAAATTTGGGGTTTTAATGACTCCAGAAAAAAAATTGATAAAGTCAAAATACATGTTATTACAAAAAAGTTGGAAAAACCATTATCTGGTGATGGAGGTTAAAAGGATCGTAGTTGGTATGCGACAATGGTCAGAAAGACTATTATCTGGAGACAGCGGTCGGAATGATCATAGTCGGTGGGCGACAGAGATTAGAAGGATTGTAGTCGATGGGTCATAGTTGTAAAAAAGATCGTTGTCTTGTGACGAAGGTCAGAAGGATTGTTATCGACAGGCGGCGATGGTCAAAAAGATAGTTTTTAGGGGACGAAGGTCAAAAGAATTGTAGTATAACAACAAATGTCAAAAAGACCGTAGTCTAGTGATGGAGGTTGGACCGTTGGAGTAGTCAACAGGAAACAAATGTTAGAAGGACCGTAGTCAGCGACTGACAGAGATAAAAAAGATCGTAATCTAAAGACGGAGGTCAGAAGGTTCGTAGTCGGTAGACGACGGTGGTTAGAAAAATCGTTATATGGCGACAAAGGTCGGGAGAAAGTCCGAAGATAATCGGTGGCTGGATGTAAGTCCAACAATAATTGGTGGTCAGACATAAGTCCAGTGATGGTTGGTGTCGGACATAAATCCTACAATAGTTGGTGACCGGGTGGATGTCTAGCAAAAGTACTACGATGGTTTGTCTTCAAGCGTAAATCCGATAATAGTTGGTGGTCGGGTGATGATCGAAGAGGAGCTTGGTAGCAAAAGAGATCAGATTTCTCTTCCTCTCCTTTCTTTTTTATCTTCCTTTCTCTCCTCCTTTTCCGTTCTCAATAAAAAATGATGGGTAGATTTATAATTTTTTGGGAGTGACATGATCAGTAAATAGGGAGAGGATCAAGTGCACGTTGGGAGTGGTTTGAAGGGACCACCGATATTGATTCCCTTGATCATACACAATTTATTGAGCATTTGTGTGCCTTAATAATGTAAAAATTTGACTATCTTGGGCTTGTTGGATTCGTCTCGTCGAGTCGCCCAATTCGACTACAAGCATGTCACGCTTGGAAATCGTTTGTTCCAATTTATGATTTGAACATTCCTAAAGAACTTGATGAACAATGAAGTGAAGCAAAACTCAAGAACTCAGGCAAACAGAACACATCGAATAGAGAAAGGTAAATTCTATCTTATTCAAGTACATGATATATAGTTGTTGCGGGCTAGAATATATGCAGCGGTAGAGTTTACAAATTCACGTCTGAGAGTTGCACGAATATTCAGCGTTGCACGAATATTCAGCACACAAACAGAAAAGAAAATAAACTCCAGGATTTTTATGTGGAAAACCCGAAAGAGGGAAAAAATCACGGGGCCACGCCCAGCTGAAAAGTTCCACTAACGTTTTATAAATTACAAGAAGCTGATTCGTCCCACAAGTCAGGACGATCAGATTACAATCCGTTTCTTCTAATTTGAAGTAAAATTACAAAGTTCTGCAGAATTCATGTGTCTCCTGAAAATCCGGCAGAGTTCCGGCGTATTCAGGCGGCGAGATGATTCTCCCTTTCCCCTTCTTCTCTTCTCTTCTTCTCTCTCTTCTCACTTGAGTCCTCTTGTGAAGAATGAGGGCTCTATTTATAATTTTTCTGGAGTGGTATGGCTTGTAAATAGGTGTGAGATCATGGGCGAATAGGGAGTGGTCGATTGACAGCCGATATTGAACCCTTCGATCGTGCACATTTGGAGGCCTTAGTGATGTCGGAATTAAGCGATCTTGGACTCGTTGGATTCGTCTCGTCGAGCCGTTCGATTCGAGTATAAGCTCGTTAAAATCGAAGACCGTGGTAACGCAAATTGTGGTTTGAACCTTCCAACAGCGCTTCAGGTCCTTGATTTTGACCCATTTGGGCTCGGATTGGGTTGAAATCGGAGTTCGGGTACTTTTGGATTTAATTTTTGAAATTTTCGATTTGATTTTTTCCTCGAGATTCGTGCCCGATCAAGATTATTTCATGATGATGTATCAATAGTATATATAGATAAATGATGACAATGAAGAGCCGAAGGATTAGAATAGACTACAAAGTTACATGGTTTTATTATCTTGAGCATTTGTACTTTGAGTATACTCTAATACTTCCGAATGTGATTTGGGTCTTCGATTTGGACACATTTGGGCTCGAATTGGGTTGACTTTTGTGTCGTTGGGTTTGTCTTTTTAAAACGTTCAGTTTGATTATAAGTTTGCATAAATCAGAGTTCAGATGATCCTAAATTTAATTTTAAAATTTTTTTAACTTAAATATTACCTCGAGATTCATGTTATATCACTTCAAAACCAGGTTAGTATGTTTGGCTGAAACTAGGACCAAATATACTCTATGGCCAGCTCGTGCTAGGGCCTGGCGAGTTTAATGAAAAATGATAAATTTAATTTTTCTATAAATAATTAACCTCAAAACTGTCGATCATCACGCGCCAATGCCATGGCGGTTCACACGTTTGGCTCAATCAAAGCTAACATTATATGTACCAACCGACAATGAAGAAACATCTAAACTCAGTGAGCGGCGAAGTACAGCAGTCTACAGTCTACAGTCAAAGCATAAGGAAGCCTTACAGAACTTTTCGTAGAATGTCATTATCTACTTTCAGAAACTTGCCCTCGAAGATCTGCTGAATTACACAACTCTTCTTGGCCTATTGGTTGAGAGCTTAGGCTTCCAACTAAGAGGTCCAAGATTCGAGTCCATGTGTATGCATTGTGTGTATGAATTTGACTTAAATGACCTAAATGTCTCAAAAAAAAAAAATCTGCTGAATTGCATAAGTAGTCGAACTACGTCATCACTGGTGAATTGCACGTGGCATGTGATCCATATGGCACGTCAGGGTTGGCTGTAAACAAATAAAAAATCACTATTTATGAATATAACAAATATTTTAATTTTACCACTTATTTGCATATATATATATATATATATATATATATATATATATATATATCAGTGTAAAAAAGCTATTAAATCTTAATTTTAATTTAATTATAATCAAAATAAATTGCATATATAATTGAGTGTTATATATATATGCAATTTAATATGGGTTTAAAGTTCAACAACTAGCAACCTACAATAAGCTAGCAGCTTCACACACAAAGTTTTAGATTATTCAAAATCTTGCATTTAAAAAAAAAATTAAATACATAATAATTAAAATTATTCAAAATATATATTTAACACCCAAACTAGCTAAAACCCTCATTTTCATCTATTCTAACATTCCGTTTAAGTCTTATTAGAAATTTCTATCCGCCTCGCATCTCGCGTTCATTTGCGCGAAGGGTCATCTTCCCCGTCCAAACCCGTCGTCTTCTCCATTGCTTTCGTCCCATTCGAGCGTTTCGTACGCATGACATCTTCTAAGGTCGGCAATATACACCATTTCATCAACAACGGGTTTTTTTTCCCGCCAGTTGACCTTGTCTTACTTTTCATAAATTGGGTTCTAATAATACCCTATTAAAATTAATTCTTATTATATTGATGATTATCAGGGGCGGAACATGTCATAATTTTCACGGCGGGAAAACTTATAAGTAACTGTTCGCATATACGTCGCGGGGTCAAGGGGCAACGCCCCTGCAGGGGTTTCCAAGGGCAACACCCCCGGGACAAATTTTGATTTACTATTTCTCTTTGTATTTGGTTCATCATTCCCTAACAATAATACATCTATACAATGTATTTAATTATATTGGGGGCAATTGCCTAAAAATC
Organism: Dendrobium huoshanense; assembly: GCA_016618105.1. NCBI lineage: Eukaryota > Viridiplantae > Streptophyta > Magnoliopsida > Asparagales > Orchidaceae > Dendrobium > Dendrobium huoshanense. The sequence goes on from CM028348.1 coordinate 22,414,471, forward strand.
ATAATATTTTAATATTTTTAGGGGGGAAATTGCCTAAAAACTCTTATAATAAAGACTAAAAATCACCTAAATAAGAGTATAATAAATTTTTTTTTTTGGAGGCAATTGCCCCCAAGCCCCAAAGGGGTTTCACCCTTGATGATCATTCATTTCTTTTCACTGCAACAAAATCTATCACCATGCAAAAATGATCCAACTAAAATCTCACACATATCATAATAAAGCCAACTATTAATATTGACTTGTGTGCTTCAATATGATCATTTTGTATTCGTAATATTCCAATATTTATCACCTTTAGAAATAAAAATTTTCATTCAACTTTAACGAAATATATAAACAATTTTCAAAGTACAAATATTAATGTTGACTTGCAGAGTAATGAATGGGAAATTCATATACAATATTGCATCATTTCACTTTCAAGAAAGATCCATATGGATGCAAAAAGACGATAGATGTACGGATCCATTGAATTCAAAACTATGATAAATTTATGAGAGTATTAGATCAAAAAAAGAATAACACATATTTGATGATATTTACTTGAAATTAAAATTGAAATAACAAAAGTGTAATATGTTAATATCCTCAAAATATTTTGAAGCATCAATCGTTTGGTGCTACCAACCTATTTTATAAAAAGTTAATAAATCAATTATGTTCGATGTATAGGAACAAAGGAATACGATTCACAAGTTGATCTAGCGTTGGGTGTTCACATAATTAATATTTTACATAATAATGGTTGGAAGTCGGGCAGAATTTCGACGGTGGTCGAGGAGAAGCTTCTTCCCTCAATCTATTCTTCTCTTCTCCTCTCTTCTTGTTTGGTCCCCTCTTAAGAGAAATGATGGGTTATTTATAGTTTTCTGAAAGTGACATGACCCGTAAATAGAAGGAGGATCAATGGCAAATGTGGAGTGGTTTGGATGGATGACCGATATTGAATCCCTTGATGGGGGGCCGTTCGTCAGACATTTGAATGTCTTAATGATATCGGAATTCAGCGATCTTGGGCTTGTGTGATTCGTCTCGTCAAGCCCCTCAATTCAATTATAAGCATGTCATGTTTGAAAACTATTTGGTAATCCAAATTGTGGTTTGAACCTTCCGAATGTGCTTCGGGTCATTGATTTGGACCCATTTGGCCTCGGATCAAGTTGAATTTGGTGTCGTTGGGTTCATATTTACGAGACGCTCAGTTCGACTATAAGTTTGCTGAAATCGGAGTTCAAAAGGTCCCATATTTAATTTTTGAAGTTTCTAACTTGATTTTTGCTTCGAGATTCGTGTCCGATCAATATAATTTGTTGATGATATATCAAAAATAAATAAAAAATATTATTATATTAATTTTAATACATAATACTAATTTTAAAATAAATTTTTAAAATTTTAAGTCTATGAGTGGAAATAAATCATAACAACAAAAATGGCGGTTACACCTTCCTTGAACAGGAAGCCAAAAAATGTTGAGGACCGCCTTGGCGCCTTTGATGTGAACGCAATCAACGTTCAACTCAAACCGCGAATAAATAATAACAAATTCAGTCGACGTCAGCTCCATACGCTTCCCTCACCGCCAAGCAATCCAGGCTTATAAATAAAGCTATTTATCTCTACTTACTCTTCCTCATTAGAACGTTAACGTAGCACTCATATGCTGTGACAATGAATAAGAGAATCGGTGGGTTCAACTGCAAAACCTGTGGCCGGTCCTTCGCAACATACCAGGCCCTCGGAGGCCACCGGACCGCCCACACCAGGCTAACGAAGCTGGTGGAGACAAAAAAGATTAAGAAGGAATTTCATAGATGTTCTATTTGTGGGATATATTTTTCGATGGGTCAAGCTCTTGGAGGTCATATGAGACGGCATAAAGATATGGCGAAAGAGCTCGCTCTTTCCTCGTGTTGGGCGGAGGAGAGAGTTGTGAGAAAGAGTACAATAAGATTGAATTTGGACTTGAACTCTATTCCGATGGAAGAAGATGAAGATTAAGTTAAGATGTTTATGTACATGTTAAATTTAGGGTTAGGCCCAACAATATTTTCTTTGACATGTTTATAACATAGTATAAAAAGCATTATTAGAATATCATGATGATAGGCTTCATTGAGATTATTGATGTATTAATATGTGGACATAATTTGTTATGCCCAATAATATGTAACTATATCAAATTATTATTTTTTTTTAAATGATGTTTGTTAAATTCTCATAGTGGCTTGGTTGGTTTCTTTGAAGCGAATTCCGAAAGGCCGTCGGCTAATAAAGCTGCCGGAAAAAGACCGTCGGCAATGATTTCCTACACCAATTTTACCGGCGGCTTAAGAACCGCCGAAAAGCCACCGGCATTTTTTAAAATCGCCAGTGTTACAAGAAAAGCCGTAGGAAAAAACCGCCGGTTTTGCTTGAGTTTCCTGTAGTGATAGCTTACGCTACTTGAAAATTACTTATTACCGACAAAATTTTTTGGTGGATTTGAAATTTATCGGTAGAAAATTTTACTCCGATAAAACCTGCGTAGGAAAAATTTTGCTGCTGGAAAAGTTTTTTTTGACACAAAAAGTCATTGGAAAACTTTTCCGGCGGCCTTACAACAAAATAAAAATAAATTTAATTAAAAAAAGAAGCTGCCCGCTCGTCTACCCTCCCACGCTACCCGCTGCCTGCCTGGTTGCCATCTTGCAGTTGTTACCCACCCGTCTGCCCTCCTGCGCTGCCCACAATCTCTACTAGCTAGCCCGTTTGCTCACTGCCCCGCCCATCGCGTGACACCCGTGAGATTCAAATTGGGTTTGAAAAACATTCCAAAGATGCAACGAGTTTACTGGAAAAGGCAAATGTGTTAAAATAATTATTCTTTTATTTAAGCTATAATAATAAAAAAATTAGGATTTTAAATAAAATATTAAAGTTAATAATTAATTAAATAAGTTATTAAACTAAGTTATTAAATTAATAATAAAATAAATTAAATTATTAAATTAATAATTAATTAAAACAAGTTTTAAATTATTAACTGATTAATTTATGAAAATATGATTGTTCAGAATTTATTAAAATCCACTAGAAAGCCGTCATAAAACCTGCTTGAAAATCAATCGGAAATATTTTAATGTAATTCGATCGTTGGAAAAATCCGCCGGCAATGCACGATTCTCCTACAGTGTTATATGTTTAGAGTACTTCTTACTGGTGTATGCAACTTCTTTTGGCTACAGTCTTGTTGGCTGTTGCTTTTTTGGACAAGTTATAACAGATTTATACGTGAGTTTTTAGTAGACTGTTCTTGACTTCATGCATATATGGAACACCGCTAAGTCAAAAAGGAAAAAAAAAATAAAGGTTTTTTATGACAAAAAAGTTAGAATTTTCTTTAAAGGTATTTTAATTTATAGTTGTTTTAACCATCATAAAATTGAAATATTTTTTTCAATAAATTTAATGATTTTGACAATTGAATATTGTTAACGAGAGATTTGATTTTGCATGTATAATAGTATGCATAGTTTACCAAATATTCATGTTATATTTACTTGGAAAAAATATGACTGAAAGTTTATTTTAAATTAAGAAATCAATAGATGCAAATAAATTAAAGTAGAAGCGAGCATCAACAACTTAGTAGGATATATAAAACCTATAATAATATCTAATGCATAAAAGAGAAATTAATATATATATGATAATTCATCATCAAATTTAATCATAAAAATATTAGATTTAAATAAAATTTTACTATATTAAATTTAAAACAAGTGATGCTAAATATAGTGTGTGATCAATATGTTAGCATAAAATTAATATTAAAAAAATATTATATACATCATAATACAAACATTTCATTATTATATAATTATTATACCACAAAAAATAATAAAAATAAACAATATTTCTAGAAGTCTTAGTATATATATATATATGACCAAATGCAATATTAAGATCAAAAACCTCTGCCACCAAATTATGAAAAATTAAAGATAAGTAGCATCCAATTCAGAAGGACAATCATTATCTATAGAATTAGCACAAGGTCTGGTGAAATGTGGGCCCTTTTTATATTACCTCCGGTCTTCTTTTAACCTCCATCATACCATCTCAATGATGATTCCATAAAATAGAATACAGTATCCAATGGGAAATCATCTTCAGTTGTTGTATGCTTATGGATAAATTGCTGATCTTTTTGTGCTCACGAGACGGCTAATGTTAGAGGATCATTTGGTGAAGATAAATAGGCCGCAATAGTAAAAATATGTTCTGGACTGAATGCGGGTGGTGGTGAGGGAGTGGGGGGAACAATGTTCATTGAGTAATTGCCATCATAAAAAGCTGATCCATTTGGCTTAAGGTTTTATTTGAGACGATTTTTTTTTTTTGCTTTTTTAAAATAGCTTTTTAGTATAAAAATTAAAATGTTAATACTAAAAAACTGCTTTAAAAAATAATAAATAAGTAGTCCCAAACGAAACCTAAAAAACATTAGACAAAATAATTTCCCAACAAGACCTAAGACTAATCCAGTAGCCAAGATTTGTGGCAGCTACTAATTAATCACAAACCCTTGGTAATATTCTAGACTTGGACGTAGCTCGTCTTAATTTGTCGGTGGAGTTTGACTCCCAACTAAGAGGCTATAACTTTGAGTCTCATATATATATATATAGACTTGAGACTATTAGTCATCACAAATTTCGTTGTAAAATTGGTTTATTGTGAGGGTTGAAACTACTTACACAATAAGTTATTGCGTCCATTGATCAATAAAAATGATTTATGTGATCTTGAAATCGTAATCATATGATATATTTGATAAAATATTTTGCGTTGAGAAAAAATATGTAAGTATGTCTTGATATATTTTTTTATAAGAAATTGATTAATTTTAACATTTTATAACTTAATTTCTCAATTTCACCAAAGACATATATATATTATCTCTCAATAAAATCAATTTATTAGATAAATATACATATTAAAATTATTAGAGAATATTGGTAACTTACTAAACATTCACAAGTATAATTGATATATCATCAAAAAATTATGTTGATCGGGCACAAATCACGAGGGAAAATTAATTAAGTTGGAAACTTAAAAAATTAAGATAAGTAGCGTACAACGGTCATTCTGACCTCTGTCACCAGACAACGGTCCTTCAAACCGCCATCGTCATACAACGGTCTTTTCGACCATCGTTGTTTGCTGACTACGATCCTTTCGACCACTGTCACCCTACTATATACGATCTTTCTGGTCTCCATCGCACTATTATAATATAAACATGAGTAAAATTACAATGAATACCGTCAGGTAATCTGGCTAAAAATCCAATCGGTGGTTTTAGCGGCATCAATAGAATAGTCAATGAACATGAATATTGATATGTCATAAGAAAATTATCTTGATTGGACACTAATCTCAAGGCAAAAATCAAGTTGGAAGATTCAAAAATTAAATTCGGGATCATCTGAACTCCGATTTCAGCAAAATTACAGTCGAACTGAGCGTCTAGAAAATACAAACCCATCAACACCAAATCCAACTCAATCCGAGCCCAAATGGGTTTAAATCAAAGACCCGAAGCACATTCGGAAGGTTCAATCCATAATTTGGATTACCAAACAGTTTTCAAATATGACATGCTTATAATCAAATTGAGCGGCTCGACGACTACGGTCCTTCTAACTTACATTGCACATCGACTACTGTCATTCTGACTTCCGTTGCCCACCGACTACGGTCCTTCCGACTTACGTCGCACACCGACTACAGTCCTTCCGACCTCCGTTACCCGCTGACTACAGTCCTTCCGACTTACGTCTCCCACCGACTACAGTCATTCAGACCAAACAAACACATAAGTAGTGATTCTTTGTATTCTCATAATGTAATGTACTCTATATGATGTACATCAAGTTAAGGCCTTCCCCCAATGAAGGGCCTCATTTGTAATCAACTGCAATACTAGTGGATTCATTCAAACTGGGTTAGTCCCCATGGTTTTTCCTCCTTTTCAGGGGTTTTTCACGTAAAAATATTGGTGTCTCATAAATACTACACTATCTCTCTTATCTGATTGAGTACCGAATTTTCGTACAAAGTTAAGACGTTAAACTTTATATTTCTCTACCGCCGCGAATACTCCAGGATGCAACAAATATATTAGGAAATTTTAATATGATAAAAATTTTATTAGAATAAATTTTAATTATTTTTTATTTTCTTAGAAATGTACAATATATAAATAATTAATTACTTTTAAAATTATTCTCAAATTAAAATAAATTAAAAAAATCAAAACTCATCAAAGAATAGCCTCTCATTTTTTTCTCCAACAGGTCTTCGAGCTTTAAAATTGGTAATTGGCAGAATAACAACAAAATAATTTTGGTAGAATGGAAAAGCCAATCAGTCTGATCTGATTCAATTAATTTAGTTTTTATTCTGAAGTTCTTAAATTTTTTTTTTATTATTATAATGTTCAAATTGGTATGTGCTTACTATTTAGAGTTCATAATATTTGAAGATTAGAAGAAATTTCACGTTGGTTGATTATTATATATGTGATCTTAGTATCAGAAAGCTTCTCGAATATAGACGGGGGTTGTTGATGCTTACTTGGGCAATACTCAATAGCAGTCATCATAAAAATAATATCTTAAATTAGCCTTCTGGAAGACTTCTCTATTTGACCCTCTTGGGAGGAAAAGCCACTTAAGGAAATAAATAAGGAAAAAAAAAAAAACAGTGGAAAAAAAATACTAATAATTAACATGAAAATATTCAAAATCTAGAAGAAAACTATAGATTCACATCATAACGAATAATTCATTAAAAATAGGAAGAAATTAAATAAATCTCTCTTCTAGTGTTCTCTCATGATCTCTCTTAACTTTTCTATCCATTCTCAACTCGAAATAAATAAAGAGACTTTTAAATACATCCGTCCTTCAAGTGAAAAAAAAAAACAGAGGAAATAAAAGCTTATCTCGACTCGCATAACTGCGACGTTGGGTCTGTAGTTATGCGATGCTCCACTCTCTATGATTGAGACTTCATCTAGGATGGTTTTTTAATCGCTTTCTAAAACGACTTTCTATTATAAAAATCTATAGTTCAAAAAAAATTTTGTACTAAAAGTTGTTTTAGAAAGATAAGAAAGCAGCCCCAAACAAAGTCTGAGTCACTCTGCAACACTTTGCATTGTTGAAGCTTTTTTTTTTTTGGTCATTTAGGCCACATAAGGAAGACTCATACATACATCGCATACACATGACTCGAATTCAAGACCTCTTAATTGATAGCCTAAACTCCCAATCAATAGACCAAGATGAGATGGGCTTGTTGACGTCTTCTTCTTCCATACACTTACAAACCTTTATTTGATCTATCCCTCTCGGCAAGCTCACGATCGTGGGGCCTATGGGAGGGTTGAAGTCTTGAAGAAGAGAAGAAGACCAAAAGAAGGCCGACACCAATCCGATGATTGGTGGGATGAATTTTCAAAAAGGATATCAGGTTGTCTTCCACTTATCCTTTGCTTACTTTGGTCCTTGGATTTCTTCAATGCGTTGTTAATATTCTTCCGTATCATATCAGAATATGAATTGAGACTGAGTTGGATGGGTTTTGGGATTTTCGCTGAGTTTTTTGTTTGGAGGATTTACAAATATATCACTTTATATTATCCTATTTACATATCTAACATCTAGGGGGGGGGGGGGGGGATGCGACACTTATAAGTAAATGTGTAGAATTTGGCTTGACCCTTGTTTTTTTTTTTTTTTCCCACAAACTTAAAATTTTATTCCATCAAAAGAGAAATGTTACAATCAAGACCAAACAAAACAAAACGAAGATAAATAACAAGACAAGACTAGAATTGAGGAGACCTTGAAAATAAAGAAGGCCAAAAAGCCAGTCGGCTCAGTATTGGCACAAGCTTCCAACCACCCATACATCAAACACGGACCATATATCCAAAGAAGGGCAAAAAGTAAAAATCTACTAAAAAGCCAACAAACAGCCAACATCCGAAATAAAGCCACCAAAAGACCAAGAAGAAGCACCACCAATGATTGCCAACAAGCCACGGATACAAGGTGTTGAGTCAAATGCCACATCATAGTAAAAAAAAGATAGCTACAACCGCAAAGCCAACCCCCATAATCACAAACAACCAGAAGAGAGACAAACACATCTAGAAACATCTGAACGACCGCCAACCACAGAAAACACAGAATACCTAGCTAGTCAACAGCCACCAAGCCAACTATCAAAAACAACTATTTTTTGGATTTCCTCTTTCCTCGTGTACCTACCCGAACGGTTGTATCTCGCATAACACCTTGTTGTTCAAAAACTTCCTCTTCATCAACTTCAGAAGAAGAAGATGAAGAGCCTTCAAGCCAATCAATTTGCATCTTAACATTTTCCCCTGATCTTATGCCCACATGGGCATACAAGGCATTCGCAAAAAGTAAAACCACAGGAACATCAACAAGCTGAGTAGGCGTCACAGGAGAAGCAACATAAATATCCAACTCACTAGAATCAATGTTCACCACTCTCATATTAACATCACAAAGTTCATTTTCACCCACCAAATTGCCCTCTACACAATTATCCAAACAATTGGAAGATTCCTTAGCCACAATACCGCCATCAATGATCGTTGTACACTTCACATCAATGTTGAGGATCCAAGGGGGCAGCGCATCTAATGGGGTTCTACCTATTTCTCATTCGATTGGATTTAACATTTCTTTTTGTATTTGTTTCTCGTCATCTAACAATAACACCTCGACACAATGTGTTTAATTATATTGAGGGCAATTGCATAAAGAACATAGTATTTTGAAATTTTTAGGGGGGGGGGGGGGGGGGGGGGGGGGGCAGGGAATTACTTAAAAACCATTGTAATAAATATTTAAAAATAGATTGTTGGGATAAATTACCTAAAGAATCGAATAATTAAAATAAAAAAAAATTGCCCCCCCCCCCCGGGCTCAAAAGGGTTCCACCCATGGTGGAACTTTTATTTGGTCCGGTGAACGTACGCAACTCTACGTTCGGCTGCCAGTAGAATCGCGCCATGCATTTTCATTATTTACCGCGTGCCCCGACAACCCGACCCGGAACGAACCCAAGAATGCTCAGTATTGCTAGATATTGATCGATTTTGCTCGGCAATAACCAATACCGAGCAAATACCTAGCAATACCGAGCAAATACCAAGTTGTACTCAGTTTTTTCTAGCAATACCGAGCAAATCCCTAGCAATACCGAGCAAATCCTGAGCAAATACTGAGTTGTACCGAGTTGTAAAAAAACTCGGTACAACTCGGCATTTGCATGGTATTGGTCTTCACAGAGCGGTATTAATTTCTCATTTTTGCAAAGCAATACCTAGCAAATGCCGAGCAATACCGAGAAAATCGCGAACAAAGCATTCCTGGGTTCCGCTCCGGGTCAAGTCGTCGGGCCGCGCGGTAAAGAGTAAGAGCACGTGGCGACATGTTATTGATGGCCGAACGTAGCTCTACGTCTGATCAGAGGACGTAATAATTGTTCCCCCTGGTGACGATTATGAAAAAAATGCACGGGTATGATTTTAATTTGTTGAGAATAAGTGAGACATTGTACAAGATAAATTCCGTTTATAGTTGTCCGCTTGAGTCTTCATGTGTTGTTGCGACTGGCTCAAGTGTTGACGAACATTTTTGAGGATTCAGTCTCTCTATTGTAGCTAAGCCCCATAGCATCTGCCTTGGAAAAAAATCCCACATAAGGCTGAATAGGAGCGGGAAGCCATCCATAAAGGGCCCAGCTGCTTCAATTGAAAGTAATGACGGTAATTAGTGAAGTCTTTGGAGGAAAAAAATTAAAATTAGGAGTTGTTTAGAGATTTCTTTATTGTATTCTTCTTAAAGGAGTTTCTCTTGCTAGATTTAGGGTTTCATCTTGAATTTGGTCTAAAATTTGGAATCTTTAGGTGTTGTTTAGCCTCTCGTCATCGGCTAGGGATTGAGAGACCCGGATCTTCCCCTTAAATCGAAGATCCATTGTATCATGTTTCTTTCATCTATTATTCAATTAAAAAAGGTATTTCCTTGCAGTTTACCTACAGATTTCTGAAAACCTGTTTTGAGTATTACTGAAATTCTGAATTCAACACAGTTTTCTCTTGGGTTTCATTATTATTTCCTATCAGAATTCTGGATAGCACATCACTTGTGCCTTATAACCTTGAAGTTTTATAAGGAACATCTACTGTTCTGGTGTCTGTATCACTTGTGCCTTGAGTTCATGGATGATTTTTTTAATTGGCGTGAATCTTAGAACCCAACAAGCATTGATGCCATTTAGCTATCATTCAATGAGCCAGCAAGTCAACCTCTGTCAGATCTTCGGGGCAAACATCTCACACATGTAGGTTGAAGCTTGTTGCATTTTAGCAGAGATGAAAATGAGCTTTGAAAATGCTAGGAGCATTATAGGCGTACATGAATCGGTGCAGTATTGTTTTGTAGGTGTATGTAATGTTGGTGCATCATCTAATGTTGTGGTAGGCTAATTAGCCTGACAAAGTGTTCAACATAGAAATGGATCGAGCAGAGGAAGAAGCAGTAGATTGTCAGAATGTTGTAGTGGTTGTGCTTGATGATCAAGGGAGATAATTGAGGTGATCAGGTGAAATTAGGAAGAACTGAACCTTACATGGATAATTTAAGAACTTAGCTGAATTATATCTGTTCAAGATAAAGTGGCTTCATGCCTTGTAGGGAGATGATTTCATCTTAGTCGAGAAAACTCATGGTTATATGTTGAATATTTGAAAGTCAAAAATAGAGAATTTGTTTTAGAAAAGTATTTTTAAGAATAAAAATAAAGATCGATTGTGATCTTCTCCTATAATTTTGATTTTATTTTAGAAAAGTATTTTTAAGAATAAAAGGAGATATCAATTATGATCTTTTCCTAGAATTATGTTTATTAATTTTTAAGAAAGAATTATTCTCCTATGATTCTATTTACTAAATTTTAGAAAATAATTTTGCTAGTTAGTTATTTTCTTCATTACACATTTTTTTTAGTATATATATGTAGGTGTAGTACTACTTTTTTTAAACAAGGAAGAAAAATAATCAATTAAGAAATTCTTCATAGTATCAGAGCTAGTTCTCCGAACCTTAATATTTCTTGCAGAAACATCATCCTTGTCACAATGTTTGCAGAGCTACTTCATGATAATATCTAAGTGGCATCTTATCCCAAATCTTATGTTCCAGATCATTAACAACATTATGCAAAATAATAAGGTTGTGAAAGTTAGAAAGAAGGAGATGTTCAAGGTTCAATGGTTCGACCGGGGTAAAACCACATGACGTAATAAATATTAAATCATTTAAATCTTAATTAAATGAAATAATAATATTATAACAATCATACAATAATATAAATTTGTGACTAAAAAAATCATACATAAACAATAGTTTCTAAAATTTTAAAATAAAAAAAACTAATTTTTAAATTTAATTCACATTTAATGTAAATTTAATTAGCATATAAATTTATAACTTTTATATAAATTATTATTAATTTATGTTATGTGTTTAAATATATTTTACATTTATAGGTTATATATATATATCAAATTTATTTCATAAATTTACATCTAAAAAGTATTCATGTTAAATAATTTATCATTAATAAATATATAAAAATTATTTTTTATAGTGTATAAATAAAGGTTTTGAAAACCGGTTCAAATGTCCCCCTATTTTGCAAGGTTTTAATACTTATGATTGTATGTATATGTAATATGGTAAGATAAGTATTATGACAGGGGGATTAACGCCTTCAGTCCGATTCGATGCACAAGCTATTTTCATAGTGTATCGGACAGACCTTGTGATTGCAGGTTCAAGGTTGAACCGGTTGGACAGGCCGATCTAATTTTTAAAACCTTGCAAAATAGAGCAAACAAGATATATCTCGACAACCTATGCTTATCTGGTCTCCACATGTCCCCCTGAATGATCTTCCAGATATCCTTGAATCTTACGTACGTACCAATGCTCTCTTAGTTCAAGCAGCCAAGGAAGGCTGCATCACCTATAATATTTTCTTCAGTTTCAGATCCTTCTCTGAGCACTTTCTTCCCATTCAATCTCATCCAATTTTCGCACAGCTTGAAGAAGCCAGAGTTGTGAAGAATGTTCTACTCACTGAATCTCATTGCCGGAGCCATAATTACTTTTTAGTTCCTTAGTTAGTTATATTTATACCCTTCATTTATTATATTTATACCCTTCATTTATTTGTCCAAATTATCTAAATATATTTGTAATTACCTATTTTTTAATATCTTTTATTCCATCCACTCATTTAATATAATTATTCTTTATGATTTTATAACGCATAAATCTTAATCCAATCATTTAAGTCTATTTTTAAGTACCTAATATTGGCTTAACTCAAATTATTCTTTCAATATAACTATTATTGATTTTTTTTAATTTCTGAAATAATTAATTTTAATCTATTTTCTTAAATAAGGTTGACATAAAAACTCCTTAAATAGTTTTCAAATGCAATATTGTCAAAATATGGTATGAAAATTGTGTTTTCTTCACTTAGGCATTGTTTGCGATGGCTTTTTTATTGCTTCTTAAAATAGAGTTTTAGTATAAAATTTTTACTAAAATTCTGTTTTAAAAAGCAATAAAAAAGTCATCCCAAACGAAGCCTTAGACTTCATTCGTCTCGGATGGCTTTTTTATTGGTTCTTAAAGTAGTTTTTAATTAGTACAAAAAATTAAATTTTTTTATTAGAAAGTTGCTTATAATTAAAGGATCAATAAAAAAGTCATCCCAAACGAAAACTATTCATTTGGGACGATTTTTTTATTGTTTCATAAAACAAATTTTTTATTAAAATATTTAATTTTGTACTAAAAAATAGCTTTAAAAAATAGTAATAAGGCCATCTCAAACCAAGCCTTAGAAAAAGAAAAAAAAAAGTTTGGTGTGCCAATTTCCCAGAAATCAGCAAGTCGTGATATTCAAACAGAAGTATTGATCTGCAAACAGCGAAAGCATTTAATAGATCTGTTGCAACTACATTTTATGGGTACCTAACTTTTGAATATCCTTATGATAAATTAAGAGTGACATGATTTGATCAAACCACTGATGTTTTTTAATTGTTATTGTTAATCAGGACTCCAAATTCTTTTTATTTGAACAAGTAGCATTAAATAAGTTCTGGAAGGATTTGCCATTTTTGAAGAGGAATTCAAGCTAGATACATTCATATTATTCGTATTATAGCTACAAATAATCAAATTATAAATATTCATATTATATCTCTGACCCCTTATAGTGAGATAAAATCTTGATTTTATTGTTGTTATTATAGAAATATTCATAATATTAAAGTATATCAAAGAGAAATTAAGAAGAATAAGATATTTAATTTAATTGAGGATGAAAAGAAATTCTTCATAATTAAATTATAAGATATTTTTATTTTGCAAGAAATACTTTTTATCTTATAAAAATAAAATAATGGAGGAATGGATTATTATTTGATTGATAATATTTGCAGCTCAAAAACTACTTTATTGAATAAAATGTTATTCCTCCTTTATTCTTATTTTTCAAGTACATTGTTGACATAGCTCACAAAAGCAAACGAATCAACCATAATTTTCAACACAATTTTTGGGATAAAAAAAGTATCTGTAAGAAATTTAGAAAGCTTTAAAAATTATTTCAAAAGGCATTCAAAATATGATTCCAATAAATTTATAGTCAAAATGATGTGTTTTGATGACACGAATTAATTAGACAAAAATTGTGAGAATTCACACTCGCTGGATCATTAGGATTTTTTAATAGAGTTGAACCAATCATAATTAGGTCCGTGTAAGAGGGAGTGAAGGATTGAGGCTTCGTTTGGGACTGATTTTTTATTGCTTTCTAAAACGGAGTTTTAGTACAAAAATAAAAAAATTTGTATTAAAACTCCGTTTTAGAAAGCAGTAAAAAACCGTTCCAAACGAAGCCTGAGTCTTCCTTTCACACATATGACCTATGCAAGGAGCATGGGTTAAACACCACTCAAATGGTCAGCATATAGTCTGGCCATGACTCTTTATGAACTCTTCTCATTTAGAGAACTTTACATCCACCCTTGATTTGAGATGAAACACATTTCTGCATGTGCAATTCCTTGAGAAAAGTTTGTAAATAAAAATATCAATGACATTACAGTCATTACAAGTGGGGGTGTCATATTTGACACGACCTAAAAATCTGACTCGAATCCGATATGAAAATTTCGGGTTATGGTCAACCCATCTCTCAAACAGGTCAGGTTCAGATTCTCGAATTTGACTCGTTTGAAAAAATGAGCTGAGTTCGGGTTGACCCGGAACCCTAACTCAACCCGAGTTAACCCATTTGAAAAAAATTGACCCCGCTAACCCGCAACGTGTGTCTGCCCGCACTGCCCCACTCATCATGTTACGTGTCTGCCTGCATTGCATGCCCCACGTGCCTAGCTTGTCGCACAGCCTACTGCATCCCGCGTATGCCCGCGCTGCCCATCGCGTCGCCCAGCTCGCCTCGCTGCCCTACACTAACCTCGCTAGCCTCCTTCAAAGCGAACCCACTATCTGACCTTCTTGCGGCCCCGCATAGCCGCACATTCCTCGTCCTGCCGTCTCGCACGCCCTTCCCGAGTTTACAAAATTTTGTCGGGTTGGGTCAACCCGGTAACCCTAGTGGTCAGGCCCGGGTCTAAACTTTTGACCCGTTTACATACCCGGGTCGGGTTAGGGTCAACCCGTTTGAACTCGGATCAGTTCTAGGTTCGACCCATACCCGACTCGAAACCCGATTTTGATACCCCTAATTACAAGTGACAAAATCATGAATTATTCATAAAAATGGATTGGTCGCTATAAGGAGAACATTATACTAGAAAAGTTATAGAGTTTCATCATCATGCTCTGCAAGCTATAAATTTGTTCCTTGAACTTTTCAAAATTATTACATACCATCCATGAATTTGATTGAAAACTAAAAACTTTGTTGGCTTGCACTTATCACCACTGCTGACTACCTGTTGACCTACGCTACTCGAACATTATCTTTGCTAGTTGATCAATAAAGGTTAGAGGAAAGATCATCTGGTTACTTTTTTATTAACTATATATAATATATGGGTGCGATATGTTGTGCCCATTTTGATTATATGGTGTGCCCATTTTGATAATAATGAGAATATTTCATGATAGTTTCATATTAGAACAAAGTTTTCATACATCAAAATATATAAATAAGCCACTATATATTCTCGTTATTTTAGCACATTTCGAATTAGAAACATAAAAAAATTATGTTCAATTATATATCTCTCATCTTTTTATGTTAACTTTCATCTTTCATTCATATCGTCAAGCATCTTCTACTATTGTTGGTTAGTACTTCACCATCTCATATCACGTGTAGTCTCCAAACTAAGTTTTTACATTATATATTAATTTCTTTACTTGGGAGGGAGGAAGGAAAATTTTCATAATCTCAAATCATGACTAGTTGATCTATTTTGATAGACAAAATCCTATGATTTTTTCTCTTCGGAGTTTTTACAGAAAAAATTTCTTCTATATTTATTTAATTTCATCACTTTTTATTTATTTATGTGTAAATGAGATTTTCGTGAATTATAACTTACAACAAATACACACAATGGTGGAATCAGTAAGAGATCAGGCTGGATAATTGCCCATCTTAAATTCTTTTATTTTTATTTTAAAAAATAAATATTTAACTATTTTGCCCGCTTTCAATAAATACAGTAGTCAAAATTCTAAGGAAAAGAATTATTTTCTATTTCATATATATAAGATCATATATTTTGCAGTCCTATTTTAGCTACTCTAAAAAAAATGCTGAAGTAAGTTCTCTTCAGTCGCACACCCAAATTTGTTCTAGAAGAACTTGCTATAGTCTTCCTTTTAATGGAGGGAATGCCGAGCAATAACGCTAATACTTTCTTCACTTGAGGGAATGTTCATTATACTGCACTCAATAAGAATCCTACATCTTATGTGTGCATAGTTTTAGAAATATTTGGTAGTATAAATTCCTTTTTATATATAAGATCAGCATAAAATAAATGTTTTGGTCTAAGGAATAAAGGGAACGCAGAACAAAACTTATTATGAAACGAGACAAAATGAAAATGAAGGTAAGCAAATTTGACACAAGACAACTTTATGGTGTTATTTGGGTTAATTTTCTAATTATTTTTTAAAATAATTTTTACGTATAAAAATTTCTAGTTTAAAAATTTTTTAAGTTGTCTCAAATGAAGCCCGAATTAATCTCTATTTTTATATTAGAGAGCGTCTCTTTAATGAGAAATTCACGTTGGTTGGTACTATTTAAGGTTGCTTTAGGTTCATTCTTCTCTTATGTAGCATGATAGAGAGTTTTTTTTTTTTAATACTAGAATGCTGCTTTAAGAAGTAGTACGAAAGCCGTCCCAAATGAAGCCTAAGGGCTTTGTTTGGGACAGCTTTTTTCTTGCTTCTTAAATCAATTTTATAGTACAAAAATTAAAATTATTGTACTAAAAAATTACTTTAAGAAATAGTTAGGAAGCTGTTCAAAACAAAGCCCAAGTTCACATAAAAAAGCACAATAAAGATTATCTCACAAGTTCTTCTCGCATTCGCTTCTAAAGCCTAGCTCCAATCCTTCATGAACCTCTAATCGCAAGGACATATATATTATATACTAACTAGGAATCTATTAAGATGATGAAATGAGAGAGAGAGAGAGAGAGAGAGAGAGAGAGAGAGAGAGAGAGAGAGAGAGAGAGAGAGAGAGAGAGAGAGAGAGAGAGAGAGAGAGAGAGTGTGATGTTATGTTAAAACCTCGCCTAAATTCCTGATGTAGCCGTCGGTCATCATAAAAACAAATGTGATATGTGCTATCCAAGTCTGTATGACCTTCACACACATGATTGACTATGCTAATTTCAATAGCCATTATAACGATGGGCATGGATTTCAATAGCCATTAAACGATCAAGGTAAGTGAGCTACGAATTGATCCATTTGATCTCTTTTTTTCTTTTTAATAAAATAAGAAATAGTTTATTGTATTTAGATATTAGGCAAAGCTTCTTGAGTTTGGTGCATGCATAATGTACCAAGCATGAATTGAGTCAAATCAATAATTACCCTCTTTTACTCAATATTATAGCAAAATTGAATCTCTTTATTAAAAATGAAATATGTGTATGGACATTGATTTCAAGGGGAATATCTCACAAATGTGTATTACGTTGAATGCATGAAATGATGCTCTCCTCATCTATCCACTTTAACTTATTGAGTTTTTCTATGTACCGAGTGATTGTTGTGAGATTTCTTGAAGGAAGGAGGATCTTGATCTTTCTTGCTGTCTTGACTTGAATCCAAGACAACATTCCTTTTCTCTCCTCCACCAGCCCCCTAGTAGCTGCACCTCTATTGTTGGCTAGCTTACCTGACTAAGAACCTCCTACTCTCCTTAGCGAACAAAGAGAGAGAGAGAGGAAAAATCAGAAGTGAATTGTATTCCTTCATTTTTCCACATACAAACTACACAAATGATATAGACAATGATATGGTGTCTTGTAGATTAACTAACTAAAATTGGACCAAATAGTAAAAACTCCACCTTGACCCAATTTTACAATGCTAGAAAAACATTTGTTATCCACAAAGAACCATCCAAGAATAATATTTCTTGCCGATTGCCACTACTCCTCTAGTTGATGTTTACAAAGCACAACCCAAGAAAAAATATCCAACATTGATCTTGATCTTTCTTGTTGTCTTGACTTGAATCCAAGACAACATCCCCTTCCTCTCCTCTATCGGCCCCCTTGAAGCTACTCCTACACTGCTGGCTAGCTTGCCTAGATCAAGAGCCTCTTACTATTATCTGAACCGATATATATATATATATATATATATATATATATATATATATATATATATATATATATATATATATATATATATATATATATATATATATATATATATATATATATATATATATATATACAGAGAGAGAGAGAGGATGAGATATTGGAGGCAAAATCAGAACTTAATTGTATTCTTTCCTTTTTCCACAGATACAAACTAGACAAATGAAATATACATAGAAATGAGTATTGTGTCTTGCATATTAACTAACTAAAGCGGGATCAAATACTAATAGTGGTGTTATATTAGATTTGTGTGTGGCACCAGTTACTTCAGAAGGTTAATCAGTGTCCGCTTAAGTAAACCACCTAAAATAAAAGTACCTCTAAAATTAAAATTTTTATGCTTTTGAAATAATTGACTCATCACCTTGAATGCAACCATGATATGGTTAATTAAACATAAAATACCACAACACAAACACGATCCGTGCTAGTGTTTGAAGGGATAACAATAACTATGCAATCCTATAAATAACATCACACAAGATCACTCTAATTTAGATTAATAATTAAACTAAGTACATTATTTGCTATTAAGCAATATATGAATAACTAACTCAATATGTGAATAACTAACTCAACTTCACTACTTAATTCAATCAAAATATTTACACAAACATTTGTACAAATGATAAGGTACAAATAACATAAAAGTGATAGATCTTAAATCTAGCTAATACAAACGAGTGAATTTTTACCATAAGCTTACTCTTTCATACACAAGCTGAAAGAGAGAAAGCCCACAACCTCTTATCACTTCATAGAGGAAGGGCATACTTATATTCGTATGGACAACGAAGACACTACCTCTATGTCAAATGCTTAGTAATACTTTAAGATACCTTCTTTGATTCCAATGTATTCCAATAATTTGGTGGTGAGTATGACTATCCATAATGATTATAAGAAACTATACAATCTAGATACAAATGACTATAAAAAAAACTATATCATATATAAAGATAACTAAAAGATTTAAAGAAGATGGTATTCTAGTTAAACTCAGATTAGGGGTGTCAAATTTGGGTTTCGGGTTGGGTTCAGGTCGAACCTGAAACTGACATGGGTTCAGACAGGTTGACATGAACTCGACCCGGTTTTGCAAAAGGGTCAAAAATACAAACCCTGACCCAACCAGTCGGATTACCGGTTGACCTGACCCGACACAGCAACCGCGACCGCTCCGACGAGGTGAAGCAGAGTTGGCAATTGGAGGCAGACACGACCTGAGAGGGCGAACGCGATCCGGAAGGGCAGATGCGGCGTGGGCGGGCAGGCTAACACGATGGGCAGGCAAGCACAGCTCATTCCCGGGTTTCCACACTACAGGACGATCACTCATTACCAGCGGTTTTTGCCGACGGTTAACTCATGTTTTCCGGCTGTTGGACAACCGCAGGTCCAGACCGGCGGTAATCAATGAATTTCCTGTAGTGCCGGGTCAACCAGAACCCGACCCATTTTTCAAATGGATTGACCCTAACACGAAATTTTCAAGTCAAATTCGAGTCGGATTTTTGAGTTATATCAAATATTCACACCGCTAACTCAGACAATTATGATGAGGAAGATTGCTTTAGTTTTTGTTTATTAATAATATATAACCTTCAAGCCCAAAAAAATATTTTCCTCTTTTGATATAAAATTATGAGTGGAACTACCATCCTGCTAAGATTAGATATTTAATAGTATTTATATAGTATCTTAGGTGAAATCAAGTAGCCCAAACATTCATTCATGGATGGCTAAAATAAGCACTTAATATATTCCCAAGGAGTATAAGAATTTATTTGTTACCTGCCAAAATAGATTTATGACGACCCATTATAGTTTTACAATGAGTTGTGAAACCTTTTATAATAATCTATTAAGATTTGCAACAACTCACAAATAAATATATTTTTAGCCTAAAAACTTGTGGATTGATGCTAAGCTCAATGATGACACATTTTTTTAGCAATGACTCGCTAATTAATTATAAGGATGCCTATTAAAATATAATAATTTACAGAATAAATTAACTCAAAAAAATTTTTTTTAATTAATTCTCTTTTTTTTATTAAAACTCACATAGGGGCTTACGCGTTAATTAAAAAGGAAGATTACAAATCCTTAAATAATCATCATCTTTCTAAAATATAGCATTTAAAGTAAAACTTATGAGCCATTGATTCAATCTAATATATGTAATAAATAAAAAAGAAAATGAACAAGACAAACCACCGAGAGGGCCCATAAAAAATAGCCATTAAAGCCACCACAACCAGCCATCCAAAAACGCCTCCAGCTTGCATGAATCATCCACAAAGCCACAAAGAACCCAACCATCGAGAGGGAAATCCAAAAAAGGCCTCTGGAAGAACAGAAGAGTATCAGCAACTAGATATCGAAGATCACCTCAAGCCTTGTTTATATAATTGTGTTATGATTAGGCTTATGATGTAGTGGATCGTCGGAAGATGCGTCCTGCAAGAAGGATTTGAGTTTTCCCAATCCAGGGAAGAAGAAAAACAAGCTTTAAAAGCTTTAACAAAAGAATAATATCATTCAATGCCTTTTCTTTTACAAGACCTCATACTTATAAGATCAAAAGAGCATTCTAGAAAGAAATGACAACAAACTAGATAAGGTACTCATAAGGAACCATTCTAGCTTAAAATGCACAGCATCATTCTCCCCTAGTGTAAAAAGGACTCGACTCCATCGAGACACATTATTATTGACAAAGAAGTTGCAGAAGACAGATTCCCGGATCGAAAATTTTGTTCTCACTATTTCCGAAACGAGCGACTTTAAATTCCATTGAAGCCTCGGGTACCGCAGTGTCACCCTTGTCTGAATTTCTTCTCCAAACATGCAATACCTCCATCATGCCACCTCTCACAGGTTTTGCCTTATCAAAAGAGCAAGCCTTAAGAGGCTCAAATATGGGAGCATTCCCATTGGAAATCACTTGGCCTGAATAAGGGGCAACCACAATAAACGCATCCACAATAAACTTATGAGTGGCCCAATCAATAATCTCAAGACATTCACGCATGCCTTGAAGCACAGTTGGCGTACCCTTGGAAAGTTCAACCAGGATATCTTCTTGGTTCTTAATGAACTCAATAGTCAGCTGCATACTCGGTGGATCCTCCTCATTGACAACAGCCAAGAAGTGCTCCCACTTATCTTCTCCATCGCCCATATTATAAACCATACAATGCCGCACCAATGTAGGATCGAACCCTTTGTGGTCCTTATATCGAGCAATTGGGGAGCATTGCAGGTAAACAGTTTTGTCTGCAAGATTTAGACTGGGCGTATTCACACCTGCAGGAAAAACATGCCAAATAAAAAGAATAACGTTGTCATTTAGTTTAATCTTCCCATTTCCATGATTCACCAAATGCCGATCGTTTCTTTTCGCAAACTGAACCGCTAATGCCATAAGAACTTCTGTCCATCCACTGTCTAAGATCTTTTGTACCAGATGCCGGATGGAATGATCTCCACGCGGAATGGTTGGACGCGGCATTATTGAGCCAACAGAAGACACCGAAATTCCAATCTCAGGCATGGAATTAAGCCCAGTCCTTTCAGCTGAGCAATCCAAGCGCGTGATCAGCAAACTCGACTGCCATATTCTGGCCGCCGGCCAGTGAAGGTGGTGATCCAAGGCGTTTGAGTCCTCAGAATGAGCCGATCTGGCAGCTGCGGAGCTTCCTGTAGTAATAGTGGGCCGCTGGTGGACGTCCGAAGACGTTTCAGCCTCTAGAATGCGCGTGTCAGAGGGCTGGGAGTTAGCCTTGGCGTCTTCTTCAGCACAGCTTCTAACGGAGTCGGAGTCTTCAAATGCAGTAGGAGAATGAACGTTGGTCGAAATGTGGAGCTGGAAGACGGCGTGGAGCGAAGCTGGGATTGGCATTGCAGGATGCGAAGGTGAGGCCTGGATCAGATCTGAACTTCTGGAAATGTCCGGTAGCCATTGGTACCGATCGAATTGCTGCTGGCGGTTGGTGGAACTTCCTGCCGCAGTATCTCTAGTAGTGGACCACCGACGATCTGGTGTCGGCTTCCGGGAGGGGGTCAAGGAATCACGCTATTCGACGGAGTCAGAGTCAGAATGAAGGAAGGGCGCCTGGAGGGGGTACTCTGTCTGAGCGAGCAGCACCGGAGGAGCGGTAATAGCGGAACTAGAAATGTCCTCAGGAGGAGTTGGAATTTCTGGCATACTGAAGATTAGTTCGATCGAGCCATCAGCAACGTGCGTCTTCGGATTTTTGACGTCCTCCAGCAGCGTTTTCCGTTCAGGTGGATTCCGCGATGTCCGTGGGATTTTGCGGAATGGAAGTAGTTGCGGGAGGTGTGGAAAGGGAGTCGACATTGGCGCCGGAATGATTGTTTGCAAGCGAATATGCAGGCGGGAGTAGGTTCGACTGCGCCTAAGTGTTGGTGGAGCGGATGAGCGACGGGGAAGGTATGGTTGCCGGCCTGCTCATGATTCTATCCACCGATTGCAAGACATTAACACATAAAGCATCTATTCGATCGATTGATGCTTCCACTTGAGCCCACCGAAGGGTTTCCCGGCGTTGCGCTCGATCGGCATTCCTTCTTCTTCGGTGGCTGTTGAAATTTGGAATGAGGGGTCGGGATTGCGAGTGTGATTGCGAGGCAAAGGGGCGCAAGGTTCATGCGCGACTAAATGAGGCCGGGGCGACGGCGAGTTGCGGGCGAAGGACACCATTGGAGTGGAAGCTCGAGAGGAGGATAGTCATCGATCTCCCGTCTTCTTCGGTGTCGATCGTCGTCGATCGCCCATCTCCTACGGTGGCGATCTTCGTCGACCGCCCATCTTATTCGGCGTCGATCTTCGTCCACCGCCCTTGTTCTTCGGCTTCGAACGTCGTCGACAGCCGACCTTCTTCCGCAGTCCATCGATCTTCACAAGCTCCGGGCTCTGATACCAACTGATGTAGTGGATCGTCGGAAGATGCGTCCTGCAAGAAGGATTTGGGTTTTCCCAATCGAGGGAAGAAGAAGAAGAAGCTTTCAAAGCTTTAACAAAAGGATAATATCATTCAATGTCTTTTCTTTTACAAAACCTCCTACTTATAAGACCAAAATAGCATTATAGAAAGAAATGACAACAAACTAGATAAGGTACTCCTAAGGAACCATTCTAGCTTAAAATGCACCGCATCAGCTTAAATATTAATAATAATAATATTTATATAATTACATATTTGTGGACATTTCTAATGAAAATTACCTTAATTTTATTTACTTGAACTCTTCATCTATTACAAAGTATAAATTAATATTAAACCAAATATTTCTAATGTATATGATCTCAGCATCAACTAGAGAACAGATAATTCTTCTTTATTCCAGAAGGAAGTAAGATTTGCTAGAAAGGACAAGACTTTTAAGTAAGCTTCAATGCTCTTTCATCAATCAAGACTGACTCTTACTAGCTTGCGTAATATTTATTGTCTTCTTCTGCTTCCCCACTGAGAAAAATCACCGACCTCAGCAAATTTCGTGGCAGCTTCTGTGGCCCCCGCTAGAGGCAGCTGTTCTTTCTTGATAATGAAGTTCAAACTATTTATAGTTTGTATTTTTTAAAATTCAAAATTAGATAAATAATAAATGTAATTGAATTTATTTTGGATAGAATTATTAAAATAATGCATCTAATTTAGGGGTGTAAAAGATACGACTTGAGATCGAGTCACCCATGGTATGTACTTTAGCTTGATTAATTAATGAAATTTGTGCTCGAGTTTTATTCTTCAAGTTCGAATTGACTCATGAAAAATAATATATATAAAATAATTAGGATTTAAGTAATTATTATAATAAAATGATTAAAATAATATAAAATAAGAAGAAAAATAATAAAAATATAATTTATTACAACTAATTGATACATAATTTTAAAGAGTTTAAGCATTTTTCGAGCCAACTCCACGAGTCAGTTGACTCAGGGCTTACTCAAACTTGACTCATTAGCTCATCTAATTTGACTCAAAAGCTATTTATCGAGCCAACTCCTGAGTCGGCTTGACTCACTCATATCTCTAATTTAATCATTTAAAATAATACTGATTATTATTAAAATAAGATATATATATATATATATACACACTAAAATATTAAATAAACATATCCATTATTTTAATAATTATATACAATATAACAAAAATCATATTAATTATTTCAATTCTTACATACAAGCAAAAATTAATTGTCTTACTGAGTCAGCTGTATATTAAAAAAAAAATTGGTGGCCAACTATTAAATGTTTTTCCACCCAAGCACAAAATTTTTGAACCACATAACGTGATGGGAGTTGAAACTCTCGCATTAGCGGTTAGCCATTAGCCACAAGTCAAATGCTTCGAGATATAAGATATTCACAGATATCCACAGAAGCATCAGCCATAAATCGTTATAAATGTCACCGAGTCTTCAAATATTATTATCAAAAGGATTTTTTGTTACACATTTTAGTACAAATATATATATATATATTTATTTTTTGAGTTAAATTAAAATGAATGCATCAAAAAGATCAACGTTGGTCGTGGCCTCGCTAGGGTTTTTCACCTGCTAGGGTTTTGGGTTGGCGATGTGCCCGCTCTGCTAGGGTAATTTTTTACCTCCGTCGGCGGGGGGATTCTGCTCCTTTGGCTCAAGAAAGTTTTTCTACTTCCTTTCCTTTGATTCTGGAGGTATTTAGCGCGGTTTGTCTTTCGTTTTTTCCGGCTGTGCCGGCATGCCGCCGATTAAACTGAAAGATTCTGATTTTTTTGGGGGATCTCTCATTCTAAGTCCTTTCTTGAAGCTCTTGCTGGATCTACTTCCTCTTTTTCGGATTATAAGCCTTCTACATTTCGTGGACTACCGTCCCTTTGGGTTTCCGATGAGGAAATCAGGGATCTGGCTAAACCTTTTCGTTTTTCGTTAGTTGGATTTTTTCTGTCGAAACGTCCCCCTCTTGACGCTATTCACGATTTTTTTTTTTAATTTGAAGCTGAACAAAGAAGTGTTTGTTACTGTTCTGGATACTACTCACATTTTGATCAAATTGTCTAATGATTTAGACTATTGTAGGGTTTTTTTGCCACCGTTCTTATCTTGTTTTCAATTGTTTTATGAAACTCACTAAATGGTCACCTTGTTTGGATATCGGTGTTGAGTCGCCGATCATCCCGATCTGGATCTCCTTTCCTCATATTCATCCTCATTTCTTCGCACCGAGGATTCTGTTTGGACTTGGTAAATTATTTGGCAAACCTAGGAAAATCGACGAAGCTACGTCGGTTGGCTCTCGTCCGTCGAATGCTCGTGTTTTAGTTGAACTTGATATTACTAAAAGTTACCCTAAGCAAGTTTGGTTAGCCTCTGATTCATTAGGGTATGTTCAAGAGGTGGTATTAGATGTTTTTCCTCAATTTTGTGGTGTTTGTAAATGTTTAGGACATTTATCTGGTAAGTGTCGCTCTGATGCTGTGTCTGGTATCCCTACTGCTTCGGATTTTCCAGTTGTAAATTTCTCTCCTTTAGGTGCTGTTAATGGAGATAAGGGTGTTGCCCATTCTGTGCCGGAAAATTTGGTTAAAGTTATTGAAAATTCTGAGGTTGTTGCGGTGGATCTGCCCTCTGTTGGGCCTTCGGGGTGTTCTCCTGCTGTTGGAAATTCACCTGTTGTTTTGGTTGATTCTATGGGTGTTACTAACTGTAATAGCCCGGCTATGTATGGTGATGGTGTCAATTTGTCGGATGCTGCTGCTGAATTTTTATTGTCACCTAATGCCATTCTTTTTTTGCCCTCGGGTTTGGTGGACGGTTGTGCTTTCGCGGATGTGATTTTGGATTCTCCGGCGATTGTTCTGGTGCCGGAGGTGGGTTCTGCTCCTCTGAATGTTGCGATTTCTCTTGCCGAGGGTGGAAGGGGGTCTAATGGTTCCCCTGTTTTGGGTGTTGTGGATTCAAATGGGGGTGTACAGGTATTAAAGAATTCGGAAGGTGGTGCTGATGGTTACGCGTCTGTTGCTAAGGTTCCTCTTGGGTTTGAGGCTGAGTCTCCGTCGTTGGGTAGAGAGGAATGTATTCCTATTGCCAACATTTTAGTTGTGGTTCCAGTGAATGAGGTCGATACACAAGCGATGGCTAACTGTTTGGGTAATTCCTCTGGTGTGGAGATTAGGAACCAGGTTAATTGGCTGATTGATTCGTCGGAAGATGAATCGGAATCTGACTTTCATGAGACTGACATTGATTTTTCTCTCCTGCGTATTTCCAATGTTGCCACTCGGGGGAAATTTTGGGGGAGAGGACGACGTAGACGATGATTTTTTGTTCGTCATGCTGTTTCTCCTCGGGAAATTTTTGCTTTATTGTTCGATTTGCTGCTACGTGAGGTTAAGGGCAATGATGTGGTCGGGGCTCGCGTCCCGGTCGTTTTTGCTGGTGGCAACCGTTGGTGTGGACTTTTGGGATGGATTTTTTGGGACATTGTCTACACTTTACTGGACGATCTGTGCGGGACGTTTTGGATGCTGTAAGCCTTGGCTGATTACTGAGCCCGCTTAAAGCTTGTAGTTTTCCCTTTTTTTTGTTTTTCTTCTGCTCGCCGTTTTCTTTTGGTGTAACCTTTTTGGATTATTATTAAAAAAAAACTGATAATATATATATTAGGAGAAAATTCACAGCAGGGCATATCTACGCGTTAATAATGATAAAAATTCTAAATCCTTAGAGGATCAGAAACTCGCTAAAAGAACAATATTTGAAATAAAATCTAAGAGCTTTAGATCGTATATATTACAGGAAAATAAATGCAAAGCAAATAAGATAAACAACAAAAATCCAATAAAGAAATGTACCAACGGTAGTAAGCATCCATACCAGCATCCCAATTAACAGCTACGAAGAGCAATCAAACGACCCAAAATCAATCCAAGTGTCCTACACATGCGGTGAGTATTAGGGTCAATTTGAGCTTTTGTAATTTTTTTAGAGTTGCTATGAAACTAGTACTAAAAATATGCATTATTGTAGCATTTTATAGTGGCAGTTTATTAGAGAAATTATTCTGTGTGGTCACTGGACAATCCCAAGCTGAATCAGGATGCGTCATATGACATGGTACACAGCTATAAAATGATGTGACGCATCATGATTTATCTATGAACGGCCTCCGGTGTCCGTATAGAATAATTTTACGGTCTACTAACAGGTAGGCTGGTGTAAGAGAAAAAAAAACCTCTGTTAAAAAAAAACTTAATTAAAAAAAATGCTACTACTAAAAAACCAGAATAAAAACTATATAACAACGAAAACAACTTGTAATAAGATATATCTCAATAAAAAGAGAAAGGTAGAAGACAAATCGAATAAAACTATAGTATTTTATTTTTTTCATTTCTTACATAATGAGTTCCTCGTCTCAGCATTAAGCAGATTTGTCTCAGCAAGCCTATGTCATCCTCAACTTTTCTATCTCTTCTTTCGTGTTCGTGACGTAGGAGTGCAAAAGAGACCTTACTCCTTAGCGTGTTCTGATTAGCTTCTGGTTTTGGTAGATGGAAACAATAATCAATTTATCAGTAGTTGATAAAAGGATTAATCAAAGCAGACATCTTTGTTAATTACATCATAAACAAGATTAATAACATACCTTAAGCGGCAACAAAAACATTCTGATAACTGTTGCTATCGCATTAATACAATGCTTTTAGCCTTAGATTATTGTGTAAGATATCCGGCTTGCCCAAAATAGGTTATCAGTATCTCCCCATATTAATTATTGTTTGATTTATTTAATTTTTGTTGAATCTCATTCACAATTCAATGGACAATAATTATCTGTATATATATTTCTTCTAATTCCTCTCATCCACCAATCTGTTCCTTCAATGGAAGTACGTGGCGATTGAAGAGCCAGCGAGAGGAACGATAGGCAGAACCGCAGAAGCAGAAAATTGTTTAATGAAGTCCATTGAAGTCAACAGTCAACAACCTTCATGACAATTTATATTATTTTAATGTATTATTCTAAATATATATGGTAAATAATTAGGAAAATTGAGTATTATATGCTTATATGAGCTTCAATTAAATGGAGATAAATAATGAAAGTAACTATATGTTTTGGATTTGATGTTGAGGCTTCAGTTTAAGCTTGAATATTTGAGGTTCTCGTGTTGCTATGATTCAGTCTAATATGATTCACTATATATTAGGGTCAAACTAGGCTAAGTTGTGACATAATCTAAGCATAATTTTATCATAGAAGAGTGTGATTTTGCAACATCCACTAATAATAATTATAAAACATATTTTAGATAAGGGTCAAGTTATTCTTTGTAAAAATTATAATGAAAATCTAACAAATCATACGTCTCAATCTTCACTTGTTATGTCAGTACCGTAGCTTTGAAATCTAACATTTGATTATGTCTCAAGTATTACTATATCAACTTTACTTGCATCGTTGCATATCTATATAAGATTTATCCAATAATTTTCGCATACATTTTGTATGTCACCTATAATATTTATGTCATATATAGTCTTTACTTATAACATTGTCGTCACTTAAAAGACACATGCTTACTTGCATGTACCAATCTCTTATAAGATGCATGTGATAATCTTCACTTACACAACAATCATCAATTGTAAGACGCCTCAACTTTCTCTTACAAAAGCTACATCACAACTATTTTCTATAAAAATTTATGTCATAGTCATCTTAAATAAGACCTACATCTGAACCCTTACTTATGTTGCAATTATCAACAATTGAACTTACATTGTACCAAGAAGTACATCCCAATAATATATGTGAGCAACCATATCTTAAAAGAACTAAGCTGTATCAATTTATCAAGACGTACATTGCATTAATCTCCTATAGAACATTCACCATAGCTAACTCCCACAAAATCTATATTGCATGCCACAACTATCTCGATCCCTCACTATCATGCATTAGAACATTCTTCTTCAAGAGCTACAACCGTCTCCCTCACGTCCTTCATTAGAACAATCGTCACAATCATCTTCCTCAAGATCTTTATCACATTTGTCTATTTAGAACACAAGATTTATAACATCATTGAAAGTATAAGAATTTTATGAGGTACTTTGTCGGGGTTGTCCAATTGGTGTGTGGGTGTGCATTAGGTCAGCATGGATGGTTCTGCTTGTAAATTAGCTAAACCAATTAATTATTTTGGAGAACTACTTTCCAAATAGAACTAAGGTGAC
Source organism: Dendrobium huoshanense (assembly GCA_016618105.1). NCBI lineage: Eukaryota > Viridiplantae > Streptophyta > Magnoliopsida > Asparagales > Orchidaceae > Dendrobium > Dendrobium huoshanense. The sequence goes on from CM028348.1 coordinate 22,443,812, forward strand.
CAAATTTATTTTGGTTAGTTTGTTTTGATTTTGGATAAACCAAAATAATAATAATTGTAATAATAAATTTTATTATTTTTAGCTTAAATGATATTTATTTAGAATAGTTACGATTTATATTGGCTAAAATTATAAATTTTAGCATGTGTGATAAATAATATATATCTTAATTTTTTTATTATTTATTTAGATATAAAACTTTTTATTGATTTAATATTTAAAAATAATCGAGTAACTTATTTTTTTGATTTGATAAATTAAAAAAACTAAATGCATAAAAAAAAAATCAAATAAAATCAAAATTGTAATAAATAATTGAATCAGATATTTTAACAACGAAAACTAATCAACCGAATAAAGTAGCTGCGATTTATTTTTTTTTTTATTTTATCCAAATGCATTCCTTACAATGGAGGGCTCTTCGTGGCCACACACAAGGCCACAAATAAGCCGTACACTTCACTACGAAAGCGACCAACAAGAGAGAGTCTGCGGTTGTAATGGGTGGATGGATAGGCCTCAACCAACAATATTGCTCCCAGCTGCAATCGAGTGTACACGTACAAGTTAGAAAAACAACAAGGATCCCTTCTTTCCATCACTCACTACTTTCTTTAATTAAAAATGATGAAAATAAAATAAAAATCTTAAAATTCCCTGTTAATAAAGAAAAAATATTTTAAAATAATAATTCATCATATCTAATATCATTTTAAATATTTTAAAACTCATAAAACTTATTAATCGAAATTATTTAAAAAATAAATAGAGTAAATAATTACAATTTAATTTTCTTTTAAAAAAGCAAGAGAAATTTTAAACAAATGTTTTTCTAAATGAAAATTATAAAAAGCTTTTTTTTTTTCATGGAAAAGGTAATTATAAAAATAAAAAATTTGTTTTAGGATTTAATAATAATTTTTATATTCTTTATCAATTGAGTTAGATAGTACCTCACATATATATATAAACTTTTCTTGTACCCTGCCACGAAATGGACAGTATGAATGCTGGTAGGTTAGCTTATAATCAGTGTACAAAGCGTAAATTTCTAAGCAGCGAGATTCGTGGCAGCCACGGCGCTCCTTATCCATGACCTTATAAATAACACGCCACCCAACGCCTAGTCTACACAATCACCACTACTTTACACTGGAGCAATTACTCAAACACATGGTGGGCATGATCAAACGACCTCGACTCCAGCACGAGGAAGGAGATCGTGAGATGGCCAAAGTCCTCATCCTCCTCTCCCACGATGGTGATGACAAAACAAGTTCGCCGCCGGCCCCATCGCCTCCGGCGGGGAGGATCTTCGAGTGCAAGTCGTGCAACCGGCAGTTTGCGACGTTCCAGGCGCTGGGAGGCCACAGGGCGAGCCACAAGAAGCCCAAGGTTGCAGGGGAAAGGGAGGCGCTGGAAGTGAAGACGAAGGTGCACGAGTGCTCTATCTGCGGGCTGGAGTTCGCCGTCGGGCAGGCGCTCGGAGGACACATGAGGCGCCACAGGGCAGCGGCGGAGGCTGAGAAGAAGGGAGTCATGTGGATGGATTTGAATTTGACGCCGATGGAGAATGATTTAGTGATGAGGAAGATGGCAGGGATTGGTGTTGGGATTGGAGATAGGATTCCAGTGGTTGATTGCTTTCATTGATTTTTTTCCTTCTTAAATTTGTTCTTTGTTGTTAATAGAGAGGATAGATATCATACCTTATTTTAATAATATTGAAGATCTTTCTTTTTGTTATTTATATTTTCTTAGGGCTTGACTATTTTCTACTTCGTCTGATGTATATGTTGATCTTATTCCAGAAGACTTTGTTCTGTTTTTTCATCTATTATTAATTTGAACTTTTCTTGTATTAATTACTATTATAATAACATAAAATTAAATTTTTATATTACAATTGATTAAGGTTTCGTTTGAAACGGCTTTCTTAGTGCTTCTTAAAATTATTTTTTAATATAAAATTTTTTAATTTTGTATTAAAAAATTATTTTAAGAAGCTATAAGAAAACGGTTCTAAACAAAGCCTAAGAAGAAATAAAAAAAAACTGTTCCAAATGGAACTTATGATTTTATCTTTTATTGTTTCATGATAAAAAATTACTAAAATTAAATTTAAAAAAATTTGAAAATAATTTCATTTGGATTTTGAATTTAGAAAATTTATAATGATAATATGTTTAGTTGAATTAGTAGGTTTGAGAAGGATGGATGACTCCCTTTTCTCCCCACATGTGTGCATCACAGGGATGCTTTCAATGGTAGTGGCGGCCCTCGCCATCACCCATTTGGCCAACCTCTGAACTCCTTCCCCCACAAGAGATCATATAATTCTCAAAAATTACTTACAACCTTAATGCAATATTATCTCTATGTGGGCATAGCCAGTGGCGGAGCTAATATCTTTCTTGGTGTTGGGGCATGTAAATTATTAATTGTAAAAATACCCGAAATCTATAATTGTTGGGTCCTGGAGTATTCGCGGCCGTAGAGAAATATATGATTTAACGTCTTAATATTGTACGAAGATCCAACACACAAGCAGATAAGAGAGGGGTTGAAACATTCATAAGAGACACCAGAGTTTTTACATGAAAAACCCCTAAAAAGAGGGAAAAACCACGGGGTCTGGCCCAGTTTGAATGAATTCACTAGTATTTGCAGTCGATTATAAATGAGGAACTTCCTTTGGAGATGGCCTTATATTGATGTAGCAAATATACATCATATATATTGCATTAAATGGTAGGAGTTACATATACATGTTTGTTTGGTCGGAAGGACCGTAGTTGGCAGGAGACCGGGGTTAGAAAGATCGTTGTCTGTGGATGGAGGTCGGACGGACCATAGTAGGCGACGGAGGTCGTAAGGACACCGTAGTCGGCAGTATTCTGGGAGAACTGTGGGCATCAGGTGATGGCCTGGTGGAGCTCAAGGCCTCAAGTAATGGTCCGGCGGAAGTCTGGGCCTCATGTGATGTTCTGGTGGAGCACACAGCCTTTTATGATGATCTGGTGAAGACAAGGACCTCTGGCAAAGGTGAGGGCCTCAGATGAAGACGTCGGGCCTGAACGTCGAGCCTTGAGCAGAATGTCGGGCATTAACGTTAGACCTTCAGCAGAACGTCGGGCCTGAACGTCGGGTCTTGAGGTAGTGGTGCGGCGAAACTCCGGCGGTGGTCTGGCGAGGCTCCGTCGGTGGTCTGGCGAGGTTCCTGCGGTGGTCCGGCGAGCTCCGTCGGTGGTCCGGCGAGGTTCCGACGATGGTCGAGGAGGAGCTTCTTCCTCCTCTTCCTTTTGTTCTCCTCTTCTCTTCTTGCTTCCTCCCTTTTCATGAGGAAATGGGGTTCTATTTATAGAATTCTTGAGTGGCATGACTTGAAAATAAGTGGAAGATCAAGGGTAAATTTGGAGTGGTTCGAATGGACGGCCGATCTTGATTCCTACGATCATGCACCGTTCAATTGATATTTGACTGTCTTAATGATATCAGAATTTGATGATCTTGGGCTCGTTGGATTCGTCTCATCGAGCCACTCGATTCAACTATAAGCATGTCATGATTGAAGATTGTTTAGTAACCCAAATTGTGGTTTGATCCTTCCAAAAATGCTTCGAGTCTTTGATTTGGACTCATTTGGGCTCAGATTGAGTCGATTTTGGTGTTGTTGGGTTTGTGTTTCCGAGACGCTCAATTTGACTTTAAGTTTGCTGAAATCGGAATTCAGATGGTCGATATCCGATCTATTTTTTTAAGTTTCCAACTTGATTTTGCCTCGAGATTCGTGCTCGATCAATGTAATTTTTTGATGATGTATCAATAATGAATTTTATTTTTTTTGTCAATGGAAGATCTACATAAAGTATGTTTTCTTATCACTACCATAGTACCATAATAATATATTTATAAATAAAAATATGACAAACCTATTTTTTTTTTTTTAACTTATTTCATTTGAAGACTGCAGTACTGCTCTGGCCATCTTAATGACAGTATTTTATTGACTTCATTTCTTATGATTTTTATGAATGAGATTTTGATATATTAAAAATAAAAATATAAATTTAGAATAAGAAAAAAAAGAGAGAAGAAAAGTAAAAACAAAATGCTATATTTTTTTCCGTGCGGTCATCAAACGACATTCAGAGGCAAATTAAAGCGTGTCATATAACTTTTTTGTAATGTACTGCCTTGTGTATCGGGTGATGTGGTGCACTCTGATTTGCCTTGGGATGATCCGTTGATGGATTTGATTATTCTATGCGGAGTGCGGAGGGCGTCCGGAGACTAATAAAAATGCGCTGCATCATCTCATTGCTGGCTACCTAGCTTGATACCCCTAGGTACCGCTGGGTACTCAGTGCTTAACCAGACGATTTTCCCGTTTAGTGTTTGTACAGAATAAAAGTTGCCGTTGATGGCGCAGAAAAATTTCTTCACTTGTTGGGGAGAGAAGAGAGAGATGAGGGCTAAGAACTCTAAAGAAAAAAAATCTTAGCTTATAGCATAATAGTCCCAGGGAGAGAGAGAGAGAGGAGAAACTCGAAAGAAAGAGGCTCTGGGGAGAGAGAGCCGGAGAGGACTAAATCCCTAAAAAATTCTTTTCAGTATTGTTAATTTGAGAGTCATGAATGGGGGGTGAAGTAGTGTGAATTATTACGCCCGGTCACGGACATGCGGACATCCAATCTAGAAGCGGCACGTCACTCAAATACATTGGGACCCGATTTGATGATGTGACGCATCTGGATTGGTGAAGTAGAGAGAGGAGATATGTAGAGTAATTAAGAGCCTGAGGAGTCAGGACACGCAAAATGAAGGCAAGCGCGTGAGATATTAGAGAACAAAGGTGATTGACCAGAAAAGGCAATGATAGTTTACCTAAATTAGGGGTGCAAACGAGTCGAGTCGAGCTCGAGCCAGGGGGTGTTCGAGTCGAGCCTGACAATCAAAACCCGAGCTCGAGCTCGAGCTCGAACTCGAGTCGAGCTCAAAATCCGAGCTCGAGCTCGACTCGTCGTCAAATCGAGCGGCTCGTCGAGCTCGCTATCGAGCCTTTCGTCGCGCACGCGCCCGATCCCGCGCACGCGCCCGATTCCGCGCACGCGGCCGCTCCGGCTGTCGCAGCCCGCGTCCGCTCCCGAGTCCCGCCTCCCGCAGCCGCAGCCCCGTTCGATCCCGCGCCAAATCCCACGCTCGCGCCCGCACCCTATCCCGCGCATACGCCCGCAGCCCCGTCTGCTCCCGCCTCCCGCCGGCCGCGCCCGCGCCCGATCCCGCGATCGCTCCCTCGCACCCGCTCCCGGCATCCTGCAGGCGCGACTCGAGCTACTCGACGAGCCGACGAGTCGATCAGCACAGTGTCCGAGCTCGAGCTCGTTTAGCGTTCGAGCTCGAACTCGTGTTCGAGCACGACTCGCGAGCTCGATAAGCTCGGCTCGTCGAGCCCATTAACGAGTCGAGCCCGAGCCGGCTCGCGAGCCGGCTTGACTCGGTTGCACCCCTAACCTAAATAGAAACTTGCAGTAGATTAGAGAAGGTGTTAGGGCCGCCGGGCCTGCTTGGAGGAGGAAGAACCACCGGTACTGGACGAGCCGATGAGGTTGAGGCAGATAATACGAACAAGCAGCAGTAGTTAGGCAGAACTCAAGTTAAATAATAATAATAATAAAGACAAAGGGCATCATTAACATGGAGTCTTGACAATTGTGGACCCAATTGTGCTCTTTCAAGAATCATCTCCGAGAAACTATTCTGTATGGAGTTTCGAAAGTAGAGTTATATCCAGTTTATAAGTGTACATAGTTGTACATATTATATATAAAAGTATATAGTATTATTTTTGTACCGTGTACACTTATAATTCAGATGTAAAACTACGGTCGGACTGCACACCATCTCATGACCCTTCTCGATGCTCACCTCTTGGGATGTCTCTCACTAATGTTCTCTTCTGAGAAATGTCGCATCAATATCAGTTGAAAGCTATTTATGTTTTCTAATGCATCTTTGGTGCTATGTGGAGGATAATTTAAAGAGCATTAGGGTGGGTCCATATGTGTCATATCTTCATAACTCATAGTGGTTTAGTAAAATCGAATTGCTACACAATTAAAGATAACTCATTAAAGATACTTGTTGCTTTATCTTAGTTTTTAGGTTTCAACTGTCCAATCATCAAGCACTATAATATTATAGTAGATTTGTATAATAATAATAATAATAATAATAATAATAATAATAATAATAATAATAATAATAATAATAATAATAATAATAATAATAATAATAATAATTGTTGCGTCCTGAATATTCGCTGCGATAGAGAAATATAAAGTTTAATGTCTTAGCTTTGTACGAAAATCCGACACGCAATCAAATAAGAGAGAGGGTGTGTAACATTTATAAGACACCAAGATTTTTATGTGGAAAACCCCTGAAAAGAGGGAAAAACCACGGGGCCTAGCCCAATTTGAATGAAATCACTAGTATTGCAGTTGATTACAAATGAGGCCCTTCCTTGGGGGAAGACCTTAGCTTGATGTACATTTTATATAGTACATTACATGATAATAATACAAAGAATTACTGTTGATGTGGTTGTTTGGTTCGAAGGACTGTAGTCGGTGGGCGACGTAAGTCGGAAGGATCGTAGTCGGCGGGCGACACAGGTCGAAAGGACTGTAGTCGGTGGACGACATAAGTCAGAAGGATGCATCAGGTAGAAATCTAGTAATGTATAGAAATCCAGCATCGGATAGATGTTCGGCGAAAGTCCGACAATATGCAGAAGTCCGACATTGGGCAGAAATCTGATGACGAGCGGAGATCCAGCGTCGGGTAGAAGTCCGATGTTAGTCGGTGACCGAGGAGAATTCTGGCATTAGATGATATTTGGGCAAAACTCCAACATCACTTGGAGATTGGGCGGAGTTTTGACGTCACTTGGAGAACGGTCGGAGTTTCAGCGTCACTTGGAAGTCGGACAGAATTCCGGCGTCCCATGGAAATTGTGCAGAGTTCCGGCGTCACTTGGAAGTTGGGCAGAATTCTAGCGTCCCGTGGAAGTCAGGCGGAATTCCGGCATCACTTGGAAGTCGGGCGGAATTTCAGTGTCTCGTGAAAGCCGGGCAGACTTCCGGCGTCACTTGAAAGTTGGGCGGAATTCTGGTTTCACTTGGAAGTTGGGCAAAATTCTGGAGTCTCGTGGAAGTCATGCAGAATCCTGGCGGTGGTTGAGGAGGAGTCTCTTCCCTCTTATCCTTCTCTTTATCTTCTTGCTTGGGTCTTGGCTTCATCTTGCTTGGGCCTTGGCTTCTTCTTGCTCGGGCCTCCTCTCATGAGAAATGAGAGGTCTATTTATAGATATTATGGAGTGGCATGGTTTGTAAATAGTTAAGAGATCAGGGGTAAATAGGGAGTGGTCGGATGGACGGCCGATATTGAATCCTTTGATCGTGGACTGTTCATCAAGCATTTGAAGGCCTTAATGATGTTGAAATTTGGCGATCTTGGGCTCGTTGGATTCGTCTCGTTGAGACGCTCGATTCGACTATAAGCACGTTATTTTTTGAAAATTGTTTGGTAACTCAAATTGTAGTTTGAACTTTCCAACAATACTTCAGGTCCTTGATTTGGACTCATTAGGCTCGGATTGAGTCGAATTTGGTGCCGTTGGGTTCAAATTTTTTAGACGCTTAGTTTGACTGTAAATAGGATGAAATTAAAGTTCAGGTGATCCCAGATTTAATTTTTGAAGTTTCCAACTTGATTTTGTCTCGAGATTTGTGCCCAATCAAGATAATTTTTTGATGACACATCAATAATAATAATAATAATAATAATAATAATAATAATAATAATAATAATAATAAATCATTGTAAAACATGTATTATAATAGATTTGTCACTACAAAACATATATTGATATGGATTTACCAAAACAAATAGTCTGTCTTGAAAGCCCTCATCACAAATTAATTTGGGGATAGATAAAAGAAAGGGTTAGCTAAGATATTATTCAATGCTTTAACCTTAGCGTAGTCTTCTCCAACTTTAAGAATGTTGATGAACATAATATGGAATAGCTTAAGAAAGGAAAGTTAGGATGAAGGGAAGAAGGTGAGCATATTAGAACAAAAACAAAGAAGGACAAGGACATGGTTAAGTATTTTAGAAATACTAATTTAAGGCATTCAAAAAACACTTAGCCAACTCCTTAGATCTAACCTGCCAAAGTTTTATCTTCATAATCTTCTCCTCTTACACCATAATAACCCTTTTTCCCCTTGATATTTCTCTCCAAATATTCCTCATTAGGCTTACCAGTATTCTTAGAAAAGAATTATCCAATAGATTTTGAAAAATCTCTCAAATCAAGTTGTCCTTTCCCAAATCTACCGGATGTACGTCATTCGAATAATGATGCTTGCATGGTGTTTGCAGTCAACCAATGTTTATAAATCGATAACCTACTCTAAACATATGCAATAATCTTACATCATTGAATAAAATAGTATGATCGACATGTGAAACCCTATGATCTAATGGAATGATTCGACTATCTAAACCTATAATTTAATCTCAAACATCAATAACAACAACCAAAGTTACTAATATTTCAAATCATAAAAGTAATATGAATAAATTTCATTTCATCAAAATATAATTATAATAATCCAAACCAAGAATGTGACTATACATCAAAATAGTAAAATTGGATAAAAAAAAAAATCAATACCTTGCTAATCAAATCTCAAAGATCCTACCACTACACTTGTTCTACTCCGCTAGGCGTTTATCTTTAAATGAAATATTAGAAATAATAGGATGATCATAACTAGCTCAATAGACTTCTTGTTCTAACCCCTTAATATATCAATATTTAAATTAAAAGATGAAATTTCAGTCAAATATAAAGAAAATAAAGAATAAAAAAAGTAATAATTAAAATATAAGTAAAACACAACTTTCAGAGCTCTAGTGCATACTTGACATTTTTACTTGCTTGTAAAGCCAATTTCTTAGAGATTTTTAGGCACTTCAAAGCATACTTACCATTAACATTTACTTCACTTGACTTTAATATTTCATCAGAATTTCATACAGAGTTTCAAATAAAGTTTTAGAAAGTTCCAACATTCATCTCAAATTAATATTTAATACTAATTTTATTAATACAAAAGCAATATACTAATTATAATGCACATATTTTGTTCCTCTTATACATAGCTTTTTACCTCCCACTCCTGCACATGCCAGTGGAGTCATTATTTATCTAAATCTTAATCTGTTATCATCGTAGCATTGATAGTATTGTATTTTAGCTTCCCTATTTTTTTCATAATTTTTAGGGACTTGTGAATATTCTTAAGAAATTGACGTATGTTAGTATAAGTGGAGTTGTTAGGATTGCCAAGAGTTCATTTTACAAACCGATTTCACTAGATTTAGGCAGACATGATAAGCTAATTTATGAATATTTTCTATAATTTTTGAATTTTTGTATTAAAAGACATAAAATAATTTAAATAAAATTAAAATTTTATTATTAAATAATTAAAATAATTATTTAATTTTTTTTTTATAATATCCTAATCCACTATTATATAATATGATAAAAACTTTGACTTTTTCATTTTTTTTCTCAACCAGAGAAAGGCTAGGGAAAAAATAAAAAATAAAAAAATAGATCTTAGAATCATTTTAGAGTGTATACCTAGTTGAAAAACTTGTTTGTCTCGAAGCAAGTCACATTGCTTATCTTAATTTTAAAAAATACTTAATTTTATGCAAAATTTTTGATTAAAATTTTGTTTTTTTTCTTAGCATAAAAAATTGGTAAACTTTATATTGGTAAAACTTTCACGTCTTAATTTTTTATAAGATATAGAGATTACAATTATACAAATTTTAAATACTTTTTGAAAATTTTACAACTGGGGTTTTAAAATTTGTTGGATTTTTATTGAATAGAAATTTTTTAGACTCAGAAAAATAGTGTTATAGTTCGATAAAAATCTTAAAATATTATTTTACACAATTCTTAATAATTTGATAATTTTTTGAAAATATGTATTTTTGCATAGTAGAATTTTTTTTCCTATCATTATAAAAAATTATGCAATTTTGACACATGATCAATTAATCTTTAATTACTATAATATGATGATATATGTGCATATGTGATTAAAAAATATATTCTAAGAGTTATTAGGGGTCAGAATCATCTAGTATTCTATCTGTATCAGGTTTGTTCTTAAGGGGTCAGAATCTTTTGAGGTTCTTCCCAGGTCCAAAAAATATGATATGAACTATTTTATGATATAAATTTTAATTTATTTATCAATTCAGTATTATTATTTAAATGTGAAATAGTTGTTATGTATTTATTATATTTCTTAATACTATAGTAGTTTATTTAAATTGCATTTAATTTCCTTTAAATATTTTATAAAAGAATATTTAAAAATTTAATTAGTTTTTTGCGGCCTGCACAACTGTTGTAGATCACTGTAATTTTATTTTTGATTTTCAGGATCTAGGAAATGGAAGGAGATTGTAGATTAGCAATTCATGATCATGCCTGAGTTGATATGTATTTCTCTTTTGATTTGTATACAATTATGACTAGTTTATTATTTAGTATTGTAGCTCATGCATATAACCATGTTATGTAGTGTAGATATATGTTTTGCATTGATAAAATGAAAGAAATCTTCTGGATGCGTTTATTTTTAGTATTTGAATGTTTTAGTTGCTCTGCAGTCTGTGAAATTTAAAATGAACATTTTTAAATTAGATATTGGGATTAGTCTGTCACGACTCAAAACGATAGGACCTGACCTAGTCGGGTTGGGTTGTGACAATAATATATTACATAACCTCACCACACCTGCCTTTAGCTTGTAGGGCTAAAATGTCTCTCAAATTTGTGTTAGGCAGATGGGGTCATAATAGAATATTCAGGGCCCTTGTCACATATCAAGGAGTCTACTTTTCCATATATTAGAACTTCTTTAATGCCATGCAATAAACAATGTAAATGCAAACACAATAGTAATTAAATTTTACTTTTAAATGCAATGCTTAAAGCCACATTATTAATAAAACTTAATGCTCATTAAATTTTTTCTGATCAATCACTTTCCAACTTCAAACAAATATTCGCATTATCTTTTCAAAACTTTTATATAATTATTATAATTGCCAGAAAAATCTCAATCGATTGGTATACTTAGAAATTTGCGTAAGAAACCAACATGTGAAATTTAGTTTCTTATAGTTAAAACTTTTAGAGTAGAGCATGCAATAACATATAAATAGTTACATGGTAAAACCTTTGTAAAAGCAAATAAAAACACATTTTATTTCATAACTTTTAAAAAAAGAACAAAAAATTAAAATTAAGGGGTTTAAAAGTCTACTTTGTGCTCAATAATATCTCTAACTAGCATGACGAACAAAACCTGAGCTTTAGCCTCGAAATCCTCTCCCCCTCTTTTTTTTTTCCACTTCTCTCATTCCCTTCCTCTCTCTTCTCCGGCTAGGGCTGGGTGAAATATATAATGAGATTTGTCAAATGGTTATAGATGTTTTATTATTTAAAAATCTAATAACTTGACGTAGCGCCACAATACCTAGCTTTCAGGTGCTATACTTGGTAGTGTTATGACACTTTCTGGCCCCACAGGGCACACTCAAAACCCTCATTTTTTTCTATTTTATCATGAGCCAATGTCGTGGTGCTAACAATCTAGGCATCATGTCACCCACAAAATAATTTTCCATTTGCATTTTCACTTCTTAAACCACATTAGATTACTAAAAGCCTCATTAAATATTCTAAGGCTTATAATTACTAATCAAATAAAAATTAACGTTGATTAAGAAAAAAATTACTTAAATTTCTAATGATAGACATTACTCGACAACTATTTATACTTTATTCAGGATGTTATTCATTACCATTCTTCATTAACAAACATCCAATTCCTAACATATGCCTTTGTCAATCACTTAATGCCCGACATTAGTAAACGTTCAATGTCCACTAACATTAGATATCAAAAGTCCATCAAATGTTTATGGATGACATTCTCCTGTCAGGTCAGCCAATATCTCTTCATATAATGAAATAGACTAATTTGATCACCTCCTGATGCTTGTCATTGTCTTTCATCTGCCATCTAACATTTTTTTATCATCGAACATCAAGTTATGCCCTAATCCTAATGTCAATCTTCACCTTGTTTTCTTCCTTCATAAGTATTTGATGATATTTTAAAATTTAGGTTCTATTTTGAAGATATGTAACATTTTTAATTTGAGTACTTTTAATAGTTTCATTACTTTCATGATTTAATTTGGATTTTTTTATCATAAACTATTCTACAAAATAGATTCATGTTATAAAAACAAAGAAGATTTTTAATTGGGGTTCAATTTATAACAAATGAAATTTGAATTTCATTTTAATGTTATGATAGAATGATGATGAATGCTATAGGGTTTAGTGAAAATTCATCAAAAAGTTATGAGTTTTTTATTTGGACATCAAAATTTTAAATGAAATTTCATTGAAATTCTTCTTCAAAACTCTTGAAATCAAGTAGTAGTATATTGTTATATACTTTTTTTTTTTCAAAATCAAAATATATTAATAAAAAGCAAAGGATACAACAAAGTCGGGAAACAAAACAAAAGAAAGCCGGAAAAACACAACCAAAGGAGCAGGCTCAGCAATCGGCCAGAGCTACCAGCGTCCCTGAAGCCACGCAGGACCGTCCAGTAAGGTGATTAGCGACCAAAGCAAAACCAAAGGTTGCCACAGCAGAACCACAGGGACGCGAGCCCCAACCACATCATAGCCCTAACTGCACCGCAATCATCCCCTCAAACCATAAACAATTAACAGAAACCCGATAAGAGAGCAAAGCCTAATCAGAAGAAGCAACAGAAACTAGTGTCGACGACGACCTCTCCCACGAAGTCTCCCACGACATCTCCCCTGAGATGCAACATTTATGCTAGGACTAGCACGAACCAATGTGAAATCGTTGCCAGGGTCTGAGCCCCCACAAATTTCCGGAGACATCATGCCACATTCAGAAAATTCAGATTCCGATTCATACTTCGACGATCCTTCCAACCAATTAAGATGGCTCCTAATGTCCACCCCAGATAAATCTCCCAAAAGATTAGCCAAAGACTGTGAATCCACCACATTAACAGGAACCTCAATTAGAGGATTACCAGCTACTCTAACTTCGAATGCAATGTCCACAGTAGTAGATGCTAAAGCAGGGGGAAAAAAAGGCAGAGCATTTGGTGAAAGACCAACCGTGACAGCATCCGAAACAAAACCGCCAGCTACTCTATCAACAGAATCATCCACAACCATAACATAGTCTAACTCGCCATCAACAGTAGGCAATAAAGCAGGTTCGGGTTCCAAAATAACACCACCAAACCCGGTAAAAAACAATCAGCCACAATACCAGGAACATCATTAGCACCAGCTACAGTAACAGGGGAATTCCCAATCGCAGGGGAACAGCTCGAAGGCTCAACATAAGGAAAAACCTCACAGAAAACATCAGAATTATCAACATGAACCGTAGCAGCAGCCATCGAATTATTGCCACCAGCATCCAACACATCCGTAACGACAACAGGGACAATCAAATCCGTTGTGCCAACAACCACATTTTTAGAAGCTTTAAGAGAGGGATGCAAGATAGAACAAGACTCCTTACGATGACATAAAGAATTACAGTGAGAACAGAAGTGAGGGATGTCATCAAAAATTACATTTTGAACATAGCCTGATTCCACCGTCCCAACACAAATTTCTCAGCATGTTTTTTGGTAACATCCATTTCGACAAGTATACGAGCCATAAATGGTCAGGATCCAACCGCAGTCGCCAAATCCGACTTGAGAGGACGACCAAAAATAGACCCTAAGTCAAGAAGAATTCTAGGAGAGAATAGGTGAGGTGTGCCTAAGCAAGGGGAAAGAAACCCAAATGGGCACAAAAAGAGAATCCACCTCAATGTCCAAATTTGGGGACCATTTAACAACTTTCATATAACAATTTTGAACAAAATAAGATCTATGAGAAAAAATCCGGCAATAGTCAAAATCGTTCACCAATTTGATCAAGACATTACGATGATTGAGAACTGTAACCGAAAAATCACCTATCAACTTTAAATTGAAACAGAACTTCCAAATAGCGTCGACCGAAGGTCGCCTACCCGGAAATCTTCCAACTAAAGCAAAATCGAAAGGTGAAACGAGAGACCGCACCTCTTCCTAAGAAATAAAAAGAGCCGGCAAGCCACGATGAGAAGAAACCTTTAAATCAGGGAAAGACGACGAAGAACCCGCAAGAGCTTCCTTAAAAGAGAGAGGCGCGGAAGCCCCATTCAAAAACCCGGGATCGTGAAGCTTAGCCATCAAAAACAGGTAAGAAACGTATACCTGAGCCTTAAATGGAGAGGAATGCCCTCAGTTCACGTCGAAGACGAAGGGTCGGCGTAACCCTAGCAGAGCAGCAAAAAGGCATCGCGATCCTTTTTTATTCATTGTGTTTGAATTATATATTGTTATATACTTGAGCCTATACATATGCAGCATTGTGTACAATGTACATTATCCTGATGAAATAAGTTCTCTAGCACAAATAACTTCACTCAAGCAGTATGCTCACTCTTTTCTGATCTAATTCTTGAGCATCAAAGAGAACAATATTTTTAATTTGTAATGGACCTTAAGACCTCATTATATCCGTACTAACCTTAAGCTCGTTTAATAAAATTTAAAATAGACTTCTATCCATTAAAAATATAAATATATAGATATGATACATCATTTATTTCTATAGTAAGCCAATCTAGCTTAATTTCTAGTCATCACTATTTGAGTTATGTGAATTAGTCCTTCTCTCTTTTAAAGAGAAGTTGTTTTTATTTTGTGCATGCTTTAAATAAACATGCCTTTAAAAAAAAAACTTTTTATTTCTAGAATTGATGTTTTTTATTAGGAATTATTAAACTTAATTATTAAATATCAATTATGCTTAATAATTGTTTTCTAAAGACTATTCAATCAAGGCACTCCATATAAAATAATGAGATATTTTCTCATCATAACCTTAAAATGAATACATCAAATTAGAGAAACTAATAGTATAACAGCATCCAAAGATACATTCTTCACTGATATATTCTCTTGACCATGCAAAGAAGCTTCCTTTTCAACTAAACTTTGGGCATATAAAATGACAACATTCTAGAATGAATATACTTGAAGCATTATTGACAAGTCAGTTGAACTTTGTCCTCCCATCTTGGCCTTCATGCTCTTCCCACCATTCTAAGTATATTATCTGCAATAATTTAGCACAGAATATTCCAGAATGCAAAGGCTTTTCATAAGTTTTTAATGGAATATATTTGTGTTGTTTCCTCATTTTTTACTTTTCTTTCCCTTTGCTAGTTACAATAATTTTGTGACTAAAAAAAGTTCTATGTTTTAGTAATATTAAAATAATCTAAATTATATTTATAATAAAGTTGGATTACATATTAAATTTTTATGATAATGCCCCCCTAAAATGGCGCAAGTATGACCGTGATGGATGCCTATTTGACTTAATGTTAATTAGATCAAATCATGAATAAAGTAAAATAAGAATAATTTTATATTTCCCACATATTGTAGGTTCTCATGAATTATTAACGTTACAACAACAACAATAACAACAACAAGCCTTTATCCCACTACATGGGTTCAGCTACATAAATCATTTTTTTTCTCCATCGTGTAATGTTAAGAGTCAAATTCTAAATTAAATCTGATAAAGAAAGGTCATTTCTAATATTTTCTAACTAAATATTTTTATGTCTATCTCTACCTTTCTTAACATAAGTCAATTCAAATATATCTACTTTCCTAACTAGGTCATCGGAAGGCTGCCATTTTATGTGACCAAACCATCTAAGGCGGTTTAAATTTTTCCCAAACTATATATCATTGTAGATTAGCACTATGAAATTGTAAGAATTTGGATTGGCAATGGAGTAATTTACATACAATTTCTCAAGAATAGTGATTTCCCACTAGTGCAATTATACGGCCCCATTTTTTTTATATAAGGGACTAGCCCCAAATTTTATTCAACATAGAGGAAGATTATAACAGCCACACAAAGCCAAAAATGCACACTTACAACAAAAGAGCCCAACGATACGAAATGACTAGCTTAGAAGACAAAACACACCGCATAAAAGACCAAAAAAATAAAGGATGCTACACCCAAAAGGACTCACTATGGCAATCCTGCACCCACCGAGTAGCGAAGAGACGACAATCCATTGATGGAGTAAGCCATAAAGCAACCAGCCGAAGTTCAAAAAGCAACACCAAAAGGCACGGATATAACCACACTAACCACACCAAGGTTTCCCGCTCAAGGCCAACCCGGGGTTAAGCAGAATTGCCTCAAAATAGTCCAGCAACCAATAGAAAAGCCAAACCAAGCACAACAAAATCACTATTTTTTCTTAGAATTATTTTTAGACCTTTTCCCAACACCACTACAAATAGCATGATCAAAAAATCGGACTGCCATGGAATTACACCTATCTTGTGGATCTTGAAACTCATTTGCATTCTCATCAACATCGTCGTCGGACACATTTAACCAACCCGAATAGTCCACACAAGAGTTATTCACTGAGAAGGTCAGATAAGCTTTCAACTCCACATTGGACACAACCGAAATAGGAATATCAACTAAAGTTGTTTGTAAAGCCAAGTTAATAGAAGAACTAATTGCATCACCGATCAAAGTCCCTTCATGAACAACCGAAACCTCAACACCCTTAATAGCCACAAGATCACAATTACCATCCGACTTTAAAGGACTATAGGCTAAACCCACAAGACCATCATGACCAATAACATCAATAAAGTTTGGAGTCAGACTAACTTGCTTAAAAGAATCAGGAAAAAATTCTTCCTCGTCATCAACATTATTGGGAGACAGAATTTGGGTAGAAACATGATTAACCAAGCAAGAGATAGGGCTCATGGCACCCACTACAGTAGAATCAATGTCCACAATATCCAAATTGATAAAAGCACCTTAATTAAAACCACTAGAAATAACACTAATAATAGGATTACCATACTCCCCATTAAAACGTCCAGCATTAACATTCTCAATATTCGAAACAACATGGCCCACAGGAACCAACGCCACAGGTTCAACATCACAGTCTATAGTCATTAGAACCGAAGTTTCCACCAGAAGATCAACAACATTCGGACCCACCCTAACCTTCTCCTCATTAATAGCCAATGAAGAGACAAATTAACCAAAGCTTAACGTTTAGCATTCCCAACAAGATGAGAACGCGGATTAGAAAGAGAAGGAGATGAACACTCACCCCTAAGATGACCAAGACGCTTACACGACTCACAAAACTCAATAAAAACCTCAATTTGCACCTTTTGGTTATACCCAGACTCCTCAGGCCCAAGCCAAATTTGATTCAGAAAGCATTTAGTGATGTGCAGCTCTACTAAACCTTGTGCAAGGGATGGTCTAGAACCAACATAAGTGGCATTATCAACCTTCAAAGGTCGACCAAATATAAAACCCAAAGCATGGAGGATACGGTGAGAGAAAAGATGGGGTCTCAGATTGAGAAAGGAAACCCAGATCTGAATCATCGAATATTCAACAACAACATCTAGGAGCAGGGGCCATTTAGTAAGTTTCATGAAACAGTTATTCACCAAATAGGATCTATGACAAAAAAAACTCGACTATAATATAGATCATTAGAAAGTTTAATCAGAACGTGCGTCTGATCAAGAACCGTCACAAAGAATTTGACATTAAGCTTTAAAGTGACAAAAAATTTGTGAATTGCATCCAGAGAAGGACGTCATATAGGAAAAAAACTAACCAAAGCAAATTGAAAAAGAACAGAAAGAGCCCTAATTTCTTCCTCTGAAATACATAATGAGGGAAAACCACAGATAGAGCCTTGACGGAGCTCAGGAAAACAACTAGACGATGGAGAACCAGTAAGGGCATCAACAAATGATCGTGATTTAAATGAGTCATTCAAAAAACTAGGATCATCAACACATCTAACCTCCTTTCCGGCCGCTAACGATCGGAGGAGGAAAAGCCGAGGTAGACAAACCATAAAGTACAGAAGAGAAAACAAAATAACAAGAGGAGAAGGAAAGGAAACTTCCCTGCGACCTCCAGCAAGAAGCGAGCCGAGATTCGGAGGTGGAGAGCCCCAAAATCACACCGAAAGAGCAGCTAGGGAACAGCCCTAGCAGTGCGAGAGGAGCATCGCGAGATGAAATACTTGAGCTGTATTATACGGTCCCATCTTGATTTACATGCAATTGCCTTTTAGGGCTTCCTAGTTCCTACAAGATATAGCGACTTAAAGGCATGTATGTTATGTTTTCTAAGTTTTGAAAATTAGTATACACTCTAGGGAAGAACTTACATAATATCCTAAGGACTATGGCTTTTGGAGAATTTGGAAGATTTGGTGATGCATGTGAGAAACAGATTTCCTATGTATAAGGAAGCTTTGTATTGTAAGATCCTTGCGCTTATTTGTCCTCTATATTCATTGGTGTAGTTGGGATTTGGTAAATGACTTGTGAGTGCTAGATCTAGCTTGATTTATTAATACATCAACACTATAAGAAATTCACCAATATCTCGTAGTCGAATCGGTTAGAAAATAAAAATATCCATCAAAATATATATTTACTGACAGATTCCCGATGGTACCATTTATGTCACAAAAAATGCCGTAGGAAATGGATTTCCGTCATTTTATTTTCAGAAAAACTTCCGGTGAATTTTTGCTAGAATTGCGATGAAAAAAATAATTAGAAGTACCAACATAATGTTTCAACAATTGGTGGAAATCCCCATTAGAATTTTCTGTATATTATACCAACAAAAAGAATGAAGGCATTTCCAAAGAAGATTATTTGCCAAAGAAATCGTTGGAAATTTTCTAACAGAATTAACCATCATAGAAACATCGTAAAACAGTATCGCCTAATTTTCAGTAGCAATTGGAGAGTGGAAAGACGCATGATCAAAAGAGGGCTTTGCTTGGTGGAATTTTCTACGAAAATACCATTGGAAACTCCGTCGGTGTTTAGTGTACACGAAGGAATTTTCAACAAACATTATCCATCGGCGATGCGATGATGGAAATTTTGCCATAAATCTGCCAGTAATGCATTAATTTATCTGACAAAAGTATCCGTTGTTATTTCTATAAAAAATCCCTTCCGAATTTGATCTGCCATGCACTTTATGGAATATTTGTATTAATAGACTATATCATTTCTCTTCTCTACGTGAACATAATATTAGTTAAAGTTAAACAATGGAAAAATTGCATCTTTATGATTATGTGTTCTCTTTTTATTTTAGGTTATTTTAAGTGCATCATTCTTGATCTTTTCAAGGCTTCTGAATTTTTTTTTTTTTGTGCTCTCGTTATAGCAAAATTGTATTAAAGAGAAGATTGATGGCCATAAGGTTTAAGATTGAAAAGTTTAATTGGTCAAATATTTTTTATATTTGGAGGACTAAGAAGTGTGGTGTGAGATCTTGTATCGCAAAGTATTGCAAAAAAATTGATGTGGCATTCAAACATGCATGTCATGATGACCAAAGATGAAAACATAGTGATGGACAAAAATGCACCTATAATGATCTAATTATGTTTGACAAACATGGCCCTGGCGTATGTCTTGGGGAAAATAATTGCAAAATACTTATTGCTCAACATGGAGTCACTTTTCATGCATAAAAGTTTCCCCAATAAATTTAATAAGAAGGAAAAAATATTTATTTTTATGTGGGAACTTATTTCAATTAAATTAATTAATTGTGAATGATTTTCATTCCATCATTAATTATATAAGATGAATTAGTGTGATTGTTAATGAAGAATTTCAAGCTCTATTATTACTATGCTCTTTATCGCTCCCTCTCACTAAGCATTTTTTATAATATAATATTATATGCGATAGATACAATTAGCTTAAAGGATATCTATAATGTACTTCGACTAAGTGTATGATACTTATGATGCTGAGGCTGTTAGTAATGAAAAGAAGGACAATTTAGGGGTCTAACTTTAAATGTAAGTCCATTAACAATAATACTATTTGTTTCTATTTGAGAAAGTAAAATCACATACAGGAGAAATTATTTTGTGCGGAGATTAGATGCAGAGTGCCGTCCGGAAACCAAATTGAATGCACCACGCCAGCGGTACCGAGCAGCGGTGACTTTAAATGTAAGTCCATTAACAATAAGTATTAATTTTAAAAGATAAAAAAAATAATTATTTCACATTTAATTTTAGAAAATTACAATTATATTACTCACAAAATACCTCACTACTAAAAAATTAGCCTTTCGCAGCACATTTTTTGACTTTTCCCGGCGGTTATAACCACCACAAAATTATTTGCAGCGGTCCTTAAACCGCTGCAGAACCGCCGTTTTTGCCTTCCGCTGCAACGGCCTTCCGCAGCGGTTTTAAGACCGGCGGGGTAGCGTTTTTATAAAGCGTTTTTTTTCAGCGGTTTAAACCGCCAGTAATTCCCAGAATAGTGGCGGTTTAAACCGCAACAAAGACAAGCAAAATGAACTTTATCGGCGTTAAGCGGCGGTTTATGTCCAGAATTTTTTTTTTTTAATTTTGAAACCTTGCCGTTCACACCTGCAACAAACAACAAACAACACAAATTGTTTGCACATTAAAACTAAACATTCATTGTAAATGTGCTACATGGATTAAGATTAGCAGTAGATATATTTGATATAAACAATATATAAATACACACACACACTCACTAAGAAAATGAGTTACAAATAAAAATCGTAGAGTTCAACAAGATGAAATCGAGTTAGATAGTAACTGAACATATGTGAAGGAGTCTAAAAAGATATTAGAGTTTGTTCTTCATGAATTGAGAAGTAGAATAATTTCTTATAAATCTAATAAGAAGGAAAACATTATATACCCAATTATGTAAATATCAGCCACGTAGAAAAATTAGAGCAATAAGTTTGTTACTAGTGAGCTCAAGTAAGTGCATAAAAAGAGAGAAACCAAGCACAAAAACAATGCACTTTTACATGGTTCGGACAAAAAAAAAACCACAACTAGCCTACTCCATGCCTAGCCACCACAACTGGCTAAGATTTCACTATAAGAAAAAAGGTTACAATAACAATTTCTTTCTAACACCAATAACAGACAATCTCACACGACGGTGAGAACCTCACAATAAGGTTATAATGAAATAAGGAACACAATAGAAATAAAATACAAATCTCACTATAGAAAGTAATAACAAGGAATGTAGATCTCACAAATAATAAGCAACAATATCCAACAAATTTGATAGCTCATTATATAATTTCTTTTGATTATGCACTTTAAATATTAATACAAATTCAACCACAAGTTAAACTTGCAAACAATATAATATAATAAACAAAAGTATATGAAAAATTCAAACACAAGTTAGCAACACGTGAACATAGCTTAAGATATTTTGATAGAAGAGAGACACAAAATATTTCAATCAAACTTCTAAATCAATACAAGAATGGTGTGAATATTAAAAGATCACAATTATGGTTCAACTAAACTTTTATTTACCATATAAAAAAAGATTATGATAAAATATCATACTAATATGAAGAGACTCACCATTTGAATCCAAGTTAAAACGACTTCATAATCTTGCACAAGATTGGAAAAATTAAAATGCCACATTTGGAAAGAACTCTCTAAATTGTCTTCTTGAAGTATGGAGAAAGGTGAGAGAGAAAAGAAAACACTTTAGCAAGCATGAGAACCTTGGAACCAATTTCCAAGGCAAGAAAAATGATCTAGCCCTTTGAGGAAAAAATTTGGCAAATTTTTAGTTTTGAGAGAGCAAGAGGTCGGTAAAATACTAAGCCTACCTCTCTTATGTATAAAGAGAATTTTGACCATGTCATGGAAAAATTGGGGGAAAACATTTTAGGTAATAATTTAAATTTGAAACAAGATTTGAAATAAAATAAATTATCCTCCAAAGAAAGCATGTGGCCGGCCAAGAAAAAATAAGGTGCCATGCAATTGTTTTGCACAATAATTTTAATTAAAATTTGAATATTGAAAAATTCAGCCAAGAAAGTGAAATGGATGATTCTTAATATTTGATTTAATTTGTAACCTTTATATTAGGATGTAATCCAAGGGAAAGGTCAATAGCAAATAGAAAATTTGCAAAATTAAAACAAATTCATATACAAGTTATATAATTTTGAGATCCAATACAATACTTAGAAGATACATATTTTTTTAGTTTTCAAAAAATCTAAAAAAAAAAATTTCTACGGACCTCTCGGCAAGCCGATCGGAATTTATTTTTTTTTTGAAAATTAGCGGCTTGACAGCTCCTAAGCTAGCTAGGTTTCAAACTCCAGATCAACAAATGAGCGAAATTTATAAGGAATCATGTTTAAAAACCAACTACAAAGCTACGCCTACGGTAGATTAACCTAAACCCTAATGAAGCAAACGAAGTATATGCATGAAGAAACACAATGAGAAGAAAAAGAGAAGAAGAGGATGAAGGGGATCGAAGATGCTCACAGTGATTAGGCACCGATCGGTCGGGATTCGCGAGGAGAAGAGTTTCGTCCGGAGTCCAGTTCGCGCGAACGAAGAAGAAGTAGTTGAGGATTTAGGGCTTCGACCCGGTTACTTATTAAAATAAGATATGGGTTTTGCCAGCGGTTTTAACCGCTGCAAATAGCAGCGGTTATAACTGCTGCAAAATAGAAAATTTCCTATTTTAATTTACAGTTTTTGCAGCGGTTTTTAAAACCGCTGCACTAAAGCGCTGCGAAAGAGCGCGTTTTTTGATAGTGCCTCTCTTCTTCCTAACATATCGTCATAATTAAATTTTGATTAAATATAATAAAGAGAAAATGATAATGCAAATTTAACTTGGCTAATGGAAAATTCGGAAATAATTTTGATTAAATTGTATACATATATTCTTATTTTTTTTAACAATATAATTAATAATTATTTTCTATAAAAAATATCTTTCTTAGATATGTCATAGCACGACAAATTTGTTTATCCTGTCCAAAAAAAAAAAAACACTTATGAGAAACTGCTGCGTTGTTTCTTAAATAAAAAATTAATTTATTTTATTAGATTGGACAGACTTCCTTATTTTCTATTAGAAATTAAAACCCTTCAGCAGGTTTCTGTAGGCAAAACTGTAATTACTTAAGTTTCTTTATATCTTGCTGACGTGTATGTTGTTTTGTCTATAAAAGGACTGTAGCATGTACTAGTTAAAATGATTCAATACAATTCTCTTTTATCATGTTTACTCTGTCTTGTTCAACCTGCTGCCTCACGGTACTCATAGGTTAACATGGTATCAGAGCAAGGGATTTTTTTTTTCCTGATTCTTTTTCGAATCAATCTTCCTTCTTGATGTCGAACTCTTCAAACTCATCCACCAACATGGATTCCACAAATCCTGCCTCTCAGATTCTTCTTCCTCCTAAACTCATCTTCCTCATGAGTAATCTCAAGAAACTAGTTCCAACCTCTTTAACGCCCGATACTTATCAGATCTGGCGATCTCAAGTGGAGAAAATCTTTACAGCAAACGGTTTCAAAGGTTTCTTGGACGGCTCTTCGTCGTGCCCTACAACCTCCACGGAAGAGCGTGAGCTTTGGATCCTCACCGACCAGAATCTCTCTGCTGCTCTATATTCGGTGATTTCCATTTCTATTCTACCTTATGTGCTCTCCTTAACTCACTGTTCTGAGATATGGCAAACTCTTGCCACTCGGCTTCAATCAACCACCCGCTCGCGAGTAATCCAGCTGAAAAACGATCTTCATCATCTGACCAAAGGTGACAAAACAATGACGAACTATCTTCTTGAAATCAAATCCAAGGTGGATTTGATCACTGCAGCTGGTTGTCAGATAGATCCGGAAGATGTAATCCTCTATACTCTCAATGGACTTCCCGCTACGTATCAGGCATTCAAAACTTCGATCCGCACAAATCTTCAACCCCTCAGCCTCGACGATTTGTACAGTCTTCTTTGCACGGAAGAACAGAATCTTATTCAAGAAGCAGCTAATGATCTTCAACAAATTCAACTATCCGATAATACGACTGCTTTACTGGCATCTCGAGGCCGTGGCCGCTCAAGATCAAACTCATACCGTGGCAAACGCGGTCGCGGACCATCCCAGAATGCAAATCGGGGAGATAGACCGTCAAGAAACATAACTTGCCAAATCTGTTCGAAAAATGGCCATTCGGCCATTCGTTGCTGGTACAGAACAGATCCTAGCTACACTGACGACACATCCAAGACAGCTTTGTTCACTATGCCAGACGACTCTCAATCTTCGAGTTGGGTTCTTGATAGCGGAGCATCCAACCATCTAACGGCCGACTCTTCTCAAATGAATTCAACCGAACCATATACAGGTACTTCTCAAGTTACTCTTGGAAATGGCCATCAAATTCCTATATGTCGAACCGGGAAAGGTATATTACCTACTCCGTCAGGTAATCTTGTCTTACAGAATATTCATCTTGTTCCGAATTTGTCTTTCAACTTACTTTCTGTTCATAAATTAATTCAAGATAACAATTGCACTATTTGCTTTGACACTAACGGCTATCAAATTAAGGATTCGAAGACAAAGCGACTTCTTCTTCACGGACCATGCCATAATGGTATCTACCGTGTTCGATCATCTCTTCAACCTGCTGACCTTGCGCTAGTCTCTATTCAGACGATCCCTGATCTCTGGCACAAACGACTTGGGCATCCTGCTCATTCTACATTACAGACCTTATCGCGTGTTCATTCTTGCATTTACACTAAGTTTTCTAGCTTACAATGTAACACCTGTCATTTAGCAAAAAGTAAACAATTACCGTTCTCTGCTTCTATTTCAATTTCGCATAAACCATTTGATTTAGTGCATTCGGATGTGTGGGGGCCTTCCCCGACTATGTCTGTTCAAGGTTACCGTTACTTTGTGTCCTTTATAGATGACTACACAAAATACTGTTGGATATTTCCGCTCTTACAAAAATCTGCTGTTACTGCTGTTTTTCTTCAGTTTCACAAAATGATTACATGTCAATTTAATTCACGTTTACGTATCATTCGCACTGATGGTGGTGGTGAGTATTTAAACAACACTTTTAAATCTTACTGCATTAAATGGGGCATCAAACATGAGTATTCATGTCCATATACTCCGGCTCAAAATGGCGTAGCTGAGCGCAAAAATAGACACTTGTTGGAAACTGTTCGTAGTTTACTCATTCAGTCGAATGTTCCTTCTTCCATGTGGGTCGATGCGTTGTACACATCAGTTTACTTAATTAATCGGTTGCCCACTGTTACCTTAAATCATAGCACACCGTTTGAACAATTATTTGGTAAAACTCCTGCTTATAATCATTTAAAAGTCTTTGGTTGCTTATGTTATCCGTGGTTACGTCCGTATGCTAAATCGAAACTTTCTTCCATGTCTTTACCTTGTGTGTTTATTGGTTATGCTACAAATCAGAAAGGTTATCGTTGTCTGGATCCTAAAACACAACGTGTTTTTACTTCTCGTCATGTTATGTTCAATGAAAATGTTTTTCCGTTTCATGATCAACTTTGCAATGTTAATTCATCCAAACACATGAATTCAAGCACGTACCTCCCACCTCTTCTTTTGGTTCCTGCAAATTCAGTAAAGAACTGGGCTTTTAAACCAGTTTCATCGGGTCCCAGCACAATTATTCCCCAGCCACCTGCTGCTACGTCATCTGAGAACACTAACAATTCTGGTTCAAACAATGCAATGCCCAGCACACCTTTACATCCGCCTTTACACCCGATGCAAACTAGATTCAGAACAGGCAATCTCAAGCCCAAGAAAGTGTTGGATTTAACACATCAACTCACTGAGCCGGAACCACAATCATATAACCAGGCAATCAAATATGAGCATTGGCGCCAGGCTATGTCCACCGAATTCCAAGCTCTTCAATCTCAAGGTACTTGGGAACTAATTCCCCCTAATCCAAACTTTAATGTGCTAGGATGTAAATGGATTTTTCGCACCAAAACCAACTCTAATGGTACTATTGCTCGCTATAAAGCTAGATTGGTGGCTCTAGGCTACAATCAAGAATTTGGTATAGATTACACGGATACGTTTAGCCCTGTCGCTAAAATTCCTACTTTACGTATTCTTATTACCATTGCCTTACATCGTAATTGGCCGTTGCATCAGTTAGATATCTCGAATGCTTTTTTACATGGTTCTTTGTCTGATACGGTTTATATGAAGCAGCCACCTGGCTTTACGGATACTACTAATCCTACTTACATTTGCAAATTAAAAAAAGCCATCTATGGACTGAAGCAGGCTCCTCGGAAATGGTTTGAAACTTTCACAGGATTCTTACATCAGTTTGGGTTCAAAACTAGTAATTCGGATTCCTCTCTCTTAATATATTCTCACAAGAACTCACTAATGTATGTTTTAGTCTATGTAGATGATATTATATTAACCGGGAACAATCCTTCTCTGCATAGAGAACTCCTGGACAGCTTGCATCATCGGTTCAAAATGCGAAATCTTGGTTCCCTGCATCAGTTTCTTGGCATTACTGCTGAACGAACATCTGAAGGTTTGTTGTTACATCAAACGAAATATGCTGAAACAATCCTCACTCGGGCTGGGATGACGAACTGCAGGCCTTTAGCCACGCCTTCAAACCCCAAACAAACTGACAATGTTGAATCACCGATTTTTGAAAATCCAACATTATATCGTCAACTGGTAGGTGCCTTGCAATATCTTACCTTAACAAGACCTGATATTTCATATGCAGTAAACCGAGCAAGTCAAGCGATGCACAAACCAACTGCAAATCATTTCTCAGCACTTAAACGAATTCTCAGATATATACGTGGAACTGTTCATTATGGTCTTCCGTTATCAGGTAACTCCCTCACTTTATCTTCTTATTCTGACTCGGATTGGGCTGGTGATCAACAGGATCGCAAATCGACGACCGGATACTGCAATTTTCTCGGTAACTCACTCATTTCTTGGAGTGTAAAGAAGCAATCCACAGTGGCTCGCTCGTCCACTGAAGCGGAATACCGAGCCGTAGCTGCAACAACAACAGAAATTATCTGGCTTCGTCGTCTACTTCAAGAATTGGATTGTCCTCAAAATGAAGCAACGATTCTGTATTGTGATAACACCTCAGCTATCGCATTAGCGAACAATCCAGTCTATCATGCTCGGACAAAACACATCGAAATTGATTGCCATTTTATCCGAGAATGCATTCAAAGTCATAGCATTAATGTTCATCACATTTCTACAAAAGATCAGTTAGCAGATTTGTTTACAAAATCATTATCCAATTCTCGGTTCAAAGAATTGTCAGACAAACTAATTCGCTCTTCTAACCTCATTAGCTTGCGGGGGGATATTAGAAATTAAAACCCTTCAGCAGGTTTCTGTAGGCAAAACTGTAATTACTTAAGTTTCTTTATATCTTGCTGACGTGTATGTTGTTTTGTCTATAAAAGGACTGTAGCATGTACTAGTTAAAATGATTCAATACAATTCTCTTTTATCATGTTTACTCTGTCTTGTTCAACCTGCTGCCTCACGGTACTCATAGGTTAACATTTTCTTGCCTCCATTATTGCATTTAGAAACAAGCGACTTATTAAAGTCCATCCACTTACTTGAACATCAATAGCCAAAGAGATTGATATCGATCGACATTGATTAATTTCCACAAATATTAACTAAGTCAAGTCAGGTCAATTGATTTAAATGAAATTAATTAAATAAATAAATAACATTTTGGTTTTATGCAAATTAGGAATAATTAAAGTGAGGTAATAATTCAAACACGAGTAAGGACAAAGAATAGCATAGGAGCATCGGCCGTCGGCACCGATTTTTGTTGGGAAGAAGAGAGATATATTTTGAGAATAATTTTATTATATTCAAGATCATAATTATATATGTGATAATTGATTGTATATAATTTTGAAATACTTAAATTAATATTTATTTCATTTTTGTAGTAATAAAATGTAGTTTTTTTTTTTTTTTTTGCAAAGTTTCCTTTTATGACTTTTATTCTATACTAGTAAATATGTCCGTGCATTAAATGCGCGTTAATAAAAAAGAATCATATTATAAATATTTTAATTATATTATCATTATTTTTATATGATTAGATAAATAGTTTTATATGATATGAATTTTCTTTTATTTATGAATTATTTTGAAATTAAATTATGTTTATTATAATCAATCTATTTATTTTTTAAGTCAATTTTTTTTGAAAGTTATAAGTTCTTTTTTTAAGTACACATTAATAATAAATAAAAAATTAATAGAATAAATTTGAGTGAAATGCAAAAAAAGGCAAAAAAATAAAAATAAAAAAGTTTGCCAACAAAATAATGCGTGCTTGCAAATAATATAAAATAACATTTAAAGAGTAGTCACAATTATACGCTTTATGATTGATGAATATATTCCCCACCTTTCCCAAGAAGGCTGAAGCGAAATATTATAATATATTTTAAACCGAAATTCTTTACAAATCTCAAAAAAAGATAAACATAAATAGAAGAAATAAGTTCAAGTAAATGAAAAAGAACGACTAAAAATTGCCGCTTATCTGTATCATAAAATCCTTATGTAGAATATTTTGCACTCCATGTAATGGACTGAAAACATCATTATAATACCAATCATTAACAATAGAAAATGGAAAAATAAACTCAATCATCATGGTTCTAACCAAAATTTTTTGCTACTGAGTTTCTAAGATGCTCTTCTGATATCAGTGCAATATGCATTAAAAAAGTTAGGAATCCAATGGACTAAATCGCAATCCTAACGGCATATTAGACTTCAAAGTCATTGTATATAGGTTCTGTAATGAAATATTGTCTAATTGAAGTAGTCATTCTAGCTAAAACACTTCATGACTAATCAGCAATTTACCTCCTTATATTTCAATAAAACATGTAATAAGTAAGAAAATTTCTTTTAATAAACAAAAAACAAAAAAACAAAGGTAATGAAAATTATATAAATGCTAAGCAAATATTTAAATCTGCATACAATACAGTAGCAATCTTGGAAAGCAGCACAAATGGCATCCAAAATTACCTTTACTTGCTTACACACTTTCTTCATTAACTGACTGCAATTGAGAGCGCGAAACATGTTTCATGAGTTTAACAGACATGATAAAAAAATGCAAATGATGAAAATTACCTCAAATCTCACTGCAGTTCTGTAAATGATTTAAGAAGAAATTAAATGAAAGGAGTTGTACAATAAAGGAGTCCAAAATCTCCTCCAGTAATGTTTAGAATTGATTTCAACATAACAAACCAATGCTTGAGGTTGGTAAAATTAGCTTGTACTCCATCAGATATGGGATTTCAACTATTCAGGTTAACAAGGAACATTAAAAAAAAAAAAAAAAAAAAAACATTTTCAGGTAAACCAAATTGATAATGGAAGTACTTACCAACGCTCAACTGGACAGATATAGACCTACATTGGTATTGTTCCAGTCCTACTCCAATTTCAATCCAGATATGATCAATACCCTTTCCAACCGCTATCAATACCCAAAGCTTGCTCCTAGTGGCTCTCCTCACCCAACCATGGCGCCACCCATTCATGATATATAGCGCTTGAAAGTTTCTGCCATGCTTTAGAGCTACGTCCAATGGATGTGTGGCCTCACTTCAGAATTGGAAACACTTTTGTGGTATCTAGGACATATTAAATAGGCTAAAAATAGCGTATTGGTCGCTCTAGAGCTCGCCGAGAGCGATTCACTTCAGTGGTCAAGTCTCATTCCTCAGATTCATGTGAATTTGGGGATTGTCATGGAAGTAGAAGTCCTGGTGATCTATGCGAGCGAGCACTACCCTGAAGCTGCCAAGCCATAATAGAGCTCTCAAGCTTCTGGGAAGCGTTTTATTTGGTGTTGGTGGTGACTGCTGAGAAGCCATCGATGTCTGTTGGCGTGGATCATCGTACCTCCAGTAAGCGTGTGTCATCTGCAGAAACCGCCTCCTGCGAAGCGGATAAAAGAAATGAGAAGAAGATAGAAATGGAGGACAATGGAATTCCAAGAGGCATTACAGAAGGTGAAGAGACCTAAATAATTTGAGAAGAAAGATAGAGTGAGGGAGAAGAAAGATACCTTGAAACGCCGGAGAGAGGGGCAAGCCGAAGAGTTGTAGGTGGCTCGAAACGATCGAAAGGACGTCGATCGAGCTTCGTTCGTCGGGTGGTCTTTTTCATCTTCTCGACTACTTGTAATAGAAACGACTCGGCTTCCAAATTAATAAATTACCTATAAACGGCGAAGAGAGGGGTAAGCCGATGAGCTTTACGTGGCCCGAAGCAACCGAAACGACGTCGATCGAGCTTCGTTTGTCCGATCGTCTTTTTCATCTTCTCGACTATTTGTAAGAGAAACGATTCGGCTTCCAGATTAATAAATACATCATTATATGAATAAAATTATAATTATTAATTAACTATAATTATAATAATTTAAATAAACGATTGAGATTTGATCATTTGAATAATTAAAATGGAAGATCAGAATTTATTATGGGTGGAATCCCAAGATCCTTTTATAATAATAGTATAGATGTAATGGATGAAGCGTTTAGAAAAAACATTAAATTGCAGAAGCATTTTTTTAATTTATGAGTAGCATAGATAGATAGAAGTTGAAGCAAGATGATTTCAATTTGATACCAATGAATGCATAGTATAAAACGTCACAATGGTGGCAAATAATTAATACAACTTTATGATAATAATAGTAGTATAAATGCTTAATTAATTATTTGAAAAGCAGTTTTAAAAATGAGAAGTAAAGTGGGCGTAGGAGATGGTTTGCTAAATAATTATTATATATTTTCATATTTATTAAATTTATTAAATATTTATAATATAATGAATGGCTAGGATCATTTTTGAAGATATAAAATGAATGGCTAAGATTTGCTATCGGTGAAGTCCCAAGCCACTTTTATATAGTAGTATAGATATTAGATGTAAATGTTGGTATATTTTTTTAGTTTGTGATATGTTTTAATTCACAATAATTATCGTAGTTATTTTTGGAATTATCCGTAAATTAAAATTATATATTTTTGATATAATAAAATATCACAGGGTAATTTATAGATTTATCATGATCAAAATAAATTTATAATATCTTGACTCAGTTTTTTTTCTAACTAAATATGAGTGAGCAAAAACCAACTTAAGTTAAAGCTTTATTTGTGACAGCTTTTTGTATTGTCTTCAAAAGTAATATTTTAATGAATTTTTTTATCCAGAAGTTTTGTACTAAAAAATGCTTTAAAAAGCAATAAGAAAGTTATCACAAACGAACATAAAGCTTGAAATTAGTGGCGGAGGCACAATGGCGGCCTTGGGGGCACATGCCCACACTGGCCAGATTAAATTTTTTTTAATTTTATTTTTGATAATTTTTTTATATAATTATAGATTAAAAATCTAATATATGCGGCCAATGTAAAAAATAAAATAAAAAATCGCATCTCCTCGTCTAGACGTTACCGTGGTCGTCCTAGCCTTCGATCAAGTTTTCACGTTCTCTCATTCGTATCAGTAACCTATACTTTTAGCTTCTAATTCTCTCTGTTGTTTAGTATTTTATTCTGCTAGCTTTTCTTTTTTTGCTAATGTAACCTTTGTTTTGTGTTATTTATATATTTCCTTTCAAAAAAAAAAAAAAAACCGTGAGTCTTTCTCTCCCCTAGTTGTTTATGCAAACCATATTAAAATTTTATTTTATTTTCTCTCTCTCTTTTCGTAAGGCCATCTCTCTCTAGCTGGTATGTGCAAAATGCCAAAAAAGATGTTAAAATACAATTTTTGCTCTCTACTATTTGTATTTTTATATTGTTTTTCTTTTAAAAAAATTAATTAGTTCAATTTTTTAAAAAAAAATTGTTAAATTAAATTATTTTATTTAACTATGTACAACAATTTCGTTTGATTTTAAATAATTTTGAGATTTTAGATAAGATTTTTTTTTTGTATAATTTTTGTTTATTGTTCACTCAGTAAATTTTAATTTTTATATGAATTCATTTTTTAATTTGTCTAATCATTCTCTGATAAGCATATTATATTTATGTAATCTTTAACATATTCGACATAAATTTTAGATAAGAAGGTTTAATAAATTAAAATTTTGTATATTGTCAGAGAAGGCTACTTGAAAATTTAAATTATTTTTAGCAAAATATAAATTTATTATATTTTATTATTGGGTTTGTAATCAAATTTGTTTTAACAATTAAAAACCTTGTCGTCATTTTTATTTGTGTATATGAAAATGAATAAATATTAAATTATTTTTTAAAAAAAATTTGTTTATTAACAACCAACCAAATGGGTCCTAGAAAACAATGTTGGCCCATTAACATAGCAAAAGAAAACAATATTGGCCCAACAACATAGCAACTTTAAGCCCGGAAGAATGAAACATAACAAAATTAGCCGTCAAAATTCAAGCCTAAAGAAAATTCGAGCATTTCAAATAATGTAAAATATATATATTTTTTTCTTTTACAAGAAAGCTGCTTAAAGAAGAAGCAGTAGGATAGTTGCCCCAAATAATGCCTAAATTAGAGTTTTTATTATTGATACATCATCAAAAAATCATCCTGATCGAGCACGAATCTCAAGGAAAAATCAAGTTGAATTGAACGGCTCCAGAATACAAACCCAATGGCACCAAATTCGACTCAATTCGAATATCTAGCGAACAGTCCAAGATCAAGGGATTCAATATCGATCGTCCATCAGAACTACTCCCAGTTTACCCTTGATCTTACTCTTATTTACGGACCATTCCACTATAGGAAATCTATAAATAAAACACTCCTTCCTCTTGAAAGGGGACCCCAAGTAAGAGAGTAAGAAAGAGATCGGGGATAATCACTACAGTCCTTCTGACCTCTGTTGCCTACTACGGTTCTTCTGATCTCCATCTCTAGACATCAGTCTTTCTGACCCTTGTCTCTTGCCGATTATGATCATACCGACTAAACAAACATATCAATATTGATTCTTCCAATTTCTACCAAGTAATGCAATAAATATGATGTATATCTATTATATTAAGCCAGAACCTTCCCTCCAATGAAAGACATCATTTGTAATCGACTGCAAATAATAGTGGATTCGTTCAAACTGGGTTAGTCCCCTTGCTTTCCCTCATTTTAAGGGGTTTCCACGTAAAAAACTCTCGTGTCTCTTATGAATGATACACCATCTCTTTTATATGTATGTGTGTTGGGTCTTCATAGAACACTAAGACGCTAAATTTTATTCTTCTCTAGTGCCGCAAATAGTCCAGGACGCAACAATTGTGATGAAAAAAAGAAATTATAAATATAGAGATTTTTTTATTAGTTTTGTATCTAAAATTTAGAGTTTGAAGAAAATAATTACAAATAAACTGACGTCTTCAATATCCGAGAAATAGAGTGTTGTAATATTTCAAAGAAAAATGCTTTAAGCTTAGCACTAATTATTTAATTATTTATTGAGAATATAGCACGAAACGGCTCTTTTTTTTATTATGTTGTAGGATTATGATGGACCTCTTCAATTGAAAAATCATTTAGAATTTCATTCTTACATGATCTTGGCTTGTTGAGATCAATGGATGAGGATGAAAACTAAAGAGACGACTAATTAGAAAATGACAAACAAAAAGATTGATATATGATTCTAACCAATACTCGATAATTTCAATAATCTTCTTCTCTTTTCATTCATTCGTTTCTTTTTTTTTTTTTTTTTCTCATTTTATTTCCTCTTTCATCATCTTATAGTTTTGATTGTTGATTGATGCATCATCGATCCCTTATATTTATTTGAATTTTGAATGAGAAAAGGAATTATGATTATTCTTCTTGAGTGCTTTTACTCTTTTGTTCTCTTCCACCTAACAAAAGAAACTCTTGAATTTGAGTGGCACGACTTTTAGAGATCGAACTACAACAATGGAAGATAAAACTAGAGGATGAGTTGTTCATATAAGTGATATTCATCCAAAAAAAAAAAAAGCACCTACCCGGGTCTAATATCTTATATATGTTACTGGTCTTCATGAAATTTAAAAAATTTGTGCTGAATAAAAATTAAAAAATTCTTATTCAAATCCAAGTCAAACATTCCTATTAGATCTACAGATTAATTTAAATATTATTGTGCGTTCAAGTGTGTGTGTGTTTTTCATATTTGAGAAGTGCATGATACATTTTGATATTTGAATATTATATTTTTGTATTATAAAAAAATAGTTTGTAGTGATGATAGAAATTAAACTTAGTTAAATTTTTTTTTATAAAATTAATTAGTGATGATTTAGAAAAATTAGCTATAAAAAATTTGACAAGATTGTGAAAATTTTGGTGAATATAAAAAAGAAAATAAATGATAACTTAGTAGAAAATATGGACATGACGAATATTATAAAAGAAGAGACTTAATACTTCGAGAATAGGGTAATGAAAAGATCTTTAAATTTTTTTTTAACATAAAACACAAATTTATTCAATTAAAATAAAGGAGAGTACAACCGCTAAAAGCTAGCAGCCCGTGATACAAAAAGTAAAAACTCATTAAACCAAGCATATCAAAATAAGCAACTAGAGGGGAATCAGGAAGGAGACCCCCTAAAAAAAAGGAGGCCCCCAACACCAACCTCGCAGCTAAGCACGGACCATCCGTAGGTGACAGCTATACGAACACAGTCCAGAATCCACCAAGCAACAAACCGAGGCACCCTGCAGGTTGCCAACCAGCCAAGCCAACAAGGTGAAGCAGGGGCCTCCTCATCATCGTCCATGAAATCAACAAAAAATCACCAAAGAAATTGGAAAGGCCAAAAACCAAGTCCTATTACTTTTTTCCCTTCCTTTTATGCTTGCTACCAATCGCATTATGAAAACCAAATCTTTCTCAAATACATAAAAATCCGCTTCTTCCCCACTAAAATGGAGAAGAATGAGAATCCTTTAAAATCAACCAGACAGTTTGAACCAAAATAAAGTTTTTCACATACTTAGCCACATGATCTTGCAATTCAACATTAGACATAACAGAAATAGGGATATTAATAAAATTAACATTGCCCTCAAAGCCATCATTGGAGCTAAATCCGATTGATTCTACTTATCCAAACCGAAATTAATAGAAGAGTGGGCAGCATCCTGACTCAAAGGAGACAATTCCCGAATAGGAGAAACAGAGGAATCCGACTGCTTAGCCACCACACAAGGCACTTCAGCCACAACCAAACCACACAGGGCAAACACAGTACCCACACAAGATAAAAAAAGGTTTAAAATTAGCACCACAATTCAATTCACCAACATCACTAGCACATAATCGAGAGACCTGGGCAACAGGCTTGACCCCAACCACTACAGAATCCATTTGAGTTAAAATAGGAGCAGTAATCACAAGTTTATCACCCTCAACAACCACAAAACCAACAAAAGTTGCTACAGGGTCACAATCTACAACAACCACAACATTCGAATAATCCCCCTCAGTAAGAAACGGCACAACAAGGGAAGGAGGAGAAGATCTAATCAAAGCAGGGTTCACAAATGGTAAAGCAAAAGAAGACAGAGCAGTTACATTAGGACTCGAATTAATAAGGGCATTATCCCCTAAATCATCAACAGCTTTCACCGAAACCTGTCTAACAACTTCCTGCACATACCCTAAACTTTTAGAACATAACCAAACCATACCACGAGAACTCGATCCACGGAAGGTCGAGAACCCGCAGAAGTAGCTGCATCAATTTTCATAGGTTTACCAAAAATAGCTCCCAAGCCATGAAGCATACGAGGGTATAAAGATGCGGACGCAATTATGAAAAAGAGACCCAAATCGGGATAACAGACGACTCAACACCAACATCCAAGCTGTGCGACCATTTTGTTAGTTTCATGTAACAATTATAGACAAGGTAGGAACGATGAAAAAACACCATATAGTAATCCAGATCATTCGGGAGCTTAATCAGAATGTGCGATGGGTCAAGCAAAGTGACGGAAATTTCACTGTTTAATTTTAAGTTAAAGAAAAACTTGCGAATGGAACCCAGAAAGGGACGCTTAGAAGGGAAGAAACCAACTAAAGAAAATTGAAACGGCATGGCCAAGTCGTCGTTGATTTCCTGATCAGAAATCCAAAGGGAAGGTAAACCACGAAAAGTTGAGGTCCGCAGTTATGAAAAATATGAAACCGATTTAGAACCATCAAGTGCTTCCAAAAACGAGCGCGAATGAGACAAACCCCCTAAAAGCCAGGGTTGTTCAGACGATTTGGCGCCATTCCGGCAAACGTTGGATAAGAGACCGAAAACAAAATAAGAAAACACATAATCAGATAGAACACAAGAAAAGGCAGAGAGCATTTCCTTGAAAATCACCGAAATCACCATCACCAGGAAGGGGGAGGCCTCAGTAGGGCGGGAAAAACCTCGACAAAGCTCCAGAGAAAGAAACCCTAGCAGAGGAAAGAAAGAACACCTTGTTTGCATGGTGGGATCTATATTTACTCACAAAAGATCTTTAAAATTGAAGTTAAATATCTCGTCTCATTAGGGTATCTCCAACCAAACATCATTCGCTCGTTTGCTACTGCTTAGACGAGCATCCACTGTAATGACAAATTGAAACTCAATTTTGCATTTTATGTCAGCCGTGAATAGCGCAACACCAATATTGGTGTCGCGCTATTCAGAGCATTTTTCACCAATTTTGATTGAAAATAAATATAAAAACATATATGAAAAAGAATATGCATATAATAATCTTTTTAGTTTTATAAATGAAGTTCGATTGTAGCTTTTTTTTTTTTGTCGGATGAATATTTATTGAAAAATACAAAATTTTGAAGGGTTTTATAATAATTTTGAAAAGAAAATCATCATAAATGAGATATGTTATAGTGTTTATAATTAAAGTGGATAATAGTTGCTATCAATAACTTGAGCTTTTTCATATATCTTTGTTTTTTTTAATCAATCAATCTTTATTATATGCCATATATCTTATTCATATAAGATATTTTTCTTAAATATAAAATATTTGAACTAAATAAAATAAATAGCCATATATAGCATTTAACCTATATTAAAGGTTACATCAAATAAAAAATTTCATGTAAAATTTTCTTACTCAAAGCAAGAAATTTTTTTAAAAAATTGGACTAAATATTGAACCATAAGATAAAAAGAATTAAGATTCAAAAATTCGAACTAAGATAATTTAATAGAGGTTGAATCGGATGATATAATCAATATTAAATTTATTTAAATAATACTTAAATGATATAATAATGATATGAATGTGTGCTGAAAAATAAAAAAATTTATTTTATAAACTGTAACTCATTCCCAAGAAATGTATTTTATAATTTTAAATTACAAAACATCTATAATAAAGTGATAACATCTTGCTTAATCATATGTGAATTTTTTATAGTCTTAGAAATTATTTAATAAATTTATGCTCTATATCATTTATATCAAAAGTATTAATTATCAACTAAGTCTTTAGGTTTCGTTTGAAACGGCTTTCTTACTGCTTCTTTAAACAGCTTTTTAGTACAAAATTAAGCTTTAAGAAGCAGTAAGAAAGCCGTCTCAAATCAAGCCTTGGACTTCGTCGAGAGCAACTTTTGACCACTTTTTTCTTTCATAAAATTTTGATACTAAAAAATTATTATAGAAAGTAGTAAATAAGCTCTTCCAAATAAATCCTTAATTTTGTAAGTTTTGATGTTTATTTGAGCCCATTTTAAATGTAAATTCGATCCACAAACATATCATCATTCTACATATTTTTAACATTATAGTAACAATTTTTAATGTAGGAAGAAAACTTGGCATTCCGAACCTTTCAAAAAGCCCACTTAATATAAAAGACATCAAAACCATGGGCTATAAGTGATAGGAGACCCATTAATAATAACAACTTAATTAATGCCCACTGAGAAATTAAGCACAAACGTTCTTCTTTGCTATCTAGCGCCTAATACGCTGTGGGCCTGGCCCAAAGATTTAATGAATTGTTTTTATTTTCAAAGCCCATTTAATATATGAGAAATTCAATTTTTAACTACGATAGGTAGCACCTAATATCGAGAATTAAAAAAAAAAAATATATATTAACACATACAAAAAGTAATATAAATAAACAAAAATTAGAAAAAAAAGAACTAAATCTTGACTAAGAGGGTTTTAGTGATTAACCATAGTTTGGCATGATCAAAGCTGGTGAATAATCATAGATCGTTGATAAGTTATTATTTTTTTTTTTTTACATTTAGTTCAATTAAGTTAAATTCATACATAGATCACATTTTCAAGACTCAAATTCAAGAACTTGTTGATACCCAAAGCTCCCGACTAAGCTCAATAACTATCCCTTCAAAGGGAGAAATTATTCTGTGCGGATACGGATGTAATCTAGAGGCGAATCAGAATATGCCACGTCATCCCTTTGCTTAGGGGTGTTAATATTTGACACGACACGAAAACCCGACCCGGAAAATCCGGGTTGGACCCGACCCGGAAAACCGACCCAACCCGATTTCAAAACTGGTCGGGTTCGGGTTGACCGACGGGATGCCGGGTCAACCCATGAACCCGTTTAATTCAAAAAATTATGAATCCCGCCGCTGCCCGCCCGTGCTGCACGACCCCACTGCCCGCCCGCGCGCCCGCTTCCCAGGCCCCAGCGCTCCTGCGCCCGCTGCTGCGCTGCTCAGGGCGCGTCCCGTGCCCACCCGCGCTGCTGCCCCGCTCGCGTCCACCCCTGTCGTCCGCCCGCTGCCCGCAGAACCCAAAATCGGGTCGTGTCGGGTCAACCCAGCAACCCGTCGGGTCGTGTCCGGGTTCGGATTTTCGACCCGTTTGTCTACCCGGGTCGGGTTAGGGTCGACCCGTCTGAACCCGGGTTCGGCCCGAACTCGACCCATGACCCGAAATTGACACCCCTACCTCTGCTGTGTACCGTAACTGTGTTGTATAGCAGGTCACATGACACGTTTTAATTCGACTCCGAACAATACGGTGCCATCGCGGAATAATTTCTCTTTGATGGCTAGTATATGGGTGTTTACTAGGGTGAAGTTATGATAATCATAAAGCATAAAAGCATGTTTCAATCAAATTTGTTATAATAGAAATATGTGCTGCTGGATTGATTGGGTTGATTGAGGCTGTCAATGTTAGAGGTGGTTAAAGGTAGCGCCACTTGTCAAAATATGGTGGAAAGTCTTCGTTTGATGATAATGAGAGAAAAATAGTGCGTATAGTACTATTATTTGATTGAGAATTAATGAAAAAAAATATTCTTCTTCTAAAACTTTTCTTGGTCCCTTAATTTTCCCAAAAAAAAAAAAACCTTTATTTAGGGGTGTCAATATTTGACACGACCCGAAAATCGAACTCGAACCCGACCCGAAAATTTCAAGTTAGGGTCAACCCGAACCCGAAACGGGTCGGGTTTGGTTTCAACATTTCGACCCGTTTCGAAAAACGGGTAGGGTTCGGGTTAACCCTTTGACCCGAAATTGATTTGAAATTGATCCGATTTCGACCCGAAAACCTAATTTTGGCACGACAACTCGAGATTGATCCGATTTTAACCCGTTTTTTACTCGAAGAAGAGGAGATAGACTAATTTTTTACCTGAAAACTAGCAATTTTTTGTTGGAAACGGGTCATTCGGATCGTGTCGGGTTGACCAAGACCTGAAGCGGGTCGGGTTCGGGTCAGGAAAATTGACCCGTTTATGGGTCGGTTCGGGTTGACCCGAATAATGCCGGGTCAGTTTCGGGTTCGACCCGAACCCGGCCCGTGACCCGAAATTGACACCCCTACCTTTCTTGGTCCTTCATTCTCTCTCTCTCTCTCTCTCAAAAAAAAAAAAAAATTTCATCAAAAAGTTTTCTTATGAGGTTGAAAATTATTAAATTTATTTTAGTATTAGTGTAAGAAAAAATTTTCATATATAATATTCAACTTGAAATAAATTAAATGATTTAATAGCTGACCTTATTATAAACATAATTATAGTATCTTTTGAAAATATTTATCATCTTAGAGAATATGGAAGTCTTGAGATCCCATATATGACGTCCAATGCTTATATAGGAGTAAATTGGTTTGAGTGCTTCATGCGACTCTTTTTTCCCTATTGGTTAAAAAACAAATCTTATTCCATTTTGATTTTGGAGACCTAAAATTTTGATTTTTCGAACCCCTGTCAATCTAATTAAACGAGTTGACATAGTTGGTTCATATCAGATTCAAAATTGCATCGACTCGAATCTAATTAATCCGAACTTAACCCGTTTAAAAATTGGGTAAAGTGCTCTAGTTGGATCCCAACCCGTCAACAACTCAAATGATTGAACCAATTCCTTTATCCTATTTTGGTCAAAAAAATAAATTATGACTTAACAAAAAATTTATATAATTTATTAACTATAAAATTTAAGATATTTGATAAAAAAGAACATTATACCAATAAGTAAAAAAGTTTAAAGAAAAAATATTAAACAAGTTATTTTTAGGTAAAAAAAAAAGGATTGATGGGTCAGCCTGAACATGATCCGTTTAATAAATATGTTAGAAAACTCAACACAAACCGCATTCGATTATTAAACTCGTAATCGAATTTTTTTTGTCGGGTTCGGATTGAATTGACGGGTCTGATTATTTATTGACACCCCTTAAGTACTCCTCTAATTTGAAACCTCCTCTGCATCTCTCTACAAGCTCAACCAAATTACTCCAGATATTTCTTACTCTCCGTGGGAAGACCAACTTTTATGTAATGGAATATATATAAACCTTTAGTTAGTCAATTTATTAAAAGCTCTTATGTCGATCTCCGTAGAGTTAATTGATGCAATCCAGTTTAGCGCAAAAATTATGCACTAAAATTTTCAATATTTTCTACATAGCATTTGGCAATGAGCTCAAAAGTTTTGTTATCTTTTCATTTAGAAGCTTTTTTGTGGAACCTTGCCACTACCTTTGCAATGGTGAAAATGAAACAGTGAATCGCCTCTTCTTCTCTTGCCCATCTTCTAAAAATTATAGGACATTTTTTCCCTTGATGTCAAAGCTTTCTTGCAAGCTCAACATTACTTAAGTTACTTGATTATAGTGCTACTTTGGAATGCAGCTCTAAAATGCATAAAAACTTCTTTCTCCTTGTGGTTCATTGATTTTTTCATCATATTTGAATTCTTTGTTGCTTATAAATTATTAATGTTGCGACGATTATGAGGCTATATTTAGAAATTATCCATCATTGACAGGCACTGGTTATTGTCCCTTGATGACATTCGTCAAGTTCCTCTTTCTCTCCTTATGCATTTGTTCGATAGGTCACGTATAACCTTGTTGCTATTGATCCTCTACATTTCTTCTAAGCCTTATTTTTAAATTTCGTTCATATGTTTTTGGATTTTGGAATTTTGTTCCTATTACATGTAACGTTTCAAAAATTTTAAATTAATAAAATTAATAATTTCAATATTTATCCTAATTCAAATTTGATGAAATTATGCCCAATTCAAATACTTCTTTCTTTATTCTTCTCCTAATTAAAATGGCAACCAAATAAGACTTTGTTTGAATGACTCACCATTGTACTAAATGCCATTAATTGACTAAGCTATTTATGGATATCATAAAAAATTCTCAAGTCATTGAACTTGGCTATGTTTTAGCCAAGAAAAATAAGCAAAGGTTGGTAACCAATATGCCACATGATATCCCTATTAGCTCATAAGTCAAATGATATATTTTTTTTTAACAAAAATATGATGCTCTATTATTCATTTAGAACTTAAACTCTTGCGTATGAATATGCAATATTGTTTGGACAACATGAGTTGATGTCGTAATAAATTTAAATTATTTTACACTAAAATTACATAAGTGATATGCATGATTAAAGCTAAGTATCAATGAGTTAATGATTGTTAAAGTTTCATTTTCAATTCTTAAATAGTAATTATTATTTTAAGTGATAAGCAATACAATGAAAAATAGAGTGATTAATATTTTTGATGTTTAAAGGTCATTCAAAATTTCAAATGGCTCAAAATCTCTAATTTAAATAAAAAGTCAATGATATTTAATTTCAACATATGATGTCATTTTTCTAAGAAAAATAATATTATAACTTCAACATATGATTAGATATATTTCATTATTTTTTAGTCATATTAATATTTTTTATTTATATTAGTTTTATAAATTTTTAATAATTAGAGAACTTATAGATACTTTACTTTTTTAATTTTTTATATTGCAAATTTAATTTAAAAATAATAAAAAGTCGCCTCAAATGAAGCTTTAATCAATAAACTAATAGACTAAGGTGATATTGACAACTGATGGGAGTCGGTTGCTTTTTGATAAAATAAATTAATTTATTTTTCAATCTTTTTTCAATTTATATTTTATTGCGCTCTCCATAGCACCATAAACAAATTAATAGTGTTGCTTGCCGGTGTACTAATCAATCAACAAATCAGGCCCAAGAAAACCTATAGACCGAAGACTTTGATGACCACGTGGCTCTCATTTGTTCCAGGAGAAAAAATTGATGACACCTACTGGACAAATCAACATCATCCATTATTTAAAATATTTTAGATATATTTTTAATAGTAATAATTATTTGCAGGGT
This sequence comes from Dendrobium huoshanense, assembly GCA_016618105.1. Classification (NCBI taxonomy): domain Eukaryota; kingdom Viridiplantae; phylum Streptophyta; class Magnoliopsida; order Asparagales; family Orchidaceae; genus Dendrobium; species Dendrobium huoshanense. Next base: position 22,486,836 of record CM028348.1, read on the forward strand.
TAAATTTTAAAATAGTCTTCCATTATTTATATATAATTGTTTTAATATTAACATTATCTAATTTAATTCATCAGCTATATAAATTGAAGTATTTGAGATTATGGCTTTGTCTGGAATAGCTTAAATTTTTTACTGTTTTTAAAAATAATTGTTTAGCATATAAATTTGAAATTTGAAATTTTTTATTAAAATGCTGTTTTAGAAAGAAATAAGAAAGCTATCTCATATGACTTTTTTACTATTTAAAGTAGCTTCTTAGTTAAAAAATTAAAATTTTAGTACTGAAAAGCAGTCTTAAGAAGCAGTAAAAAAGCCGCCCCAAACTAAGCTAACATTAGGATCAATTTGATAAAGTTGAGGCACTAAATTAAGGATTACAATTACAATAGAAGAGATTATTTTGAATAAAGTTTTTATAATAGAGGGATTAATGATTCATTTGGGATGACTTTTTTAATGCTTCTTAGAACTACTTCTTAGTACCAATTAAAATTAAAAACTTTATACTATAAAGCTGATTTAAGAATCAGTAAAAAGTTATCCCAAATAAAGCCTAAATTAGGACAACGTTATACTCTAAGGCTTTGTTCTGGATGGCTTTCTTCCTGCTTCTTGAAGCAACTTTGTAATATAAAATTTTTAATTTTTATACTTGTTGCGTGTTAGAAAATACGCGGCGGTAGAGTTTTTAAATTCGCGTCCGAGCGTTGCACGTAAGTTTAACACACAAACAGAAAGAAGGAGTGAACACCAAGAGTTTTTACGTGGAAAACCCAAAAATGGGAAAAACCACGGGGCCTTGCCCAGTTGCAAATTTCCACTAGTGTTTTCGTAGATTACAAATGGCGGATTTCGTCCCACAAGTCCGGATAATCCTAATACAACTTGTTTCTTCCACGAAATTCACAAAATCCTGCGAATTCCCTGCGTTTCCTGAAAATCCGGCAGAGCTTCGGCGTCTTCAGGCGGCAGGAAAAACTCCGGCGGCGGTGGTCGAGGAGGTGAGGAATCTCCTATTCCCCTTTCTTCTTCTCCTTCTCTTCTTCTTCTCTCTCTTCCCTTGAGCCCCTTTGGTGTAGAATGAGGGCTCTATTTATAGTTTTTCTGGAGTGGCATAGCCCGTAAATAGGCGTGAGATCAAGGTCGAACAGGGAGTGGTTTGAATGGACGGCCGATATCGAATCCTTTGATCATGCACTGTTCGTTGGACATTTGAAGGCTATAATGATGTCGGAATTTAATGATCTTGGGCTCGTTGGATTCGTCTCGTCGAGCCGTTCGATTCGAGTATAAGCTCGTCAAAATCGGAGACCGTTTGGTAACTCAAATTGCGGTTTGAACCTTCCAACAGCGCTTCGAACACTTGATCCGTACTCATTTGGGCTCGGATTAGGTTGATCTTGGTGTCGTTGGGTTCGTATTTCCGAGACGCTCAGTTTGAGAGTAAGCTCGTTGAAATCGGAGTTCATATGCTCCCGAAATTATTTTTTGAAGTTTCTAATTAGCTTTTGCCTCGAGATTCATGCCCGATCAAGATGATTTTGCGATGCCGTATCAATACTAAAAAATTATTTAAAAAAGCATTAAGAATATCTTCATAAACAAAGTCTAAATTTAAACTGATAGTAAACTGTTTTAAGATTTTTTTTTTACACATATGTTTTACAAATAATATAACTATATTAATGCAAAGAATTCTCACAGCTCACTTACGAATTCATCATTAAATCTTTGAAGTCTCCTTCATAATGTATGAAGAAAAATGCTACCGAAAGCTTCTTTTGTTAAAATTATATTAAATTTTATTAATTTAAATTTATAATAAATTTAATAAATTTTTATCTGAAAAATGTTATATTAAATTATTAATGAAAAAAATAATTTGAAATAGAGAGAATTATGATGGTATTTTCCAAAAAAAAAAAAAAAAAAGAATTATGATAGTGATAGAATCGCTTGACTGAGATGTTTAATTATTTGATGAAGCGCAATTAATGTGGGTGACATGTGTCGTTTATATGGGGCTTGATAGGAAATTAAAGAGCCAGCTGCTCGAAGTGTGACATAATGGTACAGTCTAGATATAATGGAAGAGTCCAAACGATTTTTACTATTAAAAAAAAAAATAATCTTTGAAGTTTAAGTCTCTTCGTGTGGGGGAAAAATTATTGACATCAATTAGAATTCGTCATGTCATTTCTTTTCTTAATAACATAGTTTGGTACTATTCTATATTGCTCGTTATCCGAATGTAGAGTCACAGAATAATCTCCCTCATTTGGGATGATTTTCTTACTTTTAAAAGCAACCTTTTAGTTGTACTATCAACTAAATTTTTGTATTAAAAATTTGTTTTAAAAAACATTTAAAAAATTGTTTCAAAATGAAGCCTAAATTTAATTTTTAAAAATTATTTTAAATGTGGATGAAGCTGTGATCTTGTGCTTAAAAAATTAATTATCGCTAATTAATGATTAATAATTACACTAACTGCTCCCCTTCAAAAATTATTATTTATTTAACTTGGTAGTATTATATTTCAGTTAGCTTAAATGTGGATAGAGGCCTAACAAGTAGTTAATTTTATTTTTTTGTTTTTATTATTGATTTGTGCTTGAACATACTAATCCTTAATAACGGATAATAATTACACGGAAGCTGCTCACCGTCCAAAGCTAATAATTAACCTGTTAAAAATTATTATCTATTTAATTAATTTTTGTATATTATCTTTAAGACGCTTTAATGACACGTAGCAGTGAGATGTTTTGCTAGAGAAAGAATCTATGCCATTTAGAATAGGCAGCTGGCCGATGATTTTGCTTATAGAGCTTAACAAATAATATTTGAGGGTATAGGTCTTAAGAAAATATTTGGTCTTTTTTTTTTTATTATTATGAGTGGAAGTATCTTTAAATTAGTTTTTGCTATTTTTGTCATGGATTTTCAAAATTATGTTGTTTTGTATAATTAAAAAAAGTTAGGAGTAAATAAAAAAATTGTTTCCTAATAAATTTTTTTTTTGCATATAATTATGATAAAAAATATGAATCTCAATGTCAGCATGATTTTGCTTCTCTCATTGTTTAGGAAAGTGCTACTAAAAGGTAGAGATTATTACGTACGGAGTTTGTACATACATAATCGTTTTGTTGTGTGATTGTAAACAGTAGAAACGAAATAAAAGTACAATTACTATTAATCACTTAACTTTTATTATTCACAGTCACAAAACCGAACGATTATATATATGTGAACTCTACACATATAATTTCTCAAAAAAATGGAACATTGGGACATTGGGTGACTAAGAATAGAATTTTTATTGGGTCCTCCCACCTGACGTAGAGATACGTCGTCCCACCCCTAAAAAACTCGGTTTTTGCTCGGTATTGCTAGCTATTATTTGGTATTAAAGAAGAATATCATCATGTGAAGATCAATACCGAGTTATACCGAGCTATACCGAACAATACAAAAAAAATACCTAGTTTTTCCTTAAAAAAACTCGGTATTGCTCGATATAGCTCGGTATAACTTGGTATGGATCTTCACATGATGATATTCTTCGTTAATACCAAATAATAGCTAGCAATATCGAGCAAAAACCGAGTTTTTTAACGATGGGAGGACATATCTCTACGACAGGTGGGAGGACGCAATAAAAATTCCTAAGAATAAGAGCATAATGAATACATCAATCATAACATAAAAATTAAGTCTTTTTTGAAACTTTTTTTTTTGTTCAGAGAGCAACCATATTTTTATTTAGTTATTATTTTCTAACAATTTTTTTTTTTTATGAAAATTTTCTTTTTATAACCAGAATAACTAAATTAGTTTTCCCACATCATCATCATCATAATTAACTTTATAAACACAACAGTTGTCCAAAAATGCTCCTAAGTAAATGAAAGAAGATAAATAAGCAACATGCATCTATAATTTAATATATGATCACTCAATTCATAATTAGATCTAATAGTCACATTATATTTTATTTTTCACGTATTAAATCTAATAATAACGCTCACGGCTCACTTTATAATAAAAAAGAATACTATTAAAAAATTTAAATAATTTTTCATAAAATAACTCATAAATTATTAGTTATTTTTCTAAATTTGTATCCCATAACTTCTAAGAGAGAGGTTCAACCCCACAATAATTCTATAATGAAGATGAATTCGAGCTCAATTCAGTCCACATAAAATGTTTTTTCATAGAATAAACCTTATGCACCACAGTTTTAACATATATATCATATTGAAATTAGCCAAAAATAAGAAGGTCAGCTCCAGCATTTCCATTATTTGCTCGGACATAAATATAAAAAGATCCTCGTAATTCAATGACGCTGGGGGATCAGGATGCGTTGAAGTTGGTGCAATTATAGCATCTAAATCTGTTGTTTATTGTTTTAAATAATTGTTATTATAATTAATTATAATTATCATCTTAGATATGATTTGACCTCATTCACCAATAATCTCGTCACAGGTTCCATACTTTCCCACCAAGGTAGCAGTCACTAAAAAAAAAAGTAATAATATATCGCTAAAGATATAAATTCTCCTTCTCAAAACATACAGAAAAATTCTGCTCTCCCTCTCTCCCATCTTCCTCCTTGGCTAAATATATTTAGCTATCAAAATTGGGTCATTGGTCGGATTCAGATCCAATCTTGAACTAACCAACCATAGTTAATTGACCCTACCCAAACTTAACCTTGTTTTTATATATGGATAAGATTTTCAACAGAACCCACCCGCACAGGTTGCCGGGTTGACCCAATCAGACCCCACAACGGGGTGAGGCGTTAGCGACTCGGCGAGTTGACGACGAACTAGGACTGTGAGTCCGCAGGCGGGGTGAGGCATCAACGGCTCGACACGACGATGGGGAGGGCACCGACGACGGCGAACACTCGCAACGGGAAGGCATGCCAGCGCGGCCAATTGACGCTACGACAAAGAGGGCACCGACACGACGTGGGCACTCGACACAATGTACGTGGTCAGTCAGACAAGATCAGCACGGACACTATCTCACATGCAGAGAGCTCGCTCGACACGGGTAGTCAGACATGTTTTTTCGACTTAATCCGGGTTGAGTTCGAGTTTCCATGTCAACCCAAACCCAGCCCGTTTTTCCAAATAGATTGAATTCGGAAACCCGAGCCCGACCCATTTCAAAATCACATAGGTTCTAACCTCAAATTTTTTGGTTGGATTTCATGTCTTCTCAATTGTCAAATATTGACACCTATAATTGAATTTATTTAAATGAAATTATATAAATATATGATATCTCCTTCTGTCTCCTATGTATCCCTATCTCCTTCTTGCACACGAATATATGTCATCTTTTTTTTTTTTCTAATTTTTACAAGTATTATTATTCCTAAACGAATTATGATTTTAGTATATTAATTAATCACTAATCACGCATTAGGAGTTGTATAAGTTGGGATTAATTGTGGAATGAAAGAATAAAAAATATATATCGAATTCATAGCTTTATAATTAATTATGCGTCTCTATCATTTTTTAATAAAGGCATCAAAACTTTATGAAAGAATTTACTCTATGAAATGTCTTTAAATTCATAATTCAAATATTTAATCATGTTTATAATTTTTGTTAAAATTTTTATGTTAGAATAATTAAATATAATAATTATGCGAGACGTCGCAATAATTATTTTAAGTATGTATATTTAATTATATAAACCATTAAGTGGCCCATATATTTAATTATTAGAATTTAATTATTTATTTGAAATCCTATTGGTCAAGAAGAGATGATTTGATCATTCGTTTATGGACCGTTTGATCAAATAACTCATAAGCGGTTATTATAACTCCTATGCGGTTATTGTAACCAATCCGTAGGAAATAACTACCGGTCCTCTCTCTCTCTCATTATATGAGGAGTTGCTTTGCTCCATAGAGAATTAACTCATGAAAGAAGAAAGTGAAGGGAGAAGGGAGAGAAACCATAGTTCAGAATTCGACGAATTTAAAATGAATCAAGGTATGTTTTTCTTTCGATTAAAGGATTGTGAAAATCATCTTGTTTAAGATCTTGAGGATTTAAGACTTATGTAAATTTCAAGTTTTCGTTTCGATTTCTTTTACATATTTTTTTGATGCGAGTTCTTATAAATGTTAGAGAACTCATAATGCATGTTAGGAGTTCTTCTACTATTTAGAGAACTTAATCTTTAAGAAAGTTCTTATACGAATTCGAAAACTTAAATCGTATATGCGAGTAAAGTTCTCGTATGAGATCTAAGAACTACATAAAATTTTACATTTTAAAGTAACATGACTTCACAATTATAAGGCTTATTGACACCGAAGGAGGAGCTACACACTACCTTACTAATCACTCTTAGGCCTCCTGAAAAAAGTCCACCACGTCTGCTATGTTATTTAGTATCACTTCATGCAGGGGCGAAATCATGAAGAGCTCAGGGTAGGTAATTTTCCACCCTAAAATCTTTTTTTTTTTAAAATAAACATTTTAACTCTTTTGCCCATCTTTAACAAATGTAATTGACCAAATTTTAAGAAAAAATATTTTTATTTCATATATAAAATTATATATTTCCCATTCTTATTTTGCCCATCCTCAAAAGGAGAAATTATTCCATGCGGAGTTTGGACGAGAAGAACAGTCCAGACAGTGAGTGTACACACTATGTGCAAATAGTGTGTACAGAGAGTTGATACATATTGTGTATAAATTTTTACACATTGTGTACACTCACATGTCCCGAAGGTTCTTCCCGTCTGAACTCCGAACGGAATAATTTCCCGCTCAAAATAGAGGTTGGTTCTACCTCTGATTTCAAGGAGAGACTTCAAGATAATAAAACTTTCAATTATGATGGTTTTGCAATATCTTTAATTGACATTATTATGAATAACTTGAGTCCTCTAATAATTTTATAATTAAAAATTAGGCTATAAATGTTTTTAGGTACTAAAACTTTCAATTAGGATGGCCTTGCAATAATCTCACTAAGTATCTCAAAACTCAATTTTTCCCAAAAATAAAAATTCGTAAGATCTGCTTACAAGACATGAAAAGAACGCTGGGATTCCTCGTATGGAATTTTTATTAGGTCCGGTGTCCTGAGGTAGCTCTACATTCGGACGCCAAAAACATGTCGCCACGTGATCTTACTTTTTACCGCGCGGCCCGACGACTCGACCCGAACCAGACCCGGGATTGCTATGTTCGCGTATTGCTAGGTATTGCTCGGTATTGCTAGGTATTGTTAGGTATTGCTTGGCAATAACGAGAAATACTACTCTGTGAAGACCAATACCGAGCAATACCTAGGAAAACCGAGATATTGTTCGGTATTGCTAGGTATTGGTCTTCACATAATGATATTTCTCGTTATTGCCGAGCAATATCGAGCAATACCTAGCAATACCCTAGTATGCACAACTCAGCCAATACATAGCAATCCCGGGTCGAGTCCGAGTCGGGTCGTCGGGCGACGCGCGGTAAAGAGTAAGAACACGTGGCACTATTTTACTGGCGTCCGAACGTAGAGCTACGTCAGGACACTGGACCTAATAAAAATTCCCCCTATGACGTATCCCTTAATCAACGTTGTTGAGAACAACACGTCGCCTCTTTAATCTTAGTCCTTCTTTTTAATTTTAATTAGTCACTTTCTCAGGTCTTGAATCACCTTTTTGTATCTCGTCGCCAAGTCCTTTAAACTAATTACATTTGTCAACCACTAATACTTGGCTAATTAGCAGAGCTTTCAGCACAAGAAAATCAATTAAAAGTTCTCTCAGTTGCGCCTACTTTTCCACCGTTCATCCGCATCGCCTTCTGCTTAATTTGTTTAAGAAATTGAGTTGATAGAAAGTCGCTATCAGAAAATGTAAGTCCAAAAATCATAATGATTAATTTAAGATAAGTGTGTTTTAGTCAAAGGTGGTTGTAGAATTGCGAGAGAGCTCATCTCTCTACGTATTCAAATTTGGATAACTATCGGCTTAAATATATTGGATTAAAGTTCTAATTAATCAAGCTTGATATGATTATGTGCTAATTAGTACGATTTATTCTAATTTGATTTAAATTTTAATAATTTATTTCGTTTTGAGTTTAAGAAAAAAACAAATTTGTATTTTTAATACTTTTAATCATTTTTATACCAACAATATCTTTAAAAAAATTATGACGACGGCCGATGTTGATCCCCTTGATTCGACCCCCGTCGCCTGTCAACTACGGTCCTTCCGACCTCCGTCGTCAGATGACGGTCTTTCTGACCTCCGTTCTCCGCCGACTACAATCCTTCCGACCTCTGTCGCCAGACAAAGATCTTTCTTACCTCCGTCATTCACCGACTATGGTCGTCCTTCCGACCAAAAGAACATGTCAATTGTAATTCTTCCTATTTCCACCATATAATGCACTCCATATAATATATATTTGTTATTTCAAGTCAAAGCCTTCCCCAAAGGAAGGGTCTTATTTGTAATCAACCACAAATTATAGTGGATCCATTCAAACTGGCCCGTGGCTTTTCCCCTATTTATGATTTTCTATGTAAAAAATATTGGCGCATCTTATAAATGTTGCGCATTCTATTTTATCTGATTGTGCGCTGGATCTTCGTACAAAACTAAGACGTTAAACTACATTTTTCTCTAACGCCGCGAATATTCCAGGATTCAACAATTATAATAAATTTAAAGATTAGATTGAAAATTTAATATTTTGGCACTTAATATTAAGAAAATTATATCAAAATAGATTAAAATTTTTTAAATTTGTTCTGAGATATGTGTTTTATATGAAATTTTTTAGTAGTGTTAATTTCAAAATAAATTTAATAATTTTACAACCTATTTTCATATAATTTATATTAGGATATGCTAGTGCATATTTTTTTCAATATTTTATAAAAAAATGATGCGTCAAATTTTAAAATATTAAAATAAAAAAAATTACTCATCAAATATTTTGATGAGGAATAATCTCAAATCTTTAGATTTATTTTGGGATAAATACAATATATATTTTAATTATTTTTCTTATATTGCATTGTTTTCAAAATAAATTCTATAATTTAAAATTCATTATGATCAAAATATATCTCAAATTAACATTTAATTAATATATGACTGAGCTAAAAAATTTAACTGATAAGAAAATATCAAAGATTAGATTGCGCTACATAATCAAACTTATCTTTTTGAACAATTCAGCTTAATTAGTGATGCTCGTTAGATAAAAATATATGTAAGTTTCGCAACATAGCACAAAGCAGAAATAACAATAACAATATTAAGCATTTATCTCAACATATGGGGTCAATTATATGAATCTTTTTTAACTAATTTGTCCTTTAAGAGTCAAATTCTCATTTAAATCTAAAAAAAATATCATTTCGAATACTTCCAGGGGTTTCAATTCGGGTCAACGGATCGGGTTCGGGTCCAACCCGAGGTTACCCTGGCGTAAACTGGTTGGCACGAACTCGACCCGTTTAGCTAAACGAGTTAGGATTTCCAACCTAGACCCGACCAGCGCGGGTTACCGGGTTGACCCAACCCAATCCACGAACCTGAACTTCTATATTACTTCCGCAATTCCGTGGGCGCAATTGCTAAGTCATGCAAGTAGGCTGGTGTGTAGGGCTTGGGCGAGGTCTAGTCATCACGCAGACTCGAAGTGAAACCGATAAGCCGTAGGTGAGGCAGACTGGTGGAGGCAGGGCTTGAGTCTCGACTAGGAAGGCCCAAGTGCGCGTGAGGTCGGAGGAACCTCAGGCAAGGCTTGACCCGAGCGCGGTGAGGTAGGAGCTAGCCAGAGCTATGGCTGGCGGTTGGGCAGGTTGGCAAGTGGCATTGCGGGCTAGGTCCAGTTATCACACGAGCTACATCGACAGTCAACTAAGCTAAGTTGAGTCATCACGTAGGATCCGAGTTAGCCGGGTTAACTTCGGGTTGTTGGGTCAACCCGAATCCAACTCATTTTTTAAATGGGTCCGAAATCCAAACCTGAACCCGAACTGTTTCACAAACAGGCTGACTTGAACATGGATTTTTTCAAGTTGGGTTTCGAGTCATGTCAACTTTTTAACAAAATCTTCTTGAGCCTTCCCCTTCCTTTGTTAACTAGGTCAGTACATCTACTCTCCTAACCGAGTCATCGAAAAGCCAACGCTACATAACGCGACATAGAAGTAATGTAATTTGTTAATGAATTAGCTTGGTGGTCTGGAAGACAGTCCAGAAGACAACAAGCCCTTCATAGATCATGCATGATAATTAATTACAGATGATTAACCATTCATCTATAAAATACATTAACAAAGAATAGTCAGAGCTTACTAAAATTAAAATATTAATACATTTATTGTTAAATTTTGTATGGCCTATATTTTCATGACAGATTTCTTGAAAGTAGATATTATTTGGCTGAAAGAGCAATATATACGGTTGAATGCAGCGAAGCGGGGTCAGATTTGATATTATATTGTCATTAGGTAAGATTTGGAGGATTTTTTAGTAAATAAATATTAATCAATGCCTTCATATATGATGCGTTCCTGTGCTCGTTGAAGAAACGATCTTGAAAAAAACAAAATTATGGACCAAAACAAAGAGGAAAAGGGAGCGGTTAGATATATAAATTACATTCTTGGGACTATGGCAAGATAACTCTTTAAATAAATTATTAATTTAATTGTCGTATCTTCTTTTTGGAGATGTAGTCTTTCACTAAGGTACGCAACTCCCCTTGGCCTATTGGTTGAGAGCTTAGGCTTCCAACTAAGAGATCTAAGGTTCGAGTCCCTGTGTATGCGTTGTGTGTGTGAGTTTGTCTTAAATGACCTAAATGTCCCAAAAAAAAAAGTCTTTCACTAAGGTAGATCATTTTCTTTGTTTTTTTTTAATATTATTTAGTGTGCTTTTAACTTTTTTTTTAAATAAATCAATTTATTTTAAAATTGCTGAAAATAATATTAAGAGTTTTTGACTACTTTTTAAAATATTTATTACAAGCAGCCATTGTTAATACTGTGGCTGGTCAATATGACCACACCTAGCCTATCAATAATCGTTGTCAGACTATTAATTAATCCTTCTTTTAGGATAATTCTTTTTACTGATTTTAAAGCAAAATTTTAATTTAATTTTTTATATTAAAAAAATTACTTTAAGAGCAATAAAAAAGTCATCCTAAATGAAACCTAAATTCTATGATACATGTTTTTAAGATACTAAGTATATTTTATTTAATATTAAAATGTAATAATAAATAAATAAATAAAAATAAAAATGAACCCAAGCGTCACCTAAGTGATTCGCCTTAAAACAAATCATTTAAATAAATATATTATTTGGGCTAAAAGACAATCTAGAGTTAATTGCAATAGCTACTACTCGATATCCCATATCCAATGCAACGTAGAGAACCGTCTAATAAGTGCCAAGTATGTCACTATCGAGCATCTTGATGCCTGTTTTGATGAGTTCCACCTTCATGTTATCTAGGGGTGTCAATATTTGACACGGCATGAAAATCCAACTCGAATCCGATCCAGAAATTTCGGATTTGACCCGACCCGATTTCAAAACGGGTCGGGTTCCAGAAATTGACCCGTTTGAAAAATGGGTCGGGTTCGGGTTGACCCGACGGGTTGCGGGGTCAACCCGCAAACCCATTTAAAATCAACTTCCTGCACTGCCCCGCCTGCCCGCGACGCTGCCTTGCATGCCCGCGAAGCACTTGCGCTCGCCCGCGCGCCCGCTTGCGCTTCCCCGCGCGCCCGCTCGGCTCGCCAGAGTGGCCACTCGCGCACCCGTTTCAGGTCAACCCGTGTCGGGTCCGGGTTCGGATATCCGACACATTTACCTACCCAGATAGGGTTAGGGTTGACCCGTTTGAACCCGGGTCATTTCCGAGTTCCAACTCGAACCCGACCCGTGACTCGAAATTGACACCCCTAATGTTATCTTTCTTACCACGCTTCTGCAGCACCATATAGTGTAAAGGGAAGGCACCATCCAAGAGAAATCAATCTTAATTTAAAGAAAAAAAATTTATAAATAACACCTCTATATAATATATTTAATTCTGTTATGAGAGCAATTGCTTAAGGACTGTAGTTTTTTTTTTTTTTTTTTTTTTTTTTTTTTTTTTTTTTGTGGAGAAAGTATTGGAAGCTCTATTAGCATTAAGAATTTAACACTATTGGAGAGACAATTAGTTAGCTTTTTTAGATAGAGGTGCCTCCCTAAATACCTGCTGTGGTAGGGCTAGTTTATGTAGATTATCGAGATTGATTCTATTGAGCTTAACTAAATGTAACATGTAAGATTTAAATATGATTAGAATTTCTTTGTTATGTCAATAATTAAAGCCCACTTAAATATACATAAGTATACATACCAAATAAGGTAATAAAGTGATGAAGGAGAGTGTCGAACCCACGAGGAAGTGTTATGCTTATATAAAATAAAATTATTATTGTTTACTCTAATAGCATAAGTTATCCTACTAAAAAAAAGATATTTTTGAATTCCTACCACTAAATAAAAATAAATAAAATAGTTGATATAAATTTAATAAATATTTTAGATTGATAGATGTAAATATTGACATCGATTTTGTCCATAATTGGGCTTGGAGAGTTGACTTGGTCAAATTGACCAAGCCAGACCCCAAAACCCTCTCCAATGGGTTCAGTGAGTCGAGTCGAGTCTGTTGAGCCCTGACTTGGACCCCGGGTCAACCCGGTTGACCAAGTCAACCAAGGTTGACCAATTTGGACCCTAAGCCTAAAATTAATTTTAAATTAATTCAATGGGTTCCATGGCTTGAGCCTCATCCTCCTTGACCTGATTGACTTAGTTGACCAAGTCAAACCTGACTTGGTCAAACCAAGCCATAATTAGGTCAAAATGACCCATTTAATTGGAATTAAGCCCACTTTAATGCATTTAAGAGCCCATGAACGTTTTAGAAATTCAAATCCCGTGGTTTTCAACCTCTTTTCCCTCCTAATCATGCTTGGATCGAATCATGGCCGTTGGTGTTAAGTCCAAGCCTTTAAATATTGATTTTAGGATTCCAATTAGGGGATCTTGCAATCTATTCCCCCTAAGCCCGAGATTTTTCGTGGAGAGCTTGAGAGAACCCTCCTCTACACTTACCAAGTAGATCCCGACGATCCAAAGCCGACGCCGGCGATCCTCCGGCGACCCGAAGGTCTAAACGTCCAAGGCTTCGATCCACTTGATCCGGAGCTTGTTTGACCGAGGATTCAAGAGGAGAAACATACGAGGACAGTCTACAAGATCAACCGTGTCAAAGACTTGAAGATCAGACGGTAAAATTTTCGAAATCCTTTAGAATAGCTCATGCCATACAGATCTAAATAGCTTTTTTATAAACTGATTTTATGCCAAACCAAATTTCCCCCATGATTTCTGTTCATCCATAGGATTTATGTTTAAAATTTCGTGAGATTTGATTGAGAATCGAGAGAGAACGAAGCAAAAATTGAGTTAGGGTTTCGGACGCCAAGTTCTGCACGCCTAGGGGAGGCCGGACCGTTGATCTATCGATCAACGGTCGTGATCCAGCCGTTCCGCGGCATGGATCGACCGTGGGGTTAGATCCCGCGGTTAGCACTCCCGTGCGGCTCCATCTGGACCGTTCATCTTGGACAGCGGAAGATTGGACGGTCCCGCGGCCGTCCGACGTGGATTAGTGATGAGCCGCCGCCGATGATTGCGCAATCATGGCGCAATGATTGGCGGCGGCGCCAATCATTGCCCATGATTGGCGCGCCGCCTTCCCGGAACCGCGGAGCTTATCCGCCGCTGCCACGTGGCGCCAGTTGGGTTTAAAATAATGTATATTTATTTTAATGCTTTTTAAACCTATTTTTCTTCAAAAATTCGCCAAAAATTCATTTTTCGTCCAATTTTCGCGTACAATACCTCGTTTTATAAAAATAATATATATATTTTAAATTATTAATAAAACAGTAAAATACATATATATAATACTATATTAAATGTATTATTTTAATTATTATTATTATTACATCATATTATTGTTTAATTATAATATTAAATATATATTATTTTAATTTTTTTATATTATTTTAACTTATTTATGTTGCTTATCATTATTATTTTTATTATTATTTATTGTATTTTTAATAATTAAATATTATTTTAATTACTTTAATTAGTTAAAATTGCTTAAAATATTAATAGTAATTAAGATATTATTACTATATTTTAAATTATGGTTAGATTTCAGAAATTTTGAGCTTCATTTTTCAGATTTATTTAATTAGTATTTTGAATTATTTTAAAACCCTTTTATTACCTTTAAACTTTCAAAAATCATATCTTTCTCGTTTTTAATCCGCTGTCAACGCACAGCACCTTGATTTGAACGTATTTGGATTCTGCACATTCTGGAACTAGTTTTTCTTGAAATTTTTGGGTTTGTGTGCAATTATTTTCAAAACAGCTAGCTGCACTATTTTTAAAATTATTTAATTATTGCCTTTAAACTTTGAAATTGCGTAACTTCTTCGTTTTAGGTCCGCTGTCGATGCACAGCACCTTGTTTTGGGTTTATTTTGAATTCTGCATATTTTAAGACTATTATTAGATAAAAAGGATGTGTATATTTTCTGTTATTACAAAAACAGTGAATTGACAATGTTTTAAAATACTATTTTATTATATTTAAACTTCGGAAATTCGTATCTTCGTCGTTTTAAATCGGATTTTTCCATGTAACCCCTTGTTCTTTTCAGAAAAGCGAGCTTTATGTTTTGAAACTATTTCCAGCCCTTGATTTTGACTGTTTTGACAAGATCAATATTTGGATTCGATTATTTGGGTACTTTTGATATTAAATATTAATTATAACATTATTTTCATGATACAAACTATTTTCAAATCGCTTGAGACATCATTAGGGTGGTCAGTGGGTTTCCCTATACTTTTGTATTATGAATTGAATTATTTTCAATTATTTTATTTTCCAAAAATATACCTATATCTATAAGTACTTTTAAACTATTTTAAAATTACTTATACATAAATCCTAATTTTGGGAGACTCGCTATTTCATGAAATTTTAGACATGGATTCTGGATATGAAGAGCAATCATGGGGAGAGGATTAGTGGGTGATTGAGTTCCAATCATTCACTAATCCTTTCATTAGGTGTCTGTCCTTTTATTTTTCGTAGATTGCATGTGTAGGTCGCACCACGAGCACATAGCCTAGGCTCTCCTAGATCTAAGGACATGGTGTGTTTATTTCATTTTTGTACTCCCATGCATTTATTACCTTGAGGGTTAGCTAAAACTTCGATTCAAACCCATATAACGTAGTGACACCCTAAGGACAATAATTAAGGACTCGTCTAGCAAACTTAGAAGTTTTCTAGGAGCTAGGATAGATCACTGATTGACACCAAAACCTCAACATTTAAACTTAGGGACATCATAAACCTCCCTGAATTTTCTAGGAATTTTTAGGAGTCTTTAGACCCCTTAATTAACCAACCCTAATTAACTGGTTAAATAAAACCCCGAGACCTTCTAAAAATTACAATAAATACATATTAGGTCATAAAATTACCCACCATACCTCAAACTGACCAGAATCTGATCCTTGACCTTAGATAAATAGGACTCCCTAGTTTGACTTCAGGTTGACCCATAATTTGACCATAGGTGGAAATTATCATTTGCCCCTAATAAATTATTAAAAATTATTAAAAATCCCAAATTTTCCCCAAACACTTGGGATTACTTTCTCTGGTCATTCCTGACCTTTGGGGGTGATTCCAATCAGTTTGGAGCTTGTTTGGAGCAAAACAGTAAAAAAAGTCATTTCCTAGTTAATTTAGAAAATTCCCTTAATTACCCGATCTTTAGAAGTCCATAACTAATTGTAGAAAATTCCAAATTAGGTAAACCTACTTGCATTAGACTCCAATTAGGGCCTAGTATTTATTAAAAATCTTAGGTTTTTAGGAAATGACCCAGATTAGAAAGTCAACTTTTTGGTCAACCCTAGTTCATTTAGGGCCCGAAACTTAGAAAATTTATAACTTTCCCCAGAGAACTCCGATTTTAGCATACTACCTGTCTAACTACTCGTATTAAGGTCTAGTATTTTCTTAGAATGTTAGGAGACTCAGATTTAGCCTTTTTTCCATAGTGACTTTTTGGACCCTCAGTCTAGTTCCTGGGAGGACCCGGAACTTTCCAAAATTGGCTAATATAACTTTAACTTCAAATATCATCATCCTAAATTCCTAAAATTGATCAACATACTATATTAACTAAAATGCACCTCAATTCATTAATATTTGAATTTCAACAAAAATTTACTTTTCTGACCTTCAATAGACTTGAACTTTAGACAATTTTTAACTAACTACCCTGTCTAGGACCTATCCAAACTACATAAGCCTTACACACACATAGAATGGTTTGATAGGGCACCACTTCTAGACCTAGGGTAGGCCGCTGGGTTTTATTTTTCTGCTGTGTGCCGGAGCTTTCCGTGGTTTTCACTGCATGCTGTTTGAAAAATGATTGGTGTGTTTGCTTACTTTTTCTGCACTCTAGATGTGAGCGCTAGATTTACCCCTAGGTTAGGAGCGCCATATATATATATCCTGTTCTTCCGTACAGGTGGTCATGCTCAAGCTGATAAAAGGGGGGGCATTGTTATGATTTCTAATATTGTCTTATGCAGGTGCTTGCTCAGCTCCCTCTAAATAAAAATGAGGGCTAAAATTAATAATTATAACTGCACAGATGGAGCTGCTTAGCCCTCATAATTAAGAGCATGGCTTGGCACAGGGTCAATGGTGTTAGCATTTTCACTCTTATATAAACTGCTTAAGATTTTTACTAGGATAACCATGCAGGGAGTATAGAATTTTCTTTTATAAATGGATGTAAAAATTTGTAATAAGTTAAGAGTTGTGAAAATGCAACTTTGAGTGTGGATATTCTTATCCCACTTGAATCCCAAAAGGAGAAGACATCCTTATAAGGGAGAGTCTTCTTCTATTTGGGAGATCAAGTGGGATGGCTTTAGGTATCCAAAGAGAAAAGGCAATGCCCCCTATTTAGGGGGAATTGTCTCTTCATTTGGATATTCAAGCCATGACGGATCCAAGGAGCCCGAGGAGAGTTCCAATGTAATATTTCAAACTGCTCCAGTATCGTCCAGGCCGATCTGGGATCGTCCTGGGACGATCAGTGTATTTTCAGTTCCAGAATCTGTCCAGAATTGCTCTAAGTGATTTCCTGTAGGGATCGTCCAGGCCGATCGAGGTATCGTCCCGGGACGATCAGTGGATGGCACAAGTCAGTGAATGGAGGTTTTTATCGCCTATGAATAGTAAACATCGTCCTGAAAAATCGTCCCTGGACGATGGGATTTTGGTCTGATCGTCCAGGCCGATCTGGACGATCGGCCGGGCCGATCTGGACGATCGGCCGGGCCGATCTGTGTATTATAAAGCTGATTTCAGCTCATTTGAAGAGAGAGAAAATAAAAAAATAAATATCTGATTTTCAGCTCTGAGGAGAGAGAAAAAGAAGGTTTTGGAAAAGTTGATTTCGGGAAGACGCGGAGCCGTTTTCGAGCGAAGTGACTGTTGAAGAATTTGCTGTGCTCGAGGTAAGGCACATTCCGTCTTTCTCAATTTTCAGTTCCGTCGAGGTTGGCGGTATTTTTCTGT
The DNA here is from genome assembly GCA_016618105.1 of Dendrobium huoshanense. Lineage (NCBI taxonomy): Eukaryota > Viridiplantae > Streptophyta > Magnoliopsida > Asparagales > Orchidaceae > Dendrobium > Dendrobium huoshanense. The sequence goes on from CM028348.1 coordinate 22,504,631, forward strand.
CCGGATTTAGTTTTCGTTACGGTTTTTCGTCCGTATCTTTTGATTGGTTCAGTTTTTACCGCGTAAGTTTCTGTATATCGTTGCCGTGCCGGGTGTGCACGTTTTGATTATATTTTGAAGATTTTCGTCCGGGTATTTTTGATTCGACTGTGTTTTTAGTCGACCGGATTTTTCTGTGAAATTGGAAATTATCTGTGCAGTAGAATAAATGTTCTGGAATGTGATTATCTATGTTCTGTGCGAATTCGGTAAATTTTCTTTGCAGGAAATTTTGTGTAAATTCTGTATACTGCCGTTGTGCTGCCCGATTTTTGGGTAATTTCTGAATTGTCCGAATTTCTTCTGAATTGAAATGCTATGTGTATAAGCTATAAAAAGGGAGCTATAAGGGGCCTGGATCCTATGAGATTCAGTTAGTGAAACGGGAAATTTAGATGAGCTCAAGTTGGGAGAAATATCAGTTATATTCCGGATCCGTGAATTCTATTATTCAGGTGCCGTGAGCACATTTAGCTTAGCTATTAATTATTCAGCGAATTTTTGGTGCCGTGAGCACAAGGGAGACATAAGGGTTAGAATCCGTAGTGATTCTGTTCAGTTTAGTTTAGCTATTAATTACTCAGCTATTATTCTGGTGCCGGGGGCACACTTAACTATTAATTAAATATCTGATATCTGATCTGAAATGTGATTCTGATACGATTTTGTTCTGTTTCGATATGATCTGTATAATTCTGACTCTGCTGAGTTTATTCTGTTCTGTGATCTGATCTGTACGATTCTGATTCTGATTTGATATCTGTCCGTATAAGTTCTGATTTCCGATTCTGTTCCGATTTCTGATCTGATTTCTGTCTGATGAATTTGGTTTTGGTTTCTGAGAATTTAGATTGGTGGTTTGTTGCTTTGCTGAGCTGTTGAGCTCATCCTTGCTTTCTGGTGGTTTTCAGGTTCTGGGAAGGGCAAGGAGGTCCAGGTTTAGTTTCAGAGTCTGATCCGATTAGGTACTTTGGTACTTTTGATTTTTGTACAGTCATGGCTTTTCTGTTCTGTCTTTCTTTCTGTCGAAAGCCATGCACTGTTCTGTAGATGATTATTTTGAGGAAATGAAAAGATAGATGTTTTGTTCCGCTGCATTTGATGTTTTTAGTAGCTCTGTTGTTCTGTGTGTTTTCTGTTGAGTTATGTATTTGGGAAGTTCAGTTCAGCAACCTAATCCAAAGCCAGATCCTGGATAAGCAAGTAAGTGTGCGCTCGCCGCGATCCGGCTCGGGCGGGATCCGTCCCCGTCGGGTCGGGTCGTGACAAGCTTTTGTGGTATCAGAGCACTGGTTTTGGAAACAGGTTGGATTGTAAAACAAAGCTCTAGGATGTGATCAGTGAGTCTGTCTGGGAGGTAGTTTTGGGTCGTTTGACTTTTTATTGTGTTGTTTTTGTGTTGTTTTTGTGATAGTTTTCCGGATTTTCTGGATTTTTCTGTATGGATCAGCCAGACCCAGACATGACAGACGGTCAGAGTGATGATCAGGCAGCACCAGTGGGGAGTACAGCCCCAGTGGTCGGTGCTGACACACTGTCCCAGTTTGCTTCGTTGGTTGCTCAGATGATGAGCGAGACTCAGAGCAGAGCTTCTACTGTTAGATCTGAGGACATCGATCGACACCTGCAGTTGTTTTTGAGGTTGAAGCCTCCGAGGTTTGAGGGCGCTGTTGAGCCCAGAGCAGCCGAGGAGTGGCTGAGGAGATTAGAGAAGACTTTTGACGGGATGCAGTGTCCGGCAGACAGGAAGGTTCCGTTGGCTGTTTTTCTGTTAGATGGAGAGGCTGAGCACTGGTGGGATGGCCAGCAGGCAGCCAGATTTCAGGGCAGATTGAACTCTTTGATCACTTGGGAAGAGTTCACTGAAGTGTTCAGAGATTGGTTTGTTCCCCCTTCTGCACGACAGCAGATGCAGGAGAGTTTTCTGAGGCTGGTTCAGGGGAGCAAGACGGTGATGCAGTACGAGGCTGAGTTTACTGCATTAGCCAGGTACGCTCCGCAGCTGGTTAGCACTTCTGCTGAGAGGTGTTACCGATTTCTGAGAGGCTTACGAGACACTTTGAGGCAGCCTTTGATACCGTTCCGGATTTCTGATTTCTCTGAGCTTGTGGAGCGAGCTCGTCTGATTGAGAACGACATGATGACTACTCAGCAGCGGTGGTCTGCGAGTAGGAAGAGGTTTGGAGGTGATACTTCTGGCAGTGGTTCCTCTGGGAAGAGGAGATTTGTTTCTGGATCTGGATCTGGAGAATCCAGGAGGAGCGGTGGATCGTCTGGTACTGCTACCAGTACGACTAGTTCTGGATCTGTCAGTTCGGCACCTGTGTGCCAGAGTTGTGGACGGCGACACCATGGCCAGTGCTACAGGATAGCTGGTCTTTGTTTCAGATGCGGTCAGCCAGGACATAGGATTGCAGAATGTCCACAGATGGGATATGATCAGCGATCTGAGGGTTTAGTCAGACCTGTTGGTTCAGCAGCAGGAAGACCGAGGACTGTTCCTCCACGCCCTGAGGGATTTGCTGGTAGAGGTGGTGGTTCTAGTTCTGCACCACGGAGACCACCTACGATTCAGAGGGAGCAGAGTAGTTCTGTTGCTTCAGCTCCTGTTCCAGTTCAGCCACGAGTTTACAGCTTGAGTCAGCAGGAGGCTCGAGATGCTCCGGATGTTGTGACAGGTACGGTTTACATTTCTGATCAGCCCTGTCGTGTTTTGTTTGACTCTGGAGCGAGTCATTCTTTTCTGTCCGAGCATTGTTTTGAGCTTTTACATTTGGATTCGATGGTTTTACCGGTTTCTTTGTCCGTGATTTTACCGGCTGGGAATCCATTGATTGCTCGATAGTTTTGTTTGTGTGAGATCGAGATTTCTGGCAAGAAGTGGAAATCGAGTTTGATTCGATTGCCGATTTCTTCGTATGATGTGATTTTGGGAATGGATTGGTTGAGTCAATATGAGGCTCAGATTGACTGTCTGAAGAAGCAAGTGAGTTTGCTTGTGGCTGGAGAGAGAGTTGTATTTCAGGGATTACGAGGTGTTCTCTCCAGTCTGATTTCTGCGTTAGAGGTGAGCAGAATGTGGAAGAAAGGATATCCAGTATTTTTGGCTTCGGTGCGGGATCTGAACCTGGAGGTTGGTTCTGTTTCTGAGATCCCTGTGGTACGGGAGTTTACTGATGTTTTTCCTGAGGAGTTGGTTGGTTTACCTCCGGATAGAGATGTGGAGTTCTCTATCGATGTTTTTCCGGGTACCGCTCCGATATCGAAAGCTCCGTACAGGATGGCACCGAAAGAACTTTCTGAGTTGAAAGTTCAGCTTCAGGAGTTGGTTGACAGAGGATTTGTACGTCCTAGTGTTTCTCCTTGGGGAGCACCTGTTCTGTTTGTGAAGAAGAAGGACGGTACACTCCGTATGTGTATTGATTACAGAGATTTGAACAAGGTCACGATCAAGAACAAGTATCCTTTGCCTCGGATAGACGACTTGTTTGATCAGCTTTCCGGATCTTCGGTATTTTCGAAGATTGATTTGAGATCCGGATATTATCAGGTGAAGGTGAAGGAATTTGATGTGGTGAAGACTGCTTTCAGTACTCGGTACGGGCACTACGAGTTCTTGGTTATGCCTTTTGGGGCAACCAATGCGCCTGCTATTTTCATGGATCTGATGAACCGAGTATTCAGAGAGTATTTGGATCAGTTTGTGATCGTCTTCATTGACGATATTCTGGTATATTCTGCTTCTGAGGATGAGCATGCCAGACATTTGAGGATTGTATTGGAGACTCTGAGGAGGCATCAGCTGTATGCCAAGTTCTCCAAGTGCGAATTCTGGCTGAAGAGCATTTCATTTCTGGGGCACGTGATTAGCGGAGAAGGTATTTCTGTGGATCCCCAGAAGATTCAGGCAGTTGCTGATTGGCCAAGGCCGACTACGGTATTTGAGGTACGTAGTTTCTTAGGCATGGCCGGGTATTATAGGAAGTTTGTGAAAGGATTTTCACAGATTTCGACTCCTCTGACGAGACTGACTCAGAAGTCAGTTCCTTTTGTTTGGACACCGGAGTGTGAAGCTAGTTTTCAGAGATTGAAGGATTGTTTGACTTCAGCTCCAGTGTTGGCGCTTCCGTCAGGTACGGAAGGTTTTCAGGTGTTCAGTGATGCTTCACTGAAAGGACTGGGATGTGTCCTGATGCAGCATGATCAGGTAATTGCTTATGCTTCGAGACAGTTGAAACCACATGAGAAGAATTACCCGACACATGATTTGGAGTTAGCTGCAGTTGTTTTTGCTTTGAAAATTTGGCGGCATTACCTGTATGGCGTCACATGTGAGATGTTTACTGATCATAAGAGCCTGAAGTACATTTTTACTCAGAAGGATTTGAATCTGAGACAGAGGAGGTGGCTCGAGTTGATCAAGGACTATGACCTGACTATTCAGTATCAGCCTGGGAAGGCGAATGTGGTAGCAGATGCTTTGAGCAGGAAGTCTTCTAGATTATCAGGTTTGCAGCTTACCTGTGATGACTTTCTGATTCGTGATTTGGAAAGATTGCAGTTGGAGGTGATTTCCTCCAGTGATTTGGAGTTGGCTCAGATGAGTATTCAGTCTTCTTTGGAAGCAAGGATTCAAGAAGCCCAGAAGTCAGATTCTGATTATTCGAAGTTGCTAGCTCAGATTGGATCTGGTAAGACTCCTGAACTTCGAATTTCTGATTCTGGTGCTATTTTCTGTAAGAACAGGTTGTGGGTACCTGTGTTTGGAGATTTGAGGCGGGAGATTCTGTATGAATCTCATCATTCAGGCTACACTGTTCATCCAGGCAGTGGTAAGATGTATGCTGATATGAAGCTTTTGTTCTGGTGGCCTGGGATGAAGAAGGATGTGGCGGAGTTTGTGTCGAGATGCGAAGCCTGTCAGTTGGTGAAGGCAGAGCATCAGCGACCAAGTGGACTGTTGCAGTCGTTGCCTATCCCTGAGTGGAAATGGGAGGAGGTAACGATGGATTTTGCTATGGGTTTTCCTCGATCACGACAAGGACATGATGCTATTTGGGTAGTTGTGGATCGATTGACGAAGTCAGCCCATTTTCTTCCGATCAGACAGACGGATTCAGTTGAACGCTTGGCACAGATATATGTGAAAGAGATAGTCAGATTGCACGGTGTGCCTCGTGTGATTGTATCTGATCGAGATGGACGTTTTACTTCCAGACTTTGGAAAGGCATTCAGCAAGGCTTGGGTACGAAATTGCATTTCAGTACAGCCTTTCATCCTCAGACCGACGGACAGTCTGAGAGGACTATTCAGGTACTGGAAGATCTGTTGAGACTTTGTGTTCTGGACTTTAGCGGAAGCTGGGAAGATCATATTCCGCTGATTGAGTTTGCCTATAACAATAGTTTTCAGTCCAGTATCGGTATGGCACCGTACGAGGCTCTGTATGGCAGGAAGTGCCGTACTCCTTTGACTCTGACGGAGGTCGGAGATAGACAGACTTTGGGTGCCACTTTTGCTGATGAAACTGCTCAGAAGATTCATTTGATAAGAGAGAGATTGAAAGCCGCTCAAGATCGTCAGCAGAAGTATTATAATCAGAAGCACAGATTTGTTGAGTTTCAGATTGGTGACTTTGTGTATGTCAAAGTCAGCCCGATGAAAGGTGTGAGCAGATTTGGTCAGGTAAGCAAGCTTAGTCCAAGGTATGTTGGACCATTTGAGATTTTGGAAAGAATTGGAAAATCTGCTTATCGCCTATTGCTTTCTGATTCTATGTCTGATGTGCATAATGTGTTTCACGTATCCACTCTGAGGAAGTGGGTTTCAGACTCTGGGAAGAAGGTATCAGCTGACGAGGTTGAGATTCAGGAGAATCTGGCGTACAAGGAAGAGCCAGAATTGATTTTAGCGTACGACGTCCGCAAGTTAAGAAATAAAGAGATTCCGATGGTTAAAGTCCAGTGGAAGCACCGGACTGCACGGGAAGCAACTTGGGAAAAGGAGTCTGATATGAGACGGTCGTACCCGTACTTGTTTTGACTGAGTTTGGATTGGATAATGTCGAGGACGACATTTTTCTGAGTTGGGGAGATTGTAATATTTCAAACTGCTCCAGTATCGTCCAGGCCGATCTGGGATCGTCCTGGGACGATCAGTGTATTTTCAGTTCCAGAATCTGTCCAGAATTGCTCTAAGTGATTTCCTGTAGGGATCGTCCAGGCCGATCGAGGTATCGTCCCAGGACGATCAGTGGATGGCACAAGTCAGTGAATGGAGGTTTTTATCGCCTATGAATAGTAAACATCGTCCTGAAAAATCGTCCCTGGACGATGGGATTTTGGTCTGATCGTCCAGGCCGATCTGGACGATCGGCCGGGCCGATCTGTGTATTATAAAGCTGATTTCAGCTCATTTGAAGAGAGAGAAAATAAAAAAATAAATATCTGATTTTCAGCTCTGAGGAGAGAGAAAAAGAAGGTTTTGGAAAAGTTGATTTCGGGAAGACGCGGAGCCGTTTTCGAGCGAAGTGACTGTTGAAGAATTTGCTGTGCTCGAGGTAAGGCACATTCCGTCTTTCTCAATTTTCAGTTCCGTCGAGGTTGGCGGTATTTTTCTGTCCGGATTTAGTTTTCGTTACGGTTTTTCGTCCGTATCTTTTGATTGGTTCAGTTTTTACCGTGTAAGTTTCTGTATATCGTTGCCGTGCCGGGTGTGCACGTTTTGATTATATTTTGAAGATTTTCGTCCGGGTATTTTTGATTCGACTGTGTTTTTAGTCGACCGGATTTTTCTGTGAAATTGGAAATTATCTGTGCAGTAGAATAAATGTTCTGGAATGTGATTATCTATGTTCTGTGCGAATTCGGTAAATTTTCTTTGCAGGAAATTTTGTGTAAATTCTGTATACTGCCGTTGTGCTGCCCGATTTTTGGGTAATTTCTGAATTGTCCGAATTTCTTCTGAATTGAAATGCTATGTGTATAAGCTATAAAAAGGGAGCTATAAGGGGCCTGGATCCTATGAGATTCAGTTAGTGAAACGGAAAATTTAGATGAGCTCAAGTTGGGAGAAATATCAGTTATATTCCGGATCCGTGAATTCTATTATTCAGGTGCCGTGAGCACATTTAGCTTAGCTATTAATTATTCAGCGAATTTTTGGTGCCGTGAGCACAAGGGAGACATAAGGGTTAGAATCCGTAGTGATTCTGTTCAGTTTAGTTTAGCTATTAATTACTCAGCTATTATTCTGGTGCCGGGGGCACACTTAACTATTAATTAAATATCTGATATCTGATCTGAAATGTGATTCTGATACGATTTTGTTCTGTTTCGATATGATCTGTATAATTCTGACTCTGCTGAGTTTATTCTGTTCTGTGATCTGATCTGTACGATTCTGATTCTGATTTGATATCTGTCCGTATAAGTTCTGATTTCCGATTCTGTTCCGATTTCTGATCTGATTTCTGTCTGATGAATTTGGTTTTGGTTTCTGAGAATTTAGATTGGTGGTTTGTTGCTTTGCTGAGCTGTTGAGCTCATCCTTGCTTTCTGGTGGTTTTCAGGTTCTGGGAAGGGCAAGGAGGTCCAGGTTTAGTTTCAGAGTCTGATCCGATTAGGTACTTTGGTACTTTTGATTTTTGTACAGTCATGGCTTTTCTGTTCTGTCTTTCTTTCTGTCGAAAGCCATGCACTGTTCTGTAGATGATTATTTTGAGGAAATGAAAAGATAGATGTTTTGTTCCGCTGCATTTGATGTTTTTAGTAGCTCTGTTGTTCTGTGTGTTTTCTGTTGAGTTATGTATTTGGGAAGTTCAGTTCAGCAACCTAATCCAAAGCCAGATCCTGGATAAGCAAGTAAGTGTGCGCTCGCCGCGATCCGGCTCGGGCGGGATCCGTCCCCGTCGGGTCGGGTCGTGACATCCAAGGAGTCCAAGGAAAAGGAGACACCCAGAAGACTGAAGACCAATATCCCACTCAAAGTCATTTGCGTCTGTCATAGGCTTAGAAATCCGGGTTGTTGGCAGTGGTGCCCGGCCACTTTATTTTCTGCATATCTGGGGTGTAATAAGGGCAATTTGCCTATGGTCATTTAGTTGATTATTTTTGGGATTTATATTGATTTGTTTACCTGATTGCGCAGTAGAAATACCTGCTTTTCTAGGTTTATTCATTGCATGCCGATTTTTGTTTTCGCTTGGATATTGTTAGGCTTTTTAAGGATTATAAAAATTTTATACTCATAACTAATTTTCTAATATTTTAAGGCTTTAAATAACATAGAAACCCAACGAACTTAAGGAATTGCCGGAATCGTCCAGGGTCGCATGCATATTACTGCATTTCTCTTTCCTTGCTATAAGACATCTCCCTGCCTGCGGGTAGAGTCCGGATAATCTGACCTATGAGGATGAAGTGCCGGACCTAGGGGACCCAGTCTTTTCTAAAAATTATTTTATACTAAGCATGTTTTTAAAATCCAAAGCATTCATGAGCTGACATTTCAACTAGCATGCATTGCATTAGAAATTAATTTAATTAAAATTTAATTGCATTAGTTAGGGGCATTCACCCAACATAAGTCCAGGACCACTAAAGAAATTCTCTAGATGTCGGTCCTCTTTCTAATAAACTGTACCTCCCACCCATCTTTCATAATTGACCTGATAGCATGGTTTTGAAGCGATTAGGTGGTTAGCTGGCTCCCCCAATCCAGGCCGGGATAAGTCCAGATCTTTGCATCGCATTAGCTAGGACACTGGTCTTAGTGTGTGTCGAACACTAAGTCCAATCTAGATTTAGGATTCGAGGCTACTACATTCGGTCTCGTAGTAAGCCTTAAATAGTAGGTAGGTCCTTTCTTTTCAGGGACCCTAAATCCTACTTATCCGCGTTACAGGATGACGCCACCTCCATCCTTCTCTCACGCATGTGATTGAGTGCTTGATCTTTCTTTTTCCAGTTTCCATTTAGTACCCTAGAGCCTCCGAGTGCTGGTATGAGCCACGCATGTCGATTCAGCCCTTTAGACATTTCTTCCCTTTGAGTAGGATTTCCTAGTCTATACCCTTGTGCCGATCCCACTTTAGGAGAGGATAATGTATAATCCTTAATCGAGAGTTTTCTCAGGCTCCGGCCTGGGATGTAATATACCACGGGGGCTTGCGCCCGTGGGAAACTCGGTCCCATATCTACTAAACCCCATTCGAACTCTTGCATCGGGTGGGGGAAACCCGTGACTAGGTCGTGTATATTGCTACCAATCGGGGTGTGTTGGAGACAGCATCTATCCTCAATAGTCAGTCGTATGCGCGATCCAATCTGTCCCTTCCAATCGACCCGTTCGCGCGGTGCTCTTTCGGAGGTCCACAGTAAATATTATATTTTTCCCAATGATACTCTGAATTTTAGATGTAGATTAGAGCACATGCATCCTTAGATCTTTATCGTGCTTGTAAGAATGAAATAATATCTATTGACGTTCTATTATTTTATATCTCCATAGAACCTAGAATATTCAAACATCTTATGTCTAGGCATGCCAATATTCTATCTTAATACTCTTGATTGCTCTTGCATTCCTCTCTCGAGCTTATACATCACACTAAAATTTAACTACACACATGACCATTATGTGCATTAAATGAAGGGGGATATATTAAAACATTCATAAATTCTTTAAAGTACAAGAATATATATTTATACTTAATATTATTTTTACATCATCAATCGAAAATAAAAGATCTAGATAAACAAAGAAAAAATAACAAGCAAATTCTTTTTCATTATATTCATAGAAGAAACAAAGTACAAGAGAAATAGTGAAATTTTATCATCATGAAGGATCAAATTATTTTCTCTACACTCCTTCGTCCTTTACTTACAAAGTTTCTTATGCAAATATAGGCTAAACTCTCTCAGAGTATCTTGCACTTCTCTAGTCTTTTTTAGATTTTACTCTAAGAGAATACTACACATTTACACAAAATATACTAAATTTAACATTATGAAGTCATTTATAAACAAAATAGAACATTTATTTAAAGAAAACACAAAAATGGCCTCAAGCACTGTAGCGTTGACAATGTGCTGTTGCGGCTCTTAAATTTGAACTAGTACCTCAGCATTGATAGTTTTGCTCTGCTGCGGTTCTTAATGACGTGAAATGGTTATTAATTAAACAGGCGCATCCTTTCTTTATGTCGGTCGTAGCTCTAGTACGTTGTAACTTCTATGCCGCGATGCTCCAGAAATATGAGCGTTGCGGAGCTCATGTGTAGTTTAGCCGTTGAGGTGTTTGAATTGTAACGCTGTGACATTCATTTTCTCGAGAACCCGACACTGCCAATCTGGATGCTCAATGTAACGACGCTCTTAACGCAGCGACACTGCATGTGATGCCGTTGTTGATCTCACAAACATAGAGATGGCGCTGTAATATCATAAAATGGTGTTTCGACAAAATCGATTTCAACGCAGCGTTGTTGTTTTATCCGACGCCACGATGCTATATAATACTTTGCATTTTTCATCATTTCCAAGTATTTCATGTAAAAAATAACTAAAATAATATATTTTCACTGAAATTCAAATGTAATATACATCACACATACTTTGCACTTGCAATTCCTTATAATATTGGAAGTAAAATGGGGGAAAAATAATGCCTACGAGTTCCAATAAATTAACTTTATTTGTTAAAGACTAAGCCAGTAGGCATAGAACTGTATCTTTGAGTGAATCTTATAGAACTTCATTTGCATCACAATGTCTATATGCCACCTCATTATAAAGTTTTATTTTTAACAAGAACTAGTTAACGTGCAACATGACCTCAAATATATGATGGAATCCGTTCATAATGCATGAGAAGAGGAAAAATAAAAAAAGTAATAATCGATGTTCTAGCCAACAAAGGAGAGCCATCCATGATGAATTTTAACTCGAACTCCTTTTATTAAGTAAATTTTTATTCTTTTTTACTTACTTGTAACAGGGATGTTTTTGTATTCGAACATCCCATTGAGCTATCTTGAATAGATGTCAAGTTTTACTCCTTAATATTAGGCCATATATATAAAACTTCAAAGAAGGATGTAAATATTCAACACGATCCGAAAATCCGACTCTAGTTTGACCCGAAAAATTCGGGTAAGGGACAAGCCCGTTTGTGAAATAGGTCGGGTTCGAGTTAATCAACCCAGCCCGTATTAAAAATTGGGTCAGGTTCGGGTTGACCCGAAAACCTAGAAATGACCAGGATTGACATGCGATGCCCGCTGCACGTCTGCCCACGTGACCATGACTGTGTCTCATCTGCCTGCTACCCACCACGTCTGCCCGTTATGCCGCCATTGACGCGAGCCCCGACCCTGCTATGTCATGCTGGCCTAACTTGCTGCCGTTGATATGAGCCCCGCCATCCCTCCGTCTTGCAAAACCTCTCATCCTGCACGTCTAGGTTTACACAACCGTATCGGGTCAGGCCAACCTGGTAACCCGACGGGTTGTGTCCTGGTTCACATTTTTTGCCCGTTTGTAAAACCAGGTCAGATTCAGGTCAACCCATTTGAACTTAGGTCAGTTCCGGGTTCGACCCGAAAACCGATTTTGACTCACCAACTTCAAAGTCCATTTGGGTCATTCAAGTGATCAAATTCAAATTTTTATGTTGGAATAGTCTATTTTCATGGGCGGATTGGATCTGAACTAGCTCTTGAAGAAATATAACTCCACTTGTAGAACATATCATCTTTACATAAAACCAACCAACTAATAACAATCGTATTAAAAAGACGCTTCCCATATGAATATATGATATGAGCTTTGTGGGGCAACCAAGCCTTATTTTAATACTTTAACACGTAGAGGATATCAAGAGTTTAGTGCTATATCAATTATCAATTATCTATATCCGCAGAGCTTTTAGATTTAAAAGGAAAGAAAAGCTTGGTGAAGTTGATACCTACTCCATCAATGGCAACTATATATTATGCTTCATTTCAAAGATATTTATATATCTTCAGAGAATTATTTTTACCCTCAAATATTATTTTAGGCTTCGTTTGGGATGGCTTTTTTATTGCTTTCTAAAACAGAGTTTTAGTACAAATTTTTTTATTTTTGTACTAAAACTTCGTTTTAGAAAGCAATAAAAAAGCTGTCCCAAACGAAGCCTTAATTGCTGTAATGCTTTAGGTTCAAACAGAAAACAAAACATAATTAAAATACTAAATAATTTTTAAACGATGATTAGAGCAAATCAATCTATGTATTATTTTGCTTATTTATTAGTTTGGACTACTTCTGAAAACAAGAAAAGGTCATTTTAAGGAAATTTATCTATAACACAGAACTTTTTAATTCATAAAATTAACAAAAAATATTTAAAATGAACCGTCGATTTTATACATTTACTTGCACATATGATGTTGCTGCAAATGTTAGTATGTTGTATAATGTTAAAAAAATAATAATAATAAAAAAATTGTTGCAGATATGAGATCTATATATTCTTTAAGCTCAAGCAGGTATTATGGATAAGATGGTTAGTGCAAAGTGGAAACTGCCACAAGAAATGTTTAACTTTAAAAGGGCCTTTCCTCTTAGTGTGCAACACATTATGATTGGTTGGTTGAGAGCTTCATCTATGGATCGAAAGCTATTTTGTTTTAAGCTTGTAAATATGATGTGTGTGTGAGTTTGCATTTTCCTTTGGTTCGCCAAAAAATCCCCAAAAAAGAGCTTTCCTCCTAATGTTTCGCTTGAGACGACTTTCTTACTACTTCTTAAAGTTAAAGTTTTTGTACTTAGAAAGCTGGTTTAAGAAGTAGTAAGAAAGTTGTCTCAAACTAAACCTTAAACTCGCCGTCATGAGATTTTATGGTCAAGTCTCTGATCGGAGAATTTTCTATATGAGAATTTTTTTAAAAAAAAATGATATATGATAAAAATCGTACAGATATCTGATAACTTTTTTTAATTAAAAATATCTCATAAGAGATTTAATATTACTTATATACGTATATATTTCTTCGAATTTCTTCAAGTCAAACAATGCCATATGGAATTCCTCATAGAAATTCTACGAGGAGCACCTCATTATCACCATTTTATATTGAGATAAGTTACCTTTTTGTGTTTTTATAATAATTTCTATAAAGTTTTTTTATTTAATTTTTCTGTGCTTCCAAGTACTAAGCCACCTTGTCCTATTCAAACTTCGCTCGAAGAAATCCATCCGTCATTGGAGATTACATGCAGTCACCATATATCATCCAAAGATAAATCAAGATGTTCCACCTCATCATTTACTATGTATCGGTGTTGTATATCGAGGTGATGTGGCACATCCTAATTTGTCCCTAGGCCATCTGGTGGTGCATAATCATTTCTCCTAGGAGTGTCAATTTTTGACACGACCCAAAACACAATCCGAACCCTACCCGGATAAATCCGGGTTACGGTCAACTTGGACCCAAAACAGGTCGGGTTCGGGTTCAATAAATCAACCTGTTTTAAAAATTGGGTCGGGTTCGGGCTGACCCAGCAACCCGAAATGATCCGAAATTGACACGAAAACTCCTATTTGACTCGGAAACCCGAGATTGACCCGATTTTGACCCAAAAATCGAAGATTGACTTGATTTTGACCCGAAAACTAGCAATTTTAGGTCAACTTTGAGTCATTCGTGTCGGGTCAGGTTGACCTGGACACAAATCTGGTCGGGTTCGAGTCCGGAAACCTGACCCTTCTTTAAAACCGGGTCAGATTTCTGGACCCGACCTGACCTGTTGACCCGAATTGGCACCCCTAATTTCTCCTTCCATTGAGCTGCCAATAAAAGCCTCTTTTGAGGTTTATATATTTCATGAAAATCAATCCTGAAACCTCCATTAGGCCCCTGCTTTTTGACTGTAATACTTCTCAGTTAACGAAACCTTAACGCGTATTTAGAAGACTTGTTATGCTCGTATTGCCATTTGCCGGTTGATTATCGATGGTTAATGACTTTACTAATATTCATTTTTTATTATATCACCTATCTAACATTTGCGTGCTTCGTAGGCGTAGACCCGCTAATGACTTGCTAATGATTCGTTAATTTTTTTCAATTAAGAACGAGTTAAAAGTTTTGGCCAAGTAAGAAAATACAAAAGATAGTGGGAAAGCTATTGAGCTTTCCTTTTTACTAATAGGAAAAGTGTAAAAGCCATTGAGGAGAAGCTCCCACTCTAAAATTAAATTAAAATTCTTGAGATTTGGTGTTAATGTATTATGATTTCAAGATTTAATGCGATCTGCGTTGGAGACAATTGGTGAAGTATATGAGAGTAATTAGAGAGAGAAAAAATTATATAAGATTATTGATATATCGTGCAAAAATTATCTTGATCAGGCACGAATCTTAAGGCAAAATCAAGCCGCAAGCTTCACAAATTAAATTCGGGATTACATGAACTCCGATTTCAGCAATCTTACAGTCAAACTGAGCGTCTCAAAAATACGAACTCAACGACACCCAATTTGACTCAATCCGAGCCCATATGAGTCCAAATCAGGCACTCAAAGGGCTGTTGAAAAGTTCAAATCATAATTTGAGTTACAAAACGGTTTCCAAAAATGACTTTCTTATAGTCAAATCAAGAGGCTCGACGAGAGGAATCCAACGAGACCAAGATTGCCAAATTCCAACATTATTAAAACCTTCAAATATCTGACGAATGGTACAAGATCAAGGGATTCAATATTGACCGTCCATCCGACCACTCTCTATTTACCCCTAATCTCTTATCTATTTACAAGCTATGTCACTCCATAATATCTATAAATAGACCTCTCATTTCTCATGAGAGGGGACCCAAGCAAGAGAAACAAGAAGAAGAGAAGAGAAGTATAGGAGGGGGTAACTCCTCCTCGACCACAGTCGGTGTTCTACCCGAAGCTTGAGTGATGCCGGAGTTCTGCCCGACGGCAAAGTACCGTTAGAATTCTGCCCGACGCCAAGTGACGCCAGAACTCTGCTCGATTTCCAAGTGAAGTCGGAATTCTAAATGATTCTGAATTCGGCTCGAATACACAACTTGCTTGTAATTGGATTTCAATTTGGAAGAGATTCATTGTAATCTGATCGTCCTAAATTTTAAGGACGAGTCAGCCTCTTATATTTCAAGCAAACACTAGTGAAACTCTTTCAACTGGGTGTGGCCCCGTGGTTTTTCCCCTTTCAGGGTTTTCCACGTAAAAATTCTGGTGTTGATATTTCTCTTCTGTTTGTGTGCTAGATATTCGTACAACGCTGAGACGGAAGTTTTTTAACTCTATCGCCACGTATATTCTAGTCCGCAATAAGTATTATAATGCAAATTATATCAAGACGAACTAAAAAATTACTTAACTTACTTTGAGATTAATATTTTATATGGAGAATTTATATTGAACTAATGTCAAAATAAATCTAATAACTTTCAAACATATCCTAAAATAATTTATCTCAAGATAAAACAATTTTCTTACTTAGAGAAGCCTTAATGTGAATTTTTAACTGTAAAAATATAATTAAAATCCCACATAAATGATATTTTTTAATTAAAATTAAAATAATTACATCTTAAAAAAAGTATTTTTTCATTTAAAGGCAGTTTGGTTTGAAATAAAATGGGTGTACATACAAGGATGAAAATATTAGTGTTTGGCTTAAAAGACAAGGAATACAAAGTAAAATTTTGAAATATTTAGAATATATCATTTAGCTCAATTTTGATGTATTTAAAAATGGTTAGATTTGGTTGAGTTTCAACTACAAAGTAATTATTTGCTATTATCGCATCAGCTGCCATTGTCTCCTATAATTTGTCACTAGTCACCACAACCGCCTGTAGTTGGACGCTGCTTCCACTTGCCGCCTATCACCACCATCATCGGCCACTAGCCCCAACCAACTTCGTCGCCGCTAGCCACCACGACAATTGGTCTTAGGCCGCCACCCCCATCACCCACCAGCATACATTGCAGTTACCACCCACTAACAACCACAATCGCCTGCCATCGACCAGCACACGTTACCACCGCATAATCATCCAAAACCATTATTAAGCTTTATAATTCATTCAATTTTCCTTCAAGCAAAGCAAAAAAAAAAAAAAAAAACCTATAATTATTTACACTTATTCAAATAACTCCAAACATTTTTAATGCATCACATTCATTTTATGCAGCATTATTTTTACTATGCATTTTTTTTAGTAAACCAAATAACCCCCTACTAACAACTAAATGAGAGCTTACATTTAGGCTTCGTTTGGGACGGCTTTTTTATTGCTTTCTAAAACGGAGTTTTAATACAAAAATAAAAAATTTTGTACTAAAACTCCGTTTTAGAAAGCAGCAAAAAAGCCGTCCCAAACGAAGCCTTAAAAACAAAAATAACTTTTCTATTACACTGTGATCCCAACTATCCATCTCATCTTCTCTCTTCATGAAGTCAAATAATTAGCAGCCAATTAATTTTAACTTATATGACCTCCTAATTAATTATTCGTATCTAATAATTTCACCTTCATCGATTACATATTAAATTAAATAATTGCTATTCTAACATAAGACTAAGACTTTGTTTGAGACGATTTTTTACTGCTTATTAAAGCAGTTTTCTAATAAAAATTAAAAATTTGATACTAAAAAACTTTTTTAAGAAGTATAAAAAAAACTATTCCAAACAAAAACTAAGTAATTCCATTGACATTTATTATAAACCAATGAAAGAGTTGCGTGCACAATACATATAACTTGCTTTGTATATTTCGATCCAGCGCAGTTTGAAACGGACGGCCGCGATCGCGTTGGATGAGAGCCCGTTCAATGGAGTGAGAGGCGGCGTTCTGACCAATCGCAGAAAGACCAGATCGAAGCCGTTGCTAGAAATGCCAGTCTCATTTCTCAATTTACAGTCAAAGAAAAAAGTCCTTTAGATTCTTTTGACTTTGCTGGCAAATAAAAATAAATTTCACTTACGGTCTTTTGACTTTTTTTAATTTACAGTCAAAGAAAATTACTTTCGCCTAGTCTTTCGACTGTACATAACATATGGTCAAAGAAAATCGAAGGTCTTTCAAGTTGATCACAAAATTTGTTATTTCGTCAGTTCAGAAAAAGTCAATCGTTAGTAAATAAACTTAAGAATGAAATAATATTTTCCCTTTTTTAATTTTTTATTAGAGCTGATAATTATATTTGTAATTTTAAATTTGTGTATATAATTAGCTTGGGGTGTATTATGGTAGAGTCCAACTGTCTTATTACATTACTCAAATTCAGTGCAATAAAAAAAAATAGTAATTACATGCCACCACTTTTTATATTAAGAAGTTCATAACTTAAAAAATAGTCATTTATTATAAATAGCTCATAAAATGAAACTTTGTAGAGGCTAGAATGACTTTAGGAAGTTAAAATATTCATAAACAAATTGCAAAATAATAAACATGCACTGAAACTGTCCTATGTTGTTGTGCTACTCAAGTTGAGATGGTCCGGTGAGGCAGTTGCTTGATCCTAGGGCTCTCAATTGAGGTGACGACCGCCATTGTCCTCTCTTGCTCAAGCATAGAGAACAAAGCTTTACATGGGGTCCTGGTTGGATACCCATGTTTTACTCAGACGGGCTTCGCCCACGCCCACCCATGGTAATTAACCTTCGGGATATTGTACCCACCTATACCCACCTATTTTCTATACTTTTTTAATACAGTTTGCCAAAAACTGATGACCTTGAGGCTTGTTGTCCTTTGCTCTGATTACAAACTTTCAAGCCGCATATCAGAATTTATCTTAGTCACAGCATGGTTAAGTGTTGTACACTACTTAGTGAGGATTACAGTAATGTAAGATATACAATGATTAGCAATGTAAATCGATTTACCCCCCAATGTTGAGTATCCACCTATACCCACCCACAAGGTTATGGGCATACTGATACCATGGGTAGGAACACGGGTGGGTGTGGGTATGGTTATCCAATGCAAGGCTTTGATAGAGAAGCATGTGTATGAGAAATAGTGGGTCAGGTCTCAAGCCAAGCATATTCTTCTTGGTTTAGTACATTCATGATTCATTTTTATTTGTGGTCAAAATTATGCATTCATGATGAGTTAGCTCAGACTTCTTAGTTTAGTCCATTCGAACTTATTTGGTCTCCAAATTACACTCTTGTTATTCCTAAAATAACTCTCTCCCATTAAGACCATCGCATATGCCATCTTCCTAATATAATTGCATTATTCACTCTTCAAGCATTACCATTTTCGTGCCTCTTCAATCATCACAAAGCACAAAAGACACTCTAAAATCTGCGTTACCGAAACCAAACTTTAAAACTTAAATCTATTTGCTCATCCAAAACAGGAACTACTGCATATATATATTAATACTTCACAACAATTAGAGATTTTAATGAAACAAGTAGGCAATTTAATAACAGAATAATTAACAGGGCCCTAATTTGGAGAACAGAAGGTAGTGTAATGTAATATCATCCACGCACAAAAATCCAATATCTCAATTTGCTAGAGCCTACCTTCGCCCACCCACAATCCGCCCAAGCTTTGCTGAGCATGTATTGATTTGACGTGCTTTTTGTTTGGAGTTTAAGAGCAATACTGCTCACCTACAAAGTAATCATATTTTAAGCGCATTCATTTGTTTAAAAATTAAAAAAAAAAAAGTATAGAAACTTAAAGTCACCATGATAAGGGCTTTTTTAGGGACTATTTTTATTACTTTTAAAGTAAGATTTTTGTATAAAAATTTAAAATATTTTTTAAGAAGCAGTAAGAAAATAGTCCCAAATGAATCATAATCATTTATTCATATTGTATTTCATCAAATCACATATAAGCACATAAATTAAGGTTTCATATTGATGATTTCTTGAGACAGAGAACAGAGCAGACATGAAACGAAAGAAAGGGAAAATTACTGCTTGCTTTCAATACAGAGTACAGACTACTTTATTGATTTACAAACAAATAATAATTTGCCAAGTGGCAAGAAGTAAAACTGTAATATCTAATAGCCCCCCTCAAACTGATGAGAGTGGAGTGTAAATCAGTTTGCCGGACAGAAATTGGAAGCTTTGCAGAGGTAAACTTTTGGTGAAAATATCAGCTATTTGATCCTTGGTACAGATGTGGTGAACCGTGAGATGTTTTGCTTGAATGCAGTCTCGTATAAAATGACAGTCCACGTCAATGTGTTTTGTACGAGCATGATACACAGGATTATTAGCTAATGCGATTGCAGAGGTGTTATCACAGTATATATTAGTGGGTAATGTTTGCGGTATATGAAAATC
Source organism: Dendrobium huoshanense (assembly GCA_016618105.1). Lineage (NCBI taxonomy): Eukaryota > Viridiplantae > Streptophyta > Magnoliopsida > Asparagales > Orchidaceae > Dendrobium > Dendrobium huoshanense. The sequence continues at coordinate 22,524,028 of CM028348.1, forward strand.
TTCAAGAAGACGACGAAGCCAAATAACTTCGGATGCTTCAGCGGCAAGGGCTCTATATTCAGCTTCGGTAGACGATCTCGCAACTGTAGTTTGCTTTTTAACTTGCCAAGATATGAGAGATCTTCCTAAGAAATTACAATACACCAAAATGGACTTTCGGTCTTGAGAACTTGAAGCCCAATCAGCATCCGAAAATCCTTTTAGCGTTAGATCACCTGTAAGAAGAGGTATACCAAAATTAGTTGTACCTTTTATATACCAAAGTAGTCTCTTGAGGGCGTCAAAATGAAGATTCAACGGTTTGTGCATATGCTGACTGAGTTGTTGGACCGTATATTGAATATCGGGACGAGTTAATGTTAAATATTGGAGCGAGCCAATGAGATTACGAAAAAGCAGAGGATTGGAAAATTCATTATTGGAGGAAGCAGTAAACACAGTTTTGCAAGAAGCTGGTGTAGAGATCGGTTTTGCATTTGTCATCCCAGCTTTATTCAAAATAATTGTAGCATAAACTTGCTGATGAAGAAGGAAACCATCGGAAATAGCAGTAGCTTGGATTCCTAGAAAATTTGCTAAGGACCCAAGATTTTGCATTTGAAATCTTTTGTGTAAATTTTCAAGAAGACACTGAATATTTGTAGCTGAATTTCCTGTTAATAAAATATCATCAACGTAAATTAAAATGTACATACGAATAGAATCCTTTTGGTAAGTTAAAAGGGAGGGGTCGGCAGCACTTATCTTGAAGCCAAAGCTTTGCAAATGTGTGGAGAGTGTGGAGTACCATTCTCTTGGAGATTGCTTGAGTCTGTATAAGGCTTTGCTTAACTTGCATATGTGATTTGGATGAAGCGAATCAACGAACCCCGGGGGTTGATGCATGTAGACTGTATCGGACAATTTACCGTGTAAAAATGCATTTGAGACGTCAAGTTGATGTATCTCCCATTTGTAGTGTAAGGCAATAAGAATTAGTACACGAATAGTTGGCATTTTAGCGACATGACTAAAGGTCTCGGTGTAGTCAAGACCATGTTCTTGATTGAACCCCTTGGCCACAAGCTGAGCTTTGTATCGTGCAATAGAGCCGTCAGATCTGTATTTTGTTTGAAATATCCATTTGCAACCTAAAATGTTCTTGTCTGTTGAATATGGAACAAGATCCCAAGTGGCTTGAGCTTGTAATGCCTGAAATTCTTGAGACATGGCTGATCTCCAATGTTCGTTTTTGAGAGCTTGATTGTAGGTATGTGGTTCATCATTTTGTATAATGCAAGAAAGGTCGAAAACTTGTTTCAGTTTGGAATGACCACTTTTAAGCCGTGTGATCATGGGATGACGTGGTGGTTGATCGTTACAGCGAATTTGAGTCTGAGTGATATCAGGTAAATTAGAGAGTTCATTTGAGCAGGAATAAGTGGGGAACGTTTGAGTATTTTGAATAGCAATAGAGGAATTGTCCGAGTGAATATTTAGTACAGGTTGAGTGTTATGAGAATGTGCGGTAGTGGGTTTAGTAATTGATGTGGGTAAGGCTGATGTGGGTATGAGAAGCAGAGGAGGAGTACTGTTATTTGTAATATTGGAAGTAGTGGAATGGAAGGAAGGATTTGAGAATGGAAAAACAGCTTCGTTAAAAACAACGTGAGGAGAAATATAAACTTTATTTGTGAGTGGATCTAAACAACGACACCTTTTTTGAGATTGAGCGTAGCCAATGAAGACACATGGCTGAGATAACGGAGAGAGTTTACTAGAAGTGTAAGGTTTTAGCCAAGGATAACATAGACATCCAAAAACTTTGAGAAATTTGTAATTTGGAGATCTTTGATAAAGAATTTCATAAGGAGATTTATTTAAAATATTTGGAGAAGGTAAACGATTGATTAGATATGTAGCAGTAAATAGAGTATCAACCCAAAGTGTGTGTGGAAGCGAAGCTTCAAGAAGAAGAGATCGAATGGTTTCAGTTAAATGACGATGTTTTCATTCGGCAACTCCATTTTGTGGAGGCGAGTATGGACAAGGAAACTGATGAATAATTCCAAGATTCTTGAGAAGAGCTGTGAATTTGTTGTTTATAAACTCACCACCACCGTCCGTTCGAAGAATACGGATATCGGTTTGAAATTGACATTTTATCATTTTCTGAAATTCACAAAATTTATTAAAAACTTCAGATTTGTGAATTAAAGGATAAACCCAAGTAAATTTGGAAAAATTGTCAATAAAAGAAACGTAATAACGGTATCCTCGGCAAGAAGTAGATGGGGATGATCCCCAAACATCTGAATGTACTAAATCAAAAGGAGAAACACTTATAGTCTGAGAAATGGGAAAAGGTTTTCGATGGCTTTTAGCCATTTGGCAAGCGTTACACATTGAAAAAGAAGAGGAAATACAAATATCAGAAAAATGTTTGGCTAAAGTAGACAGAGTAGAAGCCGACGGATGACCAAGTCTTCTATGCCAAAGATCAGCAATGGCTTGAACAGAATTGAGTGCGAGCTCGGTCTTGGAGAGTTTTGGAGACGTTGCCCGAATGAAGTAGAGACCGTTAATACACGAACCCTTGAGAAGAACTTGGTGGATCGTCATGTCCTTGATTTCATAACCACAAGAAGAAAAGGTAATTAGACAATTGTTGTCACGAGTCAGTTGGTAGACGGAAAGTAGGTTAAAAGATAAATTCGGAACAAGATTTAGATGATTTAATTGAAGGCTACCTTGAGGAGTAGGTAAAATACCTTTACCAGTATTGTGAATAGGTAGTTGATTGCCATTTCCAAGAATGACTTGAGACGAGCCAGTGTACGGTTGGGAAGACTGAAATTGAGTTTGATCAGAAGTAAGAAGCGTTGAAGCACCGCTATCAAGATACCATTCAGAGTTCAAGTTCGAAGACGGAGAGGAGAAGAATGCTGTGTTGGGAGGATCGGCATTGTATTGATCATCATGTCAATGCCAACATTTGATCGTCGAATGACCAAATTTGCCACAGATTTGACAATTTATTTGAGGTTTAGATGTGTTGGCTCCACGGTTAGAAGTAGAATTGTTGGGCTGAGATCTGTTTGAGTAGGAATTTCTACCTCGATTTTGATTTGTTCTGCCGCGACCCTTTCCACGACCACGAGTAGCATTAAATGCAGTGGAATTGCCAGAAATTTGAAGCGAATGAAGTTCCCGAGTGGTCTCGTGAGCAAGGTTGATTTCTTCACTACAAAGAAGCGTATAAAGATCGTCAAGGCTTAGAGGTTGAAGATTTGTCCTAATAGAAGTTTTGAACGCTTGATAAGTAGGCGGAAGGCCGTCGAGCGTATAATGGATGACATCTTCGATTGCAAGAGAAGCCCCGGCAGCGGCTAAAGAATCCACTTTATTTTTGACTTCAAGTAAGTATTGAGTCATGGATTTATCTTTCATAGATAGATAGTGAAAATCATGTTTCAATTGGATGATTCTTGATCGGGTACTCGACTGAAGTCGGCGATCAAGAACAGCCCAAATTTCAGCGCAGGTGGCCACGGAAAGAACGTATGAAAGAATTGTGGGGGAGATAACAGAATATAACGTAGCCGAAAGATTTTGATCAATCAAACGCCAAGTAATGTAGGTAGAGTTTGAAATGTTCTGGCCTATATCGTTAAAAACTGTTTTTGGTGGAGCGGTAATAGATCCATCTAAGAATCCTTCATAGCAATTTGCTTGAAACATTTTTAGAACTTGAGAACGCCAGAGAGGATGATTATCAGCATTGAGAGGAGGTGCAATGACATTCTTGATGTTACTCATCAAGAATTTTAACGACGCCGGAATGGTAGGCGTGGAAAGGAAGGGTGCTAGGTTGTCGTTGCTAGGTTGAGTGGAGGAGGAGGTTGCCGTAGATGTCTCCATGAGAGAGAAGACGAACAACAAAAACGCGAAGGAGAATGAAGCGGAAAAAAAATCTTACCGCTCTGATACCATGATGATTTCTTGAGACAGAGAACAAAGCAGACATGAAACAAAAGAAAGGGAAAATTACTGTTTGCTTTCAATACAGAGTACAGACTACTTTATAGATTTACAAACAAATAATATTTTGCCAAGTGGCAAGAAGTAAAACTGTAATATCTAATACATATGTGATGACTTTTTTATTATTTCTTAAAACAGAATTTTAGCACAAAAATTTTAACGTTTGTACTAAAACTTTGTTTTGAGAAGCATTAAAAAAGTCGTCCCAAATGAAGTCTATTTCTCAATTTCTAACCTGATGAGATATATAATCTGGAATATATATTAGGATATCCTAATGTAACAAATATTATTAAATCTAATTTATAGTCTTAAATTGCTGAATTCCATTTATTTTATTTGTAAGTTAAAAAGAAAATTATTTTATTAGGATATCCTAATATATTTTGTGTCAGAATGGCATAAATTTTATTACATATATTATTAATTTTATATGTCATATGTTATCTCTTATTATAATTAAATTATTCGGCGGCATAATAATATATAGAAGATAAATACAACAAGAATATTAGATATTAAAGATATAATCATAAAAAAAAAGAAGAAGAATTGAGATGATATTTCTAGAAGGAAAATTATTGCTGTCCACAGGATTATATGAAATTTCAAAGAAAATTTTTCTCATTGTTAATATAATTAAATTATTAGATAATATTATTAAATTATTAAATATCCGTACGTAAGTCAATATAACAAATACATATGACAAAAATAACATCATTTTGATACAAAATGTATATATAACCTTGATATGTCCCAAACCGAGTCTCAATATTCATATAAGTCGAAAGATTTAAAAAGCAACAAACTTATACTCAAATTGAATATCTCTAGGAGATGAACCTAACATCTCTAAGGCTCTTAAATGTTTGATAAATATTCCTTAATCAAGGGAGCAAATACCAGCCGTATGAATTTTTTTTCGCGATGCTTTTTGCTGCTCTGCTAGGGTTTCGCCGACCCTTCGTCTTCGACGAGTTCTGAGGGTTTTCCTCTCATTTTAAGGCTTAGGTATTAGTTTCCTTCCTGTTTTCGATGGAAAAACTCCGTGATCCTGGGTTTTTGAACGGGGCTTCCGCGCCTCTCTCGTTTAAGGAAGCTCTTGCGGGTTCTTCGTCGCCTTTCCCTGATTTAAAGGTTTCTTCTCATCGTGGCTTGCCGGCTCTTTTTATCTCTGAGGAAGAGGTGCGATCTCTCGTTTCTCGTTTCGATTTTGCGTTAGTTGGCAGATTTCCGGGTAGGCGACCTTCGGTCGACGCTATTCGGAAGTTTTGTTTCAACTTAAAGTTGATAGGTGATTTTTCAGTTACAGTTCTCAATCACCGTAATGTGTTGATCAAATTGGTGAATGATTTTGACTATTGCCGGATTTTTTCGCATAGATCTTACTTTGTTCAAAATTGTTTTATGAAAGTTGTAAAATGGTCCCCTAAGTTGGACATTGAGGTGGATTCTCCTTTTGTGCCCGTTTGGATTTATTTCCCCTTGCTTAGGCCTCACCTGTTCTCTCCTAGAATTCTTCTTGGATTAGGGTCTATTTTTGGTCGTCCTCTTAAGTCGGATTTGGCGACTGCGGTTGGTTCCCGACCATCTATGGCTCGTATACTTGTGGAATTGGATGTTACCAAAAAACATGCTGAGAAAATTTGGGTTGGTTCGGTGGATTCAGGCTATGTTCAAAATGTTATTTTTGAAGATATCCCTCACTTCTGTTCTCACTGTAATTCTTTAGGTCATCGTAGGGAGTCCTGTTCTATCTTGCATCCCTCTCTTAAAGCTTCTAAAAATGTGGTTGTTGGCACAACGGATTTGATTGTCCCTTTGGATGAGAATTTAGATATCCCTGGGGTTGTTACGGATGTTTTGGATGCTGGTGGTAATATTTCGATGGCTGCTGCTACGGCTCTTGTTGATAATTCTGATGGTTTTTGTGAGGTTTTGCCTTCTGTTCAGATTTCGGGTTGTTCCCCTGCGATTGGGATTTCCCCTGTTACTGTAGCTGGTGCTAATGTTGGTCCTGGAATAGTGGATGATTGTCTTTTACCGGGTTTGGATGGTGTTATTTTGGAACCCGAAACTGCTTTAGTGCCTACTGTTGATGGCGGGTTAGACTATGTTATGGTTGTGGATGATTCTGTTGATAGAGTAGCTGGCGGTTTTATTTCGGATGCTGTCACAGTTGGTCTTTCACCAAATGTTCTTCCTTTTTTTCCCTCTGCTTTAGCATCTACTACTGTAGACATTGCATCTGATGTTAGAGTAGCAGGAAATCCTCTTATTGAGGTTCCTGTTATTGTGGTGGATTCACAATCCTTGGCTAATCGTTTGGGAGATTCATCTGGTGTGGACATTAGGAGCCATCTTAATTGGTTGGAAGGTTCGTTGGAGTATGAATCAGAATCTGAATTTTCTGATGGCGGAATGTTGTCTCCGGAAATTTGTAGGGGTTCTGATCCTGACAACGATTTCACATTGGTTCGTGTTAGTCCTAGCATTAATGTGGCATCTCGGGGGAGATGTTGTGGGAGATTTCGTGGAAGAGGTAGTCGTCGATGCTAATTTCTGTTGCTTCTTATGCTTAGACTTTGCTATCTTTTCGGGTTTCTATTAATTGTTTATGTTTTGAGGGGATGATTGCGGTGCAGTTAGGGCTATGATGTGGTTAGGGCTCGTGTCCCTGTGGTTTTGCAGTGGCAACCTAGGGCTTGGCTTTTTGGTTGCTAATTACCTTACTGGACGGTCCTGCGTGGCTTCAGGGACGCTGGTAGCTCTGGCCGTTTGCTGAGCCCGCTCCTTTGGTTGTATTTTTCAGGTATTGTTTTGTTTTATTTCCTACATTGTTGTATCCTTTGCTTTTATCAATATATATATTCTGTTTAAAAAAAAAAAACCGATTACAAATTAAAAAAAAAATAAAAAAAATAAAAAAATACCAGCCGTATGATGGAAAACTCCCAATATGTCTATGATCTTCTCCTTATTTATTGCTATGCCACATTCAAAAAATTATAAATAGACTCTCATTCTGAATATTATGAAAAAACAATAAGCATAACAAGCGTCATGTGTGTCTATGAAAAGTCATAATAATAAGGATTCACATATTTACATGACATGAAATGAATTGTTTGGCCTTTTCATATATATACCATCTCTCCCACATTACAAACCTTCATAGAGGACATACTTCATAAAGGTGGGCTTGTGATGAAGAGATTTAACTTAGTACAAAGTCCTAATGGGGCTTGTGATTTATTCTCCTGCTCATAATTTAAATATAAAAAACTTATCTCGTAGGAGATAGCAAGATCAACGAACACTTTTGAGAACCCTACCATGTGCTGAGCGAGTCAAACTCTAGATAATTCATTCAAGCCTTCGCAGCTTTATCAAACACATCTTGCTATTTTCTAGCAAAAATTTGTTCCTTTTGCTCCCGCTTAAGGGACCAAATAATAAACTTTCTATTACCTATCCCAGTACACTTCAAAAATATCATCAGCCATGCAAGCAAATAAGTAGGAAGTACGTGATTCAGGATAATTTGTGCAATACTGCGTTATGTACGTAAAGCTAGCTGATCCTTATTTTTGTGTTTCTCATTAATAGCAAGCCTTAAGACGCTATAACACTAACGTCCAAGTTACCTATTAATTGACCGTTACATTTCAGTATCTAATAATGGAGTGGAGATAGTCCTTTCAAATCTAATGGTGCTAATTAGCTTCCATTGAACTGAGTCAACATCAGCTACGCGAATAGATTGGTTAATTAGTAGGTAAGAGATTTAACGAATGAGGGTTGGGAAGAATGAATCTATTCAGCGGATGAAGAAATTTCCAATGGCCTTCCTGAATAAGTTTTCTAACGGTGGTGCTGAGTCCACATCGATCCCATATAAATAGGCCAACCACTTGGCGTTAATTAGTAAAGAGATGCTTCACTTTTCCTATTGAGCAAAGGTCCCCAAACAAAATATTCCACTCAGGCTTTGAAAGCCTAAGTATAAGTTTATTATAAGAAGTATTTAGCAAAAAATAATTATATGGGGATATTGTAATCAAAATTTATTTTTTTTAAAATAAATGTAATATTAAAATTGATTAAATTATACATCTAAAAATAAATACAATAATTTTAAATCACTTTAAGATCAAAGTTTGATCGACCTTATTTGAGATTTAGACTTCGTTTAGGATGATTTTCTTACTTATTCTTAAAATAACTTTTTAGTACAAAATTTAAAAAGTTGTTTTAAGAAGCAGTAAGAAAGCCGTCCAAAATAAAGCCTTAGAGTCCGTTTTGCGATGGTTATAGCTTTGAAAAAGATTGTTATAAATCTTTTGAGAGAAAAATAATTTTTTTGGAAGCAACTATAACAGTAGCTAAATAGAAATTATGATTGCAATCTGAAAAATAAATAAATAAAAAAACTCTCCCAAATAAGCCTTAATATCTTGATAAAAATTTCCAACTAAATTAGAAGACCCCACAATATTAAAAAGTCAAACAGTGAATCTTTCAGAACTAACAAATCTTCAAGGCACCCGTTTGAGTGGCGGAAGGCTTTTATTTCCAGAAGGTTTTATATTTAAAATATTTATCCACCACTCATTTGCTTCTAACAGTTCTTCGTTGAAGAATCCACCAGCAAAGTCCAAGTCTTTCAGCCTTATTTCACATTGTATAAAAACTAAAAACAATAGAAACAAGAGATCCCATTTAATGAGCTCACAATGAGTAGCCATAGATAAGATCTTCATTTCCACCAACCGAGCTTCTTGACCTGTTCATTAATGAGTGGCTTGCAGAGCGTTTGGTTGAGCTTATTAGAAGTGACAAGCCGAAGTAGCTGAATAGAAAATCGAACCTTAATAATTAATCTTGATAGTATTGAGGATATCTTACTTGGCATGCATGAACAAAGGACGAGATGTTCACATGCATTGATCTTCTGGTGTTGTCATATTGTAGCTCTATAAAAAACTTCACTGCAAGCTTATTCTGGGAGTTAGTTTTGGAGAACAGAAGAAGATCCGGTGCTACGAGAAGGCAAGTGAGACAAACAGGCGACCTGTTATCATAGAACTGTTGTTCCGTGCTAGTGCCATAATAAAGATTGAAATTTGCATCTTATGATTCATTTGGAACGGTTTTTTTAGTAAGAAAATCGTCTCAAACAAAGCCTAATTTGCATGAAAACTATAATGTCAAAAAAAAAAAAAAAAATTGCGCAAATGAGGCAAAGTTTTAAATAAAAAATCCAAAAGATGTAAAATCATAGGAGTTGGCCTCTTCCAAAATAGGCCTACTAATTTCTTTCAAAATTTTCTTATCATTTAAAAGCTAAAAATTCTCATTACATATTAACATTATTTAAAGAGTTACAATAACTATCATAATTCAAAAATAAGGAAAAATTTTGGGAAGAAAAGGGACTTGGTGGGTATAATTGAGGAAGGTGACAACCACATTCATTGATTCATTTTATCTCTATTAAATGGCTAACACACACCCTAAAAAATTCAAACTTTCTAAATGTTACGTTTGAATAATATTAAAACTCTAATTTAAATTTTTTTTTTTGAATGTACTCTTAGTTTACAACTATTTAGGCTCTTGGGCTCTTATATTTGGACCTTTAACTTCATATTTTTTATTTAATTATTGTGCTAAATCAATCTTTCACTAATTAAATTATCTTAATTAATTATTTTTAAGCAAATCACTGTCTTAATTTATCTCTAAAAAAAATCTCTCTCATGTGTGTGTTTCGTTTATATATATATGTATGTATGTATGTATTGAACTCTTTGGCAATCTTTTTTTTTTCCTTAATGGCTTCCCTATGAATTAGGCTAAGTGCATCTCTATCATCATGTGATCATTATCCAAGTTGCATGTTCAGTGTCACTTGACCTTCATTTATTGTTTATCTAAAATGTTAGCATAATTAAAAGGTCCGCACACACAAATTCATCAACTAAAAACTAAGAGACTAATTCAATTGAGTATTAATCTAGCTTGGAAGTGGAGTTCTATGTGATTCAAAAACATTCAACTTTATCTCATTATCATAATGGGACAAATAAAAGTGTTATGAACATAGATAAAAGTTAGTCATGATTGACTCTAAAATTGTTGAATTTACTTTTAAGTGGGTATAAATTTTGATAATAAAAATAAATTTTAAATTATTATCTTAAAATAATTTCAATAATTGTTAGATTCCAAATATTCTAAGAGAATTTTACTTTTTATGCCTCATAATATTTAAATTTTGAGAATTATGCCTATTATTTTATTTATTAAGAAAATTTGCCTAAAAATTTTGTTTGTACCAAAATATTCCTAGAATTCGAAGGGACACTATAGTTATATAAGCAACTTTTTGCATAATAGATTGATTGAACATTTCGATTATCAGTCTCCTTCTCTAGCAATTCTCATTTTGCGAGAGATGATTTTGTGGCAAAGTTCTAATGTAATGTTTCCAGTCTCTAGTTGCCAATGGTTGTCATTGAAGATAAGAGATGTTTAATATTCCATCTCTAACAATGTTATATGTTTACAAGTTGAATATGAAACCTAGCTAGAAGGATATTAAATATCATATTACTAACTTCAAACATTACTAAAAACTTATTCTGGCTATGATTAAACATTCTTTGAAGTTCATCCAAAGTTTGTTTATATTTCTGGCCAAGAAAAGTTCACATTTATTCTTATGCACTGCCTCTTTTGAAATGGGCTCATTTGAGTTTTCTTGCTTAAGCATGCAAATATATATGCTCAAGACACATATAAAGTCAGAGATGTGATGGAGAAAAAATTTAAGCAATTTAAGATATTAGAGGCTAATGACATCATTTTGTTGAAAATGAGAAAATGAGATGTAAACAGACAAGATCATATCTATAGAGAAGCATTACATTGCTTTATGTGAATGTAACACTAATTTTAATAGATGCATTACTAAAACCAATGCAAAGCTCAATGGTTTAAACTTATAATTATAAATTAAAAACACGCATATTATTGCTTAATTGAAATGATTTTAATCCCGATAATTTTAAGTTGCATATTTTATGTTGATATAAATATAACTGTGATCAAATTTAAGCTCATTATAAAGATTTAGCTATTATGCTGATATAAATGTGATCATCAAGAGCACTTTTTTTAGTGATATAAATATTGTGACTGTGCTCAATATATAATTGTAGAACAATATTATTACTAATATAATTTAATATAAAGTTTCTTATTAAAATTTTATCCTTGGTTGTATTTTTTTATTATTATTTTTTAAACGACCACCACATATATAGATCAAGACAAGTTACAACAAAAAGACCCCTCAAAGGGCCACATCAGATGCTTACAGTCAAAAACAGCAAAACCAAAGAAAAGAGCAGAATAATAAAGGGTGATATCAACGGACTCAGACCAGGATTGGGTTGCCAGGGCGGGGCCATCCACTGGTAAAAAATAAAATCGAAGGGCCTACCAGGTTGCCAACCAACCCTGACCGTCCATGACCCTTGCAGCCTTGCTGCTTCCTCATCATCCAAATCGAACCAATTAAAATGGCCAACCCACGAACCAGAAATGCAAACCATAGCAGCAACCAAAATTACACTTAATGGCAAATAAAACAAATCCATTGCATCAACCAACAATCAATGACCACGCCTGCCCCTCCCACGAGATCTACCATGAGAAGCAGCTGGCACTAGTGGTTTATCACACAACAAATTGAAAGATTTACTAGGATCTCCATCACCAATGGATTCCACAGAATCAGAAAGAGACTCAGATTCAGAACTGTAATCATGAAGCCAGTCCAGGTGGACTCTAAGTAATCCTTCACATTATATAGTAATCCTTTAGGATCCATAAAAGACACTGAGACATCCACAAAATCATTATGCACAAAATGTTCATTACGAATGGGACTAGAATTACCAGAAACAACCACATTACACACTTCCTCAGTCAAATTATCCACAACAGCTGACTTAACTGGGACAATCAACTCCTCAGAATTTAAAGACTGACTGATCAAAATAGCAGCAGATCGAACAGACACCAAAGGAACCTCACGAGGATGGCCCTCCATACTATGGCAAACACGGGTGGAAATCAAATTCATACCAACATGAGTAAAAGGTTGAGCGTCGGGGGATAGAATAGTAGCAATCTCATTACCAAAAGCAATTCCAGCCACCTCAGTTTCCACAGCCATTTCCACATCTTCTAAACCGGCACCAACAGGGGGCTCACTAATAGACATAGGTTCCACCACTTGGTTAGAGCAGAGAGGAGAAAGAGTAGCACAGCCAATACCACATAAACTATAAATGTCATTATTCACAGCCAAATTGCCACTATCAGGAGAACAAATCGGTGAATCAATAGAGGGCAAATCAGCAACCACAACTGCAGCATTAATAATAACACTACACAACTCCCCTAGAGCCAAAGGAAACTCAACGTTAACCACATTATTATCACAGAGGGGAACAGAATTAACAATCGGGATAGAAGAGACAACAGGGTTAACAGAAATCACTAAGGGTTCAGAAAAAGATTCCACCGGCAGTGGAGTCGATTCCACAGCCAGCCGCAAATGCAGAAATAACTTAATACATTCCGACTTCTTATGACCCACAGCTTTACAATGCTGATAGAAATTGGGCATACATTCAAAAATAACTCTCTGAACGTACCCAAGTTTCTCCAGACCCAGCCAAACAGATTCAGGGTAAGTTTTAGAAATGTGAATTTCTACAAGAATACGGGCAATTGAAGGACGTGAACCAACAGCCGTGGCGTTGTCGGTGTGAATCGGACGGCCAAAAATAGACCCCAGCCCAAAAAGAATCCGAGGAGAGAATAGGTGAGGACATAAGCCCGAAAATGAGATCCAGACAGGGACAATCGGCGACTCCTCCGAAAGGTCAAGGAGAGGCGACCACTTAATTACTTTCAAGAAACAACCAAAAACGAAATAAGAACGATGCGCAAAAACCCTCCCATAGTCTAGATCATTCGAAAGCTTGATCAAGACATTAGACTGATCCAACAAAGTTACAGAGAAATCACCGGATAATTTTATGTTGAAAAAGAACCTACGGATCGAATCCAAAGCTGACCGCTTAAGCGAAAATTTCCCCACCAAAGTAAACTCAAAAGGTTTTGCAAGATGCAAAAATTCATCTTCCGAAAACCACAAAGCCGGCAAACCCCGAATCGTAGAGACACGAAATTCCGGAAAACTCTTCGAAACATCGGAACCAGACAACACCTCTTTGAAGGATTTGGAATGCTTACACTCAAGAAAGCCAGGATCCGACCTTTTATTCGCCATGAAAACGAGAGAGCCGGAGACGGAGACGAAGATGAAGGCGGCTAGGGCAAAAGCATTCCAATCTTCGTGAAACACCGACAATATGATCCTTGGTTGTATTTTCTTTAATGTTACATTGTTGTGATTTTATTCATGTTCGGACATTAAATGAACATTATTAAAAAAATTATATATTTTTTTTAAAATTATTTTTCAAATCATGTTTGAATCTTCATCAGAATTTTTTATTTTAAATAAAAACAATTAATAATTTATTCGGATTCGAATAATATTTAATCATTAATTGAAATATTTAACGTGTATGATTTTAATCTTAATTAAATGTTATTGAATCTTATAAGAATATTATTCAATCAAATTTGATCGCCATGAATTGAAAAGAAAATAGTATGCGATTGAACAAAAAATTTAAAATATTTTTATAAAAAAAAAAATAGTGAATTATCTAATTCTGAGCATTATTAGACATGTAAAATCAACTTTTTTTGCTCTAATTCAAATTTGTCTTTTTTTTTAATCTTTTTTTTTTCCTCTAAACCAATAAAAAGCTCGCCTAAGATACGATTATACGAACACCTACGCCATTTTTCATAATTTTAAGGGCAGTTCCGTCAAAAAGGATCCAAAGGTATCAGTCAAAGACGCGACACAAGGGGCTACAACTGTCGAAACAAGGAGACGGCAAACTACGCCACTCCCTCTACTCCGATGTGACCATCCCCTCCATCTTCGCCTTTAAACCCTTTCGTCCCCCAGTACTCCTTGCCTCTCTCCAAAGAAGAAAACCAGAGCAGAGAGAAAATAAGGGAGGAGAGAGGAAATTTACCATTCACCTCTTCGTGGTGGTGGATATAATCGCAACAGAGGACGGTAAAGCTCATTTGATCCTCTAATTAGCTTCTAATATTCTTTATCGTTCTCAGTCGCACTCTCTCCCCATTCCTTGTTATTCATTCCATGATTTCTATGCAATTTTCTTCACAAACAAACTTCTTGGATTTTTGTTTTCTTCTAAAATGGTCGCTTCAAAATTCAAAGCAAGGAGAACCGTTTGAGTCTCCCAATATAATGAATATATTGCAAAAATGGCAGCTTTGTTCTTGCTGGGTTCGTAATTTAGCTTTCGTTTCTAATTTTATTGATCCATAATGGAAGGAAGGAATTTTCCTTATATTTACATTTTCATTTTTCTCCTTCTTTGAATTCTGTGGAGACTGGGGCGGTGGATAAGGACTCCTCCACTCTCGAGTGGATTTTTACCACTGTCACATCCATTGCTCTCTTCTTCCTCTTCCTGGAAAGCAGCGACCCGAAAAATCCGAACTACAAAAAACGAATATTTGCTCCTCCTAGTTTATCTTTAACTTGTGGATGGAATGGTTAATAGTTTTAGTAGAATGTTCATTTTAATGGGTTTTTACTCACCAGGAAACCATCTTTTTTCAGTGGAAGCAATGAGAACAAGGTTCGGCAAAAATCTTAAGGTAGAATTTCTTCCTTATTTCGAGCAATCTTGTGATCACTCTGTGAAAATTTACTCATCTCATGCTCCTAAAATTATTACAGTCTTACTCTTGGCCGAGGTCAGTGGTGCATAAATTTTTGAAAGGTCAAGACTTGAAGTTTAACGCAGAGTGCACGTCTAAGAGTATATTTCAATCACTTCCTCTGTTAATTTATTGCAACTATTACCTTTAGTATTCAATTAATTCATCTTATTCAAAAAGCAGGTGCGATTGAATCCCAACAGAGAACGAAGAGCTTCTCCAATAAAGATGATTCGCTCTTCATTTCAAAAGACTTATCTGGTACTCTATCTTTCTCTATCTACTCTGTTCTGCTCTGTTTCTTAACCATTTCGTAGTCCCATCCCCCCTGTCAACTCTATGCTCTCTGCAGTCCGTAGCGAAACAGGATTACATTCTCGTCTTTTCATTAGAATCTCTCTCTCTCTCTCTGTCTCTCTCTCTCTCTCTCTCTCTCTCTCTCTCTCTCTCTCTGACGATTTCTTATCTTTTTCCTTTCAGTGGCAGAGTGGTTAGAGAACAGTTGTGAGACTCTTAGGCTCGATACTTCCCCGCATCAGAGCGTAAGGTATGCAGTTATTTTCTTCCTCCCAAAGAAACGTCATTTCTGCCCAAAATCTAATTTTTTTTCTATCGCCGGCGACCACAGAATGTTTGTCGGAACTTGGAACGTTGGTGGCCGAGCTCCCGACTCCGATCTTAACCTCCATGACTGGCTAACATCCTGTTCCTCTTCTCCAGCTGACGTATACGTACTCGGGTAAGTTCTCCTCAATCCTTCTCGATAACAATGCCGAAAATTTCCCCGCCTAAACTTTATCCCTCCGTCCTAACTATTCTGACGACCGGCAGGTTCCAAGAAATCGTGCCGCTAAACGCCGGCAACGTCCTCGGGGCCGAGAACCGCGTTCCCGCCGGCCAGTGGCTCTCGCTCATAAGGCAGGCACTGAATCCTCACAGAAACGGACAAGCAGTTACGTACGACCCCATCACGTTGGAGGAAGCCGCTGAGGCGGCGCCGTGGACCGGCGAGGAATTGGGTGGCCTCGGGAGCAGAGACGGCTACAGGCTGGTCGCAAGCAAGCAGATGGTGGGGATCTTCTTGTGCGTGTGGGTTCGTGCGAGCTTATTGCCGCACGTGAGCAGTGTCCGCGTCTCGTGCGTGGGGAGGGGCATAATGGGTTACATGGGAAATAAGGTGGGTTCTGCTTTCCTAAAAACCAATTAGTAGTTAATAAATAATTAGACGTTAATTAATTATGAATTATGCAGGGTTCAATCTCAATTAGCATGACATTAAGGGGAACAACATTTTGTTTTGTATGCACTCATTTGGCGTCCGGGGAGAAAGAAGGTGATGAGGTGAGAAGGAACGCCGATGTGATGGAGATATTGAAGAAGACTAAGTTCAATAAGTCCAATTGCATCTTCTCTGATTCACCAGACACTATTCTGGAGCACGAGTAAGCTTAATCTCTTTTTCCTTTATAATTAAAAAATAATTAAGAAACACTAATTACTTTATGTATTTTTTGTTTGAATTGCAAAATTGATCTGATTTTCAATTGATGGTCCGCACAGTAAAATATTCTGGTTGGGAGATTTGAATTATCGGCTTGCGGCCTCGTGGAATGAGATGCTGGAGCTGCTTCTGGAGAAGGATTGGCGAGCGTTATTGGATATGGATCAGGTGAGTTGAAATTAAGTCTTTGTTTGAGATAATTTTATTATTGTTTCTTAAAGCAGTTTTTTAGTACAATTTTTTTTGACTTTCTTACTGTTTCTTAAAGCAATTTTCTAGTAACAGCTACTAGAAAACTGTTTTAAGAAGCAGCAAAAAAGCCTTCCCAAACGGGCAGTAAGAATTTGTTTGGGATGGCTTTCTTATTAATTTTTGAAGCAGTTTTTCTGTACTTGAAAGCTGCTTTAAGAAGCAGTAAGAAAGCAATCCCAAACGAAACTTAAGGCTTCATTTGTGATGGCTTTTTTCTGCTTCTTAAAGCAAATTTTTAATTAAAAAATTAAATTATTTATACTAAAAAGATGCTTTAAGAAGCAGTAAGAAAGCCGTCACAAACAAAACCTAAGTGTCGGAATTATAAGCATATTAGCTATAGAAGTTGTGATTAATTAATGAATTGATGGCAGCTTAGAAAAGAGCAAAGAGGAGGCCGCGCCCTGGGCGGATGGGAGGAAGGGAAGATAACTTTCCCTCCCACTTACAAATACGCAGCTAATTCAGACTCCTACGCCGTTAGAACAGCTAAGACCGGTGGCAAGCGCCGCGCACCTGCTTGGTAAATATTTGTCTTTGTGTAATCTTCTTTATTTTGGTAATAATTATGGGAGAAATTCTTGCTGAAGGAAAAGAAAATATTACCCTAGAGGCATAGAGCTAACTTCATCAAAATTTATTTATTTTTTTGACACTAAGATTTCGTTTGGAATGGCTTTCTTGCCGCTTCTTAAAACAATTTTTTAGTACAAAAATTAAAAAAATTGTGCTAAAAAGCTGTCAAATGGATTATTGTGATCCATAACATTTGTGTTCATTTTGTATCATTTTTCTTGATTATTCGTATACCTTCATTTATTCGCATTTATAAGTTAATAACTCTCTTCTTTTTGTTCATCAAACTCATCATATCATCTATATCATAATGAGAATTTTGAAGTAATCTCCGTCATTTAATGTAACAGAGAAATCATCTATGGCCCATACTTTGATTGCCTCCCTTTACTTGTTAGTTAACTATTTCAAACATACTATTTTAAATGTATCAACTTAGTTCGATCTTTGGTATTGCTACCGCTTATCTTTCATTTTCAATTTTTTTGTTGACTTTAATGTTATTTGGAATTTTGAAATGGAAATATAAAATGTCAATGAAATAATTCTTTGGATTATTTTTGCGCAAAATCCTCAATTGTTATTGAGGATTTTGTCTCAAATTAGAGGGGAGATAATATTACGCAGTCTACTTTGATCTTTGGTGTTTAACTAATCTAAGAAGGCTTCTAATGTGATTTTCCTTGGTGGGCTTTCTACCTTTGTTAATGATCTTTTTGTGATTGCCTGTCATTGTATTATAGACTGTAGTTGAGGGCCTTCAACAACTCAAGTTATTTTTATAAGCAAATTTGAGGTGTTGACTTGTTTATTGTTTAATTCTAATAGTTTCTTCATCATTCATAAATATCCATGGCATGCACTTTCTTAATAATTATGTAAAGATCTTAATAAATTAAAACCAGCACAATAATATGAGAGTCATTCGTGCAAAGAGAAATAAATTGAATTTTTTTTCGTAATTATACATAGTTTTAGCGGCGCATCCAGCTTCTTTTTTCAGGGTGGACAAAAAATTTTTTTGCCCCCCCCCCCCCCCCCCGCGGCAATACAATGGGATCCTCCCATGCATAATTTACTTATTTTTTCCAGCAATTAAATGAATTGAAATTTACTAATGGAGGAGAAATTATTCCGTGTGGAGTCTGGATTAGAATAATCTTTCGGACCTGTAAGTGTACACACTGTTACAAATTTGTACAGAGTGTATTAATTTTTTGTACACACTATTTATATACAGTGTGTATATTCACAATTCAAATAATTTTTCCGTTCGAACTCTGCACGGAACAATTTCTTCTAATGGAGTTGTTGAAGCTAACTTAATAAACAAAAAGAGAAGAAAATCATTTCCATCTCATTTTTAGCTCTTCTTTTTTAATAATTTTTTTTATTGAAAATATTTTTTAATGTTCGAAGTTCTCTTAATTAAATTTTTTATCCATCTCGCAGGTGCGACCGCATACTCTGGCGCGGAAAGGGTATGAAGCAGCATTGCTACCTTCGCGGCGAGACCCGTTTCTCCGACCACCGCCCCGTATACGCCCTCTTCACCGTCGATCTCGACGGCTACTACGCTCCGGCGAGACCCTCCTCCGGCGGAACCTCGTCGGCGGCGTGGGGTAAGATCCAAGCAGAAGAGATGCTTTTGCTGACGAGAACACAGAGCTGCATACAGACCGTGACCCGGTTCTGACGTGTCGGGACCAACTGAACCGATTCGCGAGACCATTGACTTTCTTTCCGGAGCTTTTTTCCCCGTAAAGCAGGCATGAGAAGAGAGAGAGAGGCAAAGACGGTAAAGAGAAGGCTACAGCAAATACTAACAAAATTTTTTTCTTTCTGTCACTCGCTGGGGCCACTTACAGGTGGCTGCTAATGGCCAACTGGTATAAAGAACGAGGGATCGAAGTGTAAGAGACGAAGAGAGAGAGAGAGAGAGAGAGAGAGAGGGGGAGAAGAATGATGCCGTCATGATCACGAGCTAATCATGGCCGTGCAGGCGTTCATGGACGGTGTAGGGGGGAAGTGCATATTTTTGATGTGGAAGAGATAGGTGAAGCTGTATGAGTTTAATATGTACAAATATTTCAGTGTATATTACTGAAACGGATATGACAAGCATAGCTTTTGTTTTGATGTTTAGGATTCGATTTACTGTATAGGGAAAATTTTCATATTAAAATATTCTGATAAATATTAAAAATATCTTAAAACTGGAATGATTAATTAATTAAATTTTATATTATATTAATTTAATAAACTTGAACCTCAGTTTGATTAAAATTCTGACTCAAATATTTTGACTTGATGCGCCCTAGCAAATGTGTGCTCTTTTCGATTTGGATTAGGGTTGGAAAGTAGCTGGGAGCCTGGGAATAGTGAGAGCTAGGTGGAGGGAGAGGATAAAAATAAATAAATAATTAATTAATTAAAAATAAAAAAGTAAAAAATAATTTTTAAAAAAAAAGGTGGAGGGAGGGGACCGGCTGGGGGCGCAAAGATGGCTATTTAAATGGGCTTCAAGGCTATTTCTTGGGGAAAGATTTTCATCTTCTTGGATTTGAAAATTTGGGAGAAATATAAATTTATTTTATTTCATAATTTATCTTTTGTTTAGTTTTATTGTGGTTCATAAGTTATCATTTTTTTCTTATTGCGCTTGAAACATTCACGGCGATTGAGAGATAAAGAGCTTAACATCTTAGAATTTAAGGAAGATCCAACACATAAATAGAGAAGAGTGCAAGTCATAAGAATCACCGAAATTTTTACGTGAAAAATCCTGAAAAGAGGAAAACCACGTGGCCTTGAAAATTAATCCACTAGTGTTTGTCATTGATTTCAAATGATGTCCTTCATCAGAGATGGTTTTGGCTCAATATAGCAAATATACATCATATAGAGCAAATTACATTGTTCGAGTTGAAAGTATTTAGTGACATGAGAGTTATTCTCAAAAGAACGTTGACATGTTTGTTTAGTTGGTAGGACCATAGTCAGACGATGGAGGTTAGAGGGACCGTAGTCAGGCAACTGAGGTCGGATGGACTGTAGTAAGGCAACTGAGGTCGGAGAGTCCGTAGTCAGACAACTGAGGTCGGAGGGATTGAAGGGACCATTGTCAGATGACCAAAGTTGGAGAGACTGTAGTTGGTGGGTGACGGAGGTCGAAGGGCAGTTGTCGGCAAGCAATGGAGGTCAAAGGCCTTACCATGGTTGTCGGACAGATGTCTGACGGCGATTGTTGGGTAGAGGTCCAACAACGATCGTCGGGTAGAGATCCAGTAGCAGTGGACTAGTGGCTAATGTTTACAGGCGGTGGTCGAGGTAGAGCTCTGGGATACTTCAAGCTTGAGATCTCTCTTGATTCTTTAGCCAAGGGTCTTATCCTCCAAAAGTTATAGTCCCCTTTCATGTGGGAAGAGGGGATCCATTTATAAATTTTTAGAGTGACATTCTTCGTAAATATAGAGAAGATCAAGAAAGAAAACCAGTGTACCATCGAACGGCCCATATCAATCGATTCCCACGATCAAAGAGCATTTGTTTAGCATTTAATTATGTGTCATAATGATGGATTCCTCTTGCTTAGCTGGTTGATTCGAATATATATATGTTATATTTTGATATCATTTGGTTTTTCAATTAATATTTTTAAGCTTTCAAATGTGTTTCAGTTCCTCGATTTGTACCCATTAGAGCTCGGATTGAACACTTTTTGGTGTCGTTGGGTTTGTCTCACTGAGTTGCTCAATTTGACTATAAGATTGTTAAAATTAGAATTCATATGATCTCAAATTTAATTTTAGAATTTTTGAACTTGAATATGCCTTGAGATTTAATTTGTGCTTAATTAAGGCAATTTTTTAAGACGTATCATTTTCATTGACAATTATTTTATGAAATACATTGGATGTGTGATAGAAAGTGCCCCTCAAATTTAAAGAAAAATTTTAAATGATGATGGTGAGACATACAATGTTTTATGGTGTAGAATGTTGGCCATTAACAGACAAACAGAAATTAAGTACAAATAAAGATGATAAAATGGGTGAGTTGCTTTACACTGAGAAACGGAAAGCAAAACAAGTATATACATGAAAAAGTTGGAGTAGCTCTAGTGGCAATTACTATTAGAGTGAGTTTGCTTTTGATTTCTTGGTCACATAGAACATCAACCTTTCGATGACCCGGTTATGAGAGTATATGTATTAGATCTGGCATATGTTAAGAAAGGTAGAGGTAGACCTAAAAATACTTGGTTAGAAATTATTAGAAAAGACATTTTTAAACTAGATTTGAATAAGAAATTGATTGTTAATAGAACAAAATAGAGAAAAAAGATTCATGTAGGTGATCACGGCCATGTAGTAGGATAAAAATTTGATTTTGTTATTGACAATTCTACTAAATCTTAGTAAAAGTAAAAGTATACAATTTTTTTATTGGATCATTATCGTAATATATATATATATATATATATATATATATATATATATATATATATATATATATATATATATATATATATATATATATATATAATTATTAAACAAATGACAAAAACAATATCTTTGAACTCATTTTCAATTGTCTTTCCTCTTCATTTTATTTCTATCAAATCATTAAAAACAAACACTACATAGCCTACAAATTTATTGGTTAATTTTTGTAGAAAACTGTCATTTGCTTTTATGAATCCAAAGTTTTAGTTTTGATAATTACGCTTCCAAAGTTGTAGTTGTAATAATCCAAAAGTGTGAAATGAATTTGTTTGAAAAATATGAAAATTCTAAAGTAGAGTACTGTGGTGTTAGGCCACTAACAATATTATATTGTACTATTTCAAACTGAACCGTGCTTTTTTTTTTTTTCTTATATTTTATATTAAATTCCCAACAAGGATTAGAAGATGAAAAAGACTTGTAGCATAAATCATAACATTATCGAAAGGTAATGGTTACCAACCCCAATAATAAATCAATAAAGGCCAAAATATTTTGCAATAAACGCCAACCAAAAAAACATAACTAATAAATAATATTATACAATTGATGATATCAACATAAACATACCCATAAAAATCCAAATTACTAACTACTCAAATAAAAAACAACCATGGTGATACCTTCATTAGATAATAAAAATGTTGGCTTATTTTTCCTTATATTATTGTGACTTCTTCATTAGGTAATACCTCAAGGTGAGTATTTTGTCTTTATTTGTGATGACTTTTTTATTATTTTTTAAAGCAATTTTTTTAGTAAAAAATTATTATTTTTGCACTAAAAATTATTTTAAAAAGAAATAAGAAAGCCGTCTTAAATGAAGCCTTTGTCATCTCAATAAAGTGTGTAAATCTTAAACCTAAATATTTGATAATATACCACTAGGATATGACCCAATACTAAAATTTATTGTGAAAGAACATAATAGGACTTACAACTTGAAATATAAAAAAGCTAAGAAATCATGATATTTGCCTTACAATATCTTCTAAAAGAGAACAAATTAGACCTTCCTAAACATTTTAAAATTCATGATATTAGCTCTAAATGCAAATACAGAATATGACTGATTTGTTATTAATTATGAAGTGAGGCTTATAATATTGCTATTAAAGAAAAGCCAGCTCTACTATTTTGACAAAAGTGTGCAATATTATAAATTTTATTGAGTTATATAGTCCTAATGTGAGAGAAATATTCATTTATAGGCTTAACTTGTAATGCTTGCACATTCATTTATCAACCATAGGTATTTATTAATTTATATCAAGCAACGCCCATATGAAAAAGATAGTCAATCAAATATTGGTTATACATCCATGGAACATAAAAGGAGATTATTATTGATTATTTTGAAACTATTTTCTTAAAGAGAAGTCAAGCTTTAGTTTTACTAAAAATTAATTTTTGTAATTGATTTTAGATTGCTTAAATATTATGATAGAATATTTAAATTTTAATATTACAATAGTGATCTATATCATTCATAATACATAAAAAAACAAATAAAATATTGGCAACTGAAGTAAAGCAACATAAAGCAAACAATCATATATCGATAGATAATGTTTAGAAGCAACAAGCAGAACCTACTTAATACGACCTAAATCTATATTTTAGGCAAAAATACAAGATATTATGTGGGATCTTCAAATTGAACTCCACCAAGTTCATATAAAGACATCCATCATCTACATCATCCAACATTATTGCAAAGCTCTTCTTTACAATGAATATATAATTAAAGAAAAAAACATGTTGAGCATAAAAAACTATACATAGCTTTTCTTTGAATATCAATGGGCCTAATACATTTACTTGTTAACCAATATGTTGTGCCTTCAAAGCACAATAAGAAAAAATGAAATAGAAAAAGAAACATCAATGTTATTGTAAACATAATTACAAGCAAATAATATCACCAACCCATCATTATATCACTCAATCATACAAGTGATAAAGAAATATAGTCTAAGATACTTCCTAATCATTGGATGCCTAAGAATGTGTTTATCAAATATCTAGTATGTGCAATGCCAATGCAATAACCATATATTTGAGAGCTTACAATTTGTCTCCCTCATTAGTGTTAGTTTCAAGTTCTTCCAATAAAAGAATATGTGCCTTATAAATATTTTATATGTATGCTTTTTCATGATATTTAAAATCTAGAATATCTATGATTTCTTTAAGGATTATAATCGTGGAGATTCTAGGAATGGAAATAGTTGGTGACATCGATGATAAATATTATTATATCAATAGAATTGGAAATAGTGCATGGGGTGTAGAACCTTTTGATCTAAAGCTATGAGACATCTTCTTCTACTTTTCCAAAAGTAATGCACAATGAAATATTTCTTTTAGATGATGGCGATCCTAAAGCTCAACATTATTCCTAATCTAAGCTATAAGAGCTATAAGAACCTCATTAACTAACTTTTAATTAAAGTGTGGTTGGTCATAGCAACTAGGTCCTCACAAGTGTTCAGATAATTAATCACATATAGACTCTCTTTTCTTAAGATCATGTTTGGGTTATAGAGTTTCTTATCATACTATATTGGACTTTTTTTTCTCAAGTGTCTTCTTTATATCTAGCCATTTGAGGGTAGCCCTACCTAACCTTTCATCCTTTAACAAGCTTCTTTTTAACAAAGGCCACTTTCTAATAAAAAACCAAAATCATGCCATTCAAATAATTCATCTAGCTTCAAGTGCAAAACTATTTTAGTTAATTTTTTAGTCATAAATTATTATAATTTCACATATTGGGGTGATAAGATAGCTTACTTATACACAATTAAAATGATTAATCAATTAAATCAAAAAATTAAGCTTAATTAGAAAATCTATAAGTAAACATATTTTCCAATCAAAGATTATTTTTATGATTAGGTTCAATCTTTATGAAATGCATTGTATGGTATGATATGTTTATATTGAAATAAATTAACAAGATAAATTTTTATTAATTATAATGTTCAAGTTTTAAGCTAACTATACTATATAATCCCTATATTAACACATCATATATTTCATAATTTAATTATTAAATCACACATTTTAAATCAGTCAATATTTATGAGCATATTTTAAATTATTCGTATCATGTGATTATGAATATACACAATAATAAGCTAGTAGTTTGAATTTGAAATTTCAATCAGTATTAATTGAGAATTTGATTGATTGGAAGACTAATTGACTATTAATATTATATTATTATGAATGTACCTAAGAGTCCCAAGAAGATTCCAACACTTAAACAAATTCTAAGAGAAAAAAATTTTAGAGGGTGGAAATCTATTCATACATTTATAAATTTGAATATTTGACTTTTGAGATCTTTATATATATATATCTTTATATATATAGATCTTTATATATATATATATATATATATATATATATATATATATATATATATATATATGTTGCGTCCAGGAGTATTCGCGGAGGTAGAGAAATATAAGATTTAACGTCTTAGCGTTGTACGAAAATCCGGCACGCAATCAGATAAGTGAGAGAGGGCCTAGCATTTATAAGACACCAAGATTTTTACGTGGAAAACCCCTGAAAAGGGGGAAAACCCACGGGGCCTAGCCCAGCTTGAATGAATCCACTAGTATTGCAGTCGATTACAAATGAGGCCCTTCTTTGGTGGAAGGCCTTAGCTTGATGTACATCTTATGGAGTACATTACATGATGTAAATACAAAGATCTACTCTCGACGTATTCGCTTTGTTAGAAGGACTGCAGTCATCGGGCGACGTAGGTCAGGAGGACCGTAGTCAGCTGGTGACGGAGGACTGTAGTCGGCGGGCGACGTAAGTAAGGAGGACCGTAGTCGGCGGACGACGGAGGTCGGAAAGAATGTAGTCTGCGGGCGACATAAGTCAGGAAGACCGTATTCAACGGGCGACGGATGTCAGAAAGATTGTAGTCGGCGGGCGACGTAAGTCAGGAGGACCGTAGTCGGCTGGCGACGGAGGTCGGAAGGACTGTAGTCTGACGACGAAGATCAGTAGGACAGCGTCAGGTAGGAGTCCAGCAATGGAAAGAAATGCATCTTCGCATAGACGTTCAACGAAGTCCGATAACCGGTAGAAGTCCGGCGTCGGGTAGAAACTTAGCGAAGAGTGAAGGTCCGATGTCGGGTAGAAGTCCGACGTCTTTGATGGCAGAGGAGAACTCCGTCTTCACTTGGGCAGAGTTTCGGCGTCAGGAGGGAACTCTCTTGTAAATTGGGAAGAATTTCAGCATCTCATAGAAGTTGTGCAGAATTCCTGCGTTTCCTGAAAATTCGGCAGAGTTCCGGCGTCTTTAGGCGGCAGGAAGAGCTCCGGCGGTGGTCGAGGAGGTGAGGAATCTCCTTTTCCCCTTTCTCCTCTTCTTCTTCTCTCTCTTCCCCCCCTCCCTTGGTGTAGAATGAGGGCTCTATTTATAGTTTTTCTGGAGTGGCATAGCCTGTAAATAGGCGTGAGATCAAGGGCGAACTGGGAGTGGTTTGAATGAACGGCCGATATCGAATCATTTGATCATGCACCGTTCATTGAACATTTGAAGGCCTTAATGATGTCGGAATTCGATGATCTTGGGCTCGTTGGATTCGTCTCGTCGAGCCGCTCGATTCGAGTATAAGTTCGTCAAAATCAGAGACCGTTTGGTAACTCAAATTGCGGTTTGAACCTTCCAACAGTGCTTCGAACCTTTGATTTGGACTCATTTGGGCTCGGATTTGGTTGATCTTGGTGTCGTTGGGTTTGTATTTCCGAGACGCTCAGTTTGACTGTAAGCTCGCTGAAATCGGAGTTCATATGCTCCCGAAATTAATTTTTGAAGTTTCCAACTAGGTTTTGCCTCGAGATTCGTGCCCGATTAAGATAATTTTGAGATGACGTATCAGTTGCCCCCCTATTTTCGGACGTCGAAGCTCCAGGAGTCCGAAAATACTTGTTCTGAATTTTACACTGGCTGAATCGCAAAAATTTGCGTTCCAAAAATAGAACACTTGTACAAACTTCACCATAGAGGCCCCGTTGAGTTCCGAAAGTGTCAAAATTGAGTCCGGAACGTCGAAAAACGTGTCCGGAGACCCAAAAAAACGTCCGAATCGGACCGTCCGGCCCAAAAATCGGGCCCGGAAACGCGTAGGCGGCCGAACCGGCCGGACGGCCGGCTGGCCGCCGCCCGCCGCCGCTCGCCGGCGGCGGCATCCGCGGAACCGCGCGGCGCGGAAGGAACCGCGCGAACCGCGCGGTCTTTGGCCGCGCGCTGTTCCGCGCGCGGAACAGATCCGCTGTCGCGGATCGCTGGCGCCCGCGTGCCGCGGGCTGCCGTGGCCGCGCGCGTGTGCCACGGCTGGCCAGCCGTGATCCGGCCGCGCTGGCCGCGGATCCGTGACCTGGCCGCGCGAAACGGTGCGGCCGGTTGGCCGCACCGCCAATGTGGGCCCCACAAGCGCGAAATTTGTCCTTTTTTGTCATTTTTGGGTCCAAAAAATTCCGAAAAAATTCCAAAAAATTCAGAAAAAAGGTAGAAAAATAAGGAAATTACAAAACTGCAATAACTCCCTCCTATTCTCCTCAAAACCTATAAATAGGCTTCCAAAGTCTTTAGGAAACTTGCACCTTCTCCTCTCTCTCCCTCTGGCTCTCTGGCATTGAGGCTACCGCTATTTATCGCGTGGGAAATGTCCCTAGCTCGAATTAGCGCTCCCTCTCTGGTGCAGGAGTTACGGGATTTCTTCCTCTCCCTCTGGCTCTCTGACATTGAGGCTACCGCTGTTTTGCGCGTGGGAAATGTCCCTAGCTCGAATTAGCGCTCCCTCTCTGGTGCAGGAGTTACGGGATTTCTTCCTCTCCCTCTGAGCGGAGGTTTGCTGGCAATGGACGATCGAGTTGAAGCCCGTTAGTAGTCAACGATCGAGTGTGGAGCCAAAGGGGAGAGTTCGAGAATGCGTTGCAAATAGCATTCAAGCGAGAAGCCGATGGTGAGTAGCAGTCTGCCGACGAGGAGAAGTCCGACGACAATAAGAAGTCCGACATCGGGTAGAAGTACGGCCTTGGGCAGAAGACCGACGAAAGTTCGTCGACGAGCAAAAGTCCGATGTCGGGTAGAAGTCCGCTGATGAGCAGAAATCCGACGATAAGGAGAAGTTCAACATCGGGTAGAAGACCGACGAGAATTCATTGACGAGTAGGAGTCTGACGACGAGTAGAAGTCCGCTGACGAGCAGAAGTCTGACGTCGGGTAGAAGTTCAACGTCGGGTAGAAGACCGACGAGAATTCAGCGACGAGCAGGAGTCTGACAACGAGTAGAAGTCCGCTGACGAGCAGAAGTCCGACGAAAAGGAGAAGTCCTTCGTCGAGTAGAAGACCGACGACGAGTAGGAGTCTGCTGACGAGCAGAAGTCCGCTGACGAGCAGAAATCTGACGTCGGGTAGAAGTTCAACGTCGGGTAGAAGACCGACGAGAATTCGTCGACGAGCAGAAGTCTAACGACGAGTAGAAGTCCGCTGACGAGCAGAAGTCCGACGACGAGTAGGAGTCCGCTGACGAGCAGAAGTCCGACGACGAGTAGGAGTCCGCTGACGATCAGAAGTCCGATGTCGGGTAGAAACCCGCTGACGAGCAGAAATCCGACGACAGGGAGAAGTACGACGTCGGGTAAGAGTCCGCTAACGAGCAGAAATTCGACGATGCGTAGGAGTCTTCTGACGAGCAGAAGTCCGACGACGAGTAGGAGTCCGCTGACGAGCAGAAGTCCGATGTCGAGTAGAAGATTGACGAAAGTTCGTCAATGAACAGAAGTCCGACGACGAGTAGTCCGCTGACGAGCAGAAGTCCGATGTCGAGTAGGAGTCCGCTGACGAGCAGAAATCCGACGAAAAGGAGAAGTCCTTCGTCGTGCAGAAGACCGACGGCGAGTAGTAGTCTGCTGACGATCAGAAGTCCGACGTCGGGTAGAAGTTTAACGTCGGGTAGAAGTTCAACGTCGGGTAGAAGACCGACGAAGATTCGTCGACGAGCAGAAGTCTGACGACGAGTAGAAGTCTGCTGACGAGCAGAAGTCCGACGACGAGTAGGAGTCCGCTGACGAGCAGAAGTCCGATGTCGGGTAGAAGTTCAACGTCGGGTAGAAGACCGACGAAGATTCGTCGACGAGCAGAAGTCTGACGACGAGTAGAAGTCTGCTGACGAGCAGAAGTCTGACGACGAGTAGGAGTCCGCTGACGAGCAGAAGCCCGACGACGAGTAGAAGTCCGCTGACGATCAGAAGTCCGATGTCAGGTAGAAACCCGCTGACGAGCAGAAATCCGACGACATGGAGAAGTACGACGTCGGGTAGGAGTCCGCTAACGAGCAGAAATCCGACGATGCGTAGGAGTCTTCTGACGAGCAGAAGTCTGACGACGAGTAGAAGTCCGCTGACGAGCAGAAGTCTGACGTCGAGTAGAAGTTCAACGTCGGGTAGAAGACCGATGAGAATTCGTTGACGTGCAGAAGTCTGACGTCGAGTAGAAGTCCGCTGTCGAGCAGAAGTCCGACGTCGAGTAGGAGTCCGTTGACGAGTAGAAGTCCGCTGACGAGCAGAAGTCTGACGTCGAGTAGAAGTTCAACGTCGGGTAGAAGACCGACGAGAATTCGTTGACGTGCAGGAGTCTGGCGACGAGTAGGAGTCCGCAGTCGGGTAGAAGTCCGCTGACGAGCAGAAATCCGACGACAGGGAGAAGTACGACGTCGGGTAGGAGTCCGCTAACGAGCAGAAATCCGACGATGCGTAGGAGTCTTCTGACGAGCAGAAGTCTGACGACGAGTAGAAGTCCGCTGACGAGCAGAAGTCTGACGTCGAGTAGAAGTTCAACGTCGGGTAGAAGACCGACGGGAATTCGTTGACGTGCAGAAGTCCACTGACGAGCAGAAGTCCGACGTCGGGTAGAAGACCGACGAGAATTCGTCAACTAGCAGGATTCCGACGAAAGTCCTGCAAGGCAAAAATTCAGTGACAAGAGGAAATTCAACATCAGGTAGAAATTTAAATTTGAGGAGAAGTTAAATGAAAGTCCCTTGACGGCATTCTGGCGACGTTATCCAAGGATGTAAGACCTATCCAAGGTTATATGTTAGAGCATTTGCTTAATGTTGTTAACATATATTGGATCCACCAAATATGTGAGACCTATCCGAGGTTGTATGACTGAGCCTTTGCTCGACGACGTTAACCTGTATGGAAAAGATCGAAAGAATCCACCAAGGATGTGAGATTTTTCCGAGGTTGTATGTCAGAGCCCTGCTCGATGACGTTAACCTGTGTGGAAGAGGTCGGGAGAATCCACCAAGGATGTGAGACCTTTCCGAGGTTGTATGCCGGAGCCCTGCTCGACGACGTTAACCTGTGTGGAAGAGGTCGAGAGAATCCACCAAGGATGTAAGACCTTTCCGAGGTTGTATGTCGGAGCATTTGCTCGACGACGTTAACCTGTGTGGAAGAGGCCGAATCGGATCCCCCTGGGATCGATTTTACTTTGATTGGGAGGGGGCGAATGCCGCGTATATCCCGAATCAAAGGTGAAGAATGGTCTATTTTTAGACTGTTACTGCCTTTTTGAGGTCGAGGTTAAGACCTTGCCCGAGGAGTAGAAGTCCAACAATGGACTGTATAAAGCTTGTAATTGATTTGAAGTATCATTGCATTGGCTCGGATATTCATGAAATATCAACTTGATGTTGAAGGTATTAGAGGATCTATTTGACCATGGTTTGAGTCAAAGTTGCCCCCCAGTCCGCATCTGCTTCTTATGATATTGATGCTATGAGTGATCTTTTGAGATTGGAGCAAAAGTTGCCCCCCAGTCGGGAACCACGTTCCCACAGACGGCGCCAAACTGTTGCGTCCAGGAGTATTCGCGGAGGTAGAGAAATATAAGATTTAACGTCTTAGCGTTGTACGAAAATCCGGCACGCAATCAGATAAGTGAGAGAGGGCCTAGCATTTATAAGACACCAAGATTTTTACGTGGAAAACCCCTGAAAAGGGGGAAAACCCACGGGGCCTAGCCCAGCTTGAATGAATCCACTAGTATTGCAGTCGATTACAAATGAGGCCCTTCTTTGGTGGAAGGCCTTAGCTTGATGTACATCTTATGGAGTACATTACATGATGTAAATACAAAGATCTACTCTCGACGTATTCGCTTTGTTAGAAGGACTGCAGTCATCGGGCGACGTAGGTCAGGAGGACCGTAGTCAGCTGGTGACGGAGGACTGTAGTCGGCGGGCGACGTAAGTAAGGAGGACCGTAGTCGGCGGACGACGGAGGTCGGAAAGAATGTAGTCTGCGGGCGACATAAGTCAGGAAGACCGTATTCAACGGGCGACGGATGTCAGAAAGATTGTAGTCGGCGGGCGACGTAAGTCAGGAGGACCGTAGTCGGCTGGCGACGGAGGTCGGAAGGACTGTAGTCTGACGACGAAGATCAGTAGGACAGCGTCAGGTAGGAGTCCAGCAATGGAAAGAAATGCATCTTCGCATAGACGTTCAACGAAGTCCGATAACCGGTAGAAGTCCGGCGTCGGGTAGAAACTTAGCGAAGAGTGAAGGTCCGATGTCGGGTAGAAGTCCGACGTCTTTGATGGCAGAGGAGAACTCCGTCTTCACTTGGGCAGAGTTTCGGCGTCAGGAGGGAACTCTCTTGTAAATTGGGAAGAATTTCAGCATCTCATAGAAGTTGTGCAGAATTCCTGCGTTTCCTGAAAATTCGGCAGAGTTCCGGCGTCTTTAGGCGGCAGGAAGAGCTCCGGCGGTGGTCGAGGAGGTGAGGAATCTCCTTTTCCCCTTTCTCCTCTTCTTCTTCTCTCTCTTCCCCCCCTCCCTTGGTGTAGAATGAGGGCTCTATTTATAGTTTTTCTGGAGTGGCATAGCCTGTAAATAGGCGTGAGATCAAGGGCGAACTGGGAGTGGTTTGAATGAACGGCCGATATCGAATCATTTGATCATGCACCGTTCATTGAACATTTGAAGGCCTTAATGATGTCGGAATTCGATGATCTTGGGCTCGTTGGATTCGTCTCGTCGAGCCGCTCGATTCGAGTATAAGTTCGTCAAAATCAGAGACCGTTTGGTAACTCAAATTGCGGTTTGAACCTTCCAACAGTGCTTCGAACCTTTGATTTGGACTCATTTGGGCTCGGATTTGGTTGATCTTGGTGTCGTTGGGTTTGTATTTCCGAGACGCTCAGTTTGACTGTAAGCTCGCTGAAATCGGAGTTCATATGCTCCCGAAATTAATTTTTGAAGTTTCCAACTAGGTTTTGCCTCGAGATTCGTGCCCGATTAAGATAATTTTGAGATGACGTATCAATATATATATATATATATATATATATATATATATATATATATATATATATATATATATATATATATTTGAAATGTTGGCCATTAAAGAAGAAGCATAATACTAAGTTAAGTGTGGCAGAGATGAGGATACTCAGGTGGATGAGTAGCTCCCGTGATTCGAACCCGCGCCAGTCCCCCCTCCGCCTCGAACACGCGGTGGAACAACCACTTTGATGAGGAGTAAAATATGTCATGAATCAAACTATTTTAAATTTATTTATATAATTGAAAACTTAATTTAATTATTTAAAAATAAATAAATTAAAATATTTTAGTTAACTATTAAAAAATTATTAAAATTTATAAATAATTAATATAAGTTATTAATTTTATAATAAATTAATTATTAATTTTAGTAATTTTTTATATTATTATTTTTTTATCTTTTTATATTATTTTAAAACACTTTAAAATAAATTATTGAAGTTATTAATAAATTATTTATTATATTAAAATTGATTATAATAATTTATCAAATTATTTATTTCTAAAAAAATTTAAATCCGTCGGAAACTCTGCCAGAAAAAATCTGCCGGAAAATCCGTCAGAAATTCTGTCGAAAAAATCAGTTGAAAAAATTTGCCCTTTATCCGTCGGAAATGCGCCGGAAAAACCGCCGAAAATAATTCCGCCGGAACTCCGTCGGAAAATTCCGCCGGTAATGGGCAGTTTTCCTGTAGTGTTGTAATAGATTAGAATACATATAATAAAGAATTCCTTTTATGTTCTTGGCATCCTTGGCGTTCTGTTTCCATCAGCGCCCTCCCTATCTCCTGCTCCGATCATGGAGGCTTCTACTGTCTCGCAAACGGAAGACGTCTCTGCTTCCTCGTCCGATGAAAGCGTGTCAATCCAACTATCCTCCGACAACTATCCCATATGGCGGTCTCAGGTTCTGAAACTTCTCAATGCTAATGGGTTTGCCGCTTTTCTTCTTCCTTCGGCGTCCCCTCCCGTTAGCTACAAAATCCTCTCGGATGGCAGCAAAGAACCCAATCCCAAACATCAAGAATGGGTTCTTGTTGATCAGAATTTGGCGGCCGCTCTCAGCTCAACACTATCTCCAGCGATCTTACCTTACGTAATCCATCTCATCTCCGTCTCAATCGTCAAATCATTTGGGTTACGCTTGAACTCCGACTTCAATCGTCAAATCATTCTCGTGTCATCCAACTCAAAAATGAGTTGCATAATGTGCAGATGAAGTCTCAGAACATAATGCAATACCTTCAACAAATAAAAACCATCGTTGATAACATTGCCTCATCAGGTTCCGCCGTTGATCAAGAAGACGTTCTTCTTTATACCTTGAACGGACTACCCCCGTCTTACAATGCTCTTAAGACGACAATTCATGCGATGCAATCAACTATGGATCTTGATAGCCTCTACTCTCTCTTGCTCTCTGAAGAAATCAACCTTCAGTCTGAGGCGTTTCGACAGATCCAACTTGGCGACTCTTCTACGGCTCTTTACTCCAACAGAGGTCGTGGACGGAGAGGACGAGCCAGATCATCTTCTCAGCAATCTCGTCCCTCAAACTCAAGTATTCCTCAATGCCAAATTTGCAACAAAAAGGGTCATCTCGCACATAATTGTTGGCATAGACTCAACACCTCCGTCAATCCTCCTGACACAACTACTACAACTCCTTCTTCCCGAGCGATGGTTGTTGCAACTGAATCAGACAATCACGACTGGTATTTAGACTCAGAAGCGTCGGCTCATTTCACTAACTCCGTGGACAATCTTTCCCAAGCTACAACCTACAACAGTACCGATAACATTACCATAGGTGATGGCAGATCTCTCCATTGCGGACTTCGGCAATGGAATTCTGCCAACACCGTATCGTAAGCTAACTCTCAACCCCTTATTTCATGTTCCTTGATTATCACATAACCTTTTGTCTGTTTCTAACCTCACTCAAGATAATAACGTTTCTGTCAATTTTTATCCTCATGGATTTGACATTAAGGATATGACGACAAACAAAATACTTCTGTCGGGTCCAAGTAATCGAGGACTCTACCCTCTTCGCTCGGCCACCAAGAAGTTGCCCTCATCAATGGCACTCACAGCCACCTCTCAAGCTGCTTCTCTAAGGCACCAAAGATTGGGTCATCACCATCCTAGAATTGTAAAAGCCATTTTAGTTACTGATACATGACTGAAAATTCCGAATTCCTTTAAGTTTTGTTCTGCTTGTACGACCTCAAAAGGTCACAAACTACCATTTGCTAATAATACTCATCGTGCTACTATACCATTAGCTATTATTCATTCTAATGTTTGGGGTCCATCCCCGAATCCTTCGCACCAAGGTTTTCTTTACTACGTTATTTTTATCGACAATTTTTCACGATTTTATTGGGTTTTTCCGATGAGACACAAGTCTGAAGTTGTTGATATATTTCGGAATTTTAAAACGTGTGTTGAAAAACAAACTAGCTTTTACATAAAATGCCTTCGTCCTGACGGTGGTACTGCATACCTGAATTACAATTTCAAAAACTTCTTAACACAACATGGCATCTTGCACCAGACTTCTTGCCCCTATACCCCTGAACAGAACGGGCTGGCTGAACAAAAGCACAGACACCTTCTTGAAACAACTCGGTCCCTGATTCACACTGCTTCCATTCCTCACTCATTTTGGCCCGATGCTGTTTTGACTGCATCTTTTATTATCAATCAGATGCCCACGGTCACTACGAATTTTCAATCTCCCCTTTATCTTCTCTTTAACAAGAATCCCGATTATAAATTCTTTAAAGTCTTCGGCTGTGCCTGTTTTCTATGGGTGCCGCCAAACCAATGCAATAAACTTCAACCACGATCTCGCTCCTACGTGTTTCTTGGTTATTCCCACATTTCAAAAGGCTATAAGTGCTTAGATCCTACCACAAACAAAGTCTATATATCTAGACATGTCATTTTTGATGAGCTTACCTTCCCCTTTAAACAAACTTCTACCATTCCTTCTCAAAATCCGCACTCTATATCACCTTCCCTTCTTGTTCCTGCGTCCCAAACATTACAGCCATCCCCTACTACCACTCACACCACTTGAAATCTACATCCGGATAATTATGTTACTAGACCCAGGACCTCTGTCACAACTAATACTATCACTACTTCCTCCATTTCAGGAGATTCTACCCGTCCTCCAATATCCACGGAACCTGCTCTCTCTAATCTTCCTAACATCAGCAGTCCTCCCGCTGTAACTAAACCAAGCCACCCTATGACTACCCGCACTAAAAATGGCACACTCAAACCCATTCAACGTCGCAACCTACTTCATATTCAGGATTCTTCTCAGCTCACTAACTGTCAAGAACCCACTTCTTATACTGAAGCCAGCCAACATGTGCAGTGGAGACGAGCCATGGCAGACGAATTCCATGCCTTGCAAAAGCAGGGAACATGGGATCTTGTTCCTCTACCTCACAATACTCCCGTACTTGGTAGTCGCTGGACGTATCATATCAATCACAAAACTGACGGAACTATTGCTCGTTTCAAAGCTCGACTCGTTGCTCAGGGCAACCACCAACAATATGGTTTAAACTATCTTGAAACTTCCAGTGTTGTGGCCAAGTTTCAAACTATACGTATTTTATTAACTATTGCGATTACTAATGCTTGGCCTATGCATCAGCTAGATGTAACGAACGCTTTCCTACACGGCAACATCTCCGAAACCATATATATGAAACTGCCAAAAGGGTTTGAAGACGACCGCTATCCCGACCACGTCTACAAACTCAAGAAAGCGCTCTATGGCCTCAAACAGACTCCTCGCCAATGGTTTCAAACTTTTTCAGATTTTCTTTCTTCTCTTGGATTCACATCGGGCAAAGCTGACTCATCTTTATTCATCCTTCAAAAAGATACCAGCCAGCTCTATTTGATCATCTATGTAGATGATATTCTTTTAACAGGAGAACCCATATCTAATTGCTACTGTTACTTCTCAGCTACACCAAAAATTTGCTATGAAAGATCTTGGTTTGGTTAACAGTTTTTTGGGTATAAATATTACTACAACACCAAACTCATACATGTTGTCTCAAACTCAATACGCTCAATCGATACTGCAAACGGCTGGTATGAAAGATTGTAAACCGTTAGCAAATCCATGCTGCACCAAGTGCTCGGTCTCTGGCAATCACCCGGAACTGTCAACTGATATGAAACTCTACAGACAGCTCACCAGTTCCCTGCAGTACCTTACGATTACTCGACCGAATATATCCTTTTCTGTCAACCAACTGTGCCAACATATGCACAATACTGATTCCCATCATTTTAATTACTTCATCGCTTACTTTGATATATAAAAGGTGCCCTCTCACTTGGTTTACCGATTTTACAGGGACCAATGGAACTACATTCGTACTCAGATGCTGACTGGGCCGGTGACAAACACACCCGAAGATCCACTTCCGGCTACTGTACATTTCTCGGCAACACCCTTATCTCATGGAGCGTAAAGAAGCAACAGACCGTGTCTCGATCGTCGACCGAAGCCAAATATAGATCGCTTGCTACAGCACTTGTTGACATCCTATGGCTCCGTCACCTGCTACAGGACTTCTGCATTCCTCTGTCTTCTCCTACGCAGCTACACTGCGACAGTACTTCAGCTATCGCCTTAGCCAACAATCCAGTCTTCCACGCCCGTACCAAGTATATTGAAATAGATCATCACTTTATCAAGGATCACATTCAATCTCAAACTGTTCAAATCTTCCCGATTTGTACAAAAGATCAAGCCGCCGATATCTTCACAAAATCGCTCTCTACTCCGCGCTTTCACTATCTTTGGGACAAGCTGACAGTTCAACTACATCCATCAACTTGAGGGGGCGTAATAACACATACCTTATATACGCATGTACACAGGTCTTACCTGTCTACCTGTCTTCTAGACTTATTGTTCTGTATACCTACACTAGCTATGTAAAACTATATATATAGACCACTTGTAATAGATTAGAATACAGATAATAAAGAATTCCTTTTAGCACCATAAACAAATTAATAGTGTTGATTGCTGGTGTACTAATCAATCAACAAGTCATGCTCAAGAAAACCTATAGACCGAAGACTTTGATGACCACGTGGCTCTCATTTGCTCAAGGAGAAAAAATTGATGACATCTACTGGACAAATCAACATCATCCATTATTTAAAATATTTTAGATATATTTTTAATAGTAATAATTATTTGCAGGATTAAATTTTAAAATAGTCTTCTATTATTTATATATAATTGTTTTAATATCAAAATGTAACATTACTCTAATTTAATTCATCAGCTATATAAAATTGATTGTATACTTACTGGTCCAAAATAACATAAAATGATGTATTTGAGATTATGGATTTGTCCGGATCGAATAGTTTTAATTTCTACTATTTTTTTTAAATAGTTTTTTAGCACAAAAATTTTAAACTTGAATTTTTTGTATTAAAATGTTGTTTTTGAAAGAAATAAGAAAGCTATCTCATATGATTTTTTTACTATTTAAAGTAGCTTCTTAGTTAAAAAAATTAAAATTTTAGTACTAAAAAGCAGTCTTAAGAAGCATTAAAAAAGCCGCCCCAAACTAAGCTAAAATTAGGATCAATTTGGTAAAGTTGAGGCACTAAATTAAGGTTAATTTTATATTACAATTACAATTGAAGAGATTATTTAGAATAAAGTTTTTATAATAGAGGGATTAATGATTCACTTGGGATGGCTTTTTTAATACTTCTTAAAGCAACTTCTTAGTACTAAAATTAAAAATTTTATACTAGAAATCTGATTTAAAAATCAGTAGAAAAGCCGTCCCAAATAATGGAAGAGTCCAAACGATTTCTACTATTAATATATATATATATATAAAGTTTAAATCTTCATGTGAGGAAAAATTATCATTATCAACTAGAATTTATCACGACATCTATTCTCTTAATATCGCAGCTCGGTACTGTTCAATTTTGTTCGATACCGCGGCTCGGTACCTCCAGATTTGCATCCGGACAAAAAATTATGTCTGACGTTCACATATAATAATCTCTCACATTTGGGACGATTTTCTTACTATATTTTAAAACATCCTTTTTGTAGTACTAGCAACTAAATTTGTACTAAAAATCATTAAAAAAATAGTTTCAAGCCTAAAGTTAATTTTTAAAAATTATTTTAAATGTGGATGAAGCTGTGATCGTGTGGTTACAAAATTAATTATCGCTAATTAATGATTAATAATTACACTAACTGCTCCCCTTCATAAATTATTATTTATTTAACTTGGTAATATTATATTTGAGGTAGCTTAAATGTGGATAGAGGCCTAACAAGTAGTTAATTTTATTTTTTTGTTTTTATTATTGATTTGTGCTTGAACATACTAATCCTTAATAACGGATAATAATTACACGGAAGCTGCTCACCGTCCAAAGCTAATAATTAACCTGTTAAAAATTATTATCTATTTAATTTTTCTACATTATCTTTCAGATGCTTTAATGACACGTAGCTGTGAGATGTTTTGCTAGAGAAAGCATCTATGCCATTTAGAATAGGGGGGCAGCTGGCCGATGATTTTGTTTATAGAGCTTAAGGAAAAAAAAAAATTTTCCCACTAAAACATTCACATGCATTAGTAGTCAGTCCCATAATGATAAACTTCATTGTGCAAGAGTGACCACTTGGATGGATCTCTCTCAATCAACCAATCAAGTTCTTCTAGATTGATGTTCAGGTATCTCACCTACAACTTCTAAGAACTTTTTCATCATCGGTGTTACCCATACTTTTTTTTTTAAAGAAATTATATTAAAAAAACAACAGTGAAGGTTACAACAGCATAAAATAGAAGCTAACAGAATAAAAGACTATAAAAAACAGAAAGAAAAATAGAAGCTAAAAGCGAGCTCAGCAAAAGATCAAGGCTCCCAACGTCAAGGACGTCCCGCACGGACCCTCCAGAAAGGCGTAGATAGCGTCGCAACGATCCATCCCGAAAAAGCACACCTACGATTGCCACCAGCAAAAACGACCGGGACGCGAGCCCCGACCACATCATTGCTCTTAGCCTCACGAAGCCGCAAATCGAACAAAATAGCCGACAAATCCCGAGGAGAAACAAAATAACGAAAAGAAAATTCATCTTTTGCGTCGACCTCTCCCCCAAAATTTTCTGCGAGTGGCAATCTTTGAAGTACGCACAAGATCAAAATCATGGTCGGACTCAAACGTCTCCGAATCCAAATCAACATCCGACGAAGGTCGCAGTCACTAAAAAAAGAAGTAATAATATCTCGCTAAGAATATATAATCTCCTTCTCAAAACATACAGAAATTTTTTCTCTCTCACACATCTCCCTTCTTGGCTAACTTTTTTTTTTAAATCTCCCTTCTTGGCTAATTGTATTTATTTAAAACTAATTATATAAATATATGATATATCCTTCTGTCTCCTAAGTATCCCCATCTCTTTCTCGCACAGGGATACATGTCATCTTTTTTTTTTCCTTGTTTTTACAAGTATTATTATTCCTAATTAAACGTATTATGTTTTTAGTATATATTAATTAATCACGCATTAGGAGTTGTATAAGTTGGGATTAATTAGTGGAATGAAAGAATAAAAAAATATCGAATTCATAGCTTTATATAATTATTATGTGTCTCTATCATTTTTTAATAAAGGCATCAAAACTTTATGAAAGAATGAAATAAGATATATATATATATATATATATATATATATATATATATATATATATATATATTCAAAAACAATTTTGTTAATTTATGAGAAGTCGTTAAATTGTTAATTTAAATATTTAATGATGTTTCTAATTTTTGTTTGATGCGTGCTAAAATATACGCGGCGGTAAAGTTCGTAAATTTGCGTCCGAGCGTTGTACGAATATTCAACACACAAACAGAAAAGAGAATGAACACCAGAGTTTTTACGTGGAAAACCCAAAAAGGGAAAAAATCACGAGGCCTCGCCCAGTTGTAAAGTTCCACTAGTGTTTGTATGAAGTACAAAGGTTGATCCGTCTTACAAATCAAGACGATCAGTTTACAATCAACTTCTCACAAAGTTACAAAAAGTTACAAAGTTCTGCAAATTCCCGGCGTTCCCCGTAAATCCGGCAGAGTTTCGGCGTCTTCAGGCGGCGGGAAGAGCTCCGGCGGTGGTCGAGGAGGAGCTTCTTCTTTCTCTTCCTTCTTCTCTTCTTCTTCTCTCTCTTCACTTGAGTCCCCTTTGTGAAGAATGAGGGCTCTATTTATAGTTTTTCTGGAGTGGCATGGCTCGTAAATAGGTGTGAGATCATGGGCAAATAGGGAGTGGTTTGAATGGACGGCCGATATTAAACCCTTCGATCATGCCCCATTCGTTGGACATTTAGAGGCTTTAATGATGTTGGAATTTGGCAATCTTGGGCTCGTTTGATTCGTCTCGTCGAGCCGCTCGATTCGAGTATAAGCTCGTTAAAATCGAAGACCGTTTGGTAACCCAAATCACGGTTTGAACCTTCCAACAGCGCTTCGGGTAATCGATTTGGACCCATTTGGGCTCGGATTGGGTCGAATTTAGTGTCGTTGGGTTCGTATTTCTGAGACGTTTAGTTCGACTGTAAGCTTGCTGAAATCGAAGTTCAGATGCTCCTGATTTTAATTTTTGAAGTTTCCGATTAGATTTTGCCTCGAGATTTGTGCTTGATCAAGATAATTTTCTAAGAATACATCATTGTTAAAATTTTTAAAGTGACAAGACTTTACAATACTAAGGCTTGTTGTGTCCCGCAAATTTGCGGCGATAGAGAGATATAGACTTTAGCTTCTAATTTTGTACAAAGATTTAGTACACAAATATATAAGAGAGTAGAGGTATAGCGTTCACAAGAGATATCAAGACTTTTACGTGGAAAAACTCTGAAATGGGGGAAACCATGTGCCTTGCCTAGTCGAAATGAATCAACTAGTTTTGGTAGTTGATTACAAATCATGCATTTCCTTAGGGGAAGATGTTGGTTCAATGTAGCAAATGAATGGGGGCAAATTTTAATGTCGCCACGTAGATTCGGTGTCATATGTTGTAATTGAATACTGCATTGAGAATAAAGTACAATCTCGGAAGACTGACACAATATTTTTTTTAAACAAAACAGAACTAATATATTAATAAAACCAAAAAAGGTTACAAAAGCGGTTTAGCACAAAATAAAAAGAAGAAAATAAAGAGAAATTACAATCAAAGGTGGACTTAGTATTCGGCCGAGACTCCCAGCATCCCCGAAGTCTCACACGTACCATCCAGTAAGGTGAAGAACGCGCCCAAAATCCAACCCACTCGAAACATTCACCAAAGGTTGCCCCAGCAAAACGACAAGGATACGAGCCACAGCTACATCATTGTACAAAATCCAACATATCTCCAAGACGTCCAAATGAGCATAAAAACAATCCAGTAGAAATAATTGGAAAAAAGGACAGTATACATAAATTTATCTTCTTCTCCGGCTCCTCCCACGAAATCTCCCACGAGAAGCAACCGAGAGCACAGGTCTATCACGAACCAGAGTAAATTCGCTCCCAGGGTCAAAGCCACCGCAAAAGTCCAAAGAATCATCAGATTCAGACTCATATTCAGAAGAACCATGCAACCAATCCCCATGGTGCCTAATATCAAATCCAGTATTATCACCCAAACGAGTGACCATAGTCTGCGTGTCGACCAAATTAACAGGTACATTAACAAAAGTATTAGAACCCACCGAGTTTCCATTCAATTTAACCACCCGCACACACTCAGCATTAAATTCCACATTCACAGCAGAGTTATCTGAATACTCAACATCCAAGACAGGCACAACACCTCCAGAATTTTTAGAAACACCCAAAACAGGTGACGGAGTAACCAAATGAACAATCTCAGCCACAACAGGAGAACTAACCACATTATTGCAATTAATAACACCTTCAGGAATAATTAAAGTGGCAAAAAAAAACCCCAGCCTCAGTGCCAGGTAAAACAGCAACACCCAACCCATTTAAAGACTCAACAGCCAACGGCAAAGGGGAATTGATATAAACAGGAAAAACATTCGGTGCAACAACAGAAGGCAACACAGCATTAACATCGTCGATATTAGCAGAATCACTACCCAAAACCTCAGGCATTGAAGGACTAACAACATTTACCACATTATCCATACATAGAGGGATAGAATTAGCATTCGGATCAGAAGAAATAATAGGATTGACAGAAAGAACAACGGTTTCAGAAATAGGGGCAACCGGTGGGGCATCCAAATTCACAGCCGGCCGCACATGAGGAGCTAATTTATTACATTCCGAATTCTTATGTCCCACAGCTTTACATAGCTGGCAGAAATTAAGCATTCCTTCAAAAACAACTTTCTGAACGTATCCCAGTTTTTCCGGACCGAACCAAACCAAATCAAGGTAGATTTTGGAGATATAAATTTCAACAAGAATGCGAGCGACTGAAGGACACGAACCTACAGCCGTGGCATTATCAGTTTGAATTAGACAGCCAAAATAGATTCCAAACCAAAAAGAATACGATGGGAAAAGAGGTGAGGAAGAAGCCCCGGAAACGAAATCCATACAGGGACTATCGGCGATTCTTCCGAAAGATCAATGATAGGTGACCATTTAATCACTTTCATGAAACAGCCAAACACAAATTAAGAATGATGCATAAAAACCCTCCCATAGTCTAGGCCATTCGAAAGTTTGATCAATACGTTAGACTGATCCAACAAGGTAACAGAGAAATCAGCTGATAGTTTAAGGTTAAAGAAAAACCTACGAATCGAATCTAAAGATGGACGCTTAAGCGGAAATTTCCCCACCAAAGCAAACTCAAAAGGCTTCGCAAGATGCAAAAATTCATCTTCTGAAAATCACAAAGTCGGTAAACCCCGAATCGTTGACACACAAAAATCTAGAAAGCTTTTCGAACCATCAGAACCAGCCAACACTTCTTTGAAGAATTTAGAATGCTTACCCTCAAGGAATCCAGGATCAGACCTTTTAAACACCTTGAAAAAAGAGCTATCTGGAGTCGGAGATGACGGCGACTAGGGCAAATGCCCTAGCGAAAAGAAAACCCTTACAGACAATATTACTGACACAATATTCTACAATGACTTTAATATCAATATAGGGTTTTGGAAAATGATATTTCTATGATCAAACATAATGCAAATAATAGCATATCATCTCGAAAATGAACATGCAATTCTATAAAATTGTTTAAAAATAAAAATAGGATTTTGAAAATTTATCCATTCTTTTAATTAGACGTGCAAATGAGAATATTATATCATCTTAAAAGACAAACATAACATTCTTTATGACATCTAAAAGTAAGAATATGTTTTATAAAATTCATCATTTCTAAAGTAAAATATAACAAATAAAATATTATATTACCTAAAAAGATAATAAAAACATTCTTTACTCTACTGTCACGTATATTCTAGCCCGCAACAGTCCCCTTAATGAAGATTGAATAACAAAGACTGTTCCATCAAAATCTAGTCATGGCTGGAGATTAAGTATTAATTAGTCGTTGGGTAGATGTCTGAAAATGTTTGATTATTGAGAAAAGTTCCAACAAGAACCAATAAAGCAAAAGAGGACTAATATTTTTCTTCTCTTACCCCTCCTCTTTGTGTGAAGAAAGAGCGGTTTATTTATAGGTTTTTTGGTGTGACATAGATGATAGTAAATAGGGAGACGATCAATGACACGTTGGGAGTATTTCAATGGAGGGTCAATAACAATTCCCTCGACCATGCATCGTTTATTGAGCATTTGAATGTCTTATTAATGTCAAAATTTAGTGATCTTAGGCTCGTTCTCACGCCGCTTGATTTGACTATAAGCATGTCACATTTGGATATCATTTGGTCATCTAATTAATGTTATGAAACTGTTAAATAAGCTTCAGTTCTAGATTTAATTTGGACCCATTTGTATTCGGATTGGACCAATTTTGGTGTCATTGGATTCAAAATTAAGTTTGACTATAAGTTTGCTAAAATCGTGATTCGGATGGTCCCATATTTAATTTTGGAAGTTTCTGATTCACATTTGAATCCAGATTCATGCC
This sequence comes from Dendrobium huoshanense, assembly GCA_016618105.1. Taxonomy (NCBI): domain Eukaryota; kingdom Viridiplantae; phylum Streptophyta; class Magnoliopsida; order Asparagales; family Orchidaceae; genus Dendrobium; species Dendrobium huoshanense. The sequence goes on from CM028348.1 coordinate 22,568,382, forward strand.
TGGCCAACATAATTTTTTGATGACATATCAAGGCTTATTGACGCCGAAGGAGGAGCTACGCGCTATCTTAATAATCACTCTTAGGCCTCCTGAAATGTAGTCAACCACGTCTGCTATGTTGTTTAATATCACTTCAAGCAAGGGTGAAATCATGAAGAGATTAGGGTAGACAATTTCCTACTCTAAAATCTTATTTCTTAGAAAAATAAACATTTTAACTATTTTAGGAATCTCTAGATTCGCTGACTGGATCCTTTGTTTCGCTCCGCCTCCTTCGCGCTGGGGGAGTTTTTTTTGTCTCTTCTCTGTCTTTTTTTTCGCCTGGTTATTTTTTGTTTGGTTTGGCTTTCTTATTGGCCCTTCTATGATGCTATGGAAAATTCTGTTAAGCATTTAGATCCTGATTTTCTTGATTGTAAGAATTGCTCCAAATCTTTCAATGAGATTTTATCTGGCTCTGATGCGATTAAGGCATTTCCGAATTTGCAAGTCACTATGATTCGGGGTTTCTGGACTTTATGGATATTGGAGGATGAAGTTTTTCATCTTGCTAAGACTTTTGATTTCTCTTTAGTGGAGAAATTTCCATTGCGGCGTCCAACTTTAGACTCGATTAGGAGTTTTTTTTTCAACCTCAAATTATATGGTGAGTTTTCTGTTACTATTTTGGAACAAAGCAATGCCTTGATCAAGCTTTCTAATGATCTCGACTACTTTAATGTTTTTGTGCATAGATCAAATTTCATTTTTGGTTATTTTATGAAAGTGATAAAATGGATGAAGTTCCTTGACCTATCAGAGGAGTCTCCAATTGTCCATGTCTGGATTTCCTTTCTCAGGATAAGTTTTAGAAATGTCCATTTCCACAAGGATACGAGCTACAGATGGCCTCGAACCCACAAAAGTTGCATTTTTTGTTTTAGAAGGTTTTCCTAGTTACTGTCCTCATTGCAAAGTTGTGGGTAATAAGAGGTCTGAATGTGTTAAGTTGTTTCCTCATTTGAGGCAGGCTGATGCTTCTGTTCAGCCTCCTCTGGTTTCTGGACCTGCTCCCATTGTGGACCCTCCTTTTTTGGCTCTAAATTATCCCTCTGTTCATGTGAATTTCCTCCCTCCTACCACTGTTGTTTCCACACCTACCGTTGTGAACATGGCTCCAGAGTGTGAGTCTTTACTTATGTGTGTTCGGGAGGGGACTGTTTCTAATGCCCCAAATACCTTTAGGGTGGTGAATGATAATGCTGCTAATGTTTTAAGTCTCGTTAGTGTTGTAGTTGAGAGTGTTGTTGATTGTTTGAGGGTTAATGCTGTGACACTGGACTCAGATTTAGCTTTTGTTGATTCTGTTCTTATGGTGAAGGAGACTGCTCCTTTTGTTGCTCTTTCGGATCCGCCTGAGAATGCTTGTTATGGTGGAGTGAATGAAAATTTCAGTGTTAATTATTGTAGTCTTAATCTTATAGCTAGCCATTCCTATGAGGTTGTTGTGGCTGATTCGGGTGATTTGTCGGATGAGGTGGGTTTCGGGGTTGGTTTTATCTCTGGTGAGGATCTCTCTGGTTCTCCAATCCAGGCGTTGGTTATTTATGTGGCAAGGGAGGTTGAAAGTTCAGTTGTTAATTTGGCTTCTATTTTACCTGTTAATGTAGAGTCAATTGTATCTTTTTTTGTGAATGTCTCGAAGGGAAATGTGGGGTATGTTGATATTCTTATTTGTGTTATGTCTAATGCAGATTTGAAAGTCCATCTATCCCATCCTTTGAATAACTTTGTTTTGCTTCAATCGGATTGGCTGAAATTGGATGAGACCCTTTCCACTCCTTCGGGGGAGGGTGATGATTTTGATGATTGTGTAAATGATGATATGTATATTTCCAGTGGCAGAGGAAAAAGACGGAACAATAAATCTAAGAAGAAATAGGCTTTAGATTTTCTTCTCGCTTTCGTTGTCGTGGACTTAATTTTTTGATGTTTTGGACGATGATAAGGAATCCCGTGCCTTTCTCCCTTTTGGCCTAGGCTTGTTAGCAACCTTGATGGTGTGCCCTTTTGCTTGGTGGTTGCCTATGTGGGTTGTTTTTTAGTGGTTGTTATCAATGATGGTCCATATTTGACTACGTGTTTGTTGCAAGGGTCTGGCACCCTGAGTCTGCTGTTGACTGTAGACTCATTTTTTTCCATCCTTCTATGTCTGTTTTATCTAAATGGCTTTATTTTTATTTCTTTTGACGTATTTTGGCGTCTACTGTTTTAGGTCGATGTTGTAATCCTTTCTTTATTTGAATAAAATTTGTTTTTCCTTTAAAAAAATATTTTAACTATTTTGCTCATATTTAACAAATGTAGTTGACCGAATTTTAAGAAATTCTTTTTATTTCATACATAAGATTATATATTTCCCAATCTTATTATCCTCAAAATAGAGGTTGGTTCCGCCCCTGATTTCAAGGAGAGACTTCAAGATAATAAAACTTTCAATTACGATGGTTTTGCAATATTTTTAATTGACATTATTATGAATAACTTGAGTCCTCTAATAATTTTATAATTAAAAAGGTTATAAATGTTTTTAGGTACTACAACTTTCAATTGGGATGGCTTTGCAATAATCTCACGAAGTATCTCAAAACTCAAATTTTCCCAAAAATAAAAAATCGTAAGATCTGCTTGCAAGACATGAAAAGAACGCTGGGATTCCCCGTATGACGATGTATCCCTTAATCAACGTTGTTGAGAACAACACGTCACCTCTTTAATCTTAATCCTTCTTTTTAATTTTAATTAGTCATTTTCTCAGGTCTTGAATCACCTTTTTGTATCTCGTCGCCAAGTCCTTTAAACTAATTACATTTGTCAACCACTAATACTTGGCTAATTAGCAGAGCTTTCAGCACAAGAAAATCAATTAAAAGTTCTCTCAGTTGCGCCTACTTTTCCACCGTTCATCCGCATCGCCTTCTGCTTTGTTTAAGAAATTGAGTTGATAGAAAGTCGCTATCAGAAAATGTAAGTCCAAAAATCATAATGATTAATTTAAGATAAGTGTGTTTTAGTCAAAGGTGGTTGTAGAATTGCGAGAGAGCTCATCTCTCTACTTATTCAAATTTGGATTACTATCGGCTTAAATATATTGGATTAAAGTTCTAATCAAGCTTGATATGATTATATGCTAATTAGCACGGTTTATTCTAATTCGATTTAAATTTTAATAATTTATTTTGTTTTGAGTTTAAGATTTTTTTTTTTTGTATTTTTTATATTTTTAATCATTTTTATACCAACAATATCTTTAAAAAAATTATGACGACGGCCGATGTTGATCACCTTGATCCGACTCTCGTCGCCTACCAACTACGGTTCTTCCGACCTCCATCGCCAGATGATGGTATTTCTTACCTCCGTTCCCCGCCGACTACAGTCCTTCCGACGTCCATCGCCAGATAAAGATCTTTCTTACCTCCGTCATTCACCGACTATGGTCCTTCTGACCAAAAGAACACGTCAATATTGATTCTTCATATTCCATTCATATAATGCACTCCATATGATATATATTTGTTATTTCAAGTCAAGGCCTTCCCCTCAAGGAAGGACTCATTTGTAATCAATTACAAATAGTAGTGGCTTTTCACCTATTTATGGTTTCTATGTAAATAATTTTGGTGCCTATTATAAATGTTGCACATTCTATTTTATGTGATTGTGCGCAAGTTAAGACGTTAAACTATATTTTTCTCTAACGTCGCGAATATTTCAGGATGCAACAATTATAATAAATTTAAAAATTAGATAGAAAATTTAATATTTTGACACTTAATATTAAGAAAATTATATCAAAATAGATTAAAATTTATGTAATTTGTTCTGAGATATTTGTTTTATATGAAAATTTTGAGTAGTGTTAATTTCAAAATAAATTTAAATATTTTACAACTTGTTTTCATATAATTTATATTAGGAATTTAGGATATGCTAGTGCATATTTTTTTTTCAATATTTTATATAAAAAATGGAATGTTGGGTCAAATTTTAAAATATTAAAAAAAAAATTACTCATCAAATATTTAATGAGGAATAATCTCAAATCTTTTGATTTATTTTGGGATAAATACAATATATATTTTAATTATTTTTCTTATATTGCATTGTTTTCAAAATAAATTCTATAATTTAAAATTCATTATGATCAAAATATATCTCAAATTAACATTTAATTAATATATGCCAGAGCTAAAAATTTTAACTGATAAGAAAATATCAAATATCAGATTGTGACACATAATCAAACTTATCTTTTTGACCAATTCAGCTTCATTAGTGATGCTCATTAGATAAAAATATAGGTAAGTTTCGCAACACAGCACAAAGCAAAAATAACAATAACAATATTAAGCATTTATCTCGATATGTGGGGTCATTTATATGAATCTTTTTTAACTAATTTGTCCTTTAAGAGTCAAATTCTCATTTAAATCTAAAAATATGTCATTTTGAATACTTATAGAGGTTTCAATTCGAGTCAACGGAAGACAGTCCATAAGACAACAAGCCCTTCATAGATCATGCATGATAATTAATTACAGATGATTAACCATTCATCTATAAAATACATTAACAAAGAATAGTCAGAGCTTACTAAAATTAAAATATTAATACATTTATTATTAAATTTTGTATGGCTTATATTTTCTTGACAGATTTCTAGGAAGTAGATATTATTTGGCTGAAAGAGCATTATATACGGTTGAATGCAGCGAAGCGGGGTCAGATTTGATATTATATTGTCATTAGGTAAGATTTGGAGGATTTTTTAGTAAATAAATATTAATCAATGCCTTCATATATGATGCGTTCCTGTGCTCGTTGAAGAAACCCGGAGCTAATCCGGTCAACCCGAACTTGACCCGCTTCGGGTCTGGGTCAATCCGACCCGACTCTAATGACCCGGTGCCAACAAAAAACTGATAGTTTTTTTTTTTTGTCAAAAAACGGGTCAATCTCCGCTTTTCGAGTAAAAAATAGGTCAAAAACGGATCAATCTCGGGTTGTCGGGTCAAAAAATAGGGATTCTGGCCAAAAAACGGGTCAATTTTAGGTCTATTTCGGGTCAACGAGTCAATTGTTTAACTCAAACCCGACCCTTTTCGAGTTCGGGTCAACCCAAACTCAAAATTTTCGAGTCGGATTCGGGTCGGATTTTCGTGTCGGGTCCAATATTGACAACCCTAACTAGATGTAAGATGCAAGATTTAAATATGATTCAAATTTCTTTGTTATGTCAATAATTAAAGTCCACTTAAATATAAGTAAGTATACATATCAAATCAAGTAATAAAGTGATGAAGGAGAGTGTCGAACCCACGAGAAAGTGTTATGCTTACATAAAATAAAACAATTATTGTTTACTCTAATTGCATAAGTTATCCTACTAAAAAAAGATATTTTTGAATTCCTATATTTTAATAAAAATAAGTAAAATAGTTGATATAAATTTAATAAAATGTTTTGGAATGATAGATGTAAATATCATATTTTTCCCAATGATACTTTGAATTTTAGATGTAGATTACAGCACATGCATTTCTAGATCTCTGTCAAACTGGTAAGAATGAAACAATATCTATAAACCTTCTATAATTTTATATCGCCATAGAACGTAGAATATTCAAACATCTTTGTACACAAAGTTTCTTATACAAATATCGGCTAAACTATTTCAGAGTATCTTGCAGTTCTCTAACTTTTATTAGTTTTACTCAAAGAGAGTACTACAGAATTACACAAAATATACTAAATTTTACTTATGTGATTGAACTCATTTATAAACATAACATAACATATGATATTGCTGCAACTCTTAGTATGTTGTATAATATTAAAAACAAATAATAAAAAAATTGTTGCAGATATGAGATCTATATATTCTTTAAGCTCAGCAGGTATTATGGATAAGATGGTTAGTGCAAAGTGGAAACTGCCACAAGAATTGTTTAACTTAAAAGGGCCTTTCCTCTTAGTGTGCAACACATTATGATTGGTTGGTTGAGAGCTTAGTCTATCAATTAAAAGGTCTTTTGTTCTAAGCTTACATATATGATGTGTATGTGAGTTGAGTTTGCCTTTGATTCGCTCAAAAATCCCCAAACAAGAGTTTCCTCCCGAGTTTGACTTCGTTTGAGATGACTTTTTTTTATTATTTCTTAAACAAAAATTTTTTTATCTTAGAAAGCTGTTTTAAGAAGCAGAAAGAAAGTCATCCCAAATAAAACCTTAATCTCGCCGTCATATTTCAGGATTGTCGTACGCATATATATATATATATATATATAATTCTGTTAAAATTTAGTTAGATTGATTATATTACATAACTAAAACTAAATGATGAACTTAGAATTCATAATAAATTATTTCCCACAAAAAAAAAATTCCCATCAAATTGTGTAAATTGGTAGTGTAATTACAATATTAAAAGCATTTTGTTAATTATTTCTTAAAGATTTTGTTTATATAAACCTTAAGCAAGGATAGGATTAAGCAGAAATTTTATGATATAGTTCTGATCGGAGAATTTTCTATATTCTCACATAGAAATTAAGTTATTATTTTTAAATGATGCAATGATAAAATCGTACAGATATCCGATAACTTTTTTTTTAATTAAAAACATCTCACAAGAGATTTATTATTAATTATTTATATATATTTCGAATTTCTTCAAGTCAAACAATGCCATATGTAATTCCTGACAGAAATTCTCTTCTAAGTGTATTGGGCACCCGTTAGTTGATTTCTGTCATAAGCTTAAGCTTCTTAAACTTTTCATCAAGTGGAATGATACGGTCAATTCCAATTTGCTGAGCAAACATTTGGATTCTCTTCATCATAAGCAAGAAGACCTTCTAAATATGTTGAGTAGGGATTGTTATAACCCAGATATCTCTCTTGCTCTCAAAAACATCAATAAACAACTTGTGGAGGTCACTTCCAATTGGACTTCTTGGGTCATGCAAAGGGCAAAAACGAAATGGTTGTCGCATGGTGAAGATGATTTAAAGTTTCTCTTCTCCAATATTCATATTAGAAGAAATTACAAAAAAAAAACTGCTCTTTCTCTAATCATGTCCACTATTGCGTCTTCGTAATCTGATGCGGTTAATGATATCATCAATCATTTTCAAACTCTATGCAATCCTCAATCTCTCCAACCCGTGGACATCAGTGTTTTCCTCCAGAGAATTGTATCCCGTTTGATCTCATTGTCAATCTTATTATACCGATCACGGATCAAGAAATAAATAAGGTAATTTTCTTTGGAGCCTCTTGCTCTGCCGCTAGACCGGATGGTTTCTATTTTGAATTTTATAAGAGCACTTAGATTATCAATGGCCCAACTATTTGTAAACCTATAAAGGCTTTCTTTCACAACGGTTATACGCCAAGGGTAGTCAAGAATACTGCTATTACTCTCATTCCCAAGAACAGTCATGCATCTTCTTTATCAGATTCAGGACTATCTCGCTTTGTAACACAATCTACAAAATTATTGCTAAAATTTTGGCCTCCCGCCTTAAACCCATTTTGCATATCATTATTAAATGGAATCAAACTGGGTTCATTCATAAAAGAGTCTCCACCAATAATATCATTCTTTCTCAAGAATTATTATATCATTCCATACTTTCCTCCAAATATAAAGTCGTGTGTGCCAAGCTTGACATTAAAAAGGCTTTTGACAGTGTTTCTAGAGAATTTATTTTTGCTAGACTTCAACAAAAGGGTTTTCCTACCTTGTTTGTCAATTGGGTAGATACCTGCATTAATGATGTCAATTTTTCTCTTTGTATTGATGGTGCTTTAGAGGGTTACTTTCCAGTGTGGTTATGAGTGCTTTCTCCTGCCTTTTGGATGATGATTATAGTTTTCAAGCTCCCAAGTTGGAAGATATTTGTATTTCTCATCTTTTATATGCTGACGACCTTCTCATTTTTAGTAAGGCCGATGTTGATAATTGCAATACCTTGGTTCAGATTTTGGATACTTTCTCTGCTGCCTCTCGCCTATTTATTAACTATAACAAGAGCTCTATCATCTTACCACCCAATTGTCATAATACTTATGCCATTTGTTTCACTCTTAATATTCATATTCCCTCTAAATGCATTAAATATTTTGGGATCCCTATATCCCCCTACAAGCTGAAAGTATCAAATTATGTTGGTTTGATGGAAGTTATTTGTCACAAATTATCTGGTTGGAAAGCTAAATGTTTATCTTTTGCTGGGAGGCTTCAGTATTTTTTTTTACTATTTGTAATACTATAGCTTATTGGATTAGAGGTTCGATTTTACAAAAATCTATTATGAAGCAAATTCATAAACTTTGTGTCCAATTCCTATATTTTGGTGATGCCTTTATAAAAAAACTGCATATGATTTCATGGAGAAATACTAGCAAACCCAAACACCATGGGGGTCTTGGCATTCCCTCCTTTCAAGCTTTACACTTTAGTTATCACTGTGCTCTTATTGCCAGGATCTATAATAACAATAATTTTCTATCGTGAAAGTTCGTTAGGGATGTTAGGCCCTTTATGAACTGGCCCAAGGCTAATTAAGAGAGAGGTGAATTGATATTTTAAAAAATCTTTCAATAAAATCAACAAACCAAAGTTCACCACAAGGAAAACACAATGCAGAAATAATAAAGGAAAGAACACACCTGATTTATAGTGGTTCAGTCAAACTGACCTACGTCCACTCCTCGAATGCACCCTCCCAGTATTGCACTAAACTAAGTGTCTCTAGCCCCCACAGCTAGGCGGAGAAGCCCTTACAAAATCAATTACATCTTCCCTGGTGCGGCAGAGTAGCCGGGTCGTTTAACACCAAAGAGATCTTCTTCTTTCGTGAACTTCTCTCAAGCAAGCCTTGAATCCGACGGTATTAAGGTGCAAGCTCGCCAGAGCAAACGTATGGAATCCCCCTCCACACTCCCTTGAATCCCCCTCCAAGGATCTTCTCCCTCTCTCAAACTCTGTCCTTTCCTCTCTCCCTTTCAAGCTCTCTCTTCAAGTTCCATCAAAAAGAACGAAGCTACAATGGCTGCCACAGACACTTACCAAGTGTCTTATCAAAGCTTAAATAGAATATCTCAATGCAACTTGCCGACTTTATCGTCTAGGCCGATAGGGGTATCGGCTTGGCCGATCAACGTAAATTATGTTTAATCTGCCCGGTCGGTTAGGGAAGATTAGAGTAATTTTTGGTCATATCGTCCAGGCCGATAGGATATCGTCCTGGACGATTAATTCAAATCCGAGCCAAATCATCTTGGATATCACCCTGAAGAGAAGTAGGCCGATGTCAATCTTCCACGCCATCGTCCCGTTCGATCCTGTGATCGGCCCTCCGATGGGATTGTGCAATCAGTCTTAATTGCTTTCCATAAATACCATATTAATTTAGGCATAATTGTGCTGCTTCGTCCAGGCCGATAGGATATCGTAACAGATGATGTCCTACAATAAAGAATACATAAATAGACCATGACGGCTGATTCTTTCTGTTTTGAGCCTATCGTCCCGGCCGATACAATATCGTCCAGGCTGATAAGCTTAATGACGGCTGCCTTAAATATGATGCCCTATTTAGGGTTTCTGTTTTTGAACCGATCGTCTAGGGTAATATAAATATCGGTTCGGCCGATGTTACCAAAATCAGCAAACTCTAAGTTAAAAATTCTCAGCATCAAGATCCACATAGACTCAAGAAAGGGAAAAGATACAAACAGAGTCAGACTTAATCTACCCAATCTTGAGCTGACTTGAGTTACACTCAATCTTGTAAACCTGAAAAGTTAGTAGACAAGAAAGTCGTAGAAAATCATGAATGTTTGCTATCATCAAAATTCAAAACCAAAAAGTCAGATCTACAACATATCTCATTGGCTTATGTCTAAATATATTTCTCCATGGAAAACGCCACCATGAAAAGCTTCCCCTTTTTGGAAATCTATGTGCAAACATGCGGTATTTGCAAGAGAATAGTTCAATTTTAATGTATGCCATAGTTTTTCTATATCTATGTATTGGGATTATTGGATTAACAGTAAAAGAATTGAGGATGTGCCTGAGTTATCTCACCTGCAGGGAATTTTTCCCTTAAGTGCAACCATTGAAGCTTTGTTAAAAGAGGATGGGTGGGTCGTTCTCTTTAATAGCCGCTCGGATGCTCTTGATATTATGTATCAACTTCTTGTTGACTACTCGAACTGCTTATATTGGAATGATGGGAATACCAAGGGTCTCAACAAGTTTTTTAGTTTTTTTATAGGCAGCTTCCCACGGTTAATTGACACCTTCTTGTGTGGCATAATAAACATGCTTTACGTTTCTCTTCCTACTATTGGATGGAGATCTTGAATGGGTTAAAAACTACGAACAATCTTATTCATAGGGGGATTTCTGTTAATCTTTGTGTTCTCTGTAACTCTTGTGCTAAGTTATGTTCCCATTTATTTTTTGAATGTGACTTTACTTTTGCAATCATTACGTATTTGTTGCCTTCTCTTAAAAGCCATCTGCTAAGGCCAAATATTCTCCAAGTTTTAAATTGTTTATCTGGAGCTAATGTTAAAGTTCGGCCTTTATATCTTTTCATGGCTTGCTTCTCTGTTTACATGATTTGAAAAGAAAGGAATGAGAGAAAGTTTGGTAACTCTTAGAACTCTATTCTCATGATTTCTCACATGATCCAGAAAGCTGTATTTTTGAAAATTTCTAAATGGAGAAAATTAGAATTTCAGCTAGAATTGTTGTAACTTGCACTGCTGGGTCTTTTGTGTCTATCCCAGATGTTTCTTGGCTTTGCTGGAAAAGTTTGCTTCCTTTATCTGATCCAATTGTCGAGTCGGTTTAGTTTTTTGGGGGCGATGATGTTCGAATTGTCCCTCTCCCCTTAGACGACAATGTTTTGTCCCTCATTGATGATGCTGCTGAATCCATTTTTGCAACCAAGGGAAATTTTCCTTTGGCAATTCTTTTTACTGAGCCCCTCTAACCTCGGGTTAGATTGTTCTCTCTCTCTTCTTTTTTTTTAGTTTTGATTGTATTTGCTCTTTGGGAATGTTCCTTTTTGTTGCACCTTTATGTTATTTTGATTCTCTTTTTCTTACTATACATGTAACTAGTTCCTGATTAATGGAAAAAGGCTCTGCCTATAATTTGTCCCAAAAAAAAAAAAACAGTTTTATATTGAGTTAAGTCATCTTTTAATTTTTTTATAATAATTTATATAGTTTCTTTTTTCGTGCTTCCAGTTAGTAATCCACCTTGTCCTATTCAAGCTTCACTTGTCGAACTCCATCTGCCATTGGAGATTGCGTGCAATCACCGGACGCCGTTCAGAGGCGAATCAGGACTCACCAAGTCACCATTTGTTGTGTACTTGTGCTATATACTGGGATAATGTGGCACATCTTGATTCGCATGCTGGACAATTTGATGATCGCATGTAATAATTTCTACTACCATTGAGCGGCAAAAAAACAAAAGCCCCTTTTTGAGGATTTTATATTTCATGAAAATCAATCTCTAAACCTCCATTAGGCCCTGCTTTTTTACTGTAATATTTCTCGGTTAATAAAACTTTAACGCGTATTTAGAAAACTTGCTATGCTCGTAACGCCATTCACCTGTTGATTATCGATGTTTAATGACTTTACTAATATTCATTGCTTATTATATCCCCTATCTAATATTTGCGTGCTTCGTAGGCGAAGACCCGCAAATGACTTGCTAATGATTCGTTAATTTTTTCAATTAAGAACGAGTTAAAAGTTATGGCCAAGTAAGAAAGTACAAAAGATATATAGTGGGAAAGCTATTGAGCTTTTTCCTTCTTTTTTTTTTTTTTTTTTTTTTGGGGCAGGGAGTGTCGGCCTTGGGCCACTAATCTCCCTGATCGACCTTGCGTGCAACCCACGCCATCTACACGGGCTGACACTTAGGGCTTTCACGAGGCGCCTAGGGGATTCGAACTTGGGACCTGGCCTTTGGCCAGCCAAGTCTCCACCACCAGGCCACCCCGTGGTGGGTAGCTTTCTCCTTTTTACTAATAGGAAAAGCGTAGAAGCCATTGAGGAGAAGCTTCCACTCTAAAATTAAATTAAAATTCTTGAGATTTGGTGTTAATGTCTTCTCATTTCGGGATTTAATGTGATCTGCGTTGGAAGCAATTGGGGAAGTATATGAGAGTAAATAGAGAGAGAAAAAAAATTATATCAGATTATTTTAATAAAATTTATATCAAGATGAATGAAAAAATTAATAAATTTATTTTGAAATTATAATTATATATGAAGAATTTGTATTGCACTAATCTCAAAATAAATCAAATAACTTTCAAACTTATCCTAAAATAATTTATTGTCACCACAACCACCTGTAGTTGGTCGCTGCTTCTACTTTCCGCCAATCACCACCACGACAATTGGCCTTAGGCAACCCCCCCCCCCCCCCCCCCCCATACCTCGCCGTCATCACCCACTGTCAAGCGCTATCGCCCGCCACCGACCACCGCACATTACCACCGCCAGTAATCATCCATCACCATTATTAAGCTTTATAATTCATTCAATTTTCCTTCAAGCAAAGCAAAAAAAAAAAAAACCTACATTTATTTGTACTTATTCAAATAAATCCAAACATTTTAATGCATCACATCCATTTTATGCTGCATTATTTTTACCATACATTCTTTTTTTTTTTTTATAAACCAAGCAACCCCCAACTAACAACTAAATGAGGCTTACATTAAAAATAAAAAAAAAAAAAACTTTTCTATTACATTGTGATTCTAACTATCCATCTCTTCTTCTCTCTTCATGCAGACAAATTATTAGCAGTCAATTAATTAAAAAAAACTAATTTTAACTTATATGACCTCCTAATTAATTATTCATATCTAATAATTTCACCTTCATCGATTAGATATTAAATAAAATAATTGCTATTCCCACATATGATTAAGATTTTGTTTGAGACGATTTTTTAACTGCTTTTTAAAACAGTTTTTTAATACAAAAATTAAAAAATTTATACTAAAAAATTACTTTAATAAATAATAAAAAATTGTCTCAAACAAAATCTAAATAATTTCATTAACATTTATTGTAAACCTATGAAAGAGTTGCGTGTACAATACATATAATTTGCATTGTATATTTCTTTACAAGTTAGAATTATAATGCCAAATAAAAATTAAAAAAAAAATTTTTTTGCTAAAAACACTATAAAATGAGCCCTTTAAAAGAATGATGAAATTAATGGCAGTCTCATTTACATTTTTTTGACTTTACCTGTCGCTGCCCGCTCGCTAGTCGCGCCCGCGTTGCCCGCTCGTGAGTCGCGCCAGCACTGCACACGACCCTGCAAGGGGCCCGCCATGCCCGCACACGCTCGCTTGCCCTCGCGCCAGCCGCGCGCCCGAGTCCACCGCACACCCGCCCTGCCCGTGAGCTCGCCAGCATTCACGCACCCGCCGCGCGCCCGAGTCTGCGCGCGTGAGCCTTCTGTGCGTCCGCGTCCCTCGAGCTCGAGTCCCATGTTGGGTATGGTCAACCCGACGGGTCGGGTCCGGGTCCGTGTTTTCGACCCGTTTGCCTACCCGGGTCGGGTTAGGGTCAACCCGACTGACCCGTCAGTTCCAAGTTCGACCCGAATCCGACCCGTGACCCGAAATTGACACCCCTACTTATGATATATTCATAAAGTAAACAACGAGATCGAGGCGAAATTTTGTTAGTTTAATTTGTCATAAAGCTGAAAAATTCATATTAATTTCTACGGTCATTTATGTATATAATTAGCTTGGGGTGTATTATGGAAGAGCCCAACGTCCTTATTACATTTCTCAACTTTTGTGAGATAGAAAATAGTAATTACATATCACCACTTTTTATATTAGGAAGTTCATAACTTAAAAATAGCCATTTATGGTAAATAGCTCATAAAATGAAGCTTTGTAGAGGTTAGAATGACTTTAGGAAGTTAAAATATTCATAAACAAGTTGCAAAATAATAAACATGCACTGACACTATCCTATGTTGTTGCGCTACACATGTTGAGATGGTTGGGTGAGGTGGTTGCTTGATCGTAGGGCTCTCAATTGAGGTGACGATTGTCATTGTCTTCTCTTGCTCAAGTATAGAGAAGCATGTGTATGAGAAATAGAGGGTCAGGAGTCAAGCCCAGCATGGGCGGATCCAATCTTAATTTCAGAAGAGGAAAACTTATAAGTAAAAATATATAGTTATTTTTTTTCATAAATATCCTTACAATTAATATTTGTTTTGAGGAAGTTGCCTCTCGTCTCCTATTGTTCATCGTTGTAAGCTTCACAGATATGTCGGAAGTCCAAGGGGGCAGCGCCCTCTAACGGGGTTAGACTATTTGGTTCATCGTTCCCTAATAATAATATCTCTACACAATGTGTTTAATTATGTTATGGCAATTGCCTAAAGAACATAGTATTTTAAAACTTTTTTTTTTGGAGGGGGCAATTGCCTAAAAAACCTTGTAATAAAGACAAAAAAATATATTGAGGGGGATAAATTATCTAAAGAATCATATAATAAAAAAAATTATTTGGGCGCTGGCACGCTGCAGGCTTGCCATCGTGCGGTCGTGCCACATGGCCCACATGGGCGTGGCGTGGTCCTGAAGTTGGTCCGTCAGTGGACCGGGAGTTGGGACATGCATGGTCCATTGGGACTTGAGACTTGGGCGCATGCGGAACAGCTCAACAGCGGAAGCGGGAAGGCGGGAAGCAGGCTAGGAGCCTAGGCCGCTGCTCGCTAGGGCGGCTGGGCGGGAAACCCGAATTTTCGATTGCTAAAGCGAGAAGCTAAGCAACTGAGCCCGGATTGCTGCATTGAGCCCGGATTGCGGAAGCGGGAAGCAGGCTAGGGCGGCTAGACTGGGCAAACAGACTCGGACTCGGGTCAACTTTGGGTTGATTTTGGGTTTCCGGGTCAACCCGAACCCGACCCGTTTTTCCAAAACGGGTCAAAAAATGTGAACCCGAACCCGACCTGTCTGCTAACCAGGTCAACCCAAACCCGAATTTTTCCGGGTCGGGTCCGGGTCGGATTTCGGGTCGTGTCAGAAATTGACACCCCTACTTAAGATACGATTATACGAACACCTACGCCATTTTTCATAATTTTAAGGGCAGTTCCGTCAAAAAGGATCCAAAGGTATGAGTCAAAGACGCGACACAAGGGGCTACAACTGTCGAAACAAGGAGACGGCAAACTACGCCACTCCCTCTACTCCGATGTGACCATCCCCTCCATCTTCGCCTTTAAACCCTTTCGTCCCCCAGTACTCCTTGCCTCTCTCCAAAGAAGAAAGCCAGAGCAGAGAGAAAATAAGGGAGGAGAGAGAAAATTTACCATTCACCTCTTCGTGGTGGATACAATCGCAACAGTGGACGGTAAAGCTTATTTGATCCTCTAATTACCTGCTACTATTCTTTAGCGTTCTCAGTCGCACTCTCTCCCCATTCCTTGTTATTCATTCCATGATTTCTGTGCAATTTTCTTCATAAAAAAAACTTCTTGGATTTTTGTTTTCGTCTAAAATGGTCGTTTCAAAGTTCAAACCAAGGAAAACCGTTTGAGTCTCCCAATATATTGCCAAAATGGCAGCTTTGTTCTTGCTGGGTTCGTAATTTAGTTTTCGTTTCTAATTTTATTTATCCATAATGGAAGGAAGTAATTTTCCTTATATTTACATTTTAATTTATCTCCTCCTTTGAATTCTGTGTATATATACTGAGGCGGTGGATAAGGACTCCTCCACTCTCGAGTGGATTTTTACTACTGTCACATCCATTGCTCTCTTCTTCCTCTTCCTGAAAAGCAGCGACCTGAAAAATCCCAACTACAAAAAACGAATATTTGCTCCTCCTAGTTTATCTTTAACTTGTGGATGGAATGGTTAATATTTTTAGTAGAATATTCATTATTAATTGGTTTTTACTCACCAGGAAACCATCTTTTTCATTGGAAGCAATGAGAACAAGGTTCGAAAAAAATCTTAAGGTATAATTTCTTCCTTATTTCGAGAAATCTTGTGATAACTCTCTGGAAATTTACTCTTCTTATGCTCCTAAAATTATTACAGTCTTACTCTTGGCCAAGGTCAATGGTGCATAAATTCTTGAAAGGTCAAGACTTGTCTAACACAGAGTGCACGTCTAAGAGTATATTTCAATCACTTCCTCTGTTAATTTATTGCAACTATTAACTTTAGTATTCAATTAATTCATCTTATTCAAAAAGCAGGTGGTTTATCTATCACTCATACTTTGGGCAACTTAACAAAAAACTCATTTTTCACTTCAAAATGCAATAATATATCAAAATACAGTAATTTGTTTCTAACCGAACTCTATTTTCTAATACCAAAAAAAGAATATTTCTAGTATATTTTTTCCCATATTTCATTTTATATATTTTTAATCATTAATATTATTTATCGAATTTTTGAATTAAATCTATTATAATTAAAAAAATATTTTTTGCTCTATAAAATAATTTGGATTATAAATATGTCATAAATAAATAAATATTTAGTTAATAAATTGAAATTTACATTAGAAATTTTATCTTAATTGTTATCTTAATATTAACTTAAATTAATTAATAATGTAAAAAAATTAGATTTCTAAAAAAATATGATATTTCTAATTTATTATTTTAATTAATAATAAAAAAAATTCTAAACTTCAATCTTTAAAATTAATAATTAAGTTTCGAATTTAAAAAAAAAAAAACAAATGTCATATGAACGGTGCGACGTCAATATTGGCGTCGCACTGTTTATCTCCCTTCAAATGCCGGCAAATATAGCAAACAGTTGGAGGGAAGGAAGAACAGCAAGCACTGATTTGCCGTTCGGTTGGAGATACCCTTTGGGTGCATTTTGTTTGCTGTATCTTTTTTAGTAGTTTATATTTTGTGCTTACAGCCTTGGTCTTTCCTTTTTGTGTGGGGTTTTGTGTTTTACCCTCAATTTTTGGTCTGTGCTTTTGCACTTCTGGCTTGCTATTTTGTTTTTCTTCTTACTTGTAACTTGGTTGATTCAATGAAAACGGGCTAAGTCCATAATTTTGCCAAAAAAAAAATCCCAACAGAGAACGAAGAGCTTCTCCAATAAAGATGATTCGCTCTTTTTTTTTTGGGTAAATTTTGGGGAAAAGCCTGTGTATTAAAGAAGAAGAATTACAGGATCAGCAAAATCCTAAAAAGGGACAAAAGCCATCCAAAATAAAAAGTTACAAAACCAACAGACAATAAAAAAGGGGGTTGGGAACAAAAAAACCCCGGACTCAGGAATTACAGAACTAACAAACTAAGCATAAGGCTTCATAATCTTGTAGAGGCACGATCAGATGAATTGGCAGCTCCTCCCTGGTTACCTGCAGAACAAAAGTTAACACAGCAAAGCTCCAGACTAAACAAAAACCAACCAAGATCTGGAATAAGCAGGCCACCCAGAGGAAGAGAGCACTTCATGGCTGCCAGCAGAGAAAAACAGAGACGTTCCCAGCACCAATACCACCACACAGCTGGCCGTCCAAGGGAGGAGATCCAAATAGGCAACAAATTGCTAGTTCCACTCATCATTGTCCGGAAAAACCATAAAAACAGCAACCCCAGCAGAAAACAGGACCGAGCAGGCCAACCAAAAATAAACCAAAACTCAGCCAGATTTGAAAACATCAGGAAATGAGAGTTGCAGCTGATCCAGATTCCTCCAAATAACTGCAGAGCAAACCACAAAAAACCCAAAATCTTTCCCAGTAGTAAACTGATCATCTATATATTAAAAAATTTGTAAAAGAGTAGGCCTGAGCAAAAAATTGTGAAGAGAAGGTAGCAGAGCAGTAATAACCATAAAGGAGAATTTGCATTGAAAGAAACAGTGAGTAATATATTCATCTTCCTTTTGGCATAAAGGGCATAAAGCAGCAATCACAATGTTCCTTTTAGCAAGCACATCTTGTGTTTTAATTCATTTCAAAAGACTTATCTGGTACTCTATCTTTCTCTATCTACTCTGTTCTGCTCTGTTTCTGAACCATTTCGTAGTCCCATCCCCCCTGTCAACTCTATCTTCTCTGCAGTCCGTAGGGGAACAGGATTACATTCTAGTATTTTCATTAGAATCTCTCTCTCTCTCTTTCTCTCTGACGATTTCTCATCTTTTTCCTTTCAGTGGCAGAGTTGTTAGAGAACAGTTCTGAGACTCTCAGGCTCGATACTTCCCCGCATCAGAGCGTAAGGTATGCAGTTGTTTTCTTCCTCCCAAAGAAACATCATTTCTGCCTCAAAATCTATTTTTTTTTCTATCTCCGGCGACCACAGAATGTTTGTCGGAACTTGGAACGTTGGTGGCCGAGCTCCCGACTCCGATCTTAACCTCCATGACTGGCTAACATCCTGTTCCTCTTCTCCAGCTGACGTATACGTACTCGGGTAAGTTCTCCTCAATCCTTCTCGATAACAATGCCGAAAATTTCCCCGCCTAAGCTTTATCGCTCCGTCCTAACTATTCTGACGACCGGCAGGTTCCAAGAAATCGTGCCGCTAAACGCCGGCAACGTCCTCGGGGCCGAGAACCGCGTTCCCGCCGGCCAGTGGCTCTCGCTCATAAGGCAGGCACTGAATCCTCACAGAAACGGACAAGCAGTTACGTACGACCCCATCACGTTGGAGGAAGCCGCTGAGGCGGCGCCGTGGATCCGCGAGGAATTGGGTGGCCTCGGGAGCAGAGACGGCTACAGGCTGGTCGCAAGCAAGCAGATGGTGGGGATCTTCTTGTGCGTGTGGGTTCGTGCGAGCTTATTGCCGCACGTGAGCAGTGTCCGCGTCTCGTGCGTGGGGAGGGGCATAATGGGTTACATGGGAAATAAGGTGGGTTCTGCTTTCCTAAAAACCAATTAGTAGTTAATAAATAATTAGACGTTAATTAATTATGAATTATGCAGGGTTCAATCTCAATTAGCATGACATTAAGGGGAACAACATTTTGTTTTGTATGCACTCATTTGGCGTCCGGGGAGAAAGAAGGTGATGAGGTGAGAAGGAACGCCGATGTGATGGAGATATTGAAGAAGACTAAGTTCATTAAATCCAATTGCTTCTTCTCTGATTCACCAGACACTATTCTGGAGCACGAGTAAGTTTAATCTCTTTTTCATTTATAATTAAAACATAATTAAGATACACTAATTAATATCTGTATTTTTTGTTTGAATTGCAAAATTGATCTGATTTTCAATTGCAGTAAAATAGTCTGGTTGGGGGATTTGAATTATCGGCTTGCGGCCTCGTGGGATGAGATGCTGGAGCTGCTTCTGGATAAGAATTGGCGAGCGTTATTGGATATGGATCAAGTGAGTTGAAATTAAGGCTTCGTTTGAGATGACTTTCTTACTGATTCTTAAAGCAGCTTTTAAGTATAAAAATTTTCAGCTTTTTTACTGCTTCTTAAAGCAGTTTTTTAGTTAATAGAAAGTACTAAAAAGCTGCTTTAAGAAACAATAAAAAAGCCGTCCCAAACGAAGTCATGCCAAACGGACAGTAAGGCTTCGTTTGGGACAACTTTCTTATTGCTTTATGAAGAAGCTTTTTAGTACAAAATTTTTAGTTTAAAAAATTTTTATACTAAAAAGCTGCTTGAGAAAATAATAAGAAAGTCGTCTCAAACGAAGCCTAAGTGTAGGAATTATAAGTAGATTAGCTATAGAAGTTGTGATTAATTAATTAATTGATGGCAGCTTAGGAAAGAGCAAAGAGTAGGCGGCGCGATGGGCGGATGGGAGGAAGGGAAGATAACTTTCCCTCCCACTTACAAATACGCAGCTAATTCTGACTCCTACGCCGTTAGAACAGCTAAGACCGGTGGCAAGCGCCACGCACCTGCTTGGTAAGTATTTGCCTTTGTTTAATCTTCTTTATTTTGGTAATAATTATGAGAGAAAGGCTTATTGAAGGCAAAAAAAATATTGCCCTCATGACTAATTCATTGATCAAAATAGAACTAACTTCATCAAAATTTATTTTTTTGACACTAATAAGTCTTAGTTTGGGATGGTTTTCTTACTGTTTCTTAAAGTAACTTTTTAGAACAAAAAAAATAATTTTGTATTAAAAAACTGCTTTAAGAAACAGTAAGAAGTCATCCCAAATGAAATCTAAGACTTTATTTGTGATAGTTTTCTTGCTATTTTTTAAAACAACTTTTTTGTACAAATTTTTTTTAAAAGAAGCAAAAAACGATGTGTAAAAGTTGTCCCAAATAAAGTCTAAATTATTTCAATCTACGCATGAAAATATGAAATATTTATATAACATGTTCATATGCAAAATTAAGAGGGGATTTACATACATCCCACTCAATTCTTTATGTATTTATATATCTAACACTTAAATCATTATATGTATTTATATAACATCTTAGGGTTCAAATGGCATTAGAATATTATGCTTTTTAAATAAGTTAATGGTTATGGTATTATTGGTGTTCTTTTTATATAAGTTTATGTAAATATGTAGATTAAAGATGTGTATGTGTATATATAAGGATATAGTGGTATGTATAAATTCATCAAAGTTAATAGTTTACTGCATACTCATGAATATATAATATGTTCATATGAAAGATTAAGACCTAACTACCTCAAAACTATTTGGAGAACATGAATTGATTCCCTTTTACTCTCAACTCTGCAATGTCAATTTTGTTCAATTTTTCTCAACATTTATATTGAACAATAAAATAAAATATCATTCTCACACATAAATCAAACCCTTCTTAAGTCTTTTGGTTAATTAGTGGTCCAATAATATGTGGCGGTTTATATAATTAAATCTTTAACCAAATTAATATGTATCTGTGCAAATCTCTTCTAGTTTTTCTTCCATTAAACTTGCCCTTAGTAATTAAGCATATAATTTTTGTTAATTATCAAGGCATAAAGAGAGAGGTTTAGGAATATGATTTGTTTCTTAAACATCGGTTCTTGAATCATATATTGATTGAGCTCTAACAAATATCCTTATATAAATTTATCACAAATGAAAATGGAATCAATTTGAGAAGTTTTAGAGTTTAGTACTTAGCAAGTTCTTAAAATAAATAAAGAATAAGAAGAATAGAGTCCTAATTCGTGACTTTCCTTGGGGAGATAATATTATGCAGTCTACTTTGATCTTTGGTGTTTAACTATTCTAAGAAGGCTTCTAATGTGACTTTCCTTGTTGGGCTTTCTACCTTTGTTTATGATCTTTTTGTGATTGCTTGTTATTATATTATGTAGAATGTAGCTGAGGATCCTTGCTTGGCAAGAGAGCCTTCAACTACTCAAGTTATTTTTATAAGCAAATTTGAGGTTTTGACTTGTCCATTGTTTAATTCTAATAGTTTCTTCATCATTCATAAATATCCATGGCATGCACTTTCTTAATAATTATGTAAAGATCTTAATAAATTAAAAATCAGCACAATGATATGAGAATCATTCGTGCAAAGAGAAATAAATTGAATTTTTTTTTTCATAATTATACATAGTTTACTTATATTTCCAGCAAGTAAATGAATTGAAATCCTAATGGAGGAGAAATTATTCCGTACGAGTCCGAACATGAAGAACCGTCAGGACATGTGAGTGCACACTGTATACAAATTTGTATACAGTATGAATCAATTTTTTATACATAGTGTGTATATTCACAGTTCGAACAGTTCTTCCCATCCGGACTCCGCATGGAATAATTTCTCCTAATGCGGTCGCTGAAGCTAACTTAATTAACAAAAAGATAAGAAAATCATTTCCATCACATTTTTAGCTCTTCTTTTCTAAATAATTTTTTATTTAAAATAACTTTTTAATGCTCTTAATTAAATTTTTTATCCATCTCGCAGGTGCGACCGCATACTTTGGCGTGGAAAGGGTATGAAGCAGCAATGCTACCTTCGCGGCGAGACCTGTTTCTCCGACCACCGCCCCGTATACGCCCTTTTCACCGTCGATCTCGATGGCTACTATGCTCCGGCGAGACCCTTGACGTCGATCAGGGCCCTGGGCTGCTGCTACATTAACCCTTGACATCGATTGGGGTTTTGGATGCTTGGGGAAGCCATGTATTAAGTTAGGTTGTCGACGACATTCGAAGCCTCCACCAGTCGGCAACCATACCGGCGAATCTACACATCCCGCTGGCAACCATACCAGCGATTCCATCATCTGGCAATCATACCAGCGAATCGCTCTCCGATGGCAACCATACCGTCGGAGATCTCCATACACGATCCGCCCAAGGTCGTGTTCCTTGCAATCGACTCGTATACATGCAATATATGCTCGTGCTTGTCCAGTTCGCGCGAACGGCCATGCCCGCCGTCCACGCCACTCGCGACAGCAGGCATCCACCCATTTTTAAGTAGGGGGAGAATGATGCGAAACATTTTAAGTCTAAAATGTCCCTTAGGATAGCTTATGTAGTTTGTTATAAGTTTTCTAGAATCTTCTAGGATTCTCTAGGTTTTCTTGTTTTGACATTATATAGGGAATGTGTAAGAGGAGGAAGGCAGTGAATGAATATTACTCTCTCTTAAAGCTTTGAAGCTTTGTGTTTGCCATTTTCCCTGGATTGGGATCGAAATCCTTCTTCCAGGTCGCTTCTTTCGACGATCCACTATATCAGTTGGTATTAGAGCCTGAAGCTTGTGAAGATCGATGGACTGCAGAAAAAGATCGGCTGTCGACGGCGATCGAAGTTGAAGAATAAGAACGGCGATCGACGACGATCGACACCAACGAAGGATAGCTGTCGATGATGAACGAAACAGCATAGCTTTCTATCAGGATCGAATAGACGAAAACCTTCGTGCAATAAGGAGAATGTGAATGTCATCGGCAACCATACCATGACTTGAACAGATCGTTCAGACTATTCACCTTGTTTGTCCCAGGATGATGTCCTCTGGACTCAAGACTTGAACAGATCGTTCAGACGAACTCCAATATAGGTCCCAGGATGAAATACTCTATTCCTTGAAAATTTGGACCGTCCTCAATTTCGTCCAAACCAACCCGTGATATAAATGTTCGTACCGAACGAACTTTGTTCGTACGGGACGATGATCGGGTATGAAGTTATTTCGTACCAATATACATTGGGTTCGTACGCAATAATTTTTACACTATTCGTACATGATGAAATGACGATCGTACGGGACGATCGAGTGCGTACAGAATTGAAAGTTAACAGTTTTTGGATGGTTTTTCGTGTCTTTCTTATATAAGGTCCACTTAAAATTGTCTTGTAATCTTTTTACTCATTGGTCTTCGTGTAAACTAAAAATAGAATGAAGGAGAGTGTGAGAGAGTGTTTGAAGGAGGATTCTTACTACTGGAGCATGAATGATTCACTTGGTACTCAAAGGTAAGAATCTTCAATTGTGATTTGTGATTACTTCACTCTTTTCTCTCGTCCTTCTAGATTTCTCGTGATAAAATCTTTCAAGGAGATCTAGTTTTCTGCCGACACTTGTGAAGTGTGAACAGCGGGAAGTTCTCTACCTACACTTGGAGAGTGTGAAAGGACGAAGGGTTTCCTGCCCACACTTAGAGAGTGAAAGGATGAAGGGCTATTTTCCCACACTTGGAGAGTGTGAAAGGACAGACGGTTCTCTGCCCACACTTGGAGAGTGTGAAAGGACGACGGTTCTCTATCGCACCGGGTAGTGGTGGAAGAGAGTTTTTGTGAAGACTTCTCCGCCTTGTTGTGGATGCAAAAGAAGTCACTAGTGGTATTAGTGCAATACTCGGAGCGGGCCTCTGGGGAGTGGATATAGGTCGTGTTTGACTGAACCACTATAAATTTTGTCTTTTTATTTTCCGCTGCTTTTCTTTTTTACTTTACTTTTTCTGTTGATATGTGGTTGAAAATATTTTTACAAAAATTCATTAAAGTTTTTATCAGTTTAAAAATTAAAGGGGGAAATTTTTTAAATTATCAATTCACCCCCTCCCCTCTTGGTTAGCCGCTATAAGCTTAGGTCTAACAACTTAATTTATATTGAACAAGTTTCAACAAGTGGTATCAGAATTTTATTTAAAAATCATAAGTTTAGACTACTTTTTTATTAACGTACATGGCTACATTTGAAAATCGAAATACACCTGAGGGTTACTCTATAACTAGATCTCCATTGTTCGACAATATTCATTTTGATTTTTGGAAAACATGCATGTCTACGTTTTTACAGTCACTTGATTACCGTATGTGGATCTTGGTTCATGAAGGTTATACAAAACCAACTAGACTAGTTGACGGAGTTAAAGTTGAAACACCTTTTGTGGACTGGACAATAGAAGAACGTGACTTAGTACAACTAAATGTCAAATGCTTGAATAGTTTCTTTTGTGCTCTTAAATCAGAAGATTACATGCGAGTTTCCACTTGTAAGAGTGAAAATGGCATATGGGATAGACTTTATATAATTTATGAGGGGACTAATGAAGTTAAACAATCTATACTTAATATCTTGTTGCATAATTATGAATTGTTTCGCATGAAATTAAATAAATCCATTTTTGATATGTACACAAGATTCACAAAGTAGTCACATATTTACATGCATTGGGTAGGGAACTAACGAATGCTGCAATGATTAATAAAATACTTCATTATTTGCATACTGCTTATGATGCTAAAATAACTACAATTACAGAGTCTAAAGATCTAAACATTTACTATATTGACAATCTTCTTGGATCATTAATTGATTACGAGCAAGGAGTTAGTCAAAGAAAGATTGATGCAGGTGAACCACAAATGGAGAAGAACATAACACTAAAAGTGGAGGAGTCAAAGAGTGAACTCTCACAGCTTGAGGATGAAGACGACATCGCAGTGATGACTAGACAATTTAGAAGCTTTCTAAATAGGAAGCAAAAGAGACGCAAGCAATGGAATCGAGGTAAATTTAATAGAAATGTCAAGGTTTCAAATGAAGTTATTTGTTATGAGTGCAGGAAGCCTGGACATATTAAGTCAGATTGCCCAAAACTCAAAACCACTCTTAGCAAGGAGAAGTTAGAGGAGAAACAATTATGAATAAGGGCAAGAAAAAATTCCAAAGAGCTTTCTGGGCGGACTCAGCTTCAGACTCGTTAGAAATGGAAAATGAAGAGGAAGTCACTAATCTATGCTTAATGGCCAATAATCTTGATCAGTCAGATTAAAAAGAGATATGTGACTTGACTTACAATGAACTTTTTAAAATTTCTGAACACATACATGATGCATATATAAAGTTAAAGAAAATGCATACATGTCTGAATTTAGAATTTCATGAATTATAAAAAGACCAGGAAATCCTTAGGAAAAATCATGCTTTAATTAATGACAACCACATGAAATAACTTGATGAGTTTGACAATTTGAATAAGAACCATAAAAGTTTAAAATCATCCTATGTAGAACTTAAAAAAGAATTTAAAAATTTTAAGGATGAATCTGAGAGCAAAATCTATAGGATAAATTATACGAATCGTATATTGAAAGAAGTAAATTCATTTAATAGATTAATGATAAAAGCTCTCGAGGAAAATAAGATATCCCCAAGACTTGAAGATTTTACAAATCCTATTTTGTTTCCTAAATTTATGTAATCCTTAAATAGACAGAGAAATTTTAGAAAGTTAAGAAACCCCTTTTTAGGAGTCAAATGTCATAATTGTGGATTGATTGGTCATATAGCTCACATATGTACATTGAAGACGAAAATTTATTTGGTGTGGAAAAATAAGATGCATAAACCTAGACATATCATACATGCATCTGATTATAAATTGCCAAAAGGAGAACCCAAATTTATTTGGGTTCTCAGGTTTAATGTTTGATAATTTTGTAGGGTCGCTCTCACACAAAATCTCGTGAGAGCATATGAAACCTACACAGCGGATGCTTAAAGCATATGATTGGAGATACTGCACAATTCATATCGCTGGAAGCCAGGAGTGGAGGTAAGGTTACACTTGGAGATAACACCACAAGGAAGGTGGTTGGGTCAGGTATGATTGAAAATCTTAAAAAAAAAATATTGAAAATGTGTTATTGGTAGAAGGCTTAAATCATAATTTGTTAAGTACTAGCCAGCTATGTGATAAATGATACTGTGTAAAAATTTTCCCTATTAGTTGCATATTAAGCCTAAATGGAAATGATGTTTTGAATTGTATTAGGGTAAATAATGTGTATATGCTAGACTTGAATTACATTAAAACTCCTATTATTTTCTGTTTAAAAATTATATCTGATGAGTCATGATTTTGGCATAGGAGACTTTGTCACTCTAGTATGAAAAACTTTAGGAGGATTACCCAAACGATCCTAGTAAGAGGTATACTAAAATTAGACTTTATTAAGGATCACCTTTGTGATGCATGTCAATTAGAAAAATAGGTGAAGTCCTTTTTTTAGTCTAGTAAGGATCTTAGAACTAGTAAATCATTGGAGATTTTATATATGGATATTTTTGGACCAGTTGGAACTGTAAGTCTATGAGAGAATATATATGGATTTGTGATTGTGGATGATTATTTTAGATTCACATGTGTTAGATTTCTATATCATAAAAGTGAATCATTTGAGAAGTTAAGAGATTTTTCGATATGGATTCAAAGAAAACTAGGTAGTGAGATTTTAATAATTCAAAGTGATCATTGAGAAATATTTGAGAATGAAAAAGTAATTGATCACAATTTTTCTACACTTATAACCCCTCAGCAAAATGGGATAGTCGAAAGGAAAAATAGAACATTAATAGAAGCCGCCTGAGTCATGTTGGCAGAATATTCTCTTCCTAAATATTTTTGGGCTTGGTGTGATCGATTTGAATGCTTAATTAAAGTGATTCTGCAACATTGATGTGTGTTTTTTTCGTTAGTGTGTTGTGTGTCTTTTTTATTTTGTGATTTTCTATATTTTTCATTCATTTTTGTTTGTGATTTGTGTTTGTTTATGAAAAATTCGCACATCTAAATTTTTGGATATTTACATGAAAATTGAGTGATAATCGTCTGTACGAAATTCATTTCGTACAGGACGAATTGTGCAGTGTATTAACTATCAAATTTAAATGATTTGCATACAGTTTTTCAGTTTTCATTTTACTGTTCGTCTGTACGATCATCACGATCGTCCAGACGATATGTTCACAATCGTATGTACGAATGTAGACAGTTATACGGATAAGTTCAGTTTCATTATTCATTATCATACGTACGAACTTTTGGTTCGTACATACGAACACGTGACGATTCAATGTGGGGGCGGTTCAAACTACCATAAAAATGGTCTTAAATGTCTGATCGTCCAGGACGAACACCTGTTTGTCTGTACGATCGTTTGGTCAAAAGTCTGTATGAAAGGACGCATCGTAACTTGTGTGCTTATAAAAAGTCATTTCATTTTTGGACTCATCAGTTCGTCCATACAAAATTTTTTTCATACGTACGAACCCAAATTCGTACGGGATGAAATTATTTTCGTCAGTACGAAAACTCATTTTTTCCTTAAATTGAAGGGTTTTAAACTCAAATTTCATCATTTCAAAAATCCTTTTCAATCTTCTATTCCCCTAGATCTCATCCATGGCTAGTTCAAGCAAGAGGCAAAAGGTACTCGCAAAGGGTCCTCCTAAAAACTCAAGTGAAAACTTCTTATCCAAAGCAAATGAGGAGTCCTTCCCTAGGTTTGCTTCAGCCAAAATCACTCCCTCGAGAGTTCTTCTTCAAGAACAACTCAACTTTAAGGTAATGAACATGTTTGCTTCCACCCAGTTTGGCCTCATTCTCACTCTTATCCATTTCTATAATAAGGAGACCTTTCACTATTTTCTTGCGAACATGTCCTTTAACTCTGACTATTCTGTGATTAGGTCTTATGTTTTTAAGAAGAAAGTAGAGATAGCAAAAGAGGATTTGGAAATATTTTTAAACTTAAGGACTCAATGGATTAGAGCCCATACTTTGACCTCTTCCTCTGACTTTGACTGAACAGCAATAAATCAAGTAATTAGATTATGTAGAGGAGTATGTCATTTACCTAAGATAGCAAATCTTAATCGTAATGCCCATATCATCCAGCATGTTCTTCTCACCTCCATCATATCTAAAGCTGGTGATCGAGTAAATATCACACCTCTTCTTTCTACTGTGACTTATCTGATCATGACTAGCCAACCTATAGATGAAGTCCAACTAATCATTGACTACATTTATGGACTTTCTGAGATTGGTCATGTCTCCCATAAAAGAAAGAAAAATAGTCTTAGGATATCTTGTGACTTATATTTTGGAGAAGAAGTATGATCTAGTTCATCTAAATCATGATTTAGAGGAGTCTCTCTACCACAACGATGGATCTTTTCGAGCGATCTTTAATAAAGATGAACAACATACCATTAGTGACTCAGAGGAGGAAATGGGAGTACCACCACCTGCACCTGCTGGTGAACCAAATTATCAAGATTTGGTTCACAGATTTGATCGTCTAGAGACTCATTTTGATTAATGATTTGATCAAATTGAAACTCGTTTACAACAGCAGGATGCTCAGTACCAACGAGACATGGGATGGATGCGAGAGCAAATAGATGGTATAACATCCAATATGATTATGATGAGTAGTTATTTTAATTTCTTCAACCAGCCACCTCCTCCAGATCAGGGCCCATCTGAGTGATAAATGTATTTGTTTCATGTGTTTTTTTCTATTGCATTAGATATGATGTGATGTGACCAGTGATTTCTTTTATGTATTTTTGTTGTGTTTTAGTAAAATCTCATGTTATTGATATCATTCATGCAAAATGTATTATCTTCTACAAATGATATCAATAAAAGTTATCTTGTCTCATTTTACTATTTTTTATTTCATTTCAAAAATGTGTGTTAGCTTATATGAATATTCTTCAAAAATTTTATCTTGAAAATGTTATATCTTGAATTGCAACATAGAATTGAATTCATTAGAAAATCTAATTTTTCAAAAATTTAAGTTGTGATTATAACTTGATCTAGTTAAGAATGTCAATCTCATGTCTCTTGTTAGACTAATATAATTTTTATACTATTATTGTAATTATGATGTTTTCTTATTTTTATATTTCACTTATCAATAAATATTATTGTACTTAGAAAAATTTAAAATTTTTTATTATTGATTTTTGAAAGATCAAGATTACTCTTGAAAATATACAAATGTATAAAAATCAAAAAGAATAAAAAATTATTCGCAATTTGAAAAAGAGGCACAAAATAAGCCCACAAGTAAAAAGATGCACAAAATTGTGCCACAACTATTGAAAAAGATGCGCAAAGCGCCACATGTGGTAGTTAATTCTTTCCTCAATCTTTCAATCTCTTAATTCAAATTGATCTTTTGTACAATTTTATTTAGTATTGAAATTTGAAATATACAAATTTTACATTCATCTACTTTCCAATGATTTTGCTTATCTCAAATATCTAAATTGATTCATGTATTTTGATATTTTTCCTTGTCTATGTTATGTCTCTTCTTAAATCATATGAATTCTTCTATTTCTCTAATGATAGTCAATTGTATTTGCAAATATATCACAATCTCTTTCAATGATCAATTATCAAAGGATAATTATATGACATCTTACATTTTTGTTTTAGTTCTTTTTATTCTTCTCTTTTAGTTGTTGTCAAAAAATGGGAGAAATATTATTCGTATCGTTTTTGTTCGTATTGTATATTGTTCGTATCATTTTTGTTCGTATCGTTTCTGTTCGTATTTAAAAAAAAAGAGAGAATGTTATGCAAATGCCCCTTTATTCTCACATGTTTATCAATTCAGTGGGAGTTTAGGAGATACTTAAAATTTGAAATTATACAAATAATAATTATTTTGTCATCATCAAAAAAGGGGAGATTGTTAAGGGAGTTGCTACTTAGCTTTTGCATGTTTTACATTCATGCAACTTGTATAGTTTTGATGATTCCAAATATTTTTGTTCTAATTATTATTTTCTCCTAACACTTTTTTGGAAGAATTATTTTTGCTCTTATGTGGACTAATATTTCAGGATAATCGAACTCTAGACTAATGAAGACTTCAAATCAAATTAAGCATAAGATAGTTTGTAAATTAAAGTCTATATTTTTCAATTTATTAAGTTTGAGAGAGTGTGGTTGTAATTGAGTAACTCAGTACACACATTTGGGGAGATCTTTAAAAATCAAAAAATTTCTTATACTGATCGTACAGGATGAACCATGTTCGTACAGGATGATTAGGTCAGTTATACCCCTCGGAGAGCAATGGAACGAACAGGAAGTGAGAAAAAAATTTTAAGTCCTGACCGTCCATATGAATTTACCTATTCGTCCCTGGATGATGCTCTCTGGATTCTCACTTTGATTTGTTCATCCAGACGAAATGTACCATTCGTCCTAGGACAATATCCTCTGATTTCTCACTTTGTACTAATCGTCCAGACGAAGTGTACCATTCATCCCAGGATGATGTCCTCTGGACCCATAACTTGAACAGATCGTCTAGAAGATTCACCCTGTTCGTCCCAGGACGATGTCTTCTGGACTCATGACTTGAACAGATCGTCCAGACGAACTCCATTATTCGTCCCAAGATGAAGTCATCTGTTCCTTGAAAACTTATCCAAACCAACCCGTGATATAACTGTTCGTACCGGACAAACTTTGTTCGTATGGGATGATGATCGGGTATGAAGTTATTTCGTACCAATATACATTGGGTTCGTACGCAATAGTTTTTACACTATTTATACAGGACATTAAAGAAAGTCAATGGTCTCGCAAATCAGTTCAGATGGTCCTGGTTCGACACATTAGAACCGGGTTGCGGTCTGTATGCAGCTCTGTGTTCTCGTCAGCAAAAGCGTCTCTTCTGCTTAGATCTTACCCCACGCCGCCGACGAGGTTCTGTTGGAGGAGTGATGTAGTGGATCGTCGGAAGAATCGACCTGTAAGAAGGATTTCGATTCCAATCCAGGGAAAATGGCAAACAGAAAGCTTCAAAGCTTTAAGAGAGAGTAATATTCATTCTCTACCTTTCTCCTCTTATGCATTCCCTATATAATGCCAAAACAAGAAAACCTAGAGAATCCTAGAAGATTCTAGAAAACTTATAACAAACTACATAAGCTATCTTAAGGGACATTTTAGACTTAAAATGTTATGCATCATTCTCCCCCTGCATCAAAAGAGCTCGACTCAGTCGAGGCATGTTATAGAGAGGGAGATATATGTATAATTTATAATCAATCCACCTGGGTCGAAGACTCGAATGAAAAGAGCTCGACTCCTATTTTGTCTTCTATTTGAGTTGTTTCATACTTCGTATGCGGAATTTCTTCTCAGGGTTGTGTCTAAGCGGATGGAACCTCATTCCAAGCTTAATTATCTCTGATCCCTCCAGCTGAATCGATTTTTGGCTGAAACCGAGTTGGTACAAAAGCTACATGCGCTTGTTATTGGGTATGTTTCTGAGATGTTGGATTGTTATAAGAGACTAAGTTCTCAAAACGAAGCGTTCTCTTCTGCGATGGAGCTTTTTGATGAGGTCTTACCCACAATTTTTTTATTTAATGCTTACCTGTGAGGAGTTGGATGCTGGAAATGTGCAAATGCTAGATATGAAGTTCACTGACAAAGTCGATCCAATGCCATGCTCACAAGCTGCTCGATGTAATGTCGCTAATGACTTCGGGTAATTGGGTGTTGACAATTTCCTTGCTGAGATTGATTTAATATTTCAGGACAAGACATCACATAAGACATTGGATGGTCATCCTCTCGGAAAGACAACATCTTCCCACATCAGCCACTTTCAAGTGATGCTTCTCGCATCTCAAGCATAGTAGATGGGTGTTGCTTTTCATCTTCTAAGGCTTATTGCATTCCAAAATGATTTAATTAGGACAAGAGAAGCAATGGATCCACAATGCAAAGTCTTCGACCCAGGTGGATTGATTATAAATTCTACATTTATCTCCCTCTCTACAACACGCCTCGACGGAGTCGAGCTTTTTTTACGTAAGGGGAGAATGATGCGGAACATTTTAAGTCTAAAATGTCCCTTAGGATAGCTTATGTAGTTTGTTATAAGTTTTCTAGAATCTTCTATGATTCTCTAGGTTTTCTTATTTTGGCATTATATAGGGAATGTGTAAGAGGAGAAAGGCAGTGAATGAATATTACTCTCTCTTAAAGCTTTAAAGCTTTGTGTTTTCCATTTTCCCTGGATTGGAATCAAAATCCTTCTTGCAGATCGATTCTTCCGACGATCCACTACATTACTCCTCCGGCGAAACCTCGTCAACGGTGTGGGGTAAGATCCAAGCATAAGAGATGCTTTTGCTGACGAGAACACAGAGCTGCATACAGACCGCGACCCAGTTCTGACGTGTCGAATCGGGACCAGCTGAATCGATTCGTGAAATCATTGACTTTCTTTTCATGAGAAGAGAGAGAGAGAGAGAGAGAGAGAGAGAGAGAGAGAGAGAGAGAGAGAGAGAGAGAGAGAGAGAGAGAGAGAGAGAGAGAGAGAGAGAGAGAGAGAGAGAGGCAAAGACGTTAAAGAGAAGGCTACAGCAAATACTAACAAAAAAAATTTCTTTCTGTTGCTCGCTGGGGCCACTTACAAGTGGCTGCTACTGGCCAACTGGTACAAAGGATGAGGGATCGAAGTGTAAGAGAGAGAGAGAGAGAGAAGAAGAATGATGCCGTCATGATCACGAGCTAATCATGGCTGTGCAGGTGTTCATGGACGGTGTAGGGACGAAGAGCATATTTTTTATGTGGAGAGATAGGTGAAGCTGTATGAGTGATCTGGAAATTCATAATGTGGTGTTTGCTGGATCTTCTTCTAAGGCCCCGCGCCCGGATGGGTTCACTTTCGAATTTTATAGAGAAGCCTGGGGTATTATTGGAAATCATGTTTGCAAAGCTATCAAACAATTTTTCTCTACTGGTTTTCTCCCTAGGTGTGTCAAGGCTACTGCTATTTCCTTAATTCCTAAGGGGACTCATGCCTCTAACATCTTGGACTATCGGCCTATTTCCCTTTGCAACGTGTTTGTTGACCTCGTTTTTCGTACAAGCACCCTCGAGGGTCTTCGAGCAATTTAATTGGACCTCGTCGTGTTCAATTCGGGCTCGGATCGACTCGAACTTAGTCGAATTAGGCTCGACTGTGTTCAATTATACTCGATTAGTTTGTTCTGGTCGCGCCGTGCTCGATCTAATTTAATTATTAATTATTTTAAATTCAATTTTGTAAGATTAATTTTACTGCGCTAGCTTGAGCCTGAATTAGCTCGGATCAAGCCAAATTCGGACCCGAGTCTAGCTTGATTTTAGTCAATCTTGACTTGATTCAGCTCAATATGATCTAACTAAAATCCATTTGACTTTCTAAACTTTTTTTGAATTTAGTTCATAGATCAGGAAATCGTCTTGACGGCTTTGATCAAACGAAATCTTCGTTCAGCTCAAATCCCGTATCTCAGGGATCTTCTGCGACTCGGGCAGACATCGAGCAGTGAACAGGTCTTCTTCGGGCATAATTTCGGAAGCTGGAGCACGAGACGACGAAGGCGTGGGCTTCCTCTTTCGGCAACGGATTTGATTTACTCAGAACGAGTGCTCTTGGCGAGGCATTCGCTCTTCCCCCTCTCACTCTCTCAATCTCACATACCCGAGCTCTCTCTCCCTCTCTGATTCTCTCTGATTCGCAGAAGCTGACGGTAGCTCCCGCTCCCTCCCTTTCGTCTTCGCACGCCAAGACCGAACCCGACGTCTTTAGCCATCCCGACGCCTCCAGCCAGGCCGGACGCCCCGTCACCAGCTCCAGCCGCCCGTTTCTCTGGGGTCGCGAACTCCAGATGATGCTAAAACTCCCACCTTTCTCGCGTGAGCCAGGGGAGACCGAACCAGAGCTCATCGTCCCGTTCGTCAACAATTTTGCCGATCCCGACACCTGGACCGAGCAAGCTCTTCCTTGCAAGGTGAGTATCTTTCCTCTTTTCTCCTTCTCCTTTTGCTCGATCTCCCTTGTTCTCCCTCTTTGCTTGATCTCCCTTTACCTTTCTCTCATCATCTATTCCTTCTCCTTTTGCAAAAATCTGAGAATCGATCTTGTTTGAATTTCATTTCTTTTGCTTCATATATGTGTGTTTTTGAGATGGATATTACATAAATTTTAAGTAGTTTTGTGAGGCTTTGTGGTGTATATGTCATTACACTCCTTGCCCTATTGATTTCTAAGTGAATGTCTTCATCCTCCATAGTAGATTTCAATATATCATTGATTTTATTTTTTGTTTACAAAATCTAATAATGAAACTCCTTGGAGTTGCTCTTTTGTTCTTATGTCTATGTCTCCTTGATGAAATGATTATCATGTGGATTTTGAGCATACTTTAGTGAGTTGTTTAGAGAATTTTAGATGAGATTTAGGTGTGAACCACTGCTCTTGTCTTAACTTATTTTATATAACTTTGCACCTCAAGTGTTTGATGAATTGCTCCCAAAGAAAGTCATGGGTATTTGCTAGCATTATGGCTTTATTTGGTGAAATTGCTCTTGTAGAATCTTCTTCAATGTATTGTCTAGAGTCTAAAAAAATAGAAATATCTGAAATGAATAGGTCATTTGATGAGATATGCATAGAACTATAGGTCCTTTCATGAATGTATCTTCTTCCAACTTGTTGCTTGAGAACGAATGTCTTATGTTTCAAAGATGTGATGGTTGAAATGGCTTCGATCCTTGTTACAATTAGAAGATGCCTTCACTACTATTTCTTGTTGTCTAATTTTGCTACATTTACTTGGCTATCAAGTGATGTTTTAATCCTCTTGTGAGATGTTAATAGTTGTTGTTATCTATGGATAGTTTCATAAGAAATAGATGAAACTTTTATGTTAACTCATGTTATTTAAAAGTGAGTTCTTTACATATAGAATGCATTTGTTTATGATCTAAATCGCATGATAGTAGAAGTTTATATAGAAGTCTTGAGAGGTATGGGAGGATCTCTTATTTGCTATCAAAATATGTACATGAGATGTTTCGTAATAATGCATACTAAGGGATTATTAGTATGTCCATGCTTCATCTCTTGTTCCAATGAGGTGAAGAGCATGTGCCCAAGGCCTATTTCCTTTACAAGCAATTGATGAATATCTTCTCTTTCTCTCATTAGTTTTTTCTATGCGATGAGCTCTTGGTTTGCAATATCATACATTTTGCATGAAAGGAGATTTGCAAGTTTAAATTGAAATCTCTTCTAATGGCGTGTAGCGTAAGAGATGGAAATTTGTTGGAGAACCTATTGTCGGCTTGTGTAAGTTTCATAAGGGCTTGGATGAGTTTTATGTTTTACCATTGTTTGTTTTTCACATACTTGCATGATGATTTGGTGTAACTCGCCAATATTGAAGAATCTTTATATGCTTTATGGTTCATTCATGAGTCTAATTTGGTTCAACATGAGCTCGGCATGCTTCATGGTGGAATAGTTTTCTTGTAGCTTTGTAAAGAACTCTTGGGCTTTGTAATTAGAAAATCTTTTGGGTCCTTTTAAGGTGAAGCGAGCATATGTCTTATAGATTTAAAACAACTCATTCATATCATTAAAGGCATATTAGCTATGGAAGGTCATGGATAATGAGATTTATTTTCCTCTTCTTATGCTTTCTCTGCTAGTTGGTTGATTCTTACATAGAAAGTGACATTGTCCCTTTTATCTACACCTTCTTTTATGAGTTTTTTTTTACGAGTGTGAGATGTTGGAAGATTAAGTTGGTTGGGTTATTATTGGTAGATGAAATGTGCAAAAGCTTTCATTTGTGTCGTGTGTTGGAAAGATTTCTGAATCTATTTATATTTAAAAAAAATTTGTCATGATTTGCTTGCTTTTTCTAAAAATTTGGTTTTCTTGTAATTTACTCATATTGTTTCTCCATGAGCATTTACATTTATCGAAAGGTTTTGTGAGTTGTTTTTGTATAGTAAAGTTTTATGACGAATTTCACGAATTGTTTTTGTGATAAGAAATTTTGTAATGTGTTTTTGTCTTGTGAATGTTTCTTGATGCAAGGCTTTATAGTGCCCATTCATTGAAAAACTTCCACAAGTTTACCCCACTCAAAATAAAATAGAGAAGCACTTGATTGTTGTATTTGTGTCAAAGTTGCTTTGGTCGATTGTTTATGGAAAGATTTCTATGCATTGTTTCATTTTTGTAGAATTTGCATAAGATTTTGCTTTGGGGCTGATAGCTTAGTGAAGGGGATTAATGTTGGAGAGTTCTCTTAATCTTTTTTTTTTTTTTTGATGGGGTAATCTATCTTACATAAGTCGTCTATCTTTTATTAATGTTTTCTTCTAAAATATAAGGTTGGAAGAATGTGGTGGGTAGAAAGAGATGTTGCTTTAGTTCTTGTTTTTGGGAACTTGAGTTTCCCTTGTTACTTTGAGTTTGGTAGGGAATAGTTTGTGTTGTTGAGTTGGGTTCGTATCAAGTGTTGTGTTTAGATTATGGGGACAGCAAAGGGCATTGTAAATGTTGCTTTAGGATATACTTGACTTCAAAGAAGTGTGCCCAATAACAATAATGCCTACATCCCTTTTGTATTTGATTTTCGTTCTTTTTTTTTGTTTTCATTGCATTTAGTTGTCCTTTGCTTTATTTGTTAGTTTTCTATGTCATTTCTTCTATGTTTTGATAATAAACATTTGCAAAATGAGAAGAACCCAAAGCACAAATGGCTCAACCGATGTACAGAAAGGTACGTTCTTTATTTTTATTACATTTTCACTTATTTATGTCATTAGTTGCTTATTATATAGAACATGATCTTATGCCTCTCTTTTGTATCTTGCGAGGCACCTTTTGGAAAGCAAATGACAATGAGCATTGGAGCATTTGGAGAAGGAGCAAGGATAACCAGATCCGAGCTTCAGTCGCCCCTATTCATTTTGGTAGGGGTGCTACGGGCGGAACCACCGGGTC
Source organism: Dendrobium huoshanense (assembly GCA_016618105.1). Classification (NCBI taxonomy): domain Eukaryota; kingdom Viridiplantae; phylum Streptophyta; class Magnoliopsida; order Asparagales; family Orchidaceae; genus Dendrobium; species Dendrobium huoshanense. Next base: position 22,605,556 of record CM028348.1, read on the forward strand.
GTAGCTCCTGGTGTTCTTAGAAAACCTTTAGGGGTCTCAATGATTGCATGCTCCCCAGCCTTTAGGGTCTTGTAGAAACTTCATTTCATAACTAGGATTGCTTTTCTTTTTTTACTTTTAGATCCCCAAGCTTAGTGACATAAGTACGAAAGTCCTAAGGGTTAGAAAATGAAATTGCTTTTAGTCCTACAACTTTAGTGACATTTAAGGACAAAAATTAATGACCGAGTCTTAGAAAATATAGACATATGGTGCATGCACCCTATATGATAGAAATATTAAAACAAAAACTTATTGACACGCTTTCCTAGGTTTGGATTTATTTTCCTTAATCCACTAATAATCAATCAATCAATCTTAATCTAATTCTTAAAATTTATTAAAAACACTTAATTCTTAATCAAATTATAATTAATACTTATAATTATTAAATTACAAATCTAAAACATAAATCTAAATCAAATATAACTAATCTAATAATTAACTCCTAACCAATCTAAAATTTAAAAAAATAAATTTAATTAGGGGATCAAATCATAAGCTAAAATTTATTATGATAAAAGACTCCTAAATACCAAACTTTAGAATAACCTTTAAAATTAACCAACAAATTTGATTAATAAAATGTTTAATGCACCTTTTTATTTTTTTTTCATAACAAACTAAAATAATCTAACAAAATTAATTATCACTGGATAACCCAGGCCTACGAGGCTATTAAGTTAGCCCCAAGGATGGTGAAATAAACCTCACGGCCTCGGTACGAAATAAAGGTGATAATTAATCAAATACTAAAATAAAACATCTAAAATTAACATTAAAATATTAAGATTTTAACTTCAATTAAAATCCCATTTTCCCCTTTAACAAACAAAAATGCAAATAACTCTAACTAAATTATCCTACATATGATCTACCAAAACCATACAATCTACACACACTTAGACTTGCTTATTATGACACGACTACTAGCTTTAGGTTAGGCTGATGTTTTGCTTTACCTTATGTCTCTGTGTTGTGGCGACTTGCATGTGACCCGTGTGTTATTTGTTTTACTACTTATTTTAGCTTTTCTGTGATGTTTTTCTAGCTTTTTTTCTGCACTGTTGTTGTGAGCATTAGAATACCCATAGGTTATGCACGCTTTTCATACTTACATTCTCTTCTTGTAGATGGTCGTGCTCAACACAGCGCTATAAGGGGGCTAAAATTAATAATATTTATTTATAACTGCTTTAGGTACTTGCTTCAGCTGCTTAACCCCCAATGATTAGAGCATGGACCAAGTGTGATTTACTTTGAGCATTTTCATTTCATACATATATAACTGCTTGGACGATTTTTGTTTTATTATAACTGCTTAGGATAATCCCTGCAGGAGAGTCTAGATTTTTCTTTCTTTTCTGATGTAATGTATTCGATGTCCAATGTTATAAAAATCATTAAAATGAGGCATTTTAAATGTAGAGGTGTCCAAAGGGAAAAGGAAACTTCTCGTAGAGGATTTTCTTTTTCACTTGGACATCCTTTTGGAGCACACCTTACGAGGAACCAGAAGGAAGGAAGATGATCCATAGACGTATCAAGGAAGTGCAAGTGAAGACTGAAGACATAAAATGCCTTATTTTAAGATTTATGTCGTTCCCAGGTTGTTGTCGACGGAGCCCAGCCATCACTACTTTTCTGTACTCTATGATGTAATATCGTATGGCACTTGCCATGGACACTCTTTTTTGTAGGACTTTGTTGCTTTGTTGTGGTTTATTTACTTTGTTTGCGCAGTATAACTGGCATTCTTTTCATAGGTTTCTTTCTTGCAGGTGCTTGTGTCCGTCTCGCTAGGCTCTTTAAGGGAATAAAATTCTTCTACTCGTAATTACTAATAAAATTTTAAGATTAACTCACATAGAAACATAACGATTTAGGGAATAGCCGGAATCGTCCAGGGTCGCATACATGCATTCTCTCTTCTTTTAGACAACTTCCCCGCCTACGGGTAGAGTCCGGATAATTTGACCTATGAGGATGAAGTGCCGGACCGGGGGAAGTTTAGTCTTTCTAAAAGAAATTATTTTTATAAGCATTTTTAAAATTTCATACATTTATGATTTGGAGACTTTGACTAACATAAACTGCATTAGTAATCAATTAAAATTAAAATTTAATTATATTAGTTTTAAGAGCATTATATCATTCATAAGTTTGGGATCACTTAGGAACTTCTCTAGTTGTCGATCCCAAATTTCAAAGTCTAATCACCCTCCTATCTTTCATATGGACCAGATAACATGGATTTTATACGATTAGGTGATTTTAGCTGGCTTCCTCTTTCAGGCAAGGAATAAGTCCATGATTGTATTAGCTAGGTTGTAGATGTTAGTATCGTATGTGCGATACTACATCTTTTATAAATTTAGAGTCTAAAGGCTAGGGGTGCAAGTGCACCACTATACACCTTATCGGTGGGTAAGCTTTCTTTTATTTCAGAAGCTATAAATCCTACCCATCTGCGTCACATAGATGACGCCACTTTCCTCTTTCTCTCATACATGCTTGAATGCATTGTCTCTTCCTTTTCTCCAGTTTTCTCTACTTCAAACCGGCCGAGTGTGGATCTGAAGTCTGAACCATGTCTGATTGATTAAATCAAATTGGGTCTCTCTACCCTTTTGATTAGGAAAGCCTAGAAATTCATTTCCACTAAACCCATTAGAGAAGATAATCTAATGTCCTTAATCGAGAGTTTTCTTAGACCGATGTCTAAGTTGTAATTAACTACGGGGGCTTGCGCCTATAGGAAACCGATCCCCACAATCAAATAAACCCCATTCGAGCTGATGTATCGAATGAGAAAAATCTCGTGAAATTTTGGGTTATGCATATTATTATCCATCGATGTGTGTAGGTGAAAGCCGCTATCTTTAATGGCTAATCGTATGTATAACTCCATCTGCTCTTCCATCGGCCTACTTGTGTTGAGTGTAAAGACCTACGATCATTTTGTCCTACGGGATAGTGTGGTTATACTCTTTACATTCGAATCCCACGAGTAGAATCCTTTATCGTAATACATATTCTTATCTAATAACAAACAAATATATATTTTTTATTAAACAAATGACAAAAAAATTATCTTTGAACTCATTTTCAATTGTCTTTCCTCTTCATTTTCTTTCTATCAAATCATTAAAAACAAACACTACATAGCCTATAAATTTATTGGTTAATTTTTGTAGAAAACTTTCGTTTGTTTTTATGAATCCAAAGTTTTAGTTTTGATAATTACGCTTTCAAAATTGTAGTTGTAATAACCCAAGAGTGTAAAATGAATTTGTTTGAAAAATATGAAAATTCTGAAGTAGAGTACTATGGTGTTAGGCCACTAACAATATTATATTGTACTATTTCAAGCTGAATTGTGTTTTTTTTTTTTCTTAAATTAAAATCCCAACAAGAATTAGAAGATGAAAAGGACTTTTAATTAGCCTAAATCATAACATTATCGAAAGGTAATTGTTACCAACCCCAATAATAAACCAATAAAGGCCAAAATATTTTGCAATAAATGCCAACAAAAAAACTTAACTGATAAATAATATAATACAATTGATGATATCAACATAAACATACCCATAAAAATCCAAATTACTAACTACTCAATTCAGAAACAGCCATGAAAATACCTTCATTAGATAATAATTAAAAATGTTGGCTTATTTTTCCTTATATTATTGTGACTTCTTCATTAGGTAATACCTCAATGTGAGTATTTTTACTTTATTTGGGATGTCTTTCTTACTATTTCTTAAAGCAGTAAGAAGCCTTTGTCATCTCAATAAAGTGTGTAAATCTTAAACCTAAATATTTGATAATATACCACTAGGGTATGACCAAATACTAAAATTTATTGTGAAAGAACATAATAGGACTTACAACTTGAAATATCAAAAAGCTAAGAAATCATGATATTTGCCTTACAATATCTTCTAAAAGAGAACAAATTAGACCTTCCTAAACATTTTAAAATTCATGATATTAACTCTAAATGCAAATATAGAATATGATTGATTTGTTATTAATTATGAAGTGGGGCTTATAATATTGCTATTAAAGAAAAGCCAGCTCGACTATTTTGACAAAAATGTGCAATATTATAAATTTTATTGAGTTATATAGTCCTAATGTGAGAGAAAATATTAATTTATAGGCTTAACTTATAATGCTTGCACATTCATTTATCAACCAAAGGTATTTATTAATTTCTATCAAGCAACACCCATATGAAAAAGATAGTCAATCAAATATTGCTTATACATCCATGGAACATAAAAGGAGATTATTATTGGTTATTTTGAAATAATTTTCTTAAAGAGAAGTCAAGCTTTAGTTTTACTAAAAATTAATTTTTGTAATTGATTTTAGATTGCTTAAATATTATGATAGAATATTTAAATTTTAATATTACAATACTGATCTATATCATTCATAATACATAAAAAAATAAATAAAATATTGGCAACTAAAGTAAAGCAACATAAAGCAAACAATCATATCGATAGATAATGTTTAGATGCAACAAGCATGCCCTACTTAATACGACCTAAATCTATATTTTAGGCAAAAGTACAAGATATTATGTGGGATCTTCAAATTGAACTCCACCAAGTTCATATAAACAAATCCATCATCTACATCATCCAACATTATTGCAAAGCTCTTCTTTACAATGAATATATAATTAAAGAAAAAAACATGTGGAGCATTAAAAACTATACATAGCTTTTCTTTGAATGTCAATGGGCCTAATACATTTATTTGTTAACCAATATGTTGTGCCTTCAAAGCACAATAAGAAAAAATGAAATAGAAAAAGAAATATCAATGTTCTAGTAAACATAATTACAAGCAAATAATATTACCAACCCATGATCATTATATCACTCAATCAAGCAAGTGATAAAGAAATATAGTCTAAGATACTTCCTAATCATAGAATGCCTAAGAATGTGTTTATCAAATATCTAGTATGTGCGAAGCCAATGCAATAACCATATATTTAAGAGTTTTAAATTTGTCTCCCTCATTAGTGTTAGTTTCAAGTTCTTCCAATAAAAGAATATATATGTGCCTTATAAATATTTTATATGTATGCTTTTTCATGATATTTAAAGTATAGAATATCTATGATTTTTTTAAGGATTATAATAGTCGGGATCCTAGGAATGAAAATAGTTGGTGACATCGACGATAAATGTTATTCTATCAATAGAATTGGAAATAGTGCATGGGGTGTAGATACTTTTGATCTAAAGCTATGAGGCCTCTTCTTCTACTTTTCCAAAAGTAATGCACAATGAAATGGTTCTTTTAGATGATGGTGATCCTAAAGCTCAACATTATTCATAATCTAAGCTATAAGAACTATAAGAACCTCATTAACTAACTTTTAATTAAAGTGTGATTGGCATTAGCAACTAGGTCCTCATAAGTGTTCAAATAATTAGTCACATATAGGCTCTCTTTTCTTAAGATCATGTTTGGTTTATAGAGTTTATTACCATACTATATTGGACATTTTTTTTCTCAAGTGTCTTCTTTATATCTAGCCACTTGAGGGTAGCCCCACCTAACCTTTCATCCTTTGCTTGTACGTTATTCTAATAGAATCTTTGCATCTTTAACAAGCTTCTTTTTAACAAAGGCCACTTTCTAAGAAAAAACCAAAACCATGCCATTCAAAGAATTCATCTAGCTTCAAGTTCAAAACTATTTTAGTTAATTTTTTAGTCATAAATTATTATAATTTCACATATTGGGGTGATAAGATAGCTTACTTATACACAATTAAAATGATTAATCAATTAAATCAAGAAATTAAGCTTAATTAGAAAATCTATAAGTAAACATATTTTCCAATCAAAGATATTTTTATGATTAGGTTCAATCTTAGTTCAAATTAATTAAATAGGTTTATTAGTTAAGTAATTATTTAATTAATAAAAATGTTTATTAGTATCGTACGTTATGAAATGCATTGTATTGTATGATATGTTTATTTTGAAATAAATTAACAAGATCAAATTGTATTTGATACGTCATCATGAAATTATCTTGATCGAGCACGAATCTCGAGGCTAAAAATCAAGTTGGGAACTTCAAAAATTAAATCCGGGAGCACCCGAACTCTAATTTCCGCAAGCTTATAGTCAAACTGAGCGTCTCGGAAATACGAACTCAACGACAGCAAATTGAACTCAATCTGAGCCCAAATGAGCCCAAATTGAGCACCCGTAACGCTGTTGGAAAGTTTGTACCACAATTTGAGTTACCAAACAATCTCTGATTTTGACGAGCTTATACTAAAATCGAGTGGCTCGACGAGACAAATCCAACGAGCCCAAGATCTCTGAATTGCGACATCACTAAGGCCTTCAAATGTCCAACAAACGGTGCACGATCAAGGGATTCAATATCGGCCGTCCATTCGTCCACTCTCTATTTACCCCTGATCTCACACCTATTTATGGGCTATGCCACTCCAGAAAAACTATAAATAGACCCCTCATTTCTCATGAGAGGGGATCCAAGCAAAAAGAGAAGAGGAGAAGAGAAGGAAGAAGCTCCTCTTCGACCACCGCAAGAGACTCGTCGGACCACCGTCGGAGCTTAGCGTCGGACCACCACATGAGGCCCTCACCCTCACCGGACCAACGCCGGAGCCTCGCCGGACCACCGTCGGATCCTCGCCAGACAACTGCCAGAGCCTCGCGCGGACCACCGCTAGAGCCTCACCGGACCACCACCTGAGGCCCTCACCTTCGCCTGAGACCCTTACCTTCGTCAGAGGCCCTCACCTTCGCCAGAGGCCCTCACCTTCGCCAGAGGCATTCACCTTCTCTAAAGGCCCTCGCCTTCGTCAGAACACCACTTGAAACTCTTACCTCCCCCAGACCACCGCCTGACGCCGTTGCTCCGCGGGACCACCACTTGAGACCCTCACCTCCGCTAGGACCACCGCCTAACGCTGTTGCTCCGCCTGACCACCACTTGAGACTTTATGCTCCACCAGGACACCACTTGAGGTCTGACCTCTGCTGGGCCACCACTTGACGCCCAGAGTTCTACCAGAGTATCGCCCTTTATTACAACGGTCTTTCTGACCTCGGTCTCCTACTGACTACGGTCCTTCATGCCTTTGTCGCCTACTACGATCCGTCCGACCTCCATCACCAGACAAAGGTCTTTCAGACCCCAGTCTCCTACCGACTACGGTCCTTCAGACCTTCGTCGCCTACTATGGTCCTTTCGACCTCCATCAACTGACAACGGTCTTTCTGACCCCGATCTCCTGCCGACTATAGTCCTTTCGACCTCCATCAACAACAACGGTCTTTCTGACCCCGGTCTCCTGCCGACTACGGTCCTTCTGACCTCTGTCACCTACTTTGGTCCTTTCGACCTCCATCAACAGACAACGGTCTTTTTGACCCCGGTCTCTTGCCGACTACGGTCCTTTCGACCTCTGTCGCCTACTATGGTCATTCTGACCGCCATCAACAAACAACGATCTTTCTGACCCCGTTCTCCTGCCAACTACGATCCTTCCAACCAAACAAACATGTATATGTAACTCCTACCATGTAATGCAATCTATATGATGTACATTTGCTACATCAATCCAATGCCTTCTCCTAAGGAAGGACCTCATTTGTAATCAACTACAAATACTAGTGGATTCATTCAAACTGGGCCAGGCCCCGTGTTTTTCCCCCTTTTTTAGGGGTTTTCCATGTAAAAACTCTGGTGTCTCTTATGAATGCTACACCCTCTCACTTATCTGATTGTGTGCTGGATCTTCGTACAATGCTAAGACATTAAACTATATATTTCTCAACCGCCGCGAATACTCCAGGACGCAACAGTATTAATTATAATGTTCAAGTTTTAAGCTAACTATACTATATAATACCTATATTAACACATCATAGATTTCCTAATTTAATTATTAAATCACACATTTTAAATCAGTCAATATTTATGAGCATATTTTAAATTATTCGATTATCATGTGATTATGAATATACACCACAATAAGCTAGTTGTTTGAATTTGAAATTTCAATCAGTATTAATTGAGAATTTGATTGATTGGAAGACTAATTGACTATTACTATTATATTATTATGAATGTACTTAAGAGTCTCAAGAAGATTCCAACACTTAACAAATTCTGAGCGAAAAAAATTTTAGAGGGTGGAAATCTATTCATACGATAGGCCATTTTTTCTTACAAATCTTACATATAAGTTTGAATATTTGGCTTTTGAGAGCTTTTTTTAACTATTTTTGAAGCAGATATCTTTGATCTTATAATGAGGCTGATTATGTTATGAGCTGTGCTAAAAGTGATTAATTTACACAACAGGAAAATATCAATTATCGAAAGATTTTTCCGGCAGAAATTGCTCAATTTCTTGCCGATTTGGATGTTTCCGGCAGACTGCTAGTGGAAAATTTTCTGTCGGTAAAAGTCGTGTAGGAAAAATTTTCCAACAAAAAAATAGTTACGCCGGAAAAATTTTCAAGCGAAAAACGGCCGCCAGGAAAATAAAACAATAAAAAAAAAAAAAAATCCGCTCCACTAGCTCGAGGCAGCCCGTTGCTCGCCTTGCTAACCCTACTTGTGCTACATGCTACCCACCTGAGATGGCCCACTACACCCCAGCCCACCCTACCCTCCTGGTACCGGCCCACCCTGGTCATAGCACCTATTCGCCAGCCCTGCCCCGCAGCCCGCAATCCCTGCCCTTGAGCCCAGCCACTCATGCCCAAGCACTGCTATATTTAAATGGTTAATTTAAATTAGTTAATATTATTAATTTATTTCAAAGAGTTTTAATTCTTCTTTAGAAATTATGAATATATGATTTTTTTTCATAAATTTTTAAGATACGTCGGAAATATATCTTGGCAAATCCATCAGAAAAACCACCAAAAATTCTGCCATAAAATTAATCGGAAATCTTTCATCATAATCCGTCAGAAGTCTACCAAAAATCCATCAATAGTAGGCGATTTTCCTTTAGTGTTAACACTTTTAAAGTTAAGTTTGATATTGTCTTATGAGTATCGTACGTGCCTATTACTTTGAGTTAGAGTATTATGGGCTAAGTTTGATATTGTCTTTGATGATTTTCATACTACTATTTATCATAAAATATTTGAGAGCTATGTTGTCAAGAATCATGAAAATATTCAAATGGTTTATGGTGAACATTTGGATGTTGTAGGAGTTGGTGACATCAGAATGTTAGATTGGAAGATTCATAAGGTAAGAAATGTGTTTAAGTTAACAAAAAACTTCATGATGAAGGGCATAATATGACTTTCAATAATGTTCATTTAAAATTTACAAATAGAACCATGGTGCTTGTTCGCACATAAATAAAATTAAATACTTTGCTTCATCTACAATTGCAAAGATGCAATTGATTGTGATATTAATTTTGACTTATGCTATTGCAGGCCGAGGTGAGTGAAAGAGATTAAAGAAACTTCAATCATTTTATCAGACACAAGTTATTTGAATATTGTGTATATTTGAGAAATAAAAAAAAAAAGGTTATTTTCAAAGCAGCAAGTTAATTCAAACAATTGAATATGCTTGGTTTACAAATATGCGAATGCTGTAGAAAATCAGAATTTAATCAAATTTGAGATAATTCTTAAGTTTTCGGAACTGAGTCGATCCAATTCAGAGTATGGAACCAAAAAATTCTAAGCCAGTTTAAGAACTTGGATGTAAAGAGTACAAAGGTAGAATCGATGAAATATGCACCCGAGCTCATGAAAGCTTTTTGTTCTCAATAATTTTTTTCCTGTGCAACAATCAGAAGACAGTATATCCAAGTTCGGGTGAAACACATTTTTCCATACCTGAAGGCTGGAATCATGAATAATGATCACAGTTCCCTTTATACAGGGCATAGTTACTATAATAAGAAGAATAAAAGCAGTGTATATAAACAGATAATGACGTTCGGATTTGTTCGAAGGCGAATCCGGACGCGCCACATCACCCAGGGCCCAATGCATCCGGTTGACGTGGCGCGTCTGGATTCATCTCCGTCTCCGGACGGTCCGGACACCGCATGTAATATTCTCTCCTAATTCAGTGATGGCTGCAGAGGTAACAGTATCATTCGAGCCCATTAACAAGTAAAAAAAGCTGATTTCTGCAGCTCAGATTCTATGGTTGGCCACAAACCTAACAGTATAATTCAAACCCCAAGAACATAATGGTTTAGCCTATGAAAAGGATAAAACATGGAATGACTTCAGACTTGTCATAGTCATAAAGCAACCGAATGAAAAGGAGCACGAGGCCCTGTGATTAAAGGGGAAAAATAGGTCAATATAATAACACTTCTCCACCACAGAAAATAACTACATTCCACACGAGAGAAAAATAAAGTTGTAAAGAATGATAGTATGGTATTAAAAATACACATTATCCATCAGATCATCATCACATTCACTACCTATATAAGACTCGAATTAGTTCGAATAATATTTGATACCAACCCAGAAGCCACCTTCTCTGACCCCTTCTTAAGAACCACAGCAGGCCGATCTCTCCGGAGCTTTGTTTTCACCTGCAGTTTGTTCGGGTTTGTTTATCTTAATTGTCCGTTCCTGCAAAAATTCAAAAGTAATGATTCTTTATGATAAGCTGGACTTGAAAAGGAACCAAGCTCTATTGATCCTATAGTTAAAAATCATACCTCAGGTTTGTTATCGGATTCTGCAAGCCTCTGCTTGATGTCTCTGGCAATTGAAAAGAAAACTTGCTCCACGTTTAGATTTGTTTTTGCACTCTGCAGAGATAGAGTGACAGTGCAAAAATGTTAAGAAAGCAATTCATGAACGTAATATAGTACCGTTAAAGCGATTCCAAATTACAGTTTCAAAGAACTTGATGCCATATTCATCTGCAAGAGCTTGTCCCTTTGATGTCGGTACAGCCTGGGATGTAGAAATTGCATTCAAGAATCAGTGATAAGATCAATCATTATTCAAGGTAGAACATTTTAAATAGCACGATTGGGAAGAGAGAGAAAATGAGAAGGAGATGGAGATGAGGTTACCCTTTTGCTTTCATCCATGTCAGCCTTATTACCAACTAGAATCTTGTTAACGTTATCAGAGGCATGTTGTTCAATGTTTCGGATCCAATTCCTAATATCTACATAACATTAAGACTAAAAAAGTTAAGATTTTGACTCCAAAAAAAAAATCTTTGGGAGAAAAAAGTATGGTGGTTACTGTTGAAGGATGACTCGTCAGTTACATCATAGACGAGTAAAATACCCATGGCACCTCGATAGTAAGCTACAACAAAAGAGATGGAGTATTAGAAACGCCATTAGAAGAAAAAGAGAGCCAACATATACGCAAAAACAAATAAATGACTAAAAACGATGGAATAAGCCAAAAATAAAAAATAAAAGCTTACCTGTAGTAATAGTCCTAAAACGCTCCTGGCCAGCAGTATCCCAGATTTGTAGTTTAATACGCTTGCCATCTAGCTCAATTGTTCTGATTTTAAAATCAATACTGCATTGACAAATATCAAATTCAGTTAATTAAGAAATTGAACAGATAAAATGCTTGGCAGTGGTTAAAATGGGATAAACTACTTATTCGCAAGCACTTCAAGCAATACAAGTATGACGGGAACCCACCCAATTGTGGTAATGAAACTAGTGGTGAAGGAGCCATCAGAGAACCGTAAAAGCAAGCAACTCTTGCCGACACCTATGAAATGAAACATAAATCAGTTTACCAGAATTAATACACTCTAAAACATGAGTAAGATTCAAACAAAATAAATCTAGCATTCAAGACAGGGAATCAAAATGGATAAAAGAAATAAGAACAAGAGCTTATAAAAAAGAGTTTTGGCAGGAAGAGAACAAAAATAATTGTCAAAAAAAAAAAACAAAAATAATTGTGTAAAAAAAAACAAAAATAGGAACAAGTTTTAACACAAAATTAAGTTTTAGAAATCCCTTTTTATAGAGTCTTGAAAATTCATACTTATCACTCAAAAACTATATACTAAGATAAAAAAAACTTGGAAACACAACAAGAAAACCAATATTAAATACTTTTTTTTACAGGAAATAACATAGCAGCTAACTTCAATTTTTTTATTTTGGAGAAGTTAGTTTACTCAAAATATTGATTTTATAAGTAAAGAAATCCGGTCGCAAAATAAGCCATGTTTCTTATCTTATTAAATCCCTGACCATCACGACGAAATGAGCAGAGAAGAGGGAGGTGGCAGTGGTTTTGACTGAGGGGCTTCAATTGCTTTTCCCCTCTTTTATGAAAGCAGATTGATGATCCTCACCAAGGCCTGACATCTATGTGATGAAGAAGAAAAGCACATGATGAGGAAGATGGGAGATGTGGCAGCTTCTTTCAGATGGCAACAAAAGAGAAGAGAACTAGTACACCAAGCTATAGAACAACCAGTCTAATAGAATGGTTCATTGGATTGATAACAATGAGCCATACACTCGGTAAATTCAAAAATCATCAAATGAACATTGGGTTCACCCCTTTAGGTCCTAAAAGAAAAGAGACTCAGCAGAGGGGGAAACATAGGTTGCCCCAAAAAATAAATCCGTAAAAAAAATATCGTTAATAGTAAATAAATCAGATCCAATAATTTTGTTAAACAAAGAGTAAATTCAAAAATAAAAATTAAAACAAGATTATATTATCAGATCGTCCCTGTTTTAAAACCACTTGCCACTTGTCTCCTTATCTTTATGAAAGGAGATAATCGTATCCCAGCAATCTTTCTTTTAATTCTTTGTTATTTACAGGCACAGCCAGGCCAACTATAAAATCAAAGTTCAATCATAGCTAAAGCTAGTTGGCTTGAAGCCTAAAATCATAGCTAGATCCTAACCTAGCACTAATAATGATAAGAGTTAATGATCCAACCTAAAGCCCATGGTCTACACAAGGCTCCAGACTTAAAGCTATCTTGCTACAATGGTCCCCAACTTTCAGAGTAAAATCCACTTTGGATGATGGAACTATAGGATCTAGGTTGGATTTAAATCTATCCCATGAACATTCACCTAAAATATGAAACTACGTGATAGGATAATTATATGAATGTCTTTTCTCTAATGTGAATACCTAAATAAAATGTAAAGCTGAGCAACCTCCTCATTCGAGAGCACTCTCTCTTGGGAATGGCAATTAACTATTATAGCTTGTACCATAGTAAGTCTCACATCCAAGATCCAAACAAACTCCGATTAAAATAATTATATTCATGATAAAATCAATCTACATTATGAAATACTCTCGAGTTCTCATGACTGAAATACTCTCGAGTTCTCATGAATTTACGGTTGCAGAGGAGTTTTTCCGAGCAAACGATAGCATTCATGTGCAATACATACTTTATAATAATATCAAGAAAGATGCAAGAGGCCAGCATCAGATATTCCCTAAAAGGAAATACTAGAGATTATATACATAGTTTCTTTCCTCTGATTAAAAATCCAGGAAATTCAAATTTTTGCAACTGTAAAACCATACAAAAAATCACACTGAGAGAAGCAACAAAACTATAAAAGAAAACAATAACAGCTAAATCAAAGTTCATGACAGAATTGTAATGTCTAAAAAGAAAGAAATGACACCATTACATCAAAAAAATTAATTAAAACAATTACAATAAAACAAAATCAGATAGAACAAAAAAAAATGTATGCATGCTTGGGGAATTCATTTGTCAATAATAACACATGTAAGTGAGGATTGCAAGTGTACATGGGCACAGTATGCGGTAAATGGTTAAGGAAAATTGGTCTTTTAAGATATAGAGTTTTTATTAAAAAAAAAACGTTAGTACAACAGTGTGAGAAGCACCGACAATCTAATTGACTTCTAAAACTACTTCCTATTAATTATCACTGTAGTCAGAAACAGTTAGGTACCAAAATGAATGTACTAGGTATAACATTGTATGTCATCTATATGAGTCTAGCTTCCATGTGAAGAAAAAACACAAAAATCATTATATATCAAGTTTAAGTCAAGATTTTGAACCCTAAATTTTGTAATCAAATGAGTAAAAGCCCAAAAGAGTCCCTCAACTATCAACAAAGGTTCAATCTAGTCTCAAACTTTTATGATGACCCAATTTAATCCCTCAGCTATTAGAAAATATCTCAATTTAGTCTCTAAGGCCAAAAGTAACGGTTAAAATTAACCCAAACAGTTAAATTTAAGGGCATTTGGGTATTTTAGCGTATGTGATATTACACTATTATTTATATATATGTTTTTTATTTTTATATTAAAATAAACACAAAAATTGTAACAGAAGTTGACCAACTAAATATCAAGAGTGACTAATTAATAAATATGGTTTAACTTCCATTTTGATTTTTGTATTTATTGTAATATGATAAATGACAAAATATATATAAATAATAATATAATCTTATATATACCATAATATCAAAAATGTCCTCACATTTAACTGTTGGGATTAACTTTAAATGTTATTTTTGGCCTTAGACTAAATTGAAATTTTTTCCAATAGTCGGAGAACTAAATTGAGGCATTCTGAAAATCTAGGACCAAATTGAACATTTACTAATAATCAGGGGACTAGCTTAGGCTGTAACTCGTAATCAATTCAATGTTAACTATAAATGGATTATAGATGCATAGAGATATGTAAGTTATCCTTTTTCCTAATATTGGTGATGAGTATCTGATATCCTAATCTAAAAATTGGACCTTTACTTCAACCTAGATGTTCAGAAATAAATTCAATAATGTCCACTTTTATGCAATAAAAAAAAATGTATACGACTGAGCACGGATCACCAATTTTCTGCACTATAACCAAAACGTTCATATGATGCTTCCACAACATCCAAATATAAAAAAAGGACTGGACCAGAGAAATTGACATTTTGACATAAGACCAAAACAAACGTGGTGACGTATATTCCTATTCAAATGATGGATTACTCCTGGGATGGTTTCCTGTAGTTTCTCCTATTAGTATAGCATGGTACTGTGTCTATACTATTCTTGTGCCCATCTTGCGAACTTTACATATTCTCCTATTTCTCCTATGGAGTGCTCTTGGGCGGGAATGGTTCACATTCTTTGAGACTTCCAGCAGGTTCTATCTTATGGTAGTTTCTCCGATATTTGGGTAACTCTACTCCAACGTCTCTATCCCTTTCCAACAAAACGCTTCTATCCTTTTTAATGCTGCCTCAGAATTATAAATGCGTTCTGAGGCATGTGGGAATTCTATCCTACTTTCCTCTTTTTTTTCAAGGATTATGATTGATGTGAAACTACTAGGAGTTACGTTTAGAAATTAGAAAGAAAGTTGGTTAAAGTTTTGCTCATTTAAATTTCATGCTAGCACATAAAAGTGAGTTTAGAATTTGAAATTTTTAACTTGTTTAGGCCAAAGACGTGCAATAGAAAATAACCAAAACAATTCTTTCAAAGTTCAAGGTAATTTAAATGCAAAGCACAAATAACATAATCCAAAGCTTAACAATGAGAGGTTCACCTCAAGGGCCTTCTCACTCAATTATTTGTAGGCTTTTAGCGGAGAAAGATGACCTATATAATGAAAGATATTACCACTAGAGAGACGGCACCGAAGAACTTCGTTGGTGGAGAGGTAGCCGGTGGGTGGCCGACGATGATCCAATCGTAGTCGGGAAGTCGACGGGTGAGGACGTGCGCGAGAGTAGGGACAACTCGATCCAAATAATCTCCAACGGTGGCGTCGTCTTCAAATCCCACGTCGAAGAACGGAGATCGTAGGATGTTGAGATTTCCGTCGGCGTCGAACACAAGTCCCCATTCAAATTCGGGATCCGCCATGCATGCTTGATGTTGGAAAGAACTCCAATGAGAAGAGGAGAAAAGAGGTGGAGGGGGAGAGCACTTGTGGTGTGCGAAGAAGGAAGAGGGAGAGGAGGGGGCGGCGGGATCTCCAAGGAGAGGGGGTGAGGCCGGCGGGTGCAAGGGGGAAAAGGCTAGGGTTTGGAGAAATTAGGTTTAGAAGATTGTGGAAGAGATTAATAAAAATCTGAAATTTAATTTCAGTTTTGATTAGATTGGGAGGGAATTGACTTGAATTTTGAATTTCAAATCAAAGGGAATTAAGGCATTGATTGAGGAATTAATGGGCGGCGATTTCAAGAGAGAAGGGGAAGGAGTTCTAAAACAAATCCTGAAATAAATTTCAGGATTTGAAATTTTGGGAGGGAGGATTAATTGAAATCAATTTTGATTTCAAAATGGGGAGGAAGATTTAAGTAGCAATTAATGAGGAGAAGCCTCATAGGAGGCCGGCGGCATATAGAGGGAAGAGGGAGTGATTAAGGGGAAGAACTAAACTCTTTCCAAATAGGAACGAAAAGTTGGAGGGAAATTAATGACTCCTCCAATTAGGTTTCATTTGAATTTTGAATTTGAAAACTTTCCATATTTGACTTTGACAAATTTGGAAATTTTTGAACTCAATGAATTTTGAATTTTCAAAATTCGAACAAGTGGGGGAGAAGGCCGACGGTGGAGAGGCTTGGGAACGGGTGGAGGAGGTGGGGTGGTCGGTGGCCAAGGGTGGATTAGGGCCGGCGGGTAGGGGAGAGGAAGGGGATCGGGATGATGGGGATAGACCACGAGTCACGGACTCTTCCAATGACTGACGGGTATTGCTTTTCGCCCTCACCTTGGGCTCTCGTTCTCCTCTCTAGTGCACCACAAGAAGAAGAAGAAAAAGATAACAAAACAAGATTTCATTCAAAATATTCATTAACCCAAATACAACATATGAGGCCACTATATATAGGTCTCAACTCATGAAAAAAAAAAAAACCTCTGGGCTACAATAACAAAGCAACTCCACATAGGGGTAAAAACGGAAAAACAGTAAATACTAAATAATGCATCATGACATCTGAATCAAAAGTAGAGGCGCTGAATCGTGGCCGTCGATCTGCGATTCCGCCGTCGATAAACATGTCGGTAGTGTCTGTCGATGTCCTCATCAATGATCCTAAGTGTGTTCAGTAAGAGTGAGATTTGAAGCATTTCAAGAAAGATCTTTTATGATTGGTTGAAAATGCTAATGGCTTCTTTTATATCTTACAATTTGATATTTTTTTTCGCAATGCAAAAAATCACAATCAACATGATATTTAATTTCTTACTATTAATTCTGTTAAAAAGGTCAATATATTATCATTGAAATTGAATTTAATCTGTTTTCACCTTTCAAAGCTGGTATTAAATAGTTGTTTTAAGTAATAGCTTTCTTTCTGAATAAATTAGTATGTTTTATTTCAAAAGAAGCATTGCATATAACTTTATTGTATACAAGATTTTCATCAGAAATCTTATACGTTAAAACATCCCTACAACAAGAACTCAAACATAACACCAAAAAGGCTAAATTTAGATTTAAAAAAAGGTTATCTAGCACCAAAGTGGACATCAAAACAAGACCTCCTTTGAAAGAATTGCTAGTACATGTCAAAGTCTAGTGTGACAAAAACTCAAATAATATTAACCAAAGAGAAAAAGCTCAAAATAGTCCTCCGACTCTTCGATGTGTCCAATTTAATCATAAAGCATTATATTTCTCCAATTTAGTCTCTCGACTATACAAAATTGATCATGAATTATCTCTCGGGTAGCATTAAAGGAAATTGGGATACAATTGATCCCAATTTTGTCCTTAGTGACCATTTGGGATCAATTTTTTGTAGTCAAAGACTAAATTAGAGAATCGTAATATTGTGGGGGAACTAATTGGTAACATATAAATAAAAGGGGGCAAACCACTATTTTTCCCAAGTCGCAAAACCATCAACAACAAAAGACTTGCTACTATCACAAGCTTCTAGTTTTAAAGACCTTTAAACCTAGCCATATTCGTTAGTATATTCACTAAATACAAAGCTTAAAACATAGAGATCAAGCACACAATTGGATTTTCATTTTTTTGTTCTTTTACTGGAGCAAAATATTTTTAATAGTGATTTATAACTAGATACAAGGTGTTAGAGCTTCGAGAAAATTCAGAATTTTAACAGGGACATAAATCATTGGCCTAAAATCACTTTACACCCATTTAGATAATAAAATGGAAATATTGCTTCTTTACTTGGCTAATGCTCTACTCAAACCCCTTTTTACATAAAACATCTCTTTTTCCAGAATTCTAGTTTTCTAATGGAACTGGACCTTTTGGGAAAATTACAAAATCCGTGGGCAGCCATTAAATGATGCCTTTTAGAGGAGAACAATAAAGTGCAGCAAGGCCCACCCACATTAACGGTTCGCTCTCCACTGCATTGTAATAAACAAACAGGAACTCCCACCTCTCCAATAAATACCTCAATTTCTAAGAATGTGGAGTTTCCGCCTCAAAATTAAGCGATAATGTTGTGTGAAGTGGCCATCAAATTAAGCATAATATCGATTGATTTCCTGAACACATAAAAAAACAATTGAATCCAGAACTCTCAAAGTCACAGAAGGTATAAGAGACCAAAAAAATGTTATCAAGAAAGAAAAGTGATGCACAGAAATAGGGCTAGTAAAAATCAACACTTGATCAAAATTACTTCTACTAAACTCGAAATGGATTCAACATATGCATAGATGCGCAAGTTTATTTATTAGGAATTTAGATACTAATTTTTTAATTAAGATACTTGGACTTAATATAAAGTTTTATTAGAATATATTTTATAAACTAAGAGATTTAGCTCAAATCATCTTTAGATCAACTCATAACTGATCATTTTTTTTTTAATTTAAACTTAACTCGAGTTGAAATTGAAACTTTTGATTTTTAGTAGAGGCCAGCTTGTACAAACTCAACTCAAGACCACCTCTATGTGAAATACACAAGTTTTATGTCAAAAACAATATCAAATGCTAACAAGAATGCAATAGCTTCCTAAAGGGCAAGCAGTCTGAATGGAAATTTTCACATTTATTCTCATCGAAAGAATTGAATCAAGGATTAATTTATGTGCAATTATTTTTTAATAGTTGGTTTATTTTATATGTATCTGAGTGCATGCCGAGATGAAAGCTGAGATAGGATGTATTTTAGTTCCTATCTTTAAATTAGTTTATTTGGTAGGCATGATTTCATTCTTGATTTAATTTAGGCTAATTCTGACAAAAGATTAAGAGTATGATTCTCCAATGGAAATATGGAATACTCCGTATCTTTCTTTGTGTTGTTAGAAGTTATTTAGTAAGATTGGCAGTTGTTAGACTACTTCTAAGGGGGTTTGGGTGGCTGTTTTGAAAGTTATATTTTGGCATTTAAATTTATTCTTTTAAAATAAAAATAATAATAATAATAATATTAAAGAAAAAAAGGTTGATGATGTAAAGAGCAGTGGGAGGTTCGGCTTATGATGTGGTAGTTGAGTGTGTTTTGCATTGGCAGCAATATCTCTAAATGAAGCATGCATTTTTTTTTTTTTTTTTTTTTTTTTGTCCATATACTTTTTTAATTTTTGATGTATGGAGCTAAATGAAGAGGAGCTCCCATGGGTTTGTAGAATTTCTGACTGTCACATTTCACAACACAAGTTAAGGCAGATAGGTATATTCAATTGATTTAATGAATTTAAATTTAATTGTTCAAATTTAATTGTTCAACTAAATTGTAGATTTCATATTACAATCAGGAAAATTTTTATCTGGTTGAATTAACTTAAATTTAAATTGAGATTTATCACGTGCAAATCTTATCTAATAGCCTAATTTATAAGGAGTCCATAAATAGGGGTGGGTTCGAATGCATCTAATTGAGAGGTTTGGGCTTGCATAAAATTTCATATTCTAGTTTCAATCTTGTAAGTGCACATTAGATGTATGAATCATTTGAGTTTAGTATAAGTGTGAGTACGTGATTTGATCACTAATTTTACTTGTTTCCAATTTATTGATGGAATTCTTGGATATTTTATTATTTCAATATCAATTGGCATTAGCTTACTGTATTATTTAAAGAAAGTAAGTTGTTAAATAAATTAGCTACTGTGATATATGAATTTTTAATTTTTCTGTATATGGAAGGATATTATGCATCATATTAGTTGCATCAGAAAACCCCTTATCATTGAGTCATCTAGCATCCAATTGGTATTAGAGTGAGTTAATGGCAACATGTCACTCAAAGCAGGGCTAATTATCAGCTTGACTTAATAGAATGTGAAAGAGATAAAATTCAAACAATTTCGTAAAAACAACTCATAGAATTGTTGAACGAGCAAAATCAAATATGTGATGACATTAATATACTTAAAACAAGAATTAATAATTTAAAAGACAAAGTCAAATTCATGTATGTGAACATGAAGTGAATTCCAACCAAAACGATTAACAAATATGTTTGAACGCTAATGTTAGTAGGAGGTAGGGCAATCAACTTGATAAACAATTCAGAGTATTTAACAATGATATTTACAGAAATCATAGCCATCAAAATTTTGATCCAGATGGTGACATAAACAAGAAAGTTTTAAATAGAAGTGTTTGTAAATGATGAAAATTTGATTTTAAAAATTTTATTAACTAGTTACTAGATATAGATACCTTTTTTAAATTTTTAATCATATCTAATGAACGACAACTGTGATATATAAAAAAGAAATTAATTGGTCAAGTTAAAATTTCTTGGATGAACATGAAAAAGCGAAAAAAAAAAAAATATGAGATTAGAAAGGAAACCTACTACAATATAGCTTGAAATGAAAAAACATTTACAAGATAAATACTTGCCTTTGTCATGTCATGATCATTTGCTTGATGAATTTAATTCATTAAAACAAAGGCCAAAAAACATCACTAAATACATGAACAAATTTGAAGAACTATTCTGAGTTCTCAGGCTATTGAAGATCATAAAACCACACTCTCTATATTTAAGATTGATTTGAGACCAAATATCAAGGGAAAAAATGACACTTCGCCGCATCAAGCACTCGAGCATACTTTTCAACTCGCATTAGACTTTCAATAAATTTTAAAATTCTATGTGTCTAGGAAGGTCACAACATATTTTGGTAAAACAATTTTGCTATCAAAACAATCAAATTCAATATAACATTATACATCAAAGAGTGGTAACATTGCATTTAAAAAGGACAATAAAGAAAATTAACTGCATATGCATCTGGGTCTAAGATTTTTACCATAGCATTTTTTAAGTATTATCAAGTTTGTCAGTATGCTGGTGAAATCCCCAGCCGAAACTAGCATATAAATATGAAGCAAATAATGTGATCAATGATTATGATGATGTTCATGAAATTGATGAGGAAATAAGTGATTTTGATAATGCTTTAATTAATAATTCTTTGAATTTCATGCATTGCATTATAGCAACTCCTATGCTTTGCAAGAAGAGGATTGTGATTTTTAAAATATATTTCAAACATAAGGAAAAGTTTTGCAAGCTTACAATTGACAATGGATGTTGTGTTTATGTTTTCATCGTTTGCATGAATTCAAAACCTAAATCATATTCAAAACCATATAATATAGCTTTGGTAAAAAAATTTGTTACGTTTGTGCCTCAAAAATGTCTACTTTTCATTAAATTGGCTACCTATACTGATTGAATCAACTGTGATGTGTTAACTTTGGAAGAACCTAATATTATTTTGGGTAGAGCTTTCAAGATTAATAGAATAAAGGTGGTTCTAAAACCTAAAAAAAATCTAAAAGATAAATATGAAGTTGCACAAGAATCTAGTGTTCCCAATCTAGTGAAAAAAAAAAAAAATGGATATTCATAGTAAACATGCATTTGAGAAAGAGAATGAGAGTTTGATATATGCCCTAGTAGTTATTAAGCTAAATATTATAGTGCTTGAGATTGTGACTTTGTCTAATGATGTTATAACCAAGAAATGACTCATTTTAAAGATAATGTCCTTAAGTACTTCTACTTATCACCACCCTTGAGGGATGTATATAACATACTATTAATTTAGTCCATGGTTCATCATTAAATAATTTGCAGCATTATAAAAGTGAGTCAAATAGAGTATGCTAAACTTAACAGAGATGAATTGCTTTAAAAGCACAAGTCTTTGTGTTGTACCTATTTTGCTTACATTTAAAAAAGATGATATCTAAAGAATGTGTGCAAGTAGGAGAGTCATCAATAAGATCATGATTAAATATAAATTTCATAAACAGGTTTGGATGAAATGCTAAAAATGATAATGATGATGTGACATTTCAAAGATATAATATGGTAAGTGGTTCTTATCAAGGGAGAATAAGGAAGGTAGTGAATAAAGGTTTCATTTAAAACAAATAAAGATCTTATGAATGATTAGTGATGCTTTTGGGTCAATCAATGCAACTAATACATTTATGAGAATACTGAGCTCTCTCTTAACCCTACAATGAAAATGTGATGTAGTCAAGAATTATTATTTTATGTTTTTTTTTCTTGTGTTTTTGGATGTTATATAATTTTATTTTGTATTGCCCTATGATAGAAAACAACTCATGATCATGCTGAGTTAAGTGCTCTCAGGTCAATTCACTCCATTGCCTTCCAATTGTGTTGATCTTGCTTCCTTGCTCCCGCTGTCTGGTGATTTTCCCAGCTGTCTGGCTCAATTTTTCTGTTGCTGGTTGTTCGGTTTTCCCTTTGTTATTTCCTATGTAGGATGCTTTGGGTTTCTCTTTTGAGGATTGTGTAGGGTGGTTCTTAATTTCTTATTGGTTGTTTTGGAGGCTCATTTATGGGAGTTAATAAATGTCATTTCCTATCCTTTCTCCTATAAATAGTGGTTGAATTTCATTGTGCAAAAGTTATTGAAGGTGTGAAAAAATTATTAACCTAAGGGTTTCTTCTTAGCTTGCGAGTAGTCTTCTCCCTAACCCCTATTTCTGCCCCTTGGTCTTCTTTCTACTTCTTCTCTCTACGGTTTCCCTTCCACATGTATCTTTCTTCTCTAAATAATGTAAGTTGTAAGTTGGTGTTGTGCCCCATTTTATTGGTATTTGCTGGAGGAGCATAGACTTGTGTTGGATCATAACTTTCTGTAGTGGATCTCTAGTTTGCCCTTTCCTTTAAGCACATTCCCTAGTTTGTGTTTTGCATGTGAGATGATTATTTGTGATTATTCTGAGGGTATTTTAATTTATATATTTTATTTCTTTTTCTATCTTATGCGTCTTCCTAACATTTTTCCCATCTTTGTTTCCTATTAAGGTTTCATTGTTTGGTGTTGTTTATGTTTTATTGAAAGGAAGTGTCTTAGTTTGCATTCCTAGTATTCTCCTTCTTTGTTTAAGAATTTAATTTGCATTAATATTAATTTGATATAAGAGCCTTAGGTGGTATCAATTTGATATCAGAGCATTAGATTGTCGAGCGAGTTTTCCTTTCTCTTTAAAAATCAAAAACAAAAAAAAGGATCTTTAAAATAATCAACAAGCGGATTAGCAACATATGTTTATGCAACAAATGGCTAACCTACAACAACAAATGAAAGTAATGACTAATACTCTGGCTGCACTAAATCTAAACAATGCTAATTCCCAAAATAATGAAATGATGAGGAAGCTAAAACAGCCAACTAGAGCTCCAAAGGGAAAATCTATTTTGAAACAAAATGCGGTATCCAATAAGGTGACATCTATATTCCAACGAGCAGATTCTAGTTGTCAGCAAAACTCACTTTGAAGAACGCCGATTGATGAAGTTGGTTCTTCAGTTAAACCTGATTCAATTCATATTCTTGGTAGTAAGTTGTCTTGTTTCTTCTGTGAAGCAATATCCTCATTAAAAAAGAAACACAGTCAGACTATGCTCTTCAAGATGTTCAATTTACCATTTATCCAGTCAATGATATTGTGGATAAATTTGTATTAACTAATATGTTAGTCAATGATGTTACTTCTCAAATGCAGAGGCTACACAAGAGTGACGAGACTCAAACAGCAAACAAAGTTGAAGTCCTAGATATCTTGGTAGCAAGAAGAAACTATATATTAAAAGAAAGAGTGAGGTGCAAACACAGACTCACAAAGAGATGCATGATCATGAAAGGCACAATGGAGAAGTTGTTATTCTTGAAAGGCGATCTGATGAGGCGACGTTGCAGTGTGTTGAACAAACTGTCTGTTGCAAAAAGTCGTTGAATAAAATAAACATGAAAGAAGAGAAGGTGAGACATCCAGAAGAACTTGCAATTGAGGACAATGGTCACGGAGGAAGCTGTTCATAAAACCTTTATAGCTTATCAAAATATCGAAGGAAACATGCAGTTTATAAAGGATGAACAACTTAAATTGATGAATCAAGCAGCATCAAAGGTTTATCGTGCATTATTTTCCTTGACAAAAGGTTTATCATCCATTGAAAGAGTTTGTTCAATCACATATCGTGTAAAGCCTTGTTTTGGGAAAAATCCTTCCATTGTTGAAAAGATATTAGCAGGTGTTGCTAAAAGTATACAGTTGTGCGGGACTTTGACCCTTACTGTTCCCGATGATGTTGTGGATATTTATACAACCCAAACAAGACATGGAGCATATTGACGATTCTTGGTTAAATGGAGTGGACGTCCCCCTGATTGAACTGACTGATGAATATGAGGAGTTGCAGCTTCGTCATCCTGATATCTTCCAGCAGATGACTGAAGCATTCTCATCAGAAGATGAGATTCTTCCACCATGGGAGAATTGATGTAGTCAAGAATTATCATTTTGTATTTTTTTATTCTTGTCTTTTTGGACGCTATGTAATTTTATTTTGTATTGACCTATGATGGAAAACAACCCATGATTATGCTGGGTTAGGTGCTCTTAGGTCAGTTCACTCCATTGTCTTCCTATTGTGTTGATCTTGTTTCGTTGCTACTGCTATATGCTGCTTTTCCATGCTGTCTGGCTCTGTTTTTCTGGTACTATCTGCTCAATTTTCTCTTTGTTGTTTCCTTTGCATGATGCTTTGGGGTTCTGTTTTGAGGATTGTGTTGGATGGTTATTATTGGCTACTTTGAAGGCTCATTATGGAATTTAATAAATGCCCTTTCCCTCCTTTCTCCTATAAATAGTGGATGAATTTCATTGTGCAGAAGTTGTTGATAGTGTAAAAAAATTATAAACCTAAGGGTTTCTTCTTAGTGTGCGAGTTGTCTTCTCCCTAACCCCTATTTCTTCCTCTTGATCTTCTTTCTACTTCTCTCTACGGTTTTTCTTCCACCTGTATCTTTCTTCTCTAAATATTGTAAATTGTAAGGTGGTATTGTGCCCTGTTCTATTGGTATTTGCTGGAGGAGCATATACTTGTGTTGTATCATAACTTTCTGTGGTGGATCTCTGGTTTGTCCTTTCCTTTGAGCACCTTTCCCTAGTTTGTGTTTGGCATGTAAGGTGCCATTCGTGATTGTTTTGAGGGTATTTTAATTTATATGTTTTATTTATTTTTCTATCTTGTACGTCTTCCTAACCTTTTTCCAATATTTGTTTCCTACTAAGTTTACATTGTTTGCTATTGTTTATGTTTTATTGAAAGGAAGTATCTTAGTTTGCATTCCTAGTATTCTTCCTTCTTCGTTTAAGAATTTAGGTTGCATCAATTTGGTATCAGGCCTTATGTTGCATCAAAATGATATTCTAATAAAAGGCAAAATGTGAGATGAACATTTGGAGCATCTTTAGAGAGCGTCTGAGATTTTATAAATAGAAAAATTACATTTGAATATGAAGAAATTTTGCTTTATAAATCTATCAGTGATCTTTCTATGATTCGTTGTGTTTAGGGATGGATTCTTTGTTAATTTTAATAATTAATACAATTAATAGTCAAAAACTACTAATATACTTAATCTTTAAAAATGTCATGATTTGATTGCTTTTTATAGACATCATTAAAGGGCTTGGCATTGTTAAGACCATTGTTTTAAAAACCGGACCGGACCGGCCGGTTCAACCGGTTCAACCGTGAACCGGCCAGTTGTCCAATCCGGTTCAGTTCAAAAACTGGCTTCGCATAGAACCGGCCTGAACCGGACTGAACCGGCGGTTTAACCGGTGAACCGGCGAACCGGTCCGGGTTTGAAAGAACCGGCCGGTTTCAAAAAAAAAAATTAATGATAAATAAAATATAAATAATATATATTTTACTTCATTACATTTTAAAAAATATGTTTTTTATTAAATAATGAGATTTTTTACACCATAATATATGGTTGTCATCTCATGAAACAAGTTTTGTTTGAAAAGAGGGAACTATATATAGAACCAACAGCCAACTATCTCTTACTCTTTCATGATGTGGGACTAAAAAAGAGTACATGAATGCTATGTGAGCTTAAATGTGAGCTTGGGCTTTATTGGGCCATTAAATTGAGTTTGTTGGGCCACAAACTTGGGCTGGTTGGGCCACGAATTTGGGATAGTTGGGTGCAAAATTTTTTAAATTTTGTATTATAAATTTGTTATGATGTATATTTATAAATTAAAAATATAAATGTATATATTATATTAAATATTATTCTTATTACACATTTTTAAATTTAATATTATAAATTTATATATTATATTAAATTTTTTAATTTGTTATAATGTATATTATAAGAATCTCATTTATTGTAATTATAATGAAATATAAAAATTAATTATAGTTAAATTATTAGATATTCATAAATATAATATAATTAACTAAATATTTTATAAATTATAATTATATTATAATATATTCATCATTTCAATTTAATTTAATTATATTGAGAGATAATTTATTAAAATTATATAATTTAAATTCTTAGAATTATATTATTTGATGTTAAATTCACGTAATTATTCTATTAATGTTATAAATTTTTAATAATATTAGTATTTATTACATCATCCGGTTTCATCCCAGTTCGACCGGTCGAACCGATCGAACCGGTCGAACCTTGAACCTCTCCTTCTTCCGGTTCTTTGTCCGGTCCGGTTTTCACAACCTTGGTTAAGACTCTAATTACAAATAATCAAAAAAAGAATTCAAATGAAAAAAATAATTGCTAAATTTGCTTTAGCTAATATCAAAGAGATTTACTAAAGCATTTGCACTTAAATTGCCTGACTTGAATAAAGTAATTAAGATTTCTAATGATATTTTTGTTGTAGATATTTAAGGAGCGTTGGGCCAAGAGGAACTTCCCAATGCATACTTAAGGAACTTCCCAATGCATAAATTTTTGCTGATGATATTCTTCTTGTTGATAAGACTAGAGAGGGAGTTCAAGGTAAACTTGAATTATGGAGGTCAACCTTAGAGTCTAAAGGTTTTCGCTTGAGTAGATCTAAAACGGAATATATGGAGTGTACTTTTAGTAGTAATAGACCTAGTGAGGGGATTGTGACTTTGGGCGATCAAGTCATTAATAAGAGTACACGTTTTAGATATCTTGGATCTATTGTTCAGAGTGATGGTGAAATAGATGGGGATATTATCAACAGAATTCAAGTTGGATGGTTGAAGTGGAGGAATGCATCGGGCTTGTTATGTGATAGAAATGTACCCCTCAAACTTAAGGGAAAATTCTATAAGATGGTAGTGAGGCCTGCAATGCTTTATGGTGCTGAATGTTGGCCATTAAAAAAGAAGCATAATACTAAGTTAAGTGTGGCAGAGATGAGGATGCTCAGGTGGATGAGTGGCTTTACCCTTAGAGATAGGATACGAAATGAGCATATACGTGAAAAGGTTGGAGTAGCTCCAGTAGAAGATAAGATTAGAGAGAGTCGCCTTAGATGGTTTGGTCACATTAAACGGCGGCCTTCCGATGACCCGGTTAGGAGAGTAGAGGTATTAGATTTGACTTATGTTAAGAAAGGTAGGGGTAGACCTAAAAAGACTTGGTTAGAAAATATTAGGAATGACCTTTCTTTATTAGATTTAAACGAGAATTTGACTTTTAATAGGACACAATGGAGAAAAAGGATTCATGTAGCCGACCCCACGTAGTGGGATAAAGGCTTGTTGTTGTTGTTGTTGTTGTTGTTGCTAAATAAAAATATTCAAACTATGATAGGTAATTCAATATTATTGTGTAGACTCTTCAATATTGAAAACGCTAACTATTACCTGAAAAGTTTGTATTATACTGCAATCATCAATCATCAAGATTTAAATTATCTGAATTCTAAAAAGAAGAAAAGATATGAGCAAGCCAAGCGAGTAGAATTTCTATAAAAATATTCCTTTGTCCTTAAATATTATATCGGGTCTGTTAATAAAAATGCTGGCACTTCAAGTAGAGTTCTTGTTCTTCTACATACTATGCAGCTTAAGGCAACTGATTTTGATTATGGAGTAGAAGATAATGTCATATGTAAGACTTTCAATCAATTTTATTAAAACTTCAAAAATATATTACATGTACTTAGCAAAGAATATATAATTAAGGATGTTTATTTATTAAAGATTACTCTTCTTTGAATACTTGATTCATCATTAAGGATTTCTTGATTTTGGAATTACATGTAGGGAATGTTGTTGGATGGTTTGGTAGGGATAGATATTGCTGGCCAGATCTAAAAAGAGATGTAATAAGCATTTTTTTACAATACAGGATTTGTCAGTCTACTAAAAATAGGGGAAACAACACAATATCGTATACATCTATATCAATTCTATAAAAACCATGGACCAACGTTAGTATATATTTTATCTTATGTTTATCACGAATATAGAGAAAGCATGATTATATTTTGTACTGCTAGATTATTTTTAAAAAATGTTGCAGTTCATGCTATGTTATAAACATAATGATGCATCTCACATTGCAAAACTTTATTTAAAATAGTTTTTTATCGCCATTTAAAATTCGTTAAGTTATTTCTAGAAAACTCTAAGGAGGAAAATTAAATCACTACTTAAAATTTCAAATATTTATCACCTATGAATTGATGGCCAAACAGAAGAGGGTTAATAGAATATTATGAAATATATTTGATGAAGGGTCATGCATTTATGTAAGATTTGATATTGCTTAAAGCTAAATTTGTATACATGTCACCTGTTAGTAGGTCTGTGGGCAATAGTAAATTTGAGATTGCCACAAGATATCATCATATCAACCAAGAAAGCCTATATATCTTATAAACTTGCCAATTAAATCTAGGCATAACACATTTGTATGATCATTTGCATAATATATGTATGATCACGATGAGTATATTCATAAAAATTGTATACTAATTAAGAGAATTATAATCATTCTATTGATGTGAGCAGAAATACATGAAATTTAATCCTAATGATATGATGATGGTACATTCAAATCTAAAAAAGCTTCCAACTTGAACTTTTAAGTTGAATGCAAGGAAAGTGTATTACTAAAAATTATGCAATGCCCTGGAATTAATGCACTTAAAATTAAAAAATTCAGAAATTATGATATAAACCTAATTGTTAATCTTTCTAAGCTCATCTTATTTCATGAGCCTACTGTTAATTCCATAGATTTCTCTCTCTTTCTACCTCTTCATTGTGATATACATCCAATCTTCTGTAGGATACTTCTATGCAACTTTCTTCTGAACCAGAGATAAAGAAATTGCATCCATTATTGATTTTAGAGACGCCTTGGTCACTGACAAGATAGAACTAATTGTGATGATTCATAAATTATTCTACAATACGCTTGGAAATTGTCCAAATTTATTTGAAGCAAATCAAATTATAAAATTTTCAAAGCCGATTTTTTTAAAATTGAGTAAATTTGACTTAAATCTTCGCATCTTAGTCACAAATTGATTATTTTCTTATAAGAAAAATAAATCGTTTAGATTGCAGAGATTGTAAAGTTATTCTGAATGAAAGTTTATATGCCCAACACTACTTATTAATTTAGTATTTTAAGATGAATGGGAAGAAAATAAAAAATAAAGTAAAACAATGTTCTAAAATTAGATGGGGGCATTAAAGGAACATTAACAAAAATATTTTTAAGAGTAATATTCTATATCTTAAGATTTTGTCTGTGCATACGGAAGATAATCTTATGTAGGAAACAGTAGCTAGTGAATAGTGATATTAAGAATGTTGCAAAAGATATGCTTGGGGTATCAAAGGAAAAAAAACTCTAATAGTAAAAAATAGTTGATGGTAGAATCAAAATGTGCAATAAAAATATAAAAAACAAGAAGATTTGTTATAAAAATTGATTTACATGTAAAATTTTGATAATTGGTAAAGATATAAAGAGGCCCCGTAAGGAGTAATAAAAAACAATATGTTATGCAAAGATTTTAGTTTTTAATGATTTATATAATATATAAGATATTAAGGAAGGTAAAATATAAATGTATAAGTTAACCAAATAAAGAGATAGGAGTAATAAAAATTTAATTCAAGTGAAGTATATTAAGGATGAAGATCAAAAAGTGCTTTTATTAGAAAAGGATATTCAACAAAGGTGGATAAAAAAATTTGTTAAACTTTTCAATGAATATTGTGAGAATGCAATTGATTTTAGTAACCTTAGCACCTTAAATGAAAATAATTTTTTTTTGTTTTTATTGGCGTATTAGTAAAACTAAAGTTAAAGAGGCTTTAAAGAAAATGAAGTGTGGAAAACTTGTTGGACCTGATAATATTCCAATAGAGGTGTGGAAATGCTTAGGAGATGAAGAAATTTCTTAGCTTACTAAACATTCTAATATTAGTTTGAAGGCTAAAAAGATGCCAGATGAGTGAAGAATGAGTGTGTTGATTCATATTTTTAAGAAAATAGTTGATGCACAAGATGACGCCGAAGCTGAGCTAAAATCCAGTTAAACTTCAGCCTAGTTTAATTCCATTTAGCTGTTAGTATGGCTATAGATATACAATGTTCCTTATATTTGGTGTAGCCGATTATATTGCTACTTTTGTCTATAAATACCTAGCTATTAATTGTAATAAGGGAGATAGTTGAGATGAATAAGAATTGAGTAATTTTACTCTTGTTTTGAGTTTCTATATCCTGAAGGATTTCAGGTGATGATCTCACTTCCAAGGAGTTCTTGGGTCTTGTGTGAGTTGCGAGTTACTGCAGCTCGCATGTTCTTGTCTGTCGTCGTGTCGCCTCCGCCACCGGCGTCACAAGATTGTGCGAATTATAGGGGAATTAAGTTAATGTGTCATGCTTCAAAACTATGGGAGAGAGTTATGCAGTATAGGTTATGGCGTGATACTAATGTTTCTCAAAATTAATTTAGATTCATGTCGGGTAAATCTACTATAGAAGCTATACATTTATTGAGAGGTTTGATGGAGAAGTATAGAGAGAATAAAAAAGAACTACATATGATATTTATCGATTTAGAGAAAGAATATGATAAAGGTTCAGGAGAAGTGATATGGAGAGTTATAGGAAAGAAAGGGGTTAATAATGCTTATATTCAAGTCATTAAGGATATATATGCATGAGCTATTACTTGTGTTCAAATACAAGATAGTTTGACCAAGTATTTTCCTATTTTAGTTGGATTACATCAAGGATCAGCCTTAAGCCCATATCTTTTTGCTTTAGTCATGAATGTTCTCACTAGCATTTGCAAGAGGTTGTATCCTGGTGTATGTTTTTTGCTGATGATATCTTTCTTGTTGATAAGACTGAAGAGGGAGTTGAAGATAAACTTGACTTATGGAGGTCAACATTTGAGTTTAAAGGCTTTCATTTGAGTAGATCTAAAACTGAATATATGGAGTGTAATTTTAGTAATAATAGATCTATTGAGGGGATTGTGACTTTAAGTGATCAAGTCATTAATAAGAGCACACGTTTTAGATATATTGGTCTATTGTTTAGAGTGATGGTGAAATAGATGAGGATATTATTAGAAGAATTCAAGTTGGATGGTTGAAGTGGAGGAATGCATCATGCTTGTTATGTGATAGAAAAGTCCCTCTCAAACTTGAGGGAAAATTCTATAAGATGGTAGAGAGACCTGGAATGCTTTATGGTGTAAAATGTTGGCCATTAAAAAAGATGCATAATATTAAGTTAAGTGTTGCAGAGATGAGGATGCTCGAGTGGATGAATGGATTTACTCTTTAAGATAGGATACGAAATAAGCATATATGTGTAAAGGTTAGAGTAGCTACAGTGAAAGATAAAATTAGAGAGAGTCGCCTTAGATTGTTTGGTCACATAAAACGGCTGCCTTCCGATGACCCGGTTAGAAAAGAGATGTATTAAATTTGACATATATTAAAAAAGGTAGAGGTAGACCTAAAAAGACTTTGTTAGAAAATATTAGAAATGACATTTCTTTATTATATTTAGATGAGAATTTGACCCTTAACATAACACAATGGAGAAAATTGATTCATGTAGCCGACCCCAAATAGTGGAATAAAGGCTTGTTGTTGTTGTTGTATCTTTTCTTGTAAATTTTGATTCCATCACCAACTATTTTTACTATTAAGGGCTTTGTTTTATACTTTAAACACATCATTTACAACATCCTTAATATCACAGTAATTTTTTCTACATAATATTAGTTTCCTAATATGCAATCAAAATCTTAAGATTTTAAAACTTACTCTCCAAAATATTTTTATTTGTGTTCTTTAAATACCATAATCTAATCCTAGGACAATATTGTACTTTGTTTTTTTATATTATGCCCATTCATCTTAAAGTACAGAACTAATAAATGATGTTCGGTGCATACATTTTCACTCGGAATGACTTTACAATCTTTGCAATTTAAACAATCTATTTTTCTTATAAAAAAATAATCAGAATTTTATTATATCCATTCTTAGAAGTGATGAGGTACTCCTTTGTTTTCTTAAATAAAGTATTAAGAATCAAAAAATCATAAACTAAAGCAAAAACTAATATGGTCCTACCAACTTTATTAGTTGCTCCAAATTCATAGCAACAATGAATGTTTTTAAAACATTCTACTACTCTACCAACATGTTCATTTTAAATCTCCTCTAATAAAAATTCTTTCTTCAAGAAGTATAATTTGTATTAATTCTTCTAACTCATTCCATAATTTTAATTTTGAGTATATATGCAAACCTACTTGAGGAGCATAAACACTTATAATATTTATAATCGTAGCATCATCAAAAACAATCTTTGACATCATAATTATATCTTCAATTATATTAATTTCTATAATATTATCCTTCAAACTCTTACCTATAATGACATCCACACCATTCCTAGTATGACTCCTATCGAAATATCATAGTTTAAATATTAAACTATCAATCTCCTTAGCTTTCTCTCCAACCCATTTAGCTTCTTGAATGCATAGAATATTTATCTTCTTATGAATTATAATATCTTTAAATTTCATTAATTTATTAGTAAGAGAACTTATATTCCAAGTTTCTATCATAATCTTGATTTCATATACTAGCTTCCTTGCCTACACTCATCCATGATGTGGGAACGCTTGGTTATTTAATAATGCACCCAAGCGCCAGTGTAGTGGCCCTTGCACAGTTATCGTTGTATTCATGCTATACAGCGTATCGCTTTCACGGAACGCCCTAACATTAACACAATCTATTGAAGGATTCATATCATGATTATTCCACAGGTTTTACAGTGGTTGTCGACTACCTAATGCAACCTTTCACTGTTCTCGTCTTGAACTTGAGATCTAGTAACGACAAAAGATAAAAAATGAAAAATAGAATGGGCATAAATATGTTTCATAACAAACAACCAAACCAAATAATTTAAAGTTTTTGAATTTATATATAACGAAACAAAAGAAATAAAAACATACAACAATGGCTAAAATGTGACTTCCCAATAGATAGATATATAGCAGCAAGATGGCACTGGTAGCCAAATTATAGTTTAAATAATGGTAAGAAAGAAGTAAGAAAAATATTACTTATAGCCCAAGTATCATAACAAATTTTAATAGTTATCATCTGATTAAGTTTAAAGACCATAAATTGGCTCATGTAAATTTTGCAGCAGTCTGCATAATCTCTTGGTGTTAGATGAAAGTCGGTCGTTGCAGTGTGTAAGCTTTGTACACGGAAAAGGAATCATCTAAATATTTTTCCCAACACATGAAGCGTAAGATATGATAAGAAGTAATCATGATACTTAATCTTATATGTATATGCATGGCATATCATATAAGCATTATCAAGAACTTCCAAAATAGATTTCAAACTACAAAAGAAAGTTTGTATGCATTTTTTAGCATTCATAATATGTGTCACCTCAGTCAAGGCAATGTTCACAAAAAGAAGTTCCTCAGGTTTAGCATGGCAATATAGATTTCCTCGGTAGCTAAATAAGTAAATAAGGATTATTCTTTACCTACAAATGAACTGACAGTTAGGAAATGAACCATTGTTGCACAATTGCTTGGACTGAAAACAGAAAATATCTAAATCTTGCATCGAATACAACGGAACAAGAAGAAAAAGAAGTTTAGAAAACTCCAGCCAAAAAAGTGGATAGAAAGGGGGTAAGGCAAAAGAATACAGTAGACTACCACGACTAGAAAATCATATGCTGATGATAGAGAACATGGAAAACAACAGTATTTTTGGGCTATTAGAGGACAAAGAACTCAAAAAAAAAAAAAAGGGCCAAGAGATTAGATCACCTATACAATTAAGATTAAACAAGAAAAAGAAGCTTGACAAAAAGCAACAAACTTCCATGCAATACTTTTTAGGGCAAAGGTCAACAGCTATTACCCCCTGATCTTTGAGAAAAAAACATACAATAAATATATCCTGAATACGAATACCAGGTTACTGATGGAAACTCCGAATTTCCAAAACCCTTGCAAGCAATCGGAGATCTTACAACTTTCAGTCCGTAGAATCCATCCGAGGAAAAGCTTACAATAACGAATTCCCAAACTAGATAAACCAGCCCTCAAAAATGCCAAACCAAATAAATCATGGGAAAAAAACTAACCAATCCCGTGCCTTTATATGCCAAAATAACCAAAAGCTTAACAGAGCGATCGGATTCACAAGCAGCATAGAAAAAGGAAACGTAAACTCTCACCGCTATCGCCAATCAGAAGGAGCTTTATGAGATAATCGTAATCCGCCCGAGCCCTAGCAGGTGGAGCAGCCATGGAAGAATCGCACGAACCGTTGCAGGAGAAACACACCGGTCAACGCGCTAAGAACCGTATTTCCCTTTGGAAAACCTCAGATCCGCTTCTGCAAGAGCGGCGCAATCACGCGATCAAATCAAGAGAGCTTGAGACGAATAAAAATTTTCCTGGACGAGAATCGAAGATTGCGAAGACAATACCAGATTGCGCGCGATTATGAAGTGCAGAAAGGGTCAATCGATGTGGGTCGGCAGTTGAAAAGCTTCGGAAGAGATATTGAGAGAGGGAGGACAAAGGAGTCCAAAGAAGTTCTCGGTTATAAAAGGAAATACAGTCCAAAGAAAAGAGACTCACCCGCGAGCTGTTGGCCATTTCTCATTCTCTCTCTCTCCCTCTGTGCCAGGATGGGCTCATTGCTTGGTTGCCACCACGGCTCGGTCGCCTTGGCGCCCAGACGCTATTTCTAATTCTGGTTGCCTGCCACATGCAACTTCTTACATCCATAACACTTGTAATTATTTTATTTATACATTTCATATCTAAATTTTACTATTTAGATAATATAACACTATAAATTTTCTTTCCGTTTATATTGTATACGCATTTTGAAACACCTAAGACCATCATCAATCAAACTACATATGATCGTATGTTTTCCGTCATTCGCTATATTCAAACACTAAATCGCACGCCAAAATTCAGGAGAGAACAGAGCAAGGAAATACTTGCATCGCATTGTTCACTGACGTCAATTTTTTGTGTTAAAAAATAAATATTAAGAAATGAGAAATAATATGCACATAATATTATTTTTTTTATGTTAAGAAATAAAGTTTAGTTATTTAGTTACTGAATTTTATAGTGGAAAATGAATTTTTCGGTTGGAGATGTCCTAACCATAAGAAAAAATAAGACGTTGTGGCATAGACAAAAGGGTTGAGAAAGTTATGACAGGATCAAATTTAGATCTTTTATGATTCAAATAATTATATAAAAATGATTATGTGATATGACTAAAAAATAGCTTGAAAATATATAATTTTTTATCAAATCAAAATCAATAAAAAAAAAATACTTAGAGATGCAACTTTGACTCTAATCACAGTTGAATTGAGACAAGCATGAATCAAATTTAGTTGGTTTTAAAACATATTGAAGAGTGTGTATAATTGAGTCATCATACAACTAGGGTTGGCTTGACTTTAAACCAACTCAAATGACTTTGAATTAAGTTCAAATCATCCTTGAGGGCACACTTTGGTGCTTGAACCTAATTCATATCTTGAAAACCCATAGGGTTACTTATTTTCCATCATTCAATGAGACAAATCATCGCTTTCACTAGCAATCAATTACTCATATATATGAAGTATCAAAGTACATAACTAGCAGTAATTGGCTTGCCTACGCCCACTAAGAGTAGGGGCCTAATTGGCGTGGGCTGTAGAAGGTGGTCGACAAACATAGTGATGATGACCAATAGCTATCAGTAATTGGCAATGAGCGATTATGGTTAGTGGGCGTAGGCAACAATGGCAAATAGTTTACAGTAGATTGCTTATAACAACTGAAATTCTTAACTATCAATATATTGTCCGCTTTGACTTAAGGGCCTCACAATTTTTTCTTGTTGGTTAACTTTTGAGGAGGTCACCCATGTGAAACCCTTTTTTTTTTTTACCTAGAACAATAAAAAATTATTTCAGAATCACTATAAGTCCAAATCATAAACCGTCTTCATCATAACATATATATTATTATAGAAATTGCATACTTTTTATAAGTTTCTTTTTTGTATGTGCATGTGTCAGGTTTGATTAGGCTTTTAGGAATAAAATATTTTTTATTCATAACTTAAAAATAAAATTTTAGGAATAAAATAACATATAAAGATATCATTCTAATAAAATAAACTTAAAAAAGTCCAGGGTCGCATGCATATTTTTCATAGTTCTACTCTTGTTTTTTGAAAGTACAAGATGCTCCAAGAGAGGGGGTGAATTGGAAATTAAAAAATCCACTTTAATGAAAAAAATTATTTTTTTATCACTTAATGCATAAGTGAATTTGATAATAAAAAGATAGATTATTAATTTCACCACACAGATAATCGCAATAAAAATAAATGCAAAAATAAAGTATGGAAATAATGAAAGAACGAACACATCAGATTTATAGGGTTCGGTCAAAACTTGATCTATCTCCACTCCCTAGAGGCGCCCTCCGAATATTGCACTAAACCTTAAGTGACTCTCATTTAGCCCTCACAGCTAGACAGAGAAGCCCTTACACAAATCACTTCCACCTTCCCCGGTGCGGCGGAGGAGCCAGGTCCTTTGACATCAAAGAGACCTTCTTCTTCCCAAAACTTCCCTCAATACGAACCTTGAATCTGATTTTACTGAGGTGCAAGCTTGCCGGAGCAACCGTGTGAAATCCCCTCCACACTCCCTTGAAATCCCCTCCAAGGATCTTCTTCATCTCTCAAACTACATCCTTTCCTCTCTCCATTTCAATTTCTCTCTTCAAGTTTTCTCTAGAAAAATAAAGCTCCAATGGATGCCAATAACTCTTATAAATTCTTATGACAGTGCTTAAATAGAGGGCTCAAAAAACTCTAAAAAAAACTCAATTCAGCCATCAAAGATCGTACCATACGATAACAAGATCGTCCTGTATGATGTAAAGAAATTGATCTGTTAGTAATGTACGATCACCAGTTAATGTTGTACGAACGGTTCAATGAAAATGCAGTACGATAACCAATTAGTACTGTACGAACAATTCAATTTGCCTGTTCGTATTGTACGATATACAGTTAGTATTGTATGAACAGTTCAATAAAAATGCAGTTAGTCTAGGACGAAGCACGGGATGGCCAAAATAGTCTTTGTTGGTCGTATAATACGACCAAAATATCAAAATTAAGTTGTTTTGATTGAATGATCACAGGATTAAATTACACAATATTTTAAACATTGTACAATATGATCATGTTCGTACGGTACATTCACAACAACTTTTCAAATTCAATTTTTTGCCTAATTTAATAGACGGCGGGCTTTTTAATTATAACAGATTAAAACGATGAGATGATCGTATTATACGATTAGTTATATTTTAAAAATATTTTTTTAGAAAAATAAAATATTTTAATTAATTTCTGTTACATCAGATCGTACAGTACGATCCAAATCGTACAATATGATGTACAAAAAAATTAAAATATTTAAAAATATTGTTTGCTCCTCCTATATGTGTGCATGATCATCAATCTAACATACATCATTACAAGACTTGACTCAAGAAATGGAAATTGCAAACTCATTTAATATAACCAATTCTACACAATCCTAAGTCTTGAATTTTCAAAGAACAGTGCATGGTGTACCTAAAATATTAGTCAACACACAAACAAATATGCACTACAAACATTGGGAGAAATAAAAGATTAATCAATATTATTTGTTATCATCAAAATCATAAACTTGGAAGCCCGAGTTACAATAGTTTTAGACACTTTCCTGTCTGAGTGTAGAGTTCAAAGAATTTGACCTATGAGAATGAGGTATTGAACTTGGGGAAGCTCTATCTTCTAAAAATTTATTTTTCTAAGCCCTTTTTTAAAAATTTTAAAGCATCTTGAATTTTTATGCAAGAGTTAACTAACATTTATTTCATAGAAACTAATATAAAATAAAATTTTAATTGCATTAGCTTAGAAGTATAACGTGCCTTTCATAGTCCGGTACTATTTAGGATTTTACTTAGATGATGATCACATTTCTAAATAAATAACACCTTATCCATCTTTCATAAGACTGCACAACATGATTTTAAGATGATTAGGTAGTTTAGCTAACTCTATATTTTAGGCAAGATGTAAGTATATATTGTATTTTTTCAAATAGGTTTGGGTTACTACATTGTAGTCATAACTTAGATATAAGTTTTGAGATAGATCAAAGATTATAAGTCACCATTCTCCAGGAATATAATCTCACATTTCTAATAAAATGTCAACTTAAAGAATAAATCATCTCTTGAAATCTAAAGACCAACATAGATTAGACTAGGATTATCTATGTGCTTCTCAGAATCTGACACCTCATACTTTTTCTCCATGGACCCGCTAAGAACTGTTCAACATCGAACTTTCTCTTTAAAAATTTTTTATTTCTTTTCTTGTCTTCTACGTTGTAATCAAAGGATATGAAATTGCTGCTTTAATTGAGAGTCTTCTTAAGAGTACCTCTCTTAAGATGTAATTAACTACATAAGCTTATTTTTATGGATTTGAGAAATTCAGATTAAAAAAAATCCTATTTTATCCTTTAGCAAAAATCTCTATGAATGAAGATATTCTTTTTTAAGCATATTTTTATTGATCATCTTCTGAGTTGATATATATTTTCTGAATTGTGTTTTACCATAGAAATAATATTTTGTTAAAACCCTATTTTGATATTGAAATCATTATAGATTATAATTTCAATCTAAAAATAAATAAAAAAAAAAAAGATTATAGTTTCAGTCTTTTGAGATAATGCTTTATTCTTAATGTAGTATTCGATCTCAAAATTGGATAACACCAAATCTGCATGGCATTTAGTCTTCTCATAGCTATAAGTCATGTTCTAATGTCTACAGGCATATTATGATGTTATAAGCACAAAAGGGAGTTATAATGGTCTAGAATTCTTTGAGATTTTATCTAGATTCAAGAAATGTGATATAAATTGTTCTATGATATGAATTTTAATTTATTTATGTACTCAATATTATTATTTAAATAATTGGATAATTATTATGCTCTTATTATATTTCTTAGTATAGCAATTTATTATACTACATTTAATTACTTTTAAATTTGTAAGAAAATATTTAATAAAAGACTTTAAAATTTTAGATAGATTTGTGAGACATGTTGAGCTGTTGTAGCTCATTGTGGCTTTATTTATGATTTTCAGGATCTGAAAAAGGGAAGGAGTTTGTTGCTTAGCAATTCAGGATCATATGTCAATTATAAGTATTTTTATATTTTCTTTTTTATTTAAACATGACTAGTTTATTATTCAATTTTGTAGCTTTTGTTCGCAACCTTGTACTATAGTGTGGATATATTTTGATAAAATAATAAAAAATTTATGGATGAGTTTATTTTCAGTACTTGAATGTTTTAGTAGTTCTGTAATTTATTTTAAAGTTTAAATTAGAAGAGAATATGAAATATTCCAAAATTAGATATTGGGACTTGTCTGTCACAACTCAACATGATATGATTTGTACTGGTCGAGTTAGTTTGCTACAACCCATTCTAAGATTTCTCTGAAAAGAGCATGCTTAACTACAGAGTTTCTTAATAAAATTGCGATCATTACAGCAAAAGATGGTATTATAATAATACACTAGCTGAAAGATGGGAATTAAGTATCATACAAGATAAAGTACTACACCATCGAAGCAACCTCTTGAATCATGTATGAGATAAAGTGCTCCATGACAAGAGTCACCACTTTAACTTGTAGAATCCACCTATAGAATCCTATCTACCTGGTGAATGATTATATTATAAAGATTTTAACGATGACGTCAGCTACTTAAGTGGGGGGTGGGGGGGAGGTTATGAAACTCATTGAGTAAAAAAAAGCTAAACTCTTAAATATCAAGGCGTCTTTTGATGTAGCAGTTATAATTTTATTAAAAAACTCCACAGTTAAGCGTGCTCATCTCGAAAAAAATTAAGGATGGATGGCCTCCTGAAAAGTTACAGCAGCATGACAAAATCGTGAGGCTCTTAGGCCAAAGTGGACAATATCTCAATTGGTAAGAGTTTGGACTATTACAATCTTCACTTTAATTGATAATGCCAACTTTCACAAAATGTGAAATTATAATCAAGGAGAATTTCACCACCTCTTAGGGGAGGTTCGCATCAACAAACTTCAATAAAATGATCATGTTTTATAATTTTTGTGATACAATATATATGTTATAATTTTACAAGAACCAACACTCAACGGCAACTGGATGTATTGAATACAGTTTATAGGCTACGCCCCTAAGCTTGAGTATGTGAATTTGTCTGAATTGACTCCAAAGTATTTAAAAAAAGATGAATGTACTAATTTATCTTTTATAGAGAAATTAATTTTATGATTTGAAAATATGATCACCTATTAGACATTTATAAACATTCAAGAAAGATTGCAATCTGGGCAGCACAGAGTTCTCCAGCCAGGCCTTTGATCAGGTCATGCGTTGGCGTATATTCTAGCTTTTACTGTAGAATTGCCCTTACCTGTGTATTTAGATTATAATAAACTATGTCGTTAGATTGCCATAGTTGACTCGATATAAGAAATGTGTCAGGGCCTGCAATTGCCATAATTCAAGATATCTATTTCTTCTCTAAGATATTTTTCCTCCATTAATCGCAAAACATTCCTCTTAGGGTGAGGAATTAATCCATCATCTAAAAAATACAAAATATTATTGCCATCTTTCAAAAACTCTAGCCTCAAGGTAATGAATCTTTTTAAAAATATTGTCATTCGCCCGAACTTTAAGGTTTAATTTAGGAAGAAATTATTCTATATGGTCACAGAACCTTCCAGAGGTAAATCAAAGCACACCACGTCACCCAGTACGTAGAAAAAAGTGACGTGACGCACTCTGATTTACCTCTAGACACTGCCTGTTGCCCACAGAATAATTTTTCTCATTTGAGACACCTTTTATTACTTTATAAAATTGTTGTAGAGAAGTAACTTTCCAAAGCAGTTTTCTAGTACAAATTTATTTAAAATGTGCAATAAATTGTGGCACAATAAAAATTATGATTACAATTTGAAAAATAAAATAGAAAGAAAATTATCACGAATGAAACCTAAAACTTCATTTTGAGACCATTAGCAAGCTCATAAATTTGAGATTTACGAAGCAGGACATTTGAAATAATCAATTAGAGACATGTTTGGTTACAACCATTGATAAATCACTACTATCAAACTCTCATGATAGTCCATATCTAGGCATGACTAATATATAAATCTAAGGGAATTAATATTTGATAACAATTTAATCATCGAAGGGTCTGAGTTCTTCAGTCCTTTATAGCTAACAAGGAAGATTATTGATAAAAATTAGAACAACCTTCAAAAAAATCTTATAGAGATCCCATTGTTCAGTTCACTAGGGAGATTATTTTCAGTATAAAGACAACTCGAGTCCTATTAAAAAATCTGCGAATGAATTAAGGTGTTGTTTATATAGCCCACAATATCTATAGCACAACAAAAAGTCAAAATATTTTACAACTCTCTCTTGCAAAACATGTTTCAATTACATTGAGTATATTGTAGCCTTCACCTATGACACTTCGCTTAAAACATGTGGGTGACTTGTAGCTCTCACCACTAATCTTGGTCATAATTGTTTTTAAGTATACCATAATTAGGGGTGTCAATATTTGATACAACCCAAAAGTCTGACCCGAACCCAACCGGAAAATTTTGGATTTGGTTTAGGAATTTCGACCCTTTTGTAAAGGGTGATGGTAGCAGCAGCGTAAAGGGTAAAACGATGACATCATTGTGGTGACGAGGCCAAAGTGGAGGCTATTCAATAGGGTAGAGTGCACAAAGACTGAGACCTTGTAGAAGAATCTAGTGAGTAAGGAAATTCTTAATGGGAAAGCCCTGAGAATCAAGAAACACATAACAAGCATTATCATATGTTAATTTGTTGATAGACAACAAATTGTGAGATAGATTAGGGGAATTAAAGATACTACATAGTTGTAGCTTGCAGAAAGGTGTATGTAAAATGTCGGAGCCCGAGTGAGTGATAGGAATCATTTGCTCGTTCCCAAGTTAAAATCAAGCTAGTTCATAATATGGTTTGAAAGATTTTTGGGTGGTAGATGAAGAAACAAGGTAGGAAACCACCCCTAGATCAAGAAACCATATGTCAGTTGGAGTAGTGTTTGAAACCAATAATGCAGAAGTGTTTGGCTGAAAGGCGGGGTTGGTGCAGTGCCAATATTTGAAGGATGTGTCCTGGTTTGCAATAAATTTGATATTCTATTGCAAGTCTTGGTCAACATCCACCATGAGATGAGAAGTTAGAGATTCTCTAACCACAAGAAGAGTGTTCAAGGAGATTGAAGCTATGACCCTGTGGGTTGAAGTTGCAACTAGGAGTAGTTCCGCGAGTATAAACAAGGAATCAAGCATGACCAAGAGAGGAATCTCAAGAGTTCTCAATTGCAAAGTTTAATTCTCTACTACATAATAAGGCATATAAGTCATCTAGGCTAATGGGATGTAGTTTTGATGTGAAACGTAATGCATGGAAACAAGAACTGTTTGGGGATTTTAATATAAGATTGTTAAAGCTTTGCTAGTTATAGAATTAATGATTACCCAAGTTAGGTTTTTAGAATTATCAATTCAAGATTAAGTAAGGCATGCGGTCAAAACTAGATTAACGGGACAATATCAAATTGACAACATAGAATTAAAGAGTAATGCTATGGGGAGAAACAATAATCCACAATTAACAAATAGAACTCTCACCTTGGGTCTCTCACTCACTCTCTTATTTGTGGCACTTTTAATGGAGGAAGATTGAGATCAACCGAGCGATGCCACTAGGAGACAAATGGCGCACAAAAGCGTAGTCCGTTGGAGCGATAATCGGTGGTCCATAGGATGACCAATGAGCATCTAACGTCTTATCCTTTCTTCCTTGAAGGCTATGGTGGGGGCTAAGAGGCAAATGCAGGAAATCTGAAATAAAGTTCAGATTTTAGTGGTTTAGGAGAGGGATTTAATTTGAATTTCAAATTAATCCAAGGAGGGAGAGAGGGGCGGCAATGGGGAGAAGCTTTGGGCTGAATTCGTGGTGTTCATATGTCATTTGGAAGGAGAAAGAGGCCCACTAAGAGTGGCCGGCCCAATAAGGGGGAGAGAGAGAGATTTAGGAGTTATGAGAGTGGGGCCCAAGTTTAAGTAAGAAATTCAATTAAATCTGAATTTTAATTTCAGATTTAATTGTGGCTTAAGTAACTTCCCACAATTTAAAATAAGAGGGAATTTGAATTTCAAAAATTGTAACTCCTCTTAATTAATTCCCTAATTTAAGGGACTCAATTAGGAAGGTCATTAAGGGAGGGAAATTCAAATTGCAAGGAGAGCTAAAGGGAGGCCGGCAGCAAGGGCTCAAGGTGGCCGGCGGCAAGGGGAGCTGGCGGGCTGGAGAGCTGGCCAGCGGCTGCTGGCAGGCGGGTTGGGCTGGCCGGTGGCTGCTGGTTGGCGGATGGAAGCTGCAGGCCGGCGGCTGGGTAATCCAGAGGGGGCGGCGGCAATGAGCAAGGGAGGGGAAGAGGTAGGGAAAATATAGGAATTCAAGGAGCAAATTCCAATTTCCCACAAGTGCTTCAACCGGATCTCCACGACGACAAATCAATCACAAGAAATAAGGAAGAAAATGGTAGAACAATGAGATCTAGAACTCACAAAGAGATCTAGCTTCTCCTACGAACTCACTAAGAGATCGAGGAGGGTGAACTCACAAAGAGATCATAAGTGGCCAATAATTTTCATTCATCAAAACTCAACTATTTCATAAGAAAAGGGCCA
The DNA here is from genome assembly GCA_016618105.1 of Dendrobium huoshanense. Classification (NCBI taxonomy): domain Eukaryota; kingdom Viridiplantae; phylum Streptophyta; class Magnoliopsida; order Asparagales; family Orchidaceae; genus Dendrobium; species Dendrobium huoshanense. The sequence goes on from CM028348.1 coordinate 22,650,389, forward strand.
TATAAATAGGCCTCAAAATGACAAGAAAGCAAAAGATTAAAATGTCCCTCGGGCTACAATAACGACTAAATACTCATAAGGGCAAAAACGAAAAAACACAAAAATCAAATAAACTACTACATAAAATGACTCAAAAAAAACTCATGATCGTGGCCGTTGATCTCCGACATCTCCTGATGGTACATGTGTCGAAATATCTGACGATGTCCTCATCAAGTTTAGTTCAAATAGTTATTTTAAATCATTGATAAGAGGATGTTTGGTATAAGATTGGATTCAATTTCATTAAGATTTACTAAATATGGATTTACATAATTTAGTAAATCATGAGCTCTTAAATCCTAAATTGTGTTTGGTATAACAATTTTTAAATCCTGTTAAATCCAAAAAAATGTTTGACAACAAATAACAGAATTTAAAACAATTAGAGATTTAAAATTGGAGTAATATGAAGCCACTTAATTTGCTTCCGCATCAAGTTATAAAGTTGTTTGGTATCAAGGAAATAACTATTTATTTAATTAATAAGCCTACTAATTATTTAATTAATAATTTAATTACTATTTTAGTAGTTTTAATTATAAATTTTATTATTACTTATTTCATTAATCAATTAAGAATTCTACTGCTCATTAATTATTTAATTATTATTCATATTATTAATTATATGTTTAATAATGTATATTTTAAATTATATTAATTAAAATAATTATACTAATTTTTAATTACTAATTATATTAATAACTATTTAATTAAGTTAAATTAGATAATTAATTTATACACTAATTATATTATTAATTCTTTAATTAATTTACTTAGTTATTAATATTTTAAATTATATTAATTAAATTAACCAATAATTGGCTAAGGCATCTAGGGTTTCTTTTAATTCTCTTATTCATCATTGATGTTCAGCTTCGTTGCTTCACAACAGGTGTAGAGATTGCATGAGTCACTTCTTCAACTCCTTCATTGCTATTCAACTTCGCTCCTTCGACGACATTCCCTTCCTATCGTATCGGACGTTACAACATTTTGATCTAAAGTAACGACGGGAGCTCGCTCGCTCGCTGTGAAGATAGCTTTCTCCCTTTCGCACGCTTCTTCAACCAAATCCCATAAATCCGAGTACAAACAAGATTTGGATTTACAAGGATTTATCGAATTTACGACATAAATCCGCAAATCCTAGATTTACGGATTTGTCAGATTTACAACGTCATTTTTTGTGTTTGGCTAGATTTACCATAAATCCTACTTAAAACAAGAAATAAATTTGATACCAAACACCCCCTAAGTGTCTAGGAAATCATTTAAGGTATACAAAATAATGTCCTTAACATCAATAGTGGATCCAAGTGCAACAATGGCATCAACCTTCTATTTAACTTTAAAAAGATACAGAACCATTGTTTTGTCCTTCATTTGTAATTAGTAACGTTCATTCTTCAACTAAAACACATGAGAATGATATGTGGATTGCACCCAACATTCAATGGTGCTCCAAATGTCATGGCAGAAATCAAGGTTACATAGGGGATTAAGAATGGGTGAATCATCAAATAAAGTGCTACAAATAAAATTTGATCTATAAAGGCCCATGTAAGGAATTGAGGATTGGTGGTGGTGTTCTCCAGCAAACGAGTTGTTTGGGTTGTTTTAGAATAGTACCGTCTAGATATCCTTGAAATTCATTAGCCAAAAATAACTTTAGAATTTGGGATTTCCAAAGCGAATGATTGTCAAAGGTGAGCTGAAAATTGATTACCGTTGTGATGTTTAACATGAGGAAGTATAAGTATATCAGTCAAAGTGAGCGATGCCCCAGCGTAAAGAAAACTTAAAGAGTCGATGGAGGCCATGAAGACGCCAACAAAGAAAGGCAGAAAATAAAATAATGAGAAGGATTTCTCATGAAGGAACTTGCTCTGATACCATGATGAAAACTAATATGGTGTTTCACTGTTGCATTAAGACTAACTATATAAAGGTGATATTATCTAGAGAAAGAGATGTTCATCCATACAACTTCAACTACAATTCATTCATACACAGAGAAAAAAATTAGATTAGTTACACAGCAATGGTGAAGATTAACTGTACAGGCATCAAATAGTAAAGAAGATACCAGGCTGAGTAGGAGAAAAAAAGATTCTAGAGTATCATGACACAGCAAATGCAGAAGGCCAAAACCAGATATAAGTGGACTTACCTCATGTGTTGATCACTTATCAACAATAATTATGATAATTTAACATACAAATGTACCAATATTCATGTTGCACGAGAAAAGAATCTGATCAACAAAATGTATATTTTATAGCACTTCCTAACATTAGAAAGAAGTCGTTTAATCGCCAAAACGTTTGAAGCTACGTTAATACTATCTGGCATTAAAGATAAACAAGGATGTCTCAAATCACAAACAAAATCTCCATTTCTAACTATGAAAACATCCTAAAATACTTCCCAAAAGAAGTCTCTAAGCTTTCTTGGGGGACTTTTTTGCCTTGGTGGGCGATTTAACCTCATTAGCCTCTTTAGCCGCAGTCTTCTTTGGTAACAAAACAGGGTTTATATTTGGCAGGACTCCTCCATGAGCAATAGTCACACCAGATAAAAGTTTTCCAAGCTCCTCGTCATTCCTCACTGCAAGCAGCAAATGCCTAGGAATTATCCGACTCTTCTTGTTGTCTCTTGCAGCGTTTCCGGCCAACTCCAACACCTAATCGACCATCATTTGAAGAAATCAGTACTTCGAAGATAAGCATTGAATATATCCGAACGAAAGAATATCTACCTCAGCGGCAAGGTATTCGAGGACAGCCGCGAGATAAACAGCGGCGCCGGTGCCAACACGCTTGGAATAACGGCCGTTCTTGAGAAAACGAGCAATGCGGCCAACGGGGAATTGAAGACCAGCCTTGACAGAGCGGAGAACCTTCTTCTTCGACCCACCACCCTTGCGGCCGCCGGCCGCCTTCTGCGTCTTGGCTGTTTCCATTTATCGTATTTGGCAAACTCTTAAACCTCTCTGAAAATACGGGAAAGAAAATAGGCGATCAATTGAAACAAACGAAAAGCGGGTTTCTGAATTTATAGGAGCTTATGGAGAAGGGAGTTTTCATGGCCCGTTAGATTGTCTACAGGTGGAGGGCTGAGATTGTCTGATTGGTGGTGATCCGTGGCTCTATTTAAAGTACCAATCAAAACAATGGCAGCTTTCGGGTAAGGCCACTACTATGGTTACAAGCTGCAACTCTTTTTGATAAGGGTGGATGCAGTCAGACTACGCAACACTTAAGATTTTATTTTATTTTTTAGAGTTTAAAGATATGTTTGTTTAGGAGTTTTGCTTTTGAGATTTTATTATAAAAGACATAATTGCCCATGAAAATTAATTATCTACTAATTTATAATATCAAAAGTTTTCATTTTTAACTCATAATTTTTTAACATACAACATAATTTTTACTACAAATAAGATAAAATTTAAATCATATTAATTTATTATTATACTTACAATATTTCGTTATTAATTCTTCTATAAAAAAAAACTCAACTTAAACAAAAAAATATTTTAATGTTGGAAAATTAATTTATTTTCTTATCAAATAATAGATTTACGGCGGGGGTCATACCGGTAGGGCTTGATCCGACATTTTGCATTTGAAACTCCGATTTGTGACAGAATAAGCATAAACCAAAAAAAAAATTTGTAACCGCCGAAAAAATGGAGTTTAGCGAAGTATTCACAGGTTTATTTTATTCATTAAAAATATGAAGTGGTCTCCATCTGTTAAAATGTTATTATTTATATTGGATCCATTTTTATCTTACATTAAAATATTATTAACATACTTTGGGAGTGAAAATATGTAGCTTGACTTTCATTATTTTCTTCAAAACAAAAGAATTTTTCTTAGACATAATGCCTCCTATACAACTAAAAAATTTAATTAATGATCTACTCAATACCGAAGCTTTGAAAAGAGGAAGGTCACAGACTTGCGTACTTGACCATAGGGGTAAACTGGATAATATGCTTTGAAAACTCATTTTTGTAACGGAGTAAGCAGGTAGTATAGAAATTTCGGAACTACTCAAAAAACGTTGTATTGTGCAAATGAATTATGGATAAGCTGTATTTCCAAACAACTAAAAAGTATGAATAACCGCTTATTCAACCTCAAACTGAGAAAATAAACCTAATCAAACGAAGCCTAAATCTACATGATGATCGCACAACCTAACAAACATCCAAAATCCACCACTATAATCAATGCAAGGTCTCAAGATTCAATATGCTTGCTCAACTCAATTAATTAATATAAAAGTAGTGAGCATCAATACTAATTCAACGATCAATATCAATATATTAAATAATTAATATGATTAGTAAAATAAAAGTATATATAGAAATATAGGAATATGTCATCATAAAAGGAAATTAATAATTTTCTACAAAAAATAATTATACAGTAAAATATATGTTAGTTGTTTATCAATCATATTCATGCAAGTGATTTCATCATATATTTTCTATCAATAATCATATGATGTGTGCATGTCTATTTTTTTGTTATACCGGTATACTATATCTATATGATCAATATTATCAATATTAGTGAAATCATGTCTTGTATTTTTAGGGAGAATATAAAATAAGTGCAAGCATGACCCTTAAGAGTAGCATTAAAAACTTCGATAATGAAGCGCATAAGAAGATTGTTGTATAAGCATGATACTCATGTAACGATTAATATGCTCATATGAATCAAATAACCCATCATAGGGATTAATAATGAGTAATTTGAAACCTGTCTGACAAGGATGTTGGAGAACTTTTTTTGTTAGGGGAGATGAATCTTGGAAGTTGCGTAAAGGATTTAACTGATTTTAATCCCTTATTAGAAATTATTCTTGTAGAATAAATCATAGATCATCTTGTATAACATGATGAAGAGTATCTGTAATTCGAGATTGAGTCAAATCTATGAGAATAGGCCGATGATTTTGCATTCAGTGAGCTCAATGAGGAAAATGGGTTGAGCTTGTAGCATCACCAACTTTTGGACTAAACTACGGGGGAGGCGAAGCATCAGCACGATGTTGAGGGTATCCTTCACAAGCATCTTTAAATTTCCCACCCATATTGTGTTGATGATATTGTATGAAGAAAACTCCTTTATTTTATCATAAGACACTTTATTGATCGATCTCTTCCATTCTTTATGTGTAAAATATTATTTTCACCCATACAAGCTCGTAGAGATTTATGGATTCATATGCTTGGAATCACATTAAAAATAAGAATTTATTAGAAAAGATACTTAATTTATATTTATCAATTCAAAACACTTTATTTAACTGTTTTTATTCAATGATTGAATTTCCAAGACCAACAATTTTATTTCAGTAGGATAATTTTGTAATTAGAGCAAATAATAGTTATTGATTACTGAAAAGCATATTTTTTGTGGGTTTAACACTCTACTCTATCACTTTACTATTTGATTTGACATATATACTTGCGTATATTAAGTGGGGTTTATTTATTTTTTATATATCAAACAAAACATAAGTATTATTTAGGGGAGATAGAGCCTTAAATATTTTTATAATTTAAAATTGCACTCTACGGTAACCTAACCAACCCCCCCCCCCCCCCCCCCCCCCCCCCCCCCAAATCAAAAATAAAAAAGGAAAAAAATTATGGGGCCAGACCCAATTGAAAAATTTTCTATGTAGTAACTGATACAAGAATTCTCTTTTTTTCACTGTTGAGAAAATAGGGGGATTAAAAAGATATATGATTATTCTTTAGAGAGATTACAAAAATTAAGTGTTTATAGAGGAACAATTAACATCCAACTACATAGCTTGATTTCTCTAAGAGAGAATATAAAAAGTAGGTGTTCACAGACGAATAGCTATACCCAACAGCATGGTTAAATATTTTCAGTATTCTAAGGATGATGGTGATTTGTGATGTTGATCGTTGGTAGCAATGGTGGTTGATGGTATCAATAGCTAGCTAGTGGTGGTTATCAATGACGATGACTGAAAAATGTAAGCAATCTCTCTCTAGTTTTGTCTTATCTTCCCATATGTTCATGTGGAGAATGAGCTCTATTTATAGGCATTTTGGCATGTGCATTTTAGTATTTTGAACAATAATCCAAAATACTACATCATACAACACATACCGATTCCCTTGATTATGAGGCATTTATTATGCATTTAAGTGCCTTAGTGATGTCAAAATTGAATTATATTGGACTCATTAGATTCATCTCATTGAGATGTTTGACTCGACTATAAGCATACATAATTTGAAAATTATTTGGTCATCCAATTAATATTTGAAGTTTTTAACCATACTTTAAGTGCTTGATTTGGGCTCGGATTTGACAACCTTTGCTACAGCCAGTTTTGTCTAATTGAGACGTTTAGTTTGACTATAAACTTATTGTAATTAGAGTTCATATGGTTTTGAATTTAATTCCTTAAGTTTCTAATTCCAATTTTGCCTAGGCATTCATGTCAATTTTTAGATTTTTTATAGATATATATCAAATATTATCATGTTCTTATTCATTTTTATAGTTTATCAACTTACATTTTATGCTCTTATAATAAAACAAGCATTTGCAAGTACTTCTCTAATATTATTATGACAAGCTCTTCATCTTTCTAAATCATAAATATTATATATATAGTGTGAGCAATATGTATACTACGCCTATCTAAAAAGTGCATTGCCACACTTTGGGTCTTCTTTATAGGTGGCTCATCCTTTTGTTTTCATTATATAAATACTATAAATACTCTACGCTTATGAATGTGTATGATTAAATATATTTAGATGAAAATCGGAGTGTTAAAACTTTTGAGAAAAAGATTGGTGGTTGAATCTCTAGTACTTAAACTTGTAATTTTCAACTACAACTTTTATGAGTTGTTAGTTTTATGTTTGCACGTTTAAAAATCCCTGGGAACTAATAAATAATTAAAAAAAATAAAAATTTGAATAATATTAAACTCATATCAAATTTAATAATAAACTAAAGTTATTTACAGCATAGGCTCGTAATCACAACTTTATTAATTATAAGGTACCATGGTAAATATCTTAAGCACGTGTCCGAATAACGCGTAATAGGTCGCACGCTTATGGACGCAGCGGCGAACCGCGCGCGGAAGCCGTACACAACTTTAATTATTCCTAAAGAATCACAGCGCAGCGGAGAGGGAAAGGCGCGTCTCCAACTCTCCTACGAATCTTCCGATCGTAGCTGCGCTTGCAAGCCTCTTTCATTCGAGTAACAGGCGAGAGAGACCCGTCCTCTCGCTGGCGCAGCCCTAAATTCTATCCCGCGATATCTCTCCGCCGCCATTCGGCTCCTGATCTGCGAAAATGGTTTCTTCTGTTCTGCTCCAGTCTTTTTCTTTCCCCAGCACCCCATCTTTCTGGTTTTGCTTGTGTTATTGTGTTTTCTGGATTGGATCTACAACCCGGGCTTTGAAGACTGTCATCTTTTCTAAATATGTTTGAAATTTGTGGATTCTAGTCTGCTTATGGAACTCTACGTGTTTATTTATTTTTGTGGTGTCATAGATCTGATGAAGTAGTAGCAAGGTGCTGTTAGAAAATATATGAAATGTTTTATGGAGTTGATATGCTATGGATGGGTTTTGTTGATCTGAATGCTTGATCAACAGATACTGTGAATTTTCCGTGGATATTAGGGGAAGTACGTATCGGTTTGGAGATACATACGCTCTAGAATGTAGAGGAGCAGCGGTTAGTGTTGGTTTTGTAGGATAGTTAATTAATACTGTCTGGTTTGTAAGGATTGTTTTTTTTAGAAAGTTGGTGATTTGACCTTTGGTTACATTTCCCAGTTTATGGCAAAGAGTTGGCTAGATCGGATAATTTAATTTGTAAATTGTTTTGATCCCAAAATTGAACAACTTACGTTGGTTTACATTTTCTGGTTTAAGCATATTCCCAAAATTGAGCTATTGTTTATCTTCATGACTTCATGTCTTTTTTTTCTTAAATTGATGCTGTTAGGCTAATGCGGCATCAGGAATGGCTGTGCATGATGAGTGCAAGCTGAAATTTCTGGAATTGAAGGCAAAGAGAACCCACAGATTCATAATTTATAAGATTGAGGAGAAGCTTAAGCAAGTCATTGTTGAGAAGGTGGGTGAACCTTCTCTGACCTATGACGATTTTATCGCTAGTCTTCCTGCTGATGAATGCAGATACGCAATCTATGACTTTGATTTTGTGACTGAAGAGAACTGCCAGAAAAGCAAAATCTTCTTTATTGCATGGTAGTATTTTATCCTGTAGTTTCCACTAGCTTTTAGAAATTTTTCTGTCGTTGAGATCCACTTTGTTTCTCTTTCAAAGGTCCCCTGACACGTCCAGAGTGAGGAGCAAGATGATTTACGCAAGTTCAAAGGATAGGTTTAAGAGAGAATTGGATGGTATCCAGGTTGAATTGCAAGCTACTGATCCCACTGAAATGGGCCTTGATGTCATTAAGGGCCGTGCCAATTAAGGCTCCGTTTGGGACGGTTTTTTTTTTGCTTCTTAAAATAGAGTTTTAGTTAAAAAATTAAAATTTTTGTACTAAAATTTCATTTCAAGAAACAATAAAAAAGTCGTCCCGAACGAAGCCTAAGTTGTATGATCAGGCATTCAGGCTTTGCAGTGATTTATCTTTTCAGTATGTGGTTTCTTTAATGCAATGTTTATAGTTTTATGGGATGCTAAATTTTCTAAATGTTATATGGGCTTGTTATTGTTGTTCCAATATAATTCTCCTTGCTCTTGAGGTTTCCATTGATTTGTCTGCTGTGTTATTTTATTATCTTGAAGGAACCTATGCTGAGTGTTCTTTTGTGGCCTGTTGACTACAACAATGATATGCAATAGTTTGCGGCCTAGGCGCCTAGCTGCTTATGCAAACCTCTTGCTTCTCATTTAACTGATGGACCATTATGGTCTTATTATGATTCGAAATGGATAGGATATATACTGCACATCTGTATTTTTAATTGAAAATTTAGCTTCTTTTTACTTTATTATTCTGCAATCCTGAGATTATTTATTTATTTTGGTTTGGTACATGACCACTTGTTTGATTTCACGTTTACAAGATTTTTGCATCTTCATTTGGCAATGAACTTATCATATGATTTTCGAAGTCTTTTTTTATTAAGTCCGATGACTAGTTGTGCTCATGCTTTAGCATTTTGTGTTTGAGAGTAAGTCATCACCTATTTCTTTTTCTTTTTTTTTTCAAACAAAACTTATGTTAGTTATTTTGGGAGATTTTATTTATTCAAAAATCTAATGTTGAAATTTAACAATGACATGGTGAAAAACTTGTTATCAAGTTGAATTCTAAGGCCCAAAAGACCATAGTAAATTTAAAATTATAAATCTAATTCAATTCTTATTGAATTTATGGAGTTTTCAAGTTGAAATTTTTAAATTTGTAAGGTGTTTGTTGTAATAGCCCAAACTCCTAGCCATTAAGATATTGTCTATTTTGGCCTAATGGCCCCACAATTTCTGCCCCATCGATATAACTTCTCATGAGATCACACGTCTCAAGAGTATTCTTGTACAAGCATATTTCAATTTGAACTTTCTAATGAAATTTTAATTTAAGAGTTCAACTTCACTCTACTTAAGGGGTTTAATAATATTTTACTCTTAAGAAGCTGACATCCTTGTCAATGTTCTTAGCCCGAATCATCGACAAGGTAGACATGATTTTAGATGTGGCCCTTCCAAATTCAAGATGTGGTTCCCACTATGTAGCATTTTATCTCATCTAGATTTCAAGAAATGACTTCAATGTTTTACCACTTCATCCTATACGACACTTAGCTCCCATCTTTCAGTTGGCTTATTGTTCTAATATTATTTGTAATAGCTCAAACTATTAACTGCTAAGATATTATCCCATTTGGCCTAAATTAATGGCCACATAATTTGCCCCCTTGGTGTAATATCCTAGGAGGTCACTTATCTCAAAAGTACTCTCATAATAACCCACTTATGTTTCTTACTTAAATGAAATTTCAGCCGTTGCACTAAAATGCATTTCAATATTTAAGAGTTTAGCTTAATTCTATTTATGGGATTCATAATCTCTTTCACTTAAGTGATTACTATTAGATTTTCCCATCATGATGCCACATTTTGATTCATTAATTTCTTCACCAATACGAATATATTTTTCATTTTCTTCATTACTCTTGCTGATGTATGATGACTTGCATATGTGATGTTAGTGAATTTGAAATTACACGCTTATGAATAGAACTTTAACAATTCATTAACTTCCCACGTGTTTAAACTAATGATTAAAGCCAACAATATAGTGATTAAGCTTAGGCAATCAATTACATGATAACTTTAGGATCACAAAATAATCAAATTAAATCATATCATGCTAGTGTGAGGCTTTCAAATAGTATATCTAATTTAACACGTAGAATAGTCACTATAAACATCCACTCACACACACTCTTAATACGGGCTATGCGGATAAGTCTTCATGATCAAGCGATGCCCTAATTGAGAAGGAATCAAAGATATAAATTAAAAGGAAATTTACCATCCTCGTGTTTCTAGTTCTTATTCTAACATTTGCTAGAACCTTGTTGTCGATTGTTTGGTGTTGCATCTTGTATCATTCAAGCCTTATAGTCACTATGGATTACGGGTTTGGAAATGATGTAAATGTAGGGGGGCTGGTGGAGGTGTAGCCGGCCCTGGGAGGGAATTTATGTTATCCTTTTTTAGAGAAGAACAAGTCAGGAAGAATAATGGTCAAGGGAGAAAGTGGGGTTGTGGCCGACCATAAAGGGGAGAGAAAGGTGAGATTTAATTTCAGATTTGGATTGTAGAATAAGGCATGGACAACAATTAAGAAATTCTGAATTTAATTCCAGCATTTAACAAAATTCTGAAATTTAATTTCTTGTCTAGGTGGCAGGCAATTGAAGACAAGAATCAATTGGGATTGATTAGGATTTAATGGCTGCTCTAAGTGGGGTGCATGATTGTGAGGAAATTGAATTTGAATGACCCTAAAATAAGGAAAGAGGGGCGGGGGCGGCAAGCTTTGATGGAGGGGCTGATTGGGGAACTTAAATTGGAAAGGTTATAATGGAGGAGAGAGGGGGAGGGGGCGGCAATGGCTAGGGGAGGTGGGTTTAATTAGAGGATTTAAAGGAGTTGCTAATTTTAGGATGTTAATTGAGGAAAGGGAGTTTAGGACAAATGTCTATTCAAAATTCAAATTAGTATGAATGGGGAAACTTTCCTAACATAACTCATCCTTCTTTTGAAATGAAATTTCAGATTTAAGGGAATTAAAATCTGAATTTAGGACTTTCCAAATTTATGATGCGCTAAATGTGGAAAGTATTGATTACTTGGTTTGAAATTTTGGAGGCAATGAAAAGAGGTGGATGGTTGGCGGTTAGGAGGGGATGGGTGGCTGGCAGATTAGGAAGGAGAGGGGGAGGCCGGTGGTTTAGGGTGAAAAATCAGCCAAGGGGAAGTTGGGAATGGTCGATGGCTGGGGAGGAGTTGGGCCGGCGGGTAGTGCCTTGCCCTCACCTAGGGTGTTCTTACTAGCTCTCACAAAAACTATCACAACTCACCAAGAAATAAAGCGCTAAAAATTTTCTCTTCATAATCATCATCCTCTCCAAAAAGGAGGAGAGGTCTATAAATAGACGACTTACAATAAAATATTCAATAACTGAAGTGCCCCCAGGGATCACATAAGCCTACTTCCTCAAGTGAGGATAAAAATGGAAAAATACATAATAAAAATCAAATACAAATAAATGTTTGGAAATAAAGTGGTCCAATCATAGCCGTAGATTTTTGGCACATTCTCTGATAAACTTTTCACAGTCGGATGTCCACATCACTTGCCCATTTGCTTAACTGTCAAGATATTTGCCCCCTTAGTGTAATTTCGTATGATGTCACCTATCTTAGAAGTGCTCTTGTTGTAATACACTCACTTATTTTAGAGTTTTGAATGAAATTTCAATTGTTACATGAAAATGCACCTCAATATTTAAGAGTTTAGCTTCCTTCCATATAAGAGATTATACAATCTCTCCCACTTAAGTAAATAATGTTGGATTTTTCCACCATGATGTCACATTTTAATTCATAAATTTCTTTATCGAGATCGGGTAGTTTTGTGGGTTATGCTGACTAGAACAACTGGACTTGTTCTTTATGAGCCAACAGAATCATGGGAGGTCATGACGGCTGCAATATTGCTTGGTTAAAACAAAGGATTTGGGGAAGGCTTCATATAATTTTCGCTAGATTTTATGTTTTAAGAGTAATTTTGATTTGAGCATGGAAGAGTTCTTTCATGGCGTTTCTTTTTTCTGCTTTTTGTCCAAATGTTTCTGAATTGCTGCACAATTATCGTTGATGTGATATGTGTGACTATAAAAACATGTTTGGATGAGTGAGGACAAGCATTTTGATTGCTCATGTTAGAAATGCATCCCCTTCTGTGTTATACTGTTCGATTACAGAATGTTGTAAGTTTTATGAGTTTTTTTTTTTCGTGTTTTGCAAGTATTCGAGTATATGTTGTCGTCATATAATTGATTGAGCTTAATAATTCTGATTATAGTCTTTCCTTCTTCACTTTACATCCTTTTTTTGAAAAAATTACTGCGTTTCAACTATTCATTCGATATCTAGCCCTTCCTGTGTAAAGCGTTTCAGTAAAGATGTGGAACAGTGAAGTTTCATTGTTATGTTATTGTCAAATTCTGGTAAATTTAAGGTCTAACTGTTGTGTTTTACTTGGCTTTTAGTTAACTCGTTTGGCTTGTTTTGCTGCAGTATAATTTACTTTTGAAGTAGGTTTTTTCTTTTCTTGTTACCCACCGAGGGTTAGGGTGATTGGTGGGTGAGCACGATTGGGAACTTTTCATCCCGGGTTCGAATCTCCCCTACTACGGTCTCGTCTCTTCAGTTGGTCAAAGTAAGTGTGGGCCTGATGCTGGTGAGTGGCCTCGTTTGATTCCACCCGAGGGATTAATTACGCTGCCAAGCACTCCCTTTGAAGTGGCAGCAGATGGATATCCCCATTCTCGAATAAAAAATATATTTTCCTGTTGATTTACATCTCTTGAGAGTTTGGTGGTGCTCAGAGTTTGTTTGAAGTTTTATTAGAGTTATTTGCATAAATTTTGTAGTTCAAATGCACTCAAAATACTAAAAAAAAAACTCTTTTTCTATGTTCAAACTGAATTTGTATTTATTCAAAAAAATATCATTTTTTGGCCTCTTCTTGAAATATAAAATTAATTAATAAATTATTTAGTGTTTATATATATATATATATATATTGGTTAAAATCTATCGGGGGCCTACGCGTTAATATAAAAAGCACGTTACAGAGTCCTTAAAGGAAATCATCGGCTCACTGTAAAATTGTTTAGTATATTGTAAAATTGTTTTTGACCATTTAGGTTTGTCATTTCAATTTTCATAGAAGTGTTTTTTCTTAATAGGAAGCATGGATCATACGATCATTTAGGTTTGGATTAATTTTTTGCTTATTTTATTTTTTAATTAGTAGATAATTTCATTTTATTATTATTTTAAAATTTTTTGATGGGAAGTTAATTTTTGCAATTAGAGTTAAATATGTGCTAATTTTTTAAAAAATTATATATTGATAACATTCATAATAATTAAAAAAAGAATTATTTTCCTACAAAAACATCACAACCATCGCTTTGTTTCGGCTATAAATTTTCGTTCTGCTTTTCACTTACCACATTAAACATTTTAAAATCGAACTCTAAACTGTTTGAAAATTGAAGGTTTTCTTTTCTTAACCCTTTTGGTATCCGCTTCGGAATGAAATAAATTACTATATAAATAACATAGTCGAATATTTTCACAACAAATCCATAAAATGAGCTATGGCATAAATTTACTACTTCAATTCTAAGAACAAGAGAGACTTCTCTTCGTACGCTCAATTTTCATTCCAATTCAGCTTGTTAGACAACTTTAACGGGCAGTTTGGATGTTAAATTGGGTTAAGATTTAGCTATAATTTAATTTAAATTTTATCAAATAAATTTGAGTCATATAAATTCTATAATATTTTAAAACTGCATGTTTGTCAAATATTATACTAAATATCGGACTTAACATATCATACTGTTATTTATATAATTAATAGTCTTATATATATATATATTTCTAAATTTCATATATATATATATATATATATATATATGTTGCACCTTTTTTCTTTATCTGTATGTATGCTGGATCTTTGTACAAATCTAAGACGTTAAACTTATATTCGTGGCGGTAGAGAAATATAAAGTCTAACGTTTTAACTTTGTACAAATATCCAGGACGCATACAAATGAAAAAAAAATGCAACAATATAATAACTAAAATTTGAATGTCATTAATGTAATTTCTACAAAACTTTATTTTCTTATTGTTTCTACTACCGCAAGAAGCCTATCCATTCAGATATGCCACTTCGTATATTTGGCTTTCTTTCTCCTCTTCGTATGTTTGGCCAAGAAACGCCAATTTTTGTTCCCGGAAAGTTCTGTAGCTCACTTCGCTTTCAATTCCATCCAGTCCCCTTCCTCACCTTAACCCTGCTTCATCCTTGGAATTCGAATCTGGATAGCAAAACTGCAAATCTATATGACACTTATATTTCTTCTGCTTACCGCCAATTCCAATTTTCCCACGTCGATAGGAGGCGGATGACCTTCATTTTTTGCATTCCAAGTGTTTGAGCGTGTGTCTCAATGGCCTTGCTTTCGTCAATAAACTACAATCACCGACTTCCAGTCCCAAAGTCCATCACCAATCCTCAATCTTTCTCCCAAAAGCAAGATGCAAGTTTCCCATTCGCATCCCTTCAAGGTCAACAAGTGCTTGCTACCCGGATTTCCGATAAAACCCGAGGTCACCAAATCCCTCCAAATGATCTTGTTTTAATCCTCCGCCGCCAGAAAAATGCGGATTCTGCTCTCCAGCTCTTTAATTTGGCCTCAAAGCGGCCTGACTTCAAACCTGATGCTTCGGTTTATGAAGAGATCCTTCAGCAGCTCGGAAAGGCCGGATCTTTCGATCAAATGAAGGCTGTTTTGAAGGAGATGCAGCTTTCTGGTTGCCAGATTGAGCCTGGTATGTTTCGGATCTTTATTGAAAGTTTCGCAAAATTCGAACTGTTTAATGAGGCTGTAGATGTTGTTCTGAGAATGATGAAAGAGTTTGGGGTTGAACCTGATACCTGGAGTTTCAATTTTCTTCTGAATGTTCTGGTGGAGGAGAACAAGATCAAGTTGGTTGAATCTGTGTACTCCTCAATGACTGGTAGAAGAGTTCAACCCGACGTCTCTACTTTTAATATCTTGATCAAAGCTTTGTGCAAAACTCATCAGCTTAGACCAGCTCTTTCGATGATAGAGGAGATGTGTAGCTATGGATTGTCGCCTGACGAGATAACATTTACAACAATAATGCAAGGTTTTATTGAGGAGGGAAATATAGAAAATGCATTGTTAATTAGAGACAGAATGTTGGAGATGAAATGCATACCTACTAACGTTACAATAAATGTGTTGATTAATGGGTTTTGCAAGCAGGGAAGGGTTGAAGAAGCTCTCAGTTTTATACAAGAAGAGGCTGCTAATGGATTCAGCCCTGATAAGATCACTTTCAATACTCTGATTAATGGTTTGTGTCGATCTGGACATATTAATCATGCTCTTGAGATCTTAGATGTGATGCTTCAGGAGGGTTATGATCCTGATATTGTGACCTACAACACAATGATAGCTGGGTTGTGTAAAGCTGGTGATATTGAAGAAGCCATGGAAGTTCTTGAACAAATGGTTAAAAGAGACTGCTTGCCAAATATGATCACATACAACACTGTTATCAGTTCTTTGTGTTCTGAGAGCCGATTCGAAGAAGCGATGGAACTTGCTCGTGTTTTGACTCTTAAAGGTCTTCTACCAGATGTATACACCTTCAATTCTCTTATAAGTGGCTTTTGCAAGACTGGAGATCATGAGATTGCTCTTGAGCTCTTTGAGGAGATGAAGAAGAATGCATGTCGACCGGATGAATTTACTTACAACATACTAATTGATCATTTGTGTTTCAGAGGGGAACTGGGCAAAGCTTTGGGTTTATTGAAGGAAATGGAGTTGAATGGCTGTGCTCGAAGCGTGGTTACTTATAATACTCTAATTGATGGGTTGTGCAAGAACTCAAGACTCGAAGAAGCTGAGGAGATATTTGATCAGATGGAATTGCTAGGGATCACCAGGAATTTGGTCACATATAACTCCATCATAGATGGTTTGTGCAAGAGCAAGAGAGTAGATGAAGCTACAGAGCTTATGGATCAGATGATCATTGAAGGGTTAAAACCTGACAAGCTCACTTATAATTCCTTGCTTACACATTACTGCAAGGAAGGAAACATAAAGAAGGCAGCAGATATAGTTCAAACAATGAAATCTAATGAATGTGAACCTGATATGATAACATATGGGACTCTCATCAGTGGGTTATGCAGGGCTGGCAGGATTCAAATTGTTTGCAAGCTTCTCAGAAGCTTACAGATGAAAGGTATGATACCAAGTCCAAAAGCTTATAACCCAGTAATACAAGCGCTTTTTAAACAAAGGAAGACCAGCGAAGCCATTAGGCTCTTTCGAGAGATGGAGCAGACAGCAGGAGCTCCTGATGCTGTCACATATAAGATCGTTTTCCGCGGTCTATGTCTTGGAGGTGGGCCAATTAGAGAAGCTATTGATTTTCTAGAAGAGATGGTGAGGAAAGGTTTCTTGCCAGAAGTGTCTTCTTTCTCTATGCTAGCAGAAGGTCTTGCATCCTTAGCCATGGAGGATTCTTTAATGATGGTATATGATCTGGTCATGAAGAAGGCTATGTTTGAAAGCAGTGAGATGAACACGGTGAGGGGTTTTCTAAAGATAAGAAAATTTCAGGATGCACTGGCTGCCTTTGGCCAGCTGATGAAGAACAGAAGGCCTGGAAAATTTTATAGGTGAATGTGTATTGCATACCAGTCGAAGACACATTGATCTGCTCTCTTTGGAACCAGATGAGAAATTTGAAATGAAAATGACGCTATATCTATTTTTTGTTGCATCTTAAATGCCAGAAAAAGCTCATGGAGTTTGATTACATCTTATGAAGGTAACATCTTTTGCATCATGAGAAACAACCACTCTTAATTTTTGCCTTGTATTTTAAGCAGATACAGAATGCACTCTAGTGGGGTTATATGCTTAATGCAATATCAAAAGTTAAACCTGATCAACTCTATAGAAAAGGCATTTGATTCTACAA
The DNA here is from genome assembly GCA_016618105.1 of Dendrobium huoshanense. NCBI lineage: Eukaryota > Viridiplantae > Streptophyta > Magnoliopsida > Asparagales > Orchidaceae > Dendrobium > Dendrobium huoshanense. The sequence continues at coordinate 22,667,847 of CM028348.1, forward strand.
AATTTTTCTGCAATTTTGTGCGAGTTTTTTTACTTGAGGGTTTGTTTTTAAATGATCTCAAATAACTCGGTATGCTGAATATCTACACAATGTGCAGTGACGGAGAAGGAAAAATGTTATTAAATAAATATATTGATTCAGAAATGATTATTAGTACTCTTTTAGATGGAATCTTAAGAGACGAGAATAATAAATGATTTAGAAGAGGCATTGTAGCAAACATTAAAATGTTGAAATTGGGAATCAATTTTTTTTTCTTAGGAAGGTGAGGTGAGGCATAAGCTTCAAATCAAGAATAGCATTCTTTCTTTGAGGTAGGTATATCAGATCTTTATAGATGATGTGCCGACAAATTAAGAAGAAGAGAAATTTGTTTGTGAGGTGGAAACCACATATAGAAGACATTTGTATTACCAGAGCAACTTGGACAAGGTAGCACAGAGTTTGTGGAGAATTACATTGGCTTCAAGTCTTCAAAGAAGAGTTCTTTGAGGCCCATGATATAAGGCCCCAAGATCAAATTTTGAAAGAATTTACTATTTTAATTTCTTCATTAATTAACCAGACTTTCTATGAATTTATCGTTATAAATAAATCCAGTGAAAGCAATTAATAATTATATAAATAAAAATATAAAATTATATTTATTTCTCAAAATTCATACACAATAGCTAAGAGTTCAACCTATTCATTCATAAGTCTATCTTTTAGCTATTGACTATAAAAGAATAAGACTAAAGAAAATGCAAAAAACAAAATAAAACCTGAATCCCAGATTTGCCTCACTCCCCTAATCCCAACCCCTTCTTGAAAAATATGTAAAATTACAGAGTGAGCTGATAGCTCAGTAGGTTATCAAAACCTATGATTGAAATCAATGTAGGATAATATGAACAATATGGATGTAATCATTCAATTACTATCAATATGAACATATAATTATAAAAGCATTTAATAGTCAATGAAATGGTAACAAATCATATGATCAATAAACATGAGTAAAACTAGAGCAGTGATCAGCAACCAAGTGAACATATACAAAATGTCAGTAAAATATATCATTTTTATACACATTTATTAAGAACAATTATATTTATCTTGGTTCAAGAAATCTATATATCTATCATAATTAAATGCATGTCATGCAGTGTCTATGTTATGCATGTATATCATGTAAATCATGTGTTTTATATATATCAAATATCTTTGTATCAATTATATCAGTCTTATCAAATACTTATATCACTCTTAACATATATCTTATATAAATTATATCATGTCAATTATGCAATTTATCATATATATTTCTATCATATGCATATACAACTACTATAAGAAAGAAAAGGCATTCAGCTATCTGTGGTGTTTTTCTTGTATTCAATCTTGTAGGCCAATCCTACAAGAATCAATCTCAATCATAAATCATTTAGGTCAGATGACTTTCATATCAAAAGTCGTTACATTCTACCCATTGGCGTATCATATCATATCAATCTGTCTCCTTATGCCTCCCTTTTTAATATTATTATTTTAAAGGAAATCCCATTTGCCCACTCTTATGTACAGACCCATAGGGTAACATGTCTCCAGCCAACCTGAATCAGTCAATCATATCTATCCAGCCTTTCTTACATACACACATTTCATAGCTTACATAATAAAATAAACATATAATAACACACTCAATGTTCAGTTCATTGTATCATCTTAATGCATGTAAAATTTATATATAAACCAAAATTAATAAAATTTATAGTAAAATGCAGTGCTCTTTTTCACATGTATGTATCCACAATGATCAAATTATAACAATTATGCATGTCATAGAAGTATATAAAATGAATTGTAATAATTACCTCGCAAAATTTTAAATTTATCCAAATTATGATATTTTCCTCAAACTATAAAAATACCTTTATAAAAACTCAGTATATTCATGTCAAAATGCTCATATTGATGACATTTATCACATACTAAAAGTTATATAGTTGAAGGTTTACCAATATAATATTATATTCATTTTTTTATAACGAAATACAAATTTGTTTGAAAAAATTTTAAAAACATCAAATAATTGAAATCAGAAATTGGATAATGGTTCCTTATAATGAGACAAGCAAATTTCTCACCAGGGTTGACGGACGAAAATCGATCCATGGCCTCCAAATCTAATTCTCTTTTCTCTCTCCTCAAATTTCTCTCTAATTTTCCCTTACATGCTCTCCGTTAGCTGATTTGAATAGGGGAAGGGATTTTAATAAAGTTAGATGAAATGGCTTAAGATATTTATAAATAAAATAATATTATAATTATATAATTTAATTAATTTTTCAGTATAAAATTCATATAAATCTTTTTAGGGCTTAAAAAATTATACAAAAATATTTATAAAATTGCCCAATTTATTTAGAAAATGCGTGAAATCGGTTTGTAAAATGGACACCTGAATGTCCTAAAATTCTCACTTGTATCAATAGGTGTCAATTTCTAAAGGATTTGCCCAAATGTTAAAAATTATAATAAAATTATTATAATTAAAACATAATAATATCTATTTACGACGAAAATGATTTTCAAATTTTACTTATAATGGCTACTACATAATAATATCAATAGGCTTTCATTTGAGTAGATTTAAAATTGGATGTATGGAATATAATTTCAGTAATAATAATTCTTGTTGAGGGATTGTGACTTTGGGTGATCAAGTAATAATAAGAGTACACGCTTTAGATATCTTGGGTCTATTGTTCAGAGTGATGATGAAATAGATGGGGATATTATTTGTGGAATTCAAGTTGGATGGTTGAAGTGGAGGAAAATTTTATATTTGGGTTTGATTATTTTTTTGTGGATTTAAGAATTTCACAAGTATAATAGCATGACATACAGAACCCTTTTTTAAAATTCCATATTTACTCATGTTTTTCATCAATCAAAATTGCTTGATACTTACAATATATCATCTTGAGAGTTGAACCCATGCTTTGATTCTAAGCGATTCGGCTATCCCTACACTTTAAAATATCAGTTATCTTATCATCCAACCAGAGCCCATTCATTATGATAATTTTGATGCATTTGATCGATGATCAAATGATTTTATAAATTCTTGGAATCATGCATGCTATTCGTTTTGATGTCCTTAAGGAGAATGATTAATTTTGGTCATGCATTTGAAGTCGATTATTGTATGACGAATTATGGTTTAGGTTTCTAGAATAATGCAATGAATGTTGATCACTTAAAAGAAATTTCACAAATCAAAGATTGCTAAATACGAAATAACTTGCTTTCCTTAAGTGCAAATTTTATAACATAGGAGTTTAAATGAAAATAATAATGCAATGATTGAATAAATATCAAAGAAATTAATGAAAATTCAAACCATGTAAAACCATCAAGCAATTGAAAAATTGTTGTCAAATTTGAAGTCTCAGTTATGTCAGATTTGAATAAAAACTTAAACAAGCTAATAGTATAAATATTTCTAATAATTGAAGAAAATATATAAATAAAAAGTGTTCAATAAAGTGAAGAAAATTCAAGTCCCTTGTAGCATAAGGAGATGACTTCTCTTAGAATTAGCATATCATATTGGTGACACACTCAAAGGAATGACACACACACTAGATTCAAATTGAAATTTGATATTTTATTGAAATTAAAACTTACTATTACATTTGTTTTAGGATAATTATTTATGGACTCATAATGATGCTCGTTTAGGAAGAATAAAAACAAAATTAAAAGTACCAATTTAAAACAATCTTTGATAAAACATTGAAAAAGTGTAGAAGTTTAAAGCTGGAATATACAAAAAAGTTTTGGAAGGCCAATCACAACAGTATATAAGCACAATGCACTTCGTCATCCAAGAAGAGCTAAAGCAAGTGGATAAGTCTATATCGAAAATAGCCAAAACTTGATGGGTAAGTCCAAACCAACAGTGCCTTAATGTTGTTTTGTGAAAAGAAGCACACCACATTGCTTTAATAGGATATCCGAATTATTCCAAAACTATAGATATTGCTACAGGTCTACATGAATCGACTTTACATTCCCAAATAAATCCACTTAATTTGGAAAAGTTAGACTTAGATGACTTGAATTTTAAATATGAATTCAGCAAATTTGTACAAAAAAATTGTGATTCTTACGAAGTAATTCTTGATTCAACACAAATAAGTATTTCTTTCCAATGCATTATTATTCAAAATCAGTTCAGGATGAAGCCATACAGAATTGCCTTGCATGGCTTGGATGCATGTTCATAAGGAGGATGACAAGGTAAAGGGATGCAAGGAATTGATAATAAATTTATGAAATAAGATCAAATCAAACACATTTAAACATTGAATTAATGCTTGAAATTCTTCAAATTTATAGTTTATAGATGTTAGCTCCAAAGTGTTGTGAGATTTTAAAGGGTCCTATCTTTCTTGCATTTAATTTAGATGGAATACGAGTATCAGAGGCTTTCCCACAATACAGAGTTAGATTCAACACATTGAGTCATTGAATACTTGGAAAATCCCATCATTCATAAGAATATCTATCTCTTACATAATATCATCTATATATTTCATATTCTTTAGGATTAATGTTTTTAAGAGTTCTACTTAAAAATCTCTCAAATCTAACTAAAACTAAGTCTCCCTAAGTTCACCTCAAATGGGAAAGGAGAAAGCAAAAGAAAGAAGAAAAGTCTCAATATGGGGTACAAAAGAAGGTTCAGCTTATGAAGAAAGAGGAAACTTAACAACATGATATCTTAATGTGTATAATGCATAGATAAGACTATAATTACTATGCCCAACTCTTAAATGGGTTTCTATCAAAATTATCACTAGCACACACTATTGGGATTCCTTTTTGGATTATCTATATCAATTGCAGTTATGTAGTGACTTTCATCAAAACATAGCTCGATAAAGATGCTAGAAGAAGTTGGAATGGAATTTGGAAGAGGATTTCCATTACCCTTCTCAGGTGGAAGTCCTTGTGCAAGGTTAGGTTTTTGGTTACCACCTATTTGGTTCTCTGCTTCTTCAAATCTATGATTGGTTTGCTTGTTCATGGGAGTTAGATATTCCAATTTTTATTCAAGTCTAACAAGGTATTCAAAGGTTTGATCCTCCAAAACTTTGACTCATCGACAAAGTTCTCATGTAAGTTGGAGAGCTCATGAGTTCCTTAGCTAATGGAGTGAGCCCATGCTTTTCATGAATCATGGATGAATTGGAGCTTTCCCTCATCTACTTATGTTTTGAAGCTTCATTCGAAGATGTCAGATTCTTTGAAGCTAGGCAATATGATGTAAGATCATCCCTCTTGTTGTTGGGTCATTTCTTATGTTGAAGATTTATATTATAGGCCTTGTGTGATATATAAAGTCATGTGATATTGGTTATATGGACATAAGCATTGAGCTAGCTTAGTTAAAATACCCCCATTTTAGCCTTTTTTGACCCTCTTCTAAAATGGCCTTTATATCATCTTTCTACATGGATTGGCCTCCTCCTCTCTCTCATATCTCCTTGCATTTAATTCTAAGTCATTGTTAAGCCTTAATATTGCCTTAAAATTAAATGATTGCTTTAAAAATGCTTTGAAATCTTTGAAAACCTAAGTGGACTATTTAAAAACTCCCCTCTATTACTCCTTTTCCCCATGCCACGATCATCTCTTCCCCCTCTCATTTTGGCTTTCGAGCAAGTTGTTCTAGTCTATAAATATTGTGGTCTTAATCTTACATGATGGTCATGAGATTGAATGAAAAAGTATTGCTTGAGTTTTCTTTTTTGCGTGTTATTTTTACTCCCAGGTAAAGGACTAGTTTAACATGCGAGTTCACAGCCTTTAAAGAAGAACTTGGAAGAAAGGTGATTCTTGCGATGATGGCTTGTTCATCAAGGTCAACTTCAACTTATCTTGGTTTCACCATTGATTGCCTTAAATCCATGACAAGTTAGATCATAAAAAGGTTCCATTATTTTTCTTTGTTTTCATAGGATTAGACTTATAGGGTGGTTAGTATAAATAGAATTTGAATCATCTTACTTTCATTACATTATTATTATCACATTTGTTCTTAATATTAGTTCTTGTTTATCAATATTCACTTGTTAGTAATTCAATCAACTATCAATGCAATCATCATAGTCCACCATTGCATTTAGTTTGCATTCATCCTACAATAGATTTTACTATTTATATAATCGTTTACAACTTCATGCATCAGTAGCCCATGTTGATTTTGTTTTACTAGCAACACTCACCCACATTATTGCTAATTATATTTGTTCTGTGATCTTATTTCACATTCAAGAAATACTTTTTCCTTTTCAAAATATTCCCATCACTCAAAGCAAAGAGAAATTTTGTTTTGGAAAAGGCCTTCTGCTGTGCTATTTGTTTTGCTGGCTTAAGGGCATCTCTAACCGAAAATCTCATTTTTCACTTCAAAATATCGTGAAGCTAAAAAATGTTGTGATCCATCTCCAATCGAACGTCATTTTACTCGTCATGGTCCTTCGCGCGTTTCTTCGGCGTGTTTGGTAGAAACCAAAAAAATGGCGAAGATGAACAGTGCAACGTCAATATTGGCGTCGCACTATTCATCTCCGATCAAATGGCGTCAAAAATGGCGGTCGGTTGAAGCAAAGCAAGAACGGCAAACAAGTTTAGGATTTAGGGTTGGCCGTTCCATTAGAGTTGCCCTAATGTAAGGGAAATTGCAGGAAAGGTTTCTTTGGTGGATTCTTTCATCGCTTACACAATGGAAAAACAATCTGGATTTTACCTGAAATACTTACTGGTGTAATAGCCAAAACCAGTATAGCTACGATTATTGCTATTGTCACTAAAGCTAATGTAGCTACGTATTTGGAGAACTATGAAGTTTTAAGTTGCAAAATTATTGATGCTCACTCAATTAAGACTGATATTTTGGCAGCTTCCTTAATTGAATCTAGAAAGTACTGGAGTGAGGCTATTTATACTTAAGCTTCATTTGGGACGAATTTTTTGCCATTTTTTATAAAATTGTTTTTTTAGTGTAAAAATTTCTAATTCAAGAAATTTTTGTGCTAGAAAGCTTTTTTAGAAAGCAACAAAGAAGTTGTCCCAAATGAAGCCTCAAAGTTTGTTTGGGATGATTACAATATTTTGTAAAGTTCTTTTGTTTTTTTTTTTTGAAAGTTTTTTGTGGATATTATAAATGTCCTTTTTTAGTTAGTGGACAGATGTTTTTTTAAAGCTATAATATATTAACAATTCTTGTTGTAAAAAATAGTTTTCTGTCATTAAATTTTTTGAAAAGCAATGAGAAAGTGAGAAGAAATTAACAGTCAAACAAAATTATAGTTGAGATATGAAAAACGAAGCAGTGAGAAAGCTGCCCCAAGCAGATCCTTAGTTATAAGATCTATAGCTTAAATAATCTAAACAATGAGGCTTATATACCCAAGAATCCATGGATGTTAATTGTCATATTTGCAACATTTTCTAATCTATTTATTTACTATTTTGGTTGCACATCTGGATGTTCCTCTCTAGGCTAGTTGGTTGGCTTCATCCATGAAGCCTTGAATGTGAGGATTGACATATAAATTAATATGTGATTTATATTTTGACACTTTAGAGATTTAGTTAGCTTGTGATTATTATATTGCATGTTGTTAATCATGATGGAGATCATTCTCTAGTGCTCATATTTATATAAATAATTAAATGAAAAAGAGTCTTACAATGCCTTTAGCCATGTTAGACATTACCAAATAAAGATAATCTCTTTTAATAAAATATTCAATTATCCAATGCTTAAAGAGAAGCATTTAATGTGGGATTATCTAATGGCATGTTGATTTCATAAATTCATGATTTTATTGAATTTGTAAAATTAAAGCTTCCTTTGAAACAACTTTGTTATTGCTTTCTAAAGCAATTTTATAATAAAAAATTTCTAATTCATAAAATTTTTATACTAAAAAATTATTTTAGAAAGCAATAAGAAAGCTATCTATTAGGCCCGTCCAATGGGGTCGGTTGAACCAGTTGAACCGGTCCCTAGTGGACTGTGGACCTCCGAAAGAGCACCGCGCTAACGGGCCAATTGGAAGTGACAGATTGGATCGCGCATACGACTGACCATTGAGGATAGAGGCTTTCACCAACACACCTCGATGGGTAGTAATATACATGACCAAATCACGGGTTTCCCCCATCCGATGCAAGAGCTCGAATGGGGTTTAGTAGATGTGGGACTGAGTTTCCCACAGGCGCAAGCCCCCGTGGTTAATTACATCCCAGGCCAGAGCCTGAGAAAACTCTCGATTAAGGATTATACATTATCCTTTCCTAAAATGGGATCGACACAAGGGTATAGACTAGAAAATCCTACTCAAAGGGAAGAAAGGTCCGAAGGGCTGAATAGACATGCGTAGCTCATACCAGCATTCGGAGGCTCTAGGGTACTAAATGGAAACTGGAAAAAGAAAGATCAAGCACTCAATCACATGCGTGAGAGAAGGATGGAGGTGGCGTCATCCTGTAACGCGGATAAGTAGGATTTAGGGTCCCTGAAAAGAAGAGACTCACCTACTATTTAAGGCATACTACGAGACCGAATGTAGTAGCCTCGAATCCTAAATCTAGGTTGGACTTAGTGTTCGACACACACTAAAACCAGTGTCCTAGCTAATGCGATGCAAAGATCTGGACTTATCCCAGTCTGGATGGGGGAGCCAGCTAACCACCTAATCGCTTCAAAACCATGATATCAAGCCATTTATGATAGATGGGTGGGTGGTACAGTTATTGGAAGTAGGACCGACATCTAGAGAATTTTCTAAGTGGTCCTGGACTTATGTTGGGTGAATGCTCCTAGCTAATGCAATTAAATTTTAATTAGTTGGTTACTAATGCAATGCATGCTAGTTGAATCATCAGCTCATGAATGCTATAGAACTTTAAAAACGGGCTTATAGAAAATAATTTTTTGAAAAGACTGAGTCTCCCTAGGTCCGGCACTTCATCCTCATAGGCCAGATTATCCGGACTCTACCCGCAGGCAGGGAGATGTCTTATAACAAGGAAAGAAAGATGCAGTAATATGCATGCGACCCCGGACGATTCCGGCAATTCCCTAGGTGCGTTAAGTTTCTATGTTATTTAAAACTTAAATATTAAATTTTGGTTATGAGTATAAAAGATTTTGCAGTCCTTAAAGAGCCTAATACGATCCAGGCGAAAACAAAGACGGCATGCAAAAAAGAAACCTAGAAAAAGCAGATATTTCTAAGCGCAATCAGGTAAACACATCAATATAAATCAAACTAATCAAGTAAATGTCCATAGGCCAACTGCCCTTTAATTACAACCCAGGATATGCAGAAAAGTAAAGTGGCCGGGCACCACTGCCAACAACTCGGATTTCTAAGCCTATGACAGACGCTAACAACTTTGAGTGGGATATTGGGTCTTCAATCTTCAATATATTCAGTCTCCTGGGTATCCTCTCCTTGGACTCCTTGGATCACTCCTCCTTGGACTCCTTGGATCCGTCGTGGCTTGAATATCCAAACGAAGAGACAATTCTCCCCAGTAGAGGTGTATTGCCTTTTCTCTTTGGATATCTAAAGCCATCCAGCTCGATCTTCCAAATGGAAGAAGACTCTCCCCTTAGGGATGCCTTCTTCTTTTGGAATCCGAATTGGATAAGAATATACCAACTCAAAGTTGTTTTCACAACTCTTAACAATTATTACAGATAAATTACATTAATGGAAAGCAGTAAATCTAAGAATCCCTGCAAGGTTATCCTAGTAAAAATCATCCCAAGCAGTTTATATGGAAATGAAAATGCTAACACCATTGACTCTGTGCCAAGCCATGCTCTTAATTATGAGGGCTAAGCAGCTCCATCTGTGCAGTTATAATAATTAATTTTAGCCCTCATCTTTATTTAGGGGGAGCTGAGCAAGCACCTGCATAAAATATTATTAGAAATAATTATAATACTCCCCCCTTTTATCAGCATGAGCATGGCCACCTGCACGGAAGAACAGTATATATATGACGCTCCTAACCTAGGGGTAAATCTAGCGCTCACATCCAGAGTGCAGAGAAAGTAAGCAAACACACCAATCATTTTTTTCAAACAGCATGCAATGAAAACCACGGAAAGCTCCGGCACACAGCAGAAAAATAAAACCCAGCGGCCTAACCTAGATCTAGAAGTGGTGCCCTAGCAAACCATTCTATGTGTGTGTAAGGCTTGTGTAGTTTGGATAGGTCCTAGGTAGGGTAATTAGTTAAAATTGTCTAAAGTTCAAGTCTGTTGAAGGCCAGAAAAGGAAATTTTTGTTGAAATTCAAATATTAGTGAATTGGGGTGCGTTTTAGTTAATATAGTTTGCTGATTAATTTTAGGAATTTAGGGTGATGATATTTGAAGTTAAAGTTATATTAGCCAATTTTGGAAAGTCCTGGGTCCTCCTAGGAACTAGACTAAGGGTCCAAAAGGTCACTATGGTAAAAAGGCTAAGTCTGGATCTCCTATCACCTTAGGAAAATACTAGACCTTAATACGAGTAGTTAGACAGGTAGTAGGCTGAAATCGGAGTTCTCTGGGCAAAGTTATGAATTTCCTAAGTTTCGAGTCCTAAATGAACTAGGGTTGACCAAAAAGTTGACTTTCTCATCTAAGCCTATTTCTGGAAACCTAAAATTTCTAATAAATACTAGGCCCTAATTGGAATCCAATGCAAGTGAGTTTACCTAATTTGGAATTTTCTACAATTAGTTATGAGTTTTCTAAAATTGGGGTACTTAAAGGAATTTTCTAAATTTCCTAACAAATGGCCTTTTTTACTGTTTTGCTCTAAACAAGCTCCAAACTAATTGGAATCACTCCCAAAGATCAGGGATGACCTAAGAAAGTGTTCCCAAGTGTTTGGAGAAAATTTGGAATTTTTAATAATTTTTAATAATTTATTAGGGGCAAAACGATAATTTCCACCTAAGGTCAAATTAGGGGTCAACCTGAGATCAAACTAGGAAGCCCTATTTATCTAAGGTCAAGGGTCATATTCTGGTCAATTTGAGGTATAATGGGTAATTTTCTGACCTAATATGTAATTATTGCATTTTTCGGAAGGTCTCGGGGCCTTAATTAGCAGGTTAATTAGGGTTAGTTAGCTAAGGGCTCTAAAAGCTCCTAAAAATTTCTAGAAAATTCATGGAGGTTTATGATGTCACTAAGTTTAAATGTTGAGGTTTTGGTGTCAATCAGTGATCTATCCTAGCTCCTAGAAAACTTCTAAGTTCGCTAGACAGGTCCTTAATTTTTGTCCTTAGGGTGTCACTACGTTATAGGAGTTTAAAGTGATGTTTATGCTAACCCTCGGGGTAATAAATGCAGTGGAATACATAAATAAAATAAACACGCCATGTCCTTAGATCTAGGAGAGCCTAAACTAAGTGGTGGTAGTGCGACCTACACATGCAATCTACGAAAGATAAAAAGTAAAGACACCTAAAGAAAGGATTAGTGAATGATTGGGACTCAATCACCCACTAATCCACTCCCCCACAATTGCTCTTCATTCATAGAACCCATGTTTAAAATTTCATGAAGCAAGTCTCCCAAGGTTAAGAGATTTAATATATAAGTAGTTTCAAAGTAGTTTAAAAAAAAATACTTAAATATATATATGCATAGATTTTGGAAATTAAGATAATTGAAAATAGGTTGGATTATAGTAAATAGGTATATGGGCGACTTGCTGACCACTCAATCGAGACCTCGCAATGATTCGAAAATAGTTTGTATCTTGAAAATAGTTGCTATATTAATATATAAATATCAAAATCCCCAAATAATTGGATCAAAACAAGAATCTATTCATACAGCCAAAATCAGAGGCTGGAAATGGTTTCAGAACATAAAGCTCGTCTTTCTGAAAAGAACGAGGGGCTATACGCAAAAATCTGATTTAAAACGGGAAAGATACGAAATTTACAAGCTTAAATACAATAAAATAATATTTCAAACTAATACAGTTTTGCTGTTTTTGAAATGGCAGAAAATGCAGACAAAATTTTCACCTGAAAACAATTTTAAAATATGCAGAATTCAGAGTACATCCAAAACAAGGTGCTGTACGTCGACAGCGGACTTAAAACGACAAAGTTATGTAATTTCGAAGTTTAAAAGGGAATAATTAATTAATTTTAAAACAGGGCAGCTGGCTGTTTTGAAAATGACTGCACACAGACCCAAAAATTTCAAATAAAACCAACTCCAGAATGTGCAAAATCTAAATACGTTCAAAACAAGACGTTGTGCGTTAAACTCGGGCTTAAAACGAAGAAGTTATGCATTTTGCAAGTTCAAATACAATAAATAGATAAAAAAAATGATTTAAAATAAATAATATTTAAAGATAATAATAATAATAATAATAATAATTAAAGATAGTATGGAACAATACTTTAATAGTTATTAAATTCAAAGTAATTTAAAGTACATAATGACAATAATATTTTAATCATTTAATAATATTTTAAGTAATTTAATTAATTACAATAGTTAAAATAATATTTAAATAATAATAATAATAATAAGTTATATAAACATACTAATAATAATCATATAAATATTGAAATAATAAAACAGTAACAAAAAGATTAAGATAATAATTATTATTAATTATTATAATAAATACTTAAATAAATAACAAAAATAATTAGAATAATATATATATATATTTAAATAGTATTTTTACTGTTTTTTAAATAAATTAAAATATACATGTCATTTTTATAAAATAAAATTTTTATTATGTAGAGAATGAAAATACGATCAAAACGAGGTATTGTACGCAAAAATCGGACGAAAAATGAATTTCTGGTGAATTTTGGAAGTTTTCTGAGTTAAAGCAAATAAAAAAAACAATTTTTTTAATTTAGAAACCGCGGCGGGACCCGACTGGACCACGTGGCAGACACGGGTTGGTCCGCGGAACCGCGGCCAATCATTGCTTGGCGGCGCGATGATTGCGCCGCCAGCAATGATTGCCGCAATCACTGCGACAATCATACGCCGCTGACGCGGCATCACTTAGCCACGTAGGCAAGCGACGCGAGGCGTCCGATCTCCCGCAATTCGATTCAACGGCTCAGATCGAGTCGGCCGGCGATTCGGTTCGGCGTGTATACCCTAGCGGTCGGACGGGTGGACGGAAAGGCGCGATCCGAACCGTTGATCGGCGGATCAACGGTCCGAAACGCACAGTGCTGAACGGGTGGCCGGACCGAACCCTAGTTTCGTTTTTTTGCCCCGTTCTCTCAATCTACTCGATGGAATTTCGCGAAATTTGAAACCTAGACACTAGGTATGAACAGAAATTATGGGGGACTATTATTTTGAAAAACTATTAACCTTACAAAGGGCTATTTTAATCTAGGTGTTTAAGCTATTCTAAGGGATTGCGCGAGATTTTACCGTCCGATCTTCGAATTCTCGACACGGTTGAGCTTGTAGACTGTCCTCGTAAGTTTTCCTAGTTGAAACCACGATCAAACGAGCTCTGGATTGGTGGGATCAAAGCCTTGACCGTCCAAGCCTTCGGGTTGCCAGAATCTCGCCGCCCGCGGGTGGGAATCGTCGGGATTTGGTTGGGGAAGGTGGTAGAAGACTCCAGGAGCTCCCACACGAAATCTCAGATCGTTTTGAGACTTCCTTTTGGAGAATTTCGAAAAAAAACCCTCAAAGCACCCTAATTTCTTCTATTTAAATCCCTAAACCTAAGGGGAACGACTAGGATCTAATCTAAGAGCCATTAGGAGGGAAAATCCACTGAATCCCACGGGATTTGAATTAAAAAACGCTCATGGGCTTTAATTCCATTAAATTAGGCTTTAAATTGACCTTAATAGGTCATATTTGACCTATTATGACTTGGGTTGACCAAGTCAAGTATTGACTTGGTCAACCTAGTCAATTAGGTCCAAGGGTGAATGGAATCAAGGCATGAATGAGTTTGAATTGATTTTAATTTGATTTGAGGCCAAAAGGGGTTAAATGGCCAACCCTAGTTGACTTGGTCAACTGAGTTGACCTAGGGTCCAAGTCAGGGTCCAACAGACTCGACTCGACTCACTGAACCCGTGGGAGGGGGTTTTGGGGTCTGGCTTGGTCAATTTGACCAAGTCAACTCTCCAAGCCCAATTCTGGACAAAATCGAGGTCAACATGGACCTGTTTTTGTTTACAGGCGGAGGGCTCAAAGTGGGGGGGGGACAATGGAGAGAGGGGGGCGGCTAAGTAGATGGTGCCCACATAATAAGTAAGCATTGTATTTGAGGGAATTTTTAAATTAGGGGTCGTTTAGGGATTAAATTTTTATCCTTTTGCTTTAATTAGCCTTGTCTTCCTAGGCTAGGATTGTCTGGAATTTGAATATGAATTTGGGATATCTTGTGTTGTGTTTGGGCTCTAATCTTTAGCTAGAGATTTGAAAAGTTGGTTCTTCCTCTTGAATTTTTAAATTTGTCGTGTATCTTGTGCTGTTTTTCTTCTTCTATTAATGAATTTCAAGTATTTTTTCTCTCAGATTTCCTATAACTTTTATAAAAATCTGCTCTGTTGGCGGCTATTTCCTACCACTATCTCAAATGAAATCTAAATATTGCATTAAGAAATTTAATAGATCTCAACTAACATATAAATAGTTTTTAGGATTTAATTTAGATTAAAATTAAGTATAACCTAATAATTTATAGAATTTAGAACTCTTAAAACTAATTAAAGACTACTAACTTCCAAACATTCCAAGGGGTTGCTTGATAGAAGCGATGCCTTATGTCAATGTTGTTCACCAAAAAATCAGCTGGCGTCGGGCTTCGAACATCGTTGTGGTGGAAAAAGTTAATAACTATAATTAAAAGCTTAAAGCTGCTTAACATTGTTTATTGATATTTATTTTTAATATATATATATATATATATATAACGAATAAGTTGACCCAATTTCACCCATACTATTGAGATCAATTAAAATAGTATAATAAACAGTCGTCACATAGTTAGGATTAGTTGCTAATTTATTTGTTTTCTAATAAGCTTTGATTTTTAATTGAACTAAACTTAAACCGACCGTCAGTTAGAAATCCAACCAGAAATGATAGCAAGAAAATGAAGCTGAACTGACCAAACGATTCGTATGATCTGACTTTCTTTCAGTTTACCAAACCCAAATTTTAAGAAAACTCAAGTGTCTCGTTTTATGAGATTTAATAAATCAAAATTAAATAAAAGTAAATTGATTAATCAGTTGATTTTATGGGACTATTGAGTTTATGTGATTTCTTGCCCACCTTATTGTTTGTATATGTTTATTGACTGGAAAATAAATCTGTAAATATTAGATATTCGACAAATATCATATGGAACAATTTGTTGTGTGCAATAAGAAAAATAAATTAAGAAAAAAATAAAAAATAATAAAATAATGATAATTATTGTTGAATCCCATTTTATCCGATGGATGATGTCGGAACATACTTTATGTTATATGTAGACAGAGAGTCTGTGAGGAGAGTATAATGAAGTCTGAATATGACGAAAAAGAGAGAAGATGAGAGACAATGTGGATTTGCACATTGTTTATCATTCAAGGAAGAAATACAAGAGTAATGAAAATGAGAGCTTTAAACTATAGAGCTTAAGCTAAGAAAGGGAAAATGATAAAATGTCTCTCTTCTCTTATAGTCTTATGGGTTTTATCTTGGGTTTGGTTATGTATTCTCTTGTGTGATAGCCCCACTCTCTCATTCACTCTCTCTATCTTAATGTCTACTTCTCCTCCTTTTATAGGGTTCATAAAGATACATGGAGTATGTCCTGAGTATTGTGGTTGTCCTATCAGTCTTTATTGTAGTTCGACCATTAGTGCCGAGTGGAATGACGATTGAGAAGGGGAAGTTGAGTGAGCTTATGGAAACCCATTGACGTCGGCTGGAAGCTGGTCTAAAATCACTGTCTTGAGATATGTCATTAGTTGTTTGATGTATCTTGCATGCATGGGAGTCTTGATTCTATCTGAGATGAATAAATATATGTCTGACTGAGAGAGGAGCTTCTGAGATCTCCCTTGCCGGGGTGGGGACGAATTGCTCCAAGAGAAAAATCTATCCTAAGCGAGTCCCTTGAACGAATTGCTCTAAGAGAAGAGTGGATCCTTCTTTCGCTCAACTCGAATGTAACCTGTAAGACATATGTGAATGGATACCTGCACAAGCAATTATTAGCATATAACAATGACATTCATTCGTTCATTGATTACAAGTTTTATTCAAATTAGATTTTATAAAATCTAATTTAGATAAATCTTATTCAAGTAGAATGTGTTAATTCCTGTGTGTGTGTGTGTGTGTGTGTAAGTTAGGTGATGGTGGTCTAGAGGTGTCGACCCAAATGGTTGTAGTTGAGTGATGCAATCAGATAATAACAATAACAATTGGACAATACAGTCAATTCACAATTGTCAGACAATTACAGTCATGCGACAACAAATGGATAATGGCATTTAGGATATAACAGTCGAATGATGGTAGCCAGACGATGGTGTGGATCAGTATCGAATATCAAGTAGAACTATAGATTTCATTGGATCTCCAAACTCTCTTTAAATTCAAGTCTAAAACCCCTTCATACGTAGAATAAGTTCCATTTATAGAATTTTTAGACTAGACCTTTTGATAAATTTAGTAAAAAATTCATAACTCTCCCATCTGATGGCAAATATTGAATCTTTTGATCATAATTATTTATTTATCATTTGAGTGCTTCGAGGACCTCAAAATCAAGTGATATTGTGATTGTTTGATTCATCTCGTAAAGCTGCTTGTTTTGGCAATAAGTGTGCGATAATCGGAGACCATTTGGTTTTCAATTAATGTCTCAAAGTTTTTAATTATCTTTCAAGTACTTAATTTGAGCTTATTTCAACTTAAATTGGATCACGTTTGGTGTTATCAGATTTGCTTCATCAAGGTGCTTTATTTGACTATAAACTTGTTGAAATCAATCATCAAATAATTCGAAATTTAATTCTAGAAGTCTCCAAACATTGCATTAAGATTTGTGTTGATCAAAATACATTTTCTTAAGGTATATCATTTGCCCCTCTTTTTTGAATGGAGAGAGAGAGAGAGAGAGAGAGAGAGAGAGAGAGAGAGAGAGAGAGAGAGAGAGAGAGAGAGAGAGAGAGTAATTCACTAGCTCAAATGTATGTGTACAAGTGCCAATAGATGTTAAAATATCCAAAATGCTCAACTTCACCCTTTCTTTATAGAGACCTAAGAACTGCTCAAATGTATGCTACAAGACTCAACGACTCTACATACAACCTTATACATATGCCACACTCTGGTTGGCTAGATAGGGGATTGCCTTCCTTGAACCTAACTTGTATGCTTCTACAAAAGCTTAGTAATGTCGAGTGCGTGTAGGCATGTAGGACTAGACGAATCATAAACAGTGATAATTGAGAGTGGGTGACATCTTGAAATCACTAGAGATATGTGCTAGAACCCTATGTCTCATTAGAGAGAGAGAGAGAGAGAGAGAGAGAGAGAGAGAGAGAGAGAGAGAGAGAGAGAGAGAGAGAGAGAGAGAGAGAGAGAGAGATGAGTGAGCTTGAATTGTAGTATATGAGCTCCATGTTTGACTAATGATGGTAGGGCAAGCTCGGAGTCTATTTTGTAAGCATTTTCCTTGTAGTTGATGTGACAAGTGAGATAAAAGATACCCCACCAAGGTAGATGGAGGGCGAATGGCGGGTTGGATGACCTATGAGGATCTTAAGTTGTTTATATGGTAGGCAACTCCTTAGCGTGTCATTTATAGAGCTAAACCTCATGACCTTGGGATGAGCTCTTATGTTGGCCCATAAGGTATGAGCTCTTTTATCACGACTCATAGATTATCTACTAAATAATTGAAAATATTCATGGAAATATACATATTGATCTAAAATTGATTTAAATTTTGGCTTAGATTGAGATCAATTTGATGCAAGAGAGTCGAGTTAAAGTCAAATGTTGGGATCCCACTTATTTTTTATTTGATTTCAAGTCGTAAGTGGGTATGATTGGACATGTCCTAAATTGAATAAAAATATACTTTTATTCATAAAAAATAAACTGTTATATATCAAACAATTTAGTAAAAATCAAAATGAAATGTTGGATTGCTTGAGTGAAATATTAGTATTCATATGTGCCACAAGTTTGAAACTTAGTTTTTTTTCTAATTTTTTTTTAATGTTTTAGTGCAATTATTTCAAGTGGCACTATCAAAATGAACCACCTAATTTTGATTTCAATCCATATTTGATCAAGCAATGCTATGCATATAAACTCAAAGTTAAAACAAGATAGATCTACACTGATTCAATTTCAATTCCAACTTATTCAAAATCAACTCCATAGAGCAATGATCTTATATATGGCTTTATTTGGAATAACTTTCTTATTGTTTTTTAAAATATCTTTCTAGTATAAAATTTTTTTATATTAAAAAATTATTTCAAAAGTAGTAAAAAAAATCTCAAACTAAGCATAAATCATAACTCAATTCATTGAATTGATTTTAAGCTGACCACATAGCTCACTTTGAGATGTTAGTTGGGTTCGAAGTTTGCATATATGATTAGTGGAATTAAAATAATTATGTTTGTAGTCTCATTTGAAATGTTAGAATAAACATCTATCACGGGTGGTCTTCGTTTAGGGGCTAGAGAGGAGCGAAAGGGAAAACAAAAGTTGTGTTTGAGGCTGTGAGTCGCAAGTCATGAGAGAGAAGCAAATGAAAAAACAAACCATTGATGATTTTCATGTGTCCATAAAAAGATTTGGATGACTTCTATGAATTAATAAATAATTTTAAACAATATGATATGTATGAGAGTTTACCTTATGGCCTAAATGTCCCAAAAAAATTTAAGCTGACCCCACATCAACTTGAAATCAAATTATATATATTTATATGGCGCGTAAAAATATATGGCGCCTCTTATTCAAAATTTTGACTTTTTATTTCTCTCTCTATATGTATGGATAAATAAGTCCTTATTTTTAATTTGGATAAATATATATAAGTTCTTTTGTAGATACAACTAATCAATTGATAAATATATCATGAATTTTTATAAAAGTGTTTTTCTTTTAAAGCACAGCATTCCTAAAATTTAAACGTCTCCATTGGCTACGTGGCAGGTCAGACCCATTTAGAAATCTCGCACGGAACTCGATGAGTCGTTTACAAGTTCCCAATTCCCATCTCCCCCTGCTCGCTCCGGTCACCTACTCAACCGCTAACCTTCTCCCCCTTTCTCTTAAGTACACCTACTGCCCTCCTCACACCTATCACCCTCTCTCTTCCTTAACCCGAAACCCTAATTGTTTCTCTTATCCCCAATCAAATGTCGATCTCCTCCGTCGCAATCGCGCTGCTTAGAAAGCTCCACCACCGCCATCCGCTCCTCCGCTACGCCGCCGCCTGGACGGCGCTTTTAACGGCTATGGTTTTCCTGACATCGTTCTCGCCGGAGATGGCCTTCGCGTGGGCGCTAACGCCGTCTTCTCCGTTTGCCCGATCCTGCCAACGCGGGTTCGTTAGGCTCCCGGTGGACGGGCCGCCCGGCCCGGCGATCTGTGTGCCGGCCCGACTAATCGCCCCGTCCAAAGCCGACCTCATCGTCCCGCCAGTTTTCGCCGCTTTGGTGGTTGCTGGGTCGGCCTGCATCGTCCGGGCTTTGGGATTGTGGGATTTGGGTGAGAACGATGAGGAATTTACGTACCCTTACTATTAATATTAATCCGTTACATAAATTTTTTTTTTCTTTCGTGTTTTGTAATTGAACTGTTCAGATATTGGGCTGTTGTAAAGAAATTGACAGGTAAAAAAAGAAAAGAAAAAGAAAATGAGATATTTGGAGACAGGGATCGAAGGCATGGCCTGTTTCCGTTTTCTAATCCAGTTTCAATTGGAGAGCAAAGTTGGCATGTATCGATATAAATACTTCAGAAATTATCGTAAACAAAAAAACATTGGATGGTTGGGATTGAAAATTAGTATATTTGATGAATAAAATATAGGCATTTAATTTTTAATAATTTAATTATAATATAATTTAATGTCTTCCTTTGGCGGTTATCTAATGATGTTTGGCCTAATTTATGTATCGACTAATTTCATTGAATTGTAGCATTAATGCACTTTCATGTTTATTTGGGTTTGTTTGATTTAGTTGTTTAAGAATCAAAATTTAGTTGATTAATTGATTAATATCAAATAGGCCCGGTCTGAGCCACCGATAACTTAGAATTTTGAAAGGTTAAAGTCCTTGGAAGCCCCATGTTACCTAAAGTCGAAACTCACCAATTTGTTAAGGAGATAAATTCTAATCAACCTTCAGTTCTTGAATTTTGAATTCTCATCAAAGGCATTTATTGGCTAAGTTAATATCTTAAAATTTGGGCTACTTTTTATGAGCATTCGCTTAGCCAATTAGGAATTCTCTTCTAGATAACTTGTTAAGAGTACTCACCCTCTTTCTAAAGCTCGCTTGAATTTTTGGCAGACCCAATATCTAGCAATCTTACTAGCTCTCTAGTACAACAAATCTATCATATTTACGCATATACTTTTTTTTTAATTTTATCATTTAGCAAATCCTATGCAATTAACCTCAATCCTTACACAAACAAGTGGTCACTATTTAGGTGCCTTCACTATTTGGTTGTGGGCATAATGTAATGTCGTACTTTTGATCAAAACTTTACTCTTCTTAATTTTCCTAGACTCTCTCGTGAGGATTAACTATAACATAAGTCTGAAACATATTTTCTCTATGGCCATTTACATGTCATAAATACTAAAATTTGTCTTTGAGTTTCTTGATGACATGAAGAGGTACTTAATGAGTGACCAACTCAATTACTATGTAATTGTTACACAACTTTAAATATGGAAGATCACTTAACTTAGATGATTCATAAAATCTTTAAATGATTCTAGTAAGCATTCCCTTCATTAGGGATGCAAATGAATTGAGCTTAGCTGTGCTTCAACATATTTGAACTCAAGCTTGTTTGCCAACACCGTGTTTAAGCTCGTTTCGATAAGATTCGAGTTTTTTTATACATGTTCGAGCTTGAACTTGTTTAAAAATACTCTGTTTGAGCTCAACTTGTTTTCATATGCGAGCTCGATTCAATTACATTTGTCGAGCCTATTACTGAACAGCTCTTTTAATGAGTCGAGCCTATTAATAAAATAAATATTATCTTTATTCAAACGATCTACTTGCAGACCCGTCTGCCCTGATTTGCAGGGCCGTATGCCATACTGCTTAGTTGATCCAACCCATTAGTCGGCTTTCAAACAAACTCTCGATATCTTTGTTTATGTAGAGCAATATGAAGTTTCCTTCCACGATGTGGAACTAAATGAACATGTTTTTTTTCTAATAGATCGGAGAGCGGGAGCAGACAATGGAGCGGGAACGCGCTCGATTCACCTGATTCGGGAATTAAAAAAACTATTAAAATTAATTTAATAATATTTATTTTCAAAGCTCTAATCAAGCTTCTTAATGAGCTTGTTCACGAGCAATAAATGATAATGTTCGTGAACATAAATGAACCAAACGCCAAGCTGTTCAATGTCGTTTATTTAGCTATCGAGTATTTATAAAAAAAGTTCAAGCTCATTCATTTAGCTTATCAAACGAACATAAACGAGCTCTTATCTAGCCAATTCACGAGTAGCTCGTCGAACTCTTAGTTCATTTGCAACCCTACCCCTCGTGTGTGAGTATCATAGAGGCTCCTTTCCCATGTAGTCCTAACAAGTGTTAGATATAGTTAAACAATGATTTCTTTGAGGAGGTCACATATGCATATTAATTTTTAACATTCAAGCTGCCCATATTAGATTCCCCAAAGGGAAAGTTGGACACAATCTATCATCTCGCTCACTTTGAGTTGATAATTTTTCTTTTAATTCTTAGTAACATTATGATGTGTAATATACTCTTCATCATCTTTTAAGATGAAAATCATTGTTGATCTCACACCTTCCTCTAGGGAGTAACCTCTATTGCAAATTTCAAACGATTTTTTATTATCTAGTTTGTTAATGCAGAATTAAGATCATTTGGATATGAGGTTGGAGCATGGTAAACTACTGTTTTGAAAAAAGCTTGCAAAGTAATTGGAATACAATTTTAGATGCAAAATAAATGGAATAAAATTTCTTTGAAATAATTTTAATTTATGGAATTTCAGTTTTGAAGTTGAACATGTCATTATGAATGATGAATCATCTCGTAAGTCGAGAATATCATTTCCTAACAGGTTCAGACAATAAAACTGTAAATTTCATCCTGATTATTAGGGGTGTCAATTTCGGGTCACGGGTTGGGTTCGGGTCAAACCCGAAACTGACCCGGCACTATTCGGGTCAACCTGAACCCAACCCGTTTTTAAAAACGGGTCAGTTTTCCTGACCCGAACCCGACCCGCTTCGGGTCCGGGTCAACCCGACACGACCCGAATGACTCATTTCCAACAAAAAATGGCTAATTTTTTGGTCAAAAACGGTTCAATCACCTCTTTTCGGGTTAAAATCGGGTCAATCTCGGGTTGCCGGGTCAAAATCGGGTCACTTTCGGGTCAATTTTGGGTCAAATGGTTAACCCGAACCCTACCCGATTTTTGAAACTGGTCGAAATGTTGAACCCGAACCCGACCCATTTCGAGTTGACCCTAACCCGAAATTTTCGGGTCGGGTTCGAGTTGAGTTTTCGGGTCGTGTCAAATATTGACACCCCTACTGAATATAATAGTTAAATTCAAGTGTGAATTGCACATGATCCTTAAGGATCAAAATGACATTCAATCAAGTATTTGACTATAGTAATCCGGATGAAGCATCATTAATTTTATATTCAAAGTCATTATAATAAATATTACATATTCTCTTTGAAAGAAAATATCATTGACTATCAATCATTTGAATATGGAGATAATGATAGTCGTTGATTTTAATTTTCCTAAAGAGAACTAATTAAATTTTGAAGATTGATATGGAGTCTTTAAATCTCCTATGAGTGCAAGTCCTACTAGTTAATTACATCATAGGAAACATGAGTTTCCTAAGAAAACTCTCAATTAAAATAATGGTAGAAATTTTATTTAAAATTCTCAAGAATTGATATCAGAGGAGTGATGTTTGAATTTCAACTGGAATTGGATCAAATTTGAGCACTTATTTCTAGAAACCAACATAAGAGAAGTATGAGGCATTTTTGGATTCTGAAATGATTCATAAATGTCTTAGTCCATTTTATAACTTTGGCTTTAAATTTTGGTTTGAAGAGAAATTTTAATTTGAGTTGTCGATTTATTAGAAAGTTGGGATTGTATTCGTGAGGTTGAGTCTTATGATTTATAGTCCGTCCCGAATCCTAAGTCTAATTTGGACACTAAACTCAAAGACCACGTGAGCTCTGTAAGTTTTTGCCTAGAACACAGGAGAGAGAGAGAGAGAGAGAGAGAGAGAGAGAGAGAGAATAACATTGAGTAAAAAAAGGCCGAAATATCCAATGGATTTAAACGATAGAAAATGTTCATCTTATATATATATATATATATATATATATATAATGCTCATCTCCAGATGTTATTTATAGGGATTTATGAGCAACATATCTAAGAGAGGCACGTAAGCTTAGGTTGTGGGGTTGACGAGCTTCGTGGCAAAGTGGAGTCTTTGAATAAGTGCCTTCTTTTTAGTTACAGTGGAGAGCAAGCTCAAAGGTACCCTACTGCGAAGGATAACAAGCATCATTGAAATCACGTTCTTCATGAAAGAGAGGCAAGTGTCGAGTAAGGTGACTCGTGAGGCACGAATTATTACGTCCGGTGTCCGGATTCGTCTGGACACTAATCCAGATGCGTCACATCACCAAAATACACCGGGTCACAGTGTATTTGGGTGACGTGGTGCGTCTGGATTGGATGACCGGACGTCAGGTGACCGGATGTAATAATTCGCCCTCGTGAGGGTCCTCAACTGTGTGAGTGATAGGTGACTTCCCACTGAGCCCGTTATGCAGCTAGACCTCGTGTCTTTAGAATGAATTTTCATGTAGGCCCACAAGGTGCAAGTTCTTATACATTTGATATTCTTTGGTTTATCTCATTAAGACATTCAATGATTATAAATTTTTTATGTGAATTCACATATTCTTGAATTAACTTTCATAAGCTTTTAACTTAAATGTTGCATCAAGATTTGTATATCATTAAATGAAATTTGGATGATGTATCAAATTTAAATATTTTTTTTTTCAAATTTATTTTTAAAACTAAGTTTTTTTTTTTAAACTAAGCTTAAATTAGGGAGAAAGTTGATTTAAACGGGACGACATTGTCAATAAAAATTTAATTATATATTAAAAAAGACGGCAGTAAAATAAAGCAGCAAGGTCTCATCAAATGGCAAATGCTGCTTGTTTCAACTGACTGGGTTGGACATACAGAATAAATAATATAATATTATAAAAGTTCATAAAATTAAGGGCTATTTGCTATTAATTTTAATGTTATTTTATTTTATTACAAATAAAATTATGTAATATCCTAAATTTTTTTAGATTTATTAAATTATATGATAATAAAGTTGATCATTAGCGGAAATATGGGCAGATAGCCTTCATATAGTTTGTTTAACTTAATAAAATATATTTATTTATAAAAGTTAATGCTCAACTCATTTACTTGTTGAGCTCAAGGGCGAAACCCCTTTTGGGGGGGAATCCCCGTGATCTGATCGGGTGAACCTTGCCAGGGGGCGCTGCCCCCTTGGACCCCCGACATATATGCCTTATAAGTTTACCCCCATAAAAAATTGGGCTGGTTCCGCCCCTGGTTGAGCGGCTCTGAGTGCCAAAACTATTGGACATTAGTATGCATGTGATGTAGCTTGACTTGAAATTTTATTTTTTAATAATATGAATAAGAACTTGAAATTAGTTTTGATCCGCCAAGCTTAAAGCTCTCAAAACCTAATTAAGCATTTATCTTTGGTTTTGAAATGCATAAATAAAGTTGTGTACTTGTTTATTTAGTTATTTCCTTT
This sequence comes from Dendrobium huoshanense, assembly GCA_016618105.1. Taxonomy (NCBI): domain Eukaryota; kingdom Viridiplantae; phylum Streptophyta; class Magnoliopsida; order Asparagales; family Orchidaceae; genus Dendrobium; species Dendrobium huoshanense. The sequence goes on from CM028348.1 coordinate 22,693,063, forward strand.
AAATGAAAATTGTTGAAAAGGATTTTAGCTTTTCAATCAATGCTTTAGGAGTCAATATAACTTGTATGGATGTCTTATCTTTTTTTTTTTCATGAAAGTATAAGTATGATAAACTTTAATTATTTGTGTTATATATTCTAGAATATATGCCGAACCAATTGTCGAAGATAATATTAGTGACTCTTTAAATTTAGAGACAGTTGATGAAGTGTTGTCGTATAGTGTAGGGGCAAATGTTATTTTGAATGACAATGATATTGTGTTGGGGAAAAATAAGGTCATAGAAGGATATGCTGCTAAAACAATTAATGAGAATGAAGATGAAAATACCATAAAAATTAAAATAAAAAGGAAACATAAATGATTTGGGACGAGTCTAAGAAAGTTACTCTTCCTGATGGACAAAAGAAAGGGTGCTTTCACTGCTAGAATAAACTTTTCATAGGAAATACAAGATCAACAACACATTTTAGAAGACACTTAGAATGTTGTGGTGCTAAAGTCTAATCCATAAGAAACCAAAAAAATTTTAATTTTCAAGCTAAGGACATTGATTCAACAACTGACACTTCCCATGAGAGTGATAGTTTAACAATATTTACATATGATAATTCTAAAGTAAGAGAAAGCTTATCACATTATATTGTGATCAATGAGAAATCTTTTTCAGTTGGGGAAGAATTTGTATTCAATCTCGTTCTAAAGTCAATGTCATATTTTTTTTGACGTCATGTTGGTGTACGAGAAAGAGAAGAAAAAACTACAAAATACATTGAAAAGTATAAACAAAATCAGTTTTACCATAGACTTATGGAAGTCAAATAATCAAAGAATTTCTTATATGATTGTTACTAAATATTATATGGACTCAAATTGGAAGTTGCAGAAGCGTGTGCTTAGTTACCTACACTTGTCTCCTCATACAACTTCTGAAATCGTCGACACTTTTTACAAGTTACTTAATAAATGGGATTTAGAGAATAAAATGTTCAGAGTGTCAGTTGGCAACGCTTCTAACAATTAGCGAGCCATCAAATTACTAAATGACAACTTTCATGTGTGAAAAAAAATATTTTTTGGAGGTTGGATATTTCATGTTCATTATTGTCCACATATCTTGAAATTGATAGTTAAAAATGAGATTAAAAGTGTAGAGCTTGTGGTTGAAAAAAATTGTAACACAATTAGCTTTATAATTGCATTTGAAGGCAGATTGCTTTGATTTACTTATGTTGTTAAACAGTTGTAATTGTCGACTAGAAAATTTGTTATGGATTGTCCAAGACGATGTAATTCAACCTACAACAAGATGATTGTGGCTCATAAGTTGAGAGAAACATTCTCTTTGTATAGTGAGAGGGAGTAAACTTATCATAACTATCCTACAGAAGAGGAATTACATAATACAGAGAAGGGTTGCGATATTCTTGATTTTCTTAATGAAGCGATAAACATCATTGTAGGTACTGAATGTTCTACTTCAAAAAAAAAAATTTCTCAAATATGCACCATCAAAAAGGTTCTAGATGACGGCTCAGTTGCACCTAATCAATTTGTTAGAGAAATGACTAAAAAATGAAAGAGAAATATGATAATTATTGGGGTGAATGTAACATTCAAATGATATTTGGTGCTATTATAGATCCAACGATGAAATTTCTTATCATATAATTCACATATCTCATGATTTATGGAGATGAGAGTGAGCAAAATATTTAATATGTTTGTGCTTTGTTATATTAATTGTATGAGGAATATGTCACATGCTTAATTTGACTAATAAATTAAAGGGGCAAGTGACACATTTAGATTGGGAAGAGGGGCTTCAACAGAGGAAATGAGCAGTTCAAGAATGTGTCAAGAAGGTGGATCAAATAAATACAATGCATAACATGATTTCATTACTTATGTATATGAAAAAAGCAATAAACTTGCAAAATCATATTTAGATGATTATCTAAAAGATAGTCTAGAGATTTGTCCAGTTGACAGGACATTGATGTTATTGCATGGTAGAAGACCAACCAAACTAAATACCACATATTATCAAGATTGATTGTATAGATCCTATCAATTCATATCAGTACAATTACTTCATAATCTACATTTTCAGCAGGGAGAGAGTTGTAGATAATTATCATTCTAAATTGGATGTTAAAACAATACAAGCTCTAATATGCATGTCAAATTGAGTTTGTGCTCACTATGAATTGAAGGGCCTAAAGGTATTGATTTGTTATGCTTTTGTTATTAGAATACTCTATACTTACATTTCATATCTATATAACCACTTATGTTTCCTTATGTGTAGCTGTAGGATAACACTTATAAATACTTGTCTTCTGTACTTGTAAACATAAGATCAATAATTACTTTTCCTCTTCTCTGTACAATGTACGCATGTTTCTTGCTCTCTTGAGTTCTACGGTATCAGACGTGGCTTGACGATTCCGACGACCATGGCGTCCTCCACCACCTCCCAACCCGGCAACGACCAGGAAGCGACTACTTCGGCTCATCCGGTTCTTTCTTCTTCTCTCAAATTCATCCTCTCTAACCTCAAGAATATTGTCCAAAACCCTCTTTCACCGGATAACTATCCTCTTTGGAAATCCCAAATCCTCAAGATTTGTCGTGCTAACAGTTTTGAGTCCTATCTCGATCCCAATCATCCAATTCCCGAAAAATTTCTTGTTTCGGCCACTGGCTCTACCTCCTCAAATCCTCTTTATTTGCAATGGCTTCTCAATGATCAAAATCTTGCGGCAGCCATATGCTCCACAATCTCTGCTTCGATTTTACCGTATGTCATTGATCTTGAATCTTCATCCGCTATTTGGACCGTTCTTCAAACTCGTTTCCAATCCACCAATCGATCGAAGGTCATTCAACTCAAGAATGAACTCTCTCATACCTCTTTAAAGAACTCCTCCATGCTTCAGTATCTTAACGAAATCAAATCGTTGGTTGATCAAATAGCTGCTGCCGGCTCCAAAATTGATCATGAAGATGTTATTCATCACATTCTGAATGGACTTCCTCCGGCTTATCAGTCGTTTAAAACGACTATCAGAACCATGACCCAATCTTTAAATCTTGATCAACTTTATTCTTTACTCATCAGTGAAGAAATTCATATTGCTTCCGATGCCGCTCGTTTCGCGAACCCATCTATCCCGGATACTGCTCTGTTCTCTTCCAGAGGTCGCAGCCGTCGCGGTCGAGGTCGTTCCAGCGGCTCTCGCACTGGTTCTACACAGCCTCTGGTCACCTGCCAGATATGTCTCAAACGTGGACATCTTGCTTCCGATTGTTGGCATCGTCTCAATGCTCAGTATGTTCCCAACCCTCCAAAGCCATCTCCAAAAGCTCTGGCAGCTGATTCAAACTTTGCTTCCAATGATTGCTGGTATCTTGATTCCGGCGTGTCATCACATATGACAAAATCTCTGGTGAATCTCTCGATCTCGAATCCATATCAAGGGTCCGATAGCATCACCATCGGCGACGGGAGCAACGTTAGCATAGCTCATTCCGGCAAAGGCTTGCTACCGACTCCCTCTCGTAAGCTAACTCTGTCTCACATTCTTCACACACCGGCACTGCAATATAACTTACTTTCTATCTCGTAGTTAACTCGTGATAACAACATTTCTATTATGTTTGAACCTAACGGATTTATCTTGAAGGATTTGACGACTCAGCAAATTCTTCTTAAAGGCCCGTGCAAGCATGGGTTATATCCCATCTCCATCCCTGAAGCTGCCTCTCCGCAAAGCGCTCTATACACCAGCAAGCGAAGCCATCTATTTGGCATGCCCGTCTGGGGCATCCTAATCAGCAGTTGTTAAATCGTATTGCTGGTTGTAATCCTGAATTACGTATCTATAAGACAAATGTAACTTGTCATTCTTGTCATATGAACAAAGGTCACAACCTGTCTTTTGAAAATTCTCCTAACCGCGAACAATCTACGCTTGCTTTAATTCATTCCGATTTATGGGGCCCTGCTCCTATACCTTCGCACTCTGGTTTCTTATACTATGTGATTTTTATTGACGATTACTCACGTTACACGTGGATTTTACCTTTACGAAACAAGAATGAAGTTACCACTATTTTTATTCAATTTGAACTATTCATTGAACGCGCGTTATCTTCCAAAATTAAAAAGTTTCAATCCGATGGTGGCGGTGAGTATGTCAATACTCAGCTTACTCATTTCCTTCGTACCAACGGTATCCAACACCGCATTGTCTGTGTGAAGTTCTATTTCTGCTCCAGGATCGTCCGGGCCGATCTGGATCGTCCCGGGACGATCAGTGCAGTTTTTGCTCCAGAATTTGCCCAGATTGCTCCAGGTGATTTACCTGTAGGTATCGTCCGGGCCGATCTGGGATCGTCCCGGGACGATGCAAGTCAGAGAGTGGGGGTTTTTATCGTCCAAGGAAATTCAGCTTTCGTCCTGAAAAATCGTCCCAGGACGATTGGATTTGTTCTGATCGGCCAGGCCGATCGTGCGATCGGCTAGGCCGATCTGAAGTTTACTTAAGGGAAAATTAGTAGAGAAAAAAATAAAAATATCTAAAATCAGCCGAGGAGAGAGAAAGTTGAGGAAACATTTGGAAAAGCTGATTTTCGGACGACGCGGGTCCATTTTCGTTCGACAAGACTGTTGAAGATATTGCTGTACGCATGGTAAGACACAATCCGCCTTTCTCAATTTTCAGAACCGTCGTGTTTGGCGGTATTATCTGTCCGGATTTGATTTTTGTTAGTGATTTTCGTCCGTATTTCCCGTCTGGTTCAGTTTTTACCGCGTAAGTTTTCGTATGTTGTTGACGTGCCGAGTGTGCACATTTTGATTATTTTCTGAAGATTTGACGGCGTTTTCCGTCGACTGTATTTTTCTGTGTAGTCTAAAATTGTCTGAGCAATAGAATTAAAGTCTTGCAATGTTGTTATCTATATTCTATGCAAATTTGGTATTCTGTGATTTTTCAGGAAAATTGTGTAAATTCCGTATACAGCCGTTGTGCTGCCCGATTTTCGTATGATTTCTGATTTCGTCCTGATTTCTTCTGAATTGATATGCTATCTGTATATGCTATAAAAAGGGAGTTATAAGTGGCCCAGATCCTAAGAGATTCAGTTAGTGTCTGGGAAATCTGAATCTGAATTGAGCTCAATATGAAATCTTACATTAGTTTTGTTCCAGATCCGATGAAATTTGTTCTGGTGCTATAAGCACATCTGTCTGGTGTCGCGAGCACAATGGGAGCCATAAGGGGTCGGAATCCATAGATATTTTGTCAGTGTCAGGGAATTTAGCTATTAATTAAATATCTGATATCTGATTTGAAAGGACTTCTGATTTCCGTATCTGTTCTGTAAGCAAGTCTGATTCTGACACTTCAGGAAAAACAGTGAAAACCGGCGGTTTGAACCGGCGGTTTAGAGGCCGTCGGTATTACCGACGGCTACGCCGGCGGTTACGCCGTCGGACGCCAACGACGGCTTAATCGACGGCTTAGCTACGATACACCGTCGGTATTACCGACGGTGTCTAAACCGCCGGTAAACCGCCGGATTTCAACATTAACCGGCGGTTTTCCGGCGGTCTTAATCGACGGTGATAAGTGATTTTTTACCGGCAGTCTAAACCGCCGGAAAACCGCCGGTAAAAGCCCTAATACGAGCCCCCTCGCTCCGCTCATTTCATTTTCGCTGTTTCCTTCTCTCTCTCGGCCGCTCGCTCATATCGCTCCTCCGCTCGTCCGATCAGCCCCCGACGAAGGAACTCCGGCCTCCGACCCCATTCCGACCCCCCGCCGACCCCTGTCCGACCGCCGCCGTCCGTCCCCAGTCCGACCGCCGCCGACCCCTTCACTCCGTACATAAGAAAATCCCTCCTCTTACTGATACAAACATTAAAACTTCTAAATTATTTATCTTGAAAACATTAAATTTGGAGGTTAGGGGTGGTAGGTGAAGTGGGATGGGGCAGATGGGGATGGCTGGAGAAGATAGGTGGGTAGTGTGGGGTGAATGGAAGTAGGGAGGGGGGCAATGAATGGGTTGTGTATGGGAGGGATGGTTGGCATGGCATGGGAGGAGATGTGGAAGGAGGCGTGGAGGATAATACTTAGAAGATGTGACGTCATTCGCAACTTGGTTGAAGTGGGAGGTAGACGATGGAGAAGGAAGAGTAGAGCATGAAATGTGGCAAAAGCAAAAACTTGTCAATTTATTAGAAATTTGACAAAAATCATGAGGATTGGTCTCAAATCTTGCCACAAATCTACTATTATTTTGTAATGATTGGAAGTGAATAGAATGAAGAAAAGAAAAAAAATGAAGTAGAAGATTTGGGACAAAAGCTTATGGAGGAAGTTAAAGCAAATGAATGATGACAAAGGGGTTTAAATAGAAGAAAATCAAGATTTTAGGCATGGGCAATGGCTAGTCGGCCCTCTAATGGTTACTGGCTAGATGGTTTATCTCGTTTGTTAGCCAAAGAAAAATTAAATAGAGCTTGTAGCTAGCTCATTCAATAGGCAATACCTATTCTGAAATTTAAATTCTTTTGTGTTGGTTTAAATAAAAATATTTAATATTATGTATGCTTTTAAAATGTTGTCCATCTCCAAGCATTCAAAAGCTACTTACGTGTATTTTTACTTAGATTGGGAGTGAAAGAAGAAAATAACATGCACATTTTGCTGAGCTATGAGACTATTTTCTTCTTCTTTATATTCATTAAAAGAATTTTGCTCTGAGCTATGGGACTAGATATGAGAGATCGCTCTCTTCTTTTTGTTATTGTTTTTCGAGCATACTAACACTTAGGCTTAATTTGGGATGACTTTTTACTGCTTTTGAAAGGGATAACTTATTATATTAGCAATCAACTTAAAAAAAGTTTGAATATAAATAAAATAGCATGGAAAGTTATATCTATGAATTTGAAAAGGATAATTTATTATATTTCTATTAGGAAAAGTAATAGATACACTATGATTGAAATAGAATACATATTTTCAAATAATAAACTTTATCTATATAAGTAAAGTTAATTCAAATCATATTTAGAGAGAGAGAGAGACAGAGTTATCCTAACATTAATTTTTTTTTAGATAAAAATTAAATTATTTCGATGTATAACAGATTGTTTATGCCTCCAACATGTAGGGTACGTTTACTTCAACGTGCAAATGACTATCCAAGAAGAGAGATATTGGATGTATAATAGATTGTTGCCGGGTCGAAAAGGATTGACAGTTGAATTTATACAGGGAGTTGAAACTTTCATTCAAGTTGCATCTCAACTGCCTTCCTTTCAGCTTGATAAAATGTTTAGATGTCCGTGTTCGAAGCATAAAAATCTAGCATTCCTAAAGCCCGATGATGTGAAGCTTGATTTATATCGTAGGGGATTTCTTCCAAACTATTGGATTTGGACATCACATGGCGAGTACGAGCCACATAGAGATGCTCATGCTGGTTCATCTACAGCTTATGAAACATTTCATGAAAATCAAATGAGTAGACCCTATGAAGACCTTATTTTTGATGTAGCAGGTCATAATTTAAGGTCTAATGTGGAAGAGCCACCAAATGCAGAGACACAAAAATTCTTTGAGTTATTACATTCAGCCCAAAAGCCAATTTGGGAAGGTTGCAGTACGCATTCGGAATTATCCATTGCAGTGAGGATGTTAAGTATTAAAACTGAGTATAATATTCCCCGTGAGTGTTTTAATGACGTTATTGGTCTTATGAAGGAAACTAATCCGGCTGACAATATAATTCTCTCAGACTTGTACCGAACAAAGAAATTAGTATCCAAGCTGGGTCTCACTGCTACAAAGATTGATTGTTGTATCAATGGATGTATGTTATACTATAAGGATGATGCAGCAGAAGTTACTTGTCACATCTGCAATGCTCCTCGTTTTAAGCAGAACTCGGGAAGACAACGTCGTCCAAAGAAAGATGTGCCATATTCCCGTTTGTTTTATTTACCAATCATTCCAAGACTTCAGCGGCTCTATGCATCAATGAGTTCAGCAGGCCATATGAGATGGCATAAGGAGAAAATAGCAAAAAGTGATGTTCTTTCTCATCCATCAGATGCTGAAGCGTGGAAACATTTTGATCGAGTGCATCCTTCATTTGCTGCTGAACCCCGCAACATAAGATTGGGATTATGTACTGATGGTTTTACTCCTTATAGTCAAACAGCTACACCGTATTCTTGTTGGCCAGTTATATTAACACCATACAACCTGCCACCAGAGATGTGTATGACTACTCCGTTCATGTTCTTAACTCTGATTATACCTGGACCACATAATCCGAAGGCAAAGATTGATATCTATTTGCAACCATTAATTGATGACCTCAAATTATTATGGGAAGAAGGAGTGCTCACATATGACATATCAATAAAACAAAATTTTCTCCTTCGAGCTGCTTTGCTGTGGACTATCGGTGATTTTCCAGCTTATGGTATGTTGTCTGGTTGGAGCACAGCAGGAAAATTAGCATGTCCTTACTGCATGGAAAACAGTAAAGCTTTCACATTAAAACATGGAGGGAAAAATACTTGGTTTGATTGTCATCGTATGTTTCTACATGCTAATCATCAGTTTCGAAGAAATAAAGAAGCATTTGTTAAAAACAGAATTGAGCGATCACCTCCTCCACCCAGATTAAGTGGTGATGAGATACTCCAGAGACTTTCCAACATTCCAACAATTATTGACTTTCCAACTGTCAGTAGTATGATCCAGTACAAAATAGAGGCACAAGGGTTCATCCTGTGTATGGTTTAGTAGATGTTAAACATAGTAGAAGATACGGAAAGTTTGATCCATTTGTGTTAGCAAGCCAAGCTATTCAAGTTTATTTCTCAAATATCCCAGTGGTCGCAGAGACAAACAAGATTGGCTAGCTGTCATAAAAACAAAAGCACGGGGAATAATTGATCAACAATACATTGTAGCAACTGCACATCAAGAGGATGAGATGTCAAGTTATATGCCTGTTGAAATTGAGGATATGCCAACTACAACCTCTACTATTGAAATGGAGTTAGAAGATGTCAATAGTTCAACTAGTTCAGAAGAAGAAGAGAACCAGGATGAAAGTGAAGATACTCTTGAGAGTGATGAAAATAGTTTTGATGATTCTGATTAGTTTCTGTAATTTAGAATTGTAGAATTTAAATGTTATGTAATTTTTATTACTGCTTAGAAATGATATTGTATTTTGCCACCTTGTCTTTTATTAACTGCTTCATTAACTGCTTTATTAACTGCTTCTCGTAATTCATTACCTGCTTCATTAACTGCTTCATTAACTGCTTTATTAACTGCTTCATTAACTGCTTTATTAACTGCTTTATTAACTGTTTTATTAACTGTTTCTTAATTATTTTTGTTTTAATATTGCAGATGGCTTCAGGCGACGATCCTCCTCGTAAATCATTTGCCTCAAAGTTCCGCCGGAAGAAGATTACGACTAGCAGAGTACCCACACAGACTGAGGTAGGTGAGGGGCCTTCAGTTGCACCAGATCTACCTACACCACCACCGCCACCACCTGCCAGGAGCCAGCAGCCTTCACCAGAGCAGGGTCAGGGACAGTTAGATCCACCTCTTGTTGCACCTCCATACTTCACTGGCCACTTCCCTCCCAGCTCGACGAGTCCTCGCTTCCCCTCTCCAGATCAGACACATGCTTCTCCATTCTATCCATATTACCCCCCACCATCATCACAGGCTGCTGGTCCATCCACTGGTCCTCACGCTCCTTACCCTTACCCATATTACTATCCCTATCCGGTGCAGCATGAACAGGGTGGACCATCACGACCACCAGAGGTTGGCGCTACCGATCCTGCAACAGCAACAGATAAGCGTCAATACATCGAGCCTGACGGCGATAAGTAAGTTCAATTTAAGTTATTCAGTTGTTTTTATTTTGATATATTACATGTTATTGATAAACAAAGTCACTTGCAGCTTCAATCCTTCAAGGCCACCTATACATATGATCCGGGATATAATAAAGAATAAGTATGATGCTCCTTACTTATCCTGGAAGAAGATCCCAAAGCCAGTTAGAGATATGTGGTTTGGAGAATTTCAGGTATGTTTTTTTTGGTATGATTTCAAATATATGATTTAATTTGTACTAATCTTTTTGATATTGCCTAAATTTGTACAGAAAGAATTTAGGTGGTTGCCTGAGTACTACAGCACGAGGATCAGATCAAATTTTGAGAGGAGAGGAGCGACCCATCTCAGAGACATGTTCACGGACATTAGAAAGTCCGGGCAGAGGCCTAATTGGATTGGAGAGGGCGTTTGGGCAGATTTGAGTAGTGCTTGGGCTACCCCGGAGTTTATAAAAATGAGAGAGCAGAATAAACAGAATAGTGCCTCTGACAGCGGCGGTTTAGGAAGCTCTCTTCATACTGGTGGATCTGTACCTCATACAGAACATAGGCGGCGACTGGTAAGTGTTTTGAATTGGTTTATTACATATATTTATGTTAGTATAACTAAGCATCAAATTTGCAGAAAGAGCACCTGGGTCGGGAGCCAACACCATTGGAGCTGCAAACAAGAACTCATCAACATCAAGCTGACCACCAGTGGGTTGATGAGAAGTCTAAGAAGGCTCATGTGAGTAAAATTTTTTGGATTTTTAGAATAAAAATTTATTTTAATAAAACTATTTGTAACTCGCAGGATGATTTCTTACGAGCTAGAGAAAGTCGGCAGTCCACTGGCGAGGGATCATCTTCTGGATCGGCCCATATTTCTGAGTATCAGACATGGTCAGAAGTTGTTGGTGGAAGACAGAGGGGGAGGGTATATGGCATGGGTTCACAGGATTTTGCTATTGAGGGCAGTTCATACACCTCTGCATTTCATGATCAAAGTGGAGCTGAAGAATCTGTAAGTGAGAGGGTTGCAGCACTTACTAGAGAGATTGAAGAGATGAAAAGGGTTCAAGCTAGAGAGATTGAAGAAATGAGGAAGGCTCAGAATGAAATGCAAGCACGGTTGCAATCCTACACAGCTGGAAAACAAAGGAAGAAGGACCAACAGGAGCAGCCATCTGCAGACAGTGAGGATACCGATGATGATTAGATGTTTATTATGTTTGTGATTGTAATGTTGTGAACTTGTGAACTTTTGAACTTGTGATTGTATTAATTAGAACTTGTAAACTTTTGAACTTGTGATTGTAACATTATCATGAACTATTTTGTGAATTTGTGATTGTAATGTTGTGATGAATTTTGTATTTTCTGGTTGTGATGAATATAGCGGCGTGTTGCCCAACATATATATGCTTTTTCTGCAGGTTTAGACTTTAGGGTGAACCTCCCTCAAATAGAGGGGATGCTGTCAATTTTTTTTTCAGGTGCTACAGGTTTCTGGCGGCTAACCGGCGGTTTGGCCGCCGGAAACTACGATACTATACCGACGGTGAATACCGGCGGCTTACCGACGGTCACCGGCGGTGCTACGATGGACGCACGACGGTTTAAACCGTCGGTAATACCGACGGCTATAACCGCCGTCAACCGCCGGTAAGGTACCGGCGGTTTAACGGCGCCGTCCGGCGGTCTAATGAACCAGACGACGCCAGGTTTAACCACCGGAACACCGCCGGTACTATGATCGGCGGTTTTCCGGCGGTTACATTACCGGCGGCCAAACCGCCGAAAGACCGACGGTTGAAATTCCGGTGATCACCGGCGGTATCGGCCGCCGGAAAACCGCCGCAAAAATAAACCGCCGGTAAAAGGCCGTCGGAATTTGTTTCCTACGCCGTTTTTACCGGCGGTCACTGAACCGCCGTTAGACCGCCGGTAATTTGCCAAACCGCCGGTAATTTTACACTAACCGCCGGTAAAAACCGCCGGTTTTCACTGTTTTTCCTGTAGTGTGATTTGATATATGTCCGTATTTGTTCTGATTTGATCTGTTTCGTTCTGATCTGCATGATTTTGATATTTGTCCGATTCTGTTCTGATTTCTGTACGGATTTGGTTTGAAGTGATTGGTTTTGGATTCTGAAAGTTTTGATTGGAGGTTTGTCGCTTTGCTGAGCTGTTGAGCTCACCCTTATTTTCTGGTGGTTTTCAGGTTCTGGGAAAGGGAAGGAGGTCTTGGACTAGAGTTCAGAGTCTGATCTGTAGGTATTGTTTTGTACTTTTGATTTTTGTACAGACATGACTTTTCTGCTCTGTTTCTTTCTGTCTGAGCCATGGTCTGTAGTTGTAGATGATTGTTTTGAGGAAAAGAAAGAAAAATATATATACTTTGTTCCGCTGCATTTGATATTTCATAGTAGCTCTGTGTGTCTGTTTTTGAGTTGAAATGTTTGGAAGAATCAGTTCAGAAGCAAATTCCAAAGCCAGATCCTGGTTAGTTTGTTTTTGGCCTGTCGCGGCCCGGTGCGAGCGGGATCCGTCCCGGGTCGGGTCGGGTCGTGACAGCCTGTCCCTATACTCCCGAGCAAAACGGTGTATCAGAATGCAAGCACAGACACATTGTGGAAACGGCCCGTACTCTCCTTCACACAGCTTCTCTTCCTCTCAAATTCTGGCCAGATGCTATGGTAACTTCTGTCCACTTAATTAACAAACTTCCAAACTCTGCTATCAACTATAAGTCTCCACACAAAATGCTTTTTCACACCAGTCCCGATTATACTATGTTACGAACGTTTGGTTGTGCTTGTTTTCCATTAACTCCGCCACCACAGCGTCACAAACTGCTTCCTAAAGCTCAACCCTGTGTATTTCTTGGTTATTCTGACACTTACAAGGGATATAAGTGTTTAAATCCTAAAACAAATAAAACTTGTTTTTCCCATCATGTTACATTTGATGAAAACGTTTTTCCGTTTGCAGATCAACAACAAGAACCTGCAGCTTCTCCTAGCAATCTTTCGCCTCTGTTTCTAACACCGGTTTCTACACTCCGGAATTTTACACACCCCGTCCCAGAACATGTCCAACCTATTATTCAGCCAGAAACTATGCATACCTCATCTACTACTCCTGATCCTATTCCCGTTCCAGCACCATCATGCTCTCCAATCGAGAGCAACAGTCTACCAGCTCCCAAGCATCCATCTCATTCCATGATCACCAGAGGTAAAACAGGCTCACTAAAACCTACAAATCAACTAAATCTTTTCCATTCAAATATTGCAGACAATGAACCATCTGCTCCCTCCACCTACACTGAGGCCAGCAAACTTCCTGAGTGGCGTCGCGCAATGGCAGACGAATTTTTTGCTTTACAGACGCAAGGTACCTGGAGCTTAGTTCCGCCGCCTTTGAATTCATCAGTATTAGGTTGTAAATGGACGTATCATCTTAAGCTTCATTCTGATTGATCAATTGCCAAGCACAAAGCTCGCCTAGTTGCTCTCGGGAATCATCAAGAATTCGACATGGACTATACTGAAACCTTTAGCCCGGTGGCTAAACTTCCCACCATCCGTATCTTATTAACGGTTGCGTTACACAATGATTGGCAAATTCAGCAACTCGATGTTGCAAATGCGTTTTTACACGGCTCGCTTTCAGAAACTGTCTACATGCGACAACCAAAAGGCTTCGAAGACACTACTCATCCTACTCACGTCTGCCGACTGCACAAGGCCATTTACGGTCTAAAACAAGCGCCTCGACAATGGTATAACACGCTTACCTCTTTTCTTGTCTCCATCGGGTTCTTTCATAGTAAATCTGATCCCTCTTTACTGATTCTTAAAAATTGAAATGTTCAATTATACTTGCTTATTTATGTTGATGACATTCTTCTAACGGGAAATGACTCCACAACTCTCAACAATATAATAAAGCAGCTGCAAAGCAAGTTTCTTATGAAGGTTTTGGGTCCTGTCTCTTCGTTTCTTGGCATTAATATATCCCGCTCATCTAATCAATATTTTCTAAATCAAAAGCATTATGCCAAATCTATTCTGAACATTGCTCATCTCACTTCGTGCAAATCTCTATCTAATCCAACATGTACTAAACTGCCTCAAGCCTATGCCTCCGATTCGGTTCTGGATGATCCGAATACATATCGCAGCATCACCGGCTCATTACAATACCTGACGTTAACACGACCAGACATTTCGTTCAGCGTCAACCTACTGTCACAGCATATGCATCATCCTCAACCGCAACACGTCTATCTCTTAAAACGTCTCCTTCGTTATATCCAAGGTACGCTTAATTTTGGTATTCCTATTCTCAAATCTAATCTCCGGCTATCGCCTTACTCTGATGCAGATTGGGCTGGCGATCCCATCTCACGGAAATCCACCTCTGGATATTGTTCTTATCTTGGCAACACATTGATTTCCTGGACGGTCAAGAAACAGACTACAGTCACTCGCTCATCTACGGAATCATAATATCGTTCGCTTGCTGCTCTTGCTGCCGACGTGATCTGGATCAGACGCATACTTGAGGACTTCGGTATCTCCCAAGATTCTCCCACTGATTTATTCTGCGACAACACATCGGCAATTGCATTGGCGAACAATCCGGTGTTTCACGCCCGCACAAAACACATTGAAATTGATCATCGATTCGTTCGTGATCACATTCAAAAAGGCACCATTCGAGTTCTGCCGATCAGCTCAAAATAACAAGTTGCGGATATACTCACCAAGTCTCTCTCTACGCCAAGATTTCATGAACTACGTCTCAAACTACACGTTCTTCCAGAATCGTCAGTTTGAGGGGGGCTATTAGAATACTCTATACTTACATTTCATATCTATATAACCACTTATGTTTCCTTATGTGTAGCTGTAGGATAACACTTATAAATACTTGTCTTATGTACTTGTAAACATAAGATCAAGAATTACTTTTCCTCTTCTCTGTACAATGTACGCATGTTTCTTGCTCTCTTGAGTTCTACATTTGTGTTATTTTTAATTGTTTTTATATTAATAACATATTGTGATATATACATTTTCAAGAAGAGGAGGATGATGAGGTGATTGAGATACCATTACCATCTAATTAAAATTATTTTGAAGGTAAATTGCATCTTATTCACTAACTTTCTATTCAAAGTAACATTTAAACGGATTGACGGAAGTAAAATAATTTTATTTTTGGCCATTTGCAAATAGTCAAAAAACTGAATGAAAAGATGATAGAGGCTTGAAATGATGGTTGTTTTTTGGTGGACTTTATAGTTTTCCAATGGCTTGCTTTCTGTCTTTTAGTACACCATGGAGTTGTATTAATACGTTTGTTAAGTGAACTTCATGATGATTGTTTTATATTGTTTTGTAGTTCAATATTGAACAATTGAAAGTTGGATGGGATGCATTTGTAGCGTGTGTGTGTTTTTTTTAATGATTGTTTTGCACCTGAATTTGTGAAGCAGATGATGCTTTGGAATGGGTATGTGTACCCTCTATTTTTCACAATTTTATATTTGGTGGGAAAAAGCCTTTATTATTGATGTAATAAGGCAAATTTGTACCTATTTATGATCTCTTTTAAATTTCCTTCTTCTCAACTTCCTATTGGGCATTTTACTTGAATTTGTAACTTATAACACCTACTGTTTCTAGTGTATTTTGGAATATTTTTTAAACTTTGCTATTCAAAACTGTTGTCCCTTTTTTGGGTTTGTTAAATAAACTATTGTCCTTATTTTTTTTTTAAATGAAAATGAGAATAAGATGGAGTTTTAGTTACTTATTTAATTTTATTAATAAAAATGCTATCTACCTAATGTAAAATTTAAATTTTTTTGCAAAATGTTTTGAACTTTAAATCAATTTATACTAAAATTTCATTAAAAAATTCTTCTAATTGAGTTGAGCTTGAGGAGTTTAATGGAGCTTGAGCCTCAAATTCAAATATACTAGTTGAATTCGAGCTCGAGTTCAATTTCAGCTCAAGTTCGAACCACTTAAAAAATATGCCAGCCAAAGTCCACCATGCTAAGGCTCGTGCAAGACTTGATTAGTTTACACCTCATGTCACGACCCGACCCGACGGGGACGGATCCCGCCCGAGCCGGATCGCGACGAGCTGCTAAACTTGCTTATCCAGGATCTGGCTTTGGATTAGGTTACTGAACTAATCTTCCAAATTCTTAACTCAACAGACACACACAAAACAACAGAGCTACTAAAAACATCAAATGCAGCGGAACAAAACATCTATCTTTTCATTTCCTCAAAAATAATCATCTACAGAACAGTGCATGGCTTTCAACAGAAAGAAAGACAGAACAGAAAAGCCATGACTGTACAAAAATAAAAAAGTACAAAAGTACCTAATCGGATCAGACTCTGAAACTAATCCTGGACCTCCTTGCCCTTCCCAGAACCTGAAAACCACCAAAAAGCAAGGGTGAGCTCAACAGCTCAGCAAAGCAACAAACCACCAATCTAAATTCTCAGAAACCAAAACCAAACTTATCAGACAGAAATCAGATCAGAAATCGAAACAGAGTCGGAAATCAGAACTTAAACGGACAAATATCAAATCAGAATCGGAATCGTACAGATCATATCAGAACAAATCAACAGAGTCAGAATCAGAAATCAGAAATCAGAATCGTACGGAGCATATCATATCAGAATTACAATTTCGTACAGAACAGAACAGATACAGAAAACAGAACAGATACATATAGCTAAATGCCCTGACACTGACGGAATCTCTACGGATTCCGGCCCCTTATACCTCCCTTCCCAGACACTGACTGAATCTCATAGGATCCAGGCCCCTTATGTCTCCCTTTGTGCTCATGGCACCAAAACAGATGTGCTTATAGCACCAGAACAGAATTCATCGGATCCGGAAAAGAACAGATATCAGATTTGATCTCATTTCAGATTTCCCGTTTCACTAACTGAATCTCATAGGATTCAGGCCCCTTATAACTCCCTTTTTATAGCTTATACACATAGCATTTCAATTCAGAAGAAATTCGGACATTTCAGAAATTACCCGAAAATCGGGCAGCACAACGGCAGTACACAGAATTTACACAAAATTCCTGAAAATAACAATTTACCAAATTTGCACAGAATACAGATATCAACATTTCAGAACCTTTATTCTACTGCACAGATAATTTATACTTTCACAGAAAATTGTAGTCTACGAAAAACATCGCCGAATCAAAAATACCCGGACAAAAATTTTCGGAAAATAACCAAAATGTGCACACTCGGCACGTCAACAATATATAGAAACTTACGCGGTAAAAACTGAACCAATCAAAAGATACGGACGAAAAACCGTAACGAAAATGAAATCCGGACAGAAAAATACCGCCAACCGCGACGGAACTGAAAATTGAGAAAGACGGAATGTGCCTTACCTCGTGCACAGCAAATTCCTCAACAGTCACTTCGATCGAAAACGGCTCCGCGTCTCCCCGAAATCAACTTTTCCAAAAGCTTCTTTTTTCTCTCTCCTCAGAGCTGAAATCAGATATTTTTATTTTAATTTTTCTCTCTCTTCAAAACGTCTGATTTCCCTTCAATCATACACATATCGTCCTGGCCGATCGCCATATCGGCCTGGACGATCAGACCAAAAATCATAGTCCTGGTCGATACCCACTTCACTCAGGGCTGTTGTCTGGACGATATTTTCTACAGTGCCGATCGGCCTGGCCGATGTCTCCAATCGGCCTGGACGATGCATGCAGAAAATCACCTGGAGCAAAAATGGGCAAAATCTGGAACTGATTTTCTACTGATCGTTCCAGGACGATCCAAAATCGGCCTGGACGATCCTGGAGCAGATTGTGATATTACAATCTCCCCAACTCAGAAAAATGTCGTCCTCGACATTATCCAATCCAAACGCAGTTAAAACAAGTACGGGTACGACCGTCTCATATCAGACTCCTTTTCCCACGTTGCTTCCCGTGCAGTCCGGTGCTTCCACTGGACTTTAACCATCGGAATCTCTTTATTTCTTAACTTTCGGACGTCGTACGCTAAAATCAATTCTGGCTCTTCCTTGTACGCCAGATTCTCCTGAATCTCAACCTCATCAGCTGATACCTTCTTCCCAGAGTCGGATACCCACTTCCTCAGAGTGGATACATGAAACACATTATGCACATCAGGCATAGAATCAGAAAGCAATAGGCGATAAGCAGATTTTCCAATTCTTTCCAAAACTTCAAAAGGTCCAACATACCTTGGACTAAGCTTGCTCACCTGACCAAATCTGCTCACACCTTTCATCGGGCTGACTTTGACATACACAAAGTCACCGACCTGAAATTCAACAAATCTGTGCTTCTGATTGTAATACTTCTGCTGACGATCTTGAGCGGCTTTCAATCTTTCTCTTATCAAATTGATCTTCTGAGCAGTTTCATCAGCAAAAGTGGCACCCAAAGCCTGTCTATCTCCGACCTCCGTCAGAGTCAAAGGAGTACGACACTTCCTACCATACAAAGCCTCGTACGGTGCCATACCGATACTGGACTGAAAACTGTTGTTATAGGCAAACTCAATCAGCGGAATATGATCTTCCCAGCTTCCGCTAAAGTCCAGAACACAAAGCCTCAACAGGTCTTCCAGTACCTGAATAGTCCTCTCAAACTGTCCGTTAGTCTGAGGATGAAAGGCTGTACTGAAATGCAGTTTCGTACCCAAGCCTTGCTGAATGCCTTTCCAAAGTCTGGAAGTAAAACGTCCATCTCGATCAGATACGATCACACGAGGCACACCGTGCAATCTGACTATCTCCTTCACATATATCTGTGCCAAGCGATCAACTGAATCCGTCTGTCTGATCGGAAGAAAATGGGCTGACTTTGTCAATCGATCTACAACTACCCAAATGGCATCATGTCCTTGTCGTGATCGAGGAAAACCCATCGGAAAATCCATCGTTACCTCCTCCCATTTCCACTCAGGGATAGGCAACGACTGCAACAGTCCACCTGGTCGCTGATGCTCTGCCTTCACCAACTGACAGGCTTCGCATCTCGACACAAACTCCGCCACATCCTTCTTCATCCCAGGCCACCAGAACAAAAGCTTCATATCAGCGTACATCTTACCACTGCCTGGATGAACAGTGTAGCCTGAATGATGAGATTCATACAGAATCTCCCGCCTCAAATCTCCAGACACAGGTACCCACAACCTGTTCTTACAGAAAATAGCACCAGAATCAGAAATTCGAAGTTCAGGAGTCTTACCAGATCCAATCTGTGCTAGCAACTTCGAATACTCAGAATCTAACTTCTGGGCTTCTTGAATCCGTGTCTCCAAAGTAGACTGAATACTCATCTGAGCCAACTCCAAATCACTGGAGGAAATCACCTCCAACTGCAATCGCTCCATGTCTCGAATCAGAAAGTCATCACAAGTAAGCTGAATACCTGAGAATCCAGAAGACTTCCTACTCAAAGCATCTGCTACCACATTCGCCTTCCCAGGCTGATACTGAATAGTCATGTCATAATCCTTGATCAACTCGAGCCACCTCCTCTGTCTCAGATTCAGATCCTTCTGAGTAAAAATGTACTTCAGGCTCTTATGATCAGTAAACATCTCACATGTGACGCCATACAGATAATGACGCCAAATCTTCAAAGCAAACACAACAGCAGCTAACTCCAAATCATGTGTCGGGTAATTCTTCTCATGTGGTTTTAACTGTCTCGAAGCATAAGCAATTACCTGACCATGCTGCATCAGGACACATCCTAGTCCTTTCAGTGAAGCATCACTGAACACCTGAAAACCTTCCGTACCTGACGGAAGTGCTAACACTGGAGCTGAAGTCAAACAATCCTTCAATCGCTAAAAACTAGCTTCACACTCCGGTGTCCAAACAAAAGTAACTGACTTCTGAGTCAGTCTCGTCAGAGGAGTCGAAATCTGTGAAAATCCTTTCACAAGCTTCCTATAATACCCGGCCATGCCCAAGAAACTACGTACCTCAAATACCGTAGTCGGCCTTGGCCAATCAGCAACCGCCTGAATCTTCTGGGGATCTACAGAAATACCTTCTCCGCTCACCACATGTCCCAGAAATGAAATGCTCTTCAGCCAGAATTCACACTTGGAGAACTTGGCATACAGCTGATGCCTCCTCAGAGTCTCCAACACAATCCTCAAATGTCTGGCATGATCATCCTCAGATGCAGAATATACCAGAATATCGTCAATGAAGACGATCACGAACTGATCCAAATACTCCCTGAATACTCGGTTCATCAGATCCATGAAAATCGCAGGCGCATTGGTTACCCCAAAAGGCATAACTAAAAACTCGTAGTGCCCGTACCGAGTACTGAAAGCAGTCTTCACCACATTAGCTTCCTTCACCTTCACCTGATAGTATCCGGATCTCAAATCAATCTTCGAAAACACTGAAGATCCGGAAAGCTGATCAAACAAGTCGTCTATCCGAGGCAAAGGATACTTGTTCTTGATCGTGGCCTTGTTCAAATCTCTGTAATCAATACACATACGGAGTGTACCGTCCTTCTTCTTCACAAACAGAACAGGTGCTCCCCAAGGAGAAACACTAGGACGTACAAAACCTCTGTCAACCAACTCCTGAAGCTGAACTTTCAACTCAGAAAGTTCTTTCGGTGCCATCCTGTACGGAGCTTTCGATATCGGAGCGGTACCCAGAAAAACATCGATAGAGAACTCCACATCTCTATCCGGAGGCAAACCAACCAATTCCTCAGGAAAAACATCTACAAACTCCCGTACCACAGGGATCTCAGAAACAGAACCAACCTTCAGGTTCAGATCCCGCACCGAAGCCAAAAATACTGGATATCCTTTCTTCCACATTCTGCTCACCTCCAACGCAGAAATCAGACTGGAGAGAACACCTCGTAATCCCTGAAATACCACTCTCTCTCCAGCCACAAGCAAACTCACTTGCTTCTTCAGACAGTCAATCTGAGCCTCATACTGACTCAACCAATCCATGCCCAAAATCACATCATACGAAGAAATCGGCAATCGAATCAAACTCGATTTCCACTTCTTGCCAGAAATCTCTATCTCACACAAACAAAACTGTCAAGCAATCAATGGATTCCCAGCCGGTAAAATCACAGACAAAGAAACCGGTAAAACCATCGAATCCAAATGTAAAAGCTCAAAACAGTGCTCGGACAGAAAAGAATGACTCGCTCCAGAGTCAAACAAAACACGACAGGGCTGATCAGAAATGTAAACCGTACCTGTCACAACATCCGGAGCATCTCGAGCCTCCTGCTGACTCAAGCTGTAAACTCGTGGCTGAACTGGAACAGGAGCTGAAGCAACAGAACTACTCTGCTCCCTCTGAATCGTAGGTGGTCTCCGTGGTGCAGAACTAGAACCACCACCTCTACCAGTAAATCCCTCAGGGCGTGGAGGAACAGTCCTCGGTCTTCCTGCTGCTGAACCAACAGGTCTGACGAAGCCCTCAGATCGCTGCTCATATCCCATCTGTGGACATTCTGCAATCCTATGTCCCGGCTGACCACATCTGAAACAAAGACCAGCTATCCTGTAGCACTGGCCATGGTGTCGCCGTCCACAACTCTGGCACACAGGTGCCGTACTGACAGATCCAAAACTAGTCGTACTGGTAGCAGTACCAGACGACCCTCCGCTCCTTCTGGAATCTCCAGATCCAGAACCAGGAACAAATCTCCTCTTCCCAGAGGAACCACTGCCAGAAGTCTCTCCTCCAAACCTCTTCCTACTCACAGTCCACCGCTGCTGAGTAGCCGTCATGTCGTTCTCAATCAGACGAGCTCGCTCCACAAGCTCAGAGAAATCAGTAATCCTGAATGGTATCAGAGGCTGCCTCAAAGTGTCTCGTAAGCCTCTCAGAAACCTGTAGCACCTCTCAGCAGACGTGCTAACCAGCTGCGGAGCGTACCTGGCTAATGCAGTAAACTCAGCCTCGTACTGCATCACCGTCTTGCTCCCCTGAATCAGCCTCAGAAAACTCTCCTGCATCTGCTGTCGTGTAGAAGGGGGAACAAACCAGTCTATGAATACTTCAGTGAACTCTTCCCAAGTGATCAAAGAGTTCAACCTGCCCTGAAATCTGGCTGCCTGCTGGCCATCCCACCAGTGCTCAGCCTCTCCGTCCAACAGAAAAACAGCTAACGGAACCTTCCTGTCTGCAGGACACTGCATCCCGTCAAAAGTCTTCTCCAATCTCCTCAGCCACTCCTCGGCTGCTCTGGGCTCAACAGCGCCCTCAAACCTCGGAGGCTTCAACCTCAAAATAACTGCAGGTGTCGATCAATGTCCTCAGATCTAACAGTCGACGCTCTGCTCTGAGTCTCGCTCATCATCTGAGCAACAAGTGACGCAAACTGTGAAAGTGTATCAGCACCAACCACTGGGGCTGTACTCCCCACTGGTGCTGCCTGATCGTCACTCTGACCGTCTGTCATGTCTGGGTCTGGCTGATCCATACAGAAAAATCCAGAAAAATCCGGAAAACTATCACAAAAACAACACAAAAACAACACAATAAAAAGTCAAACGACCCAAAACTACCTCCCAGACAGACTCACTGATCACTTCCTAGAGCTCTGTTTCACAATTCAACCAGTTTTCAAAACCAGTGCTCTGATACCACAAAAGCTTGTCACGACCCGACCCGACGGGGACGGATCCCGCCCGAGCCGGATCGCGACGAGCTGCTAAACTTGCTTATCCAGGATCTGGCTTTGGATTAGGTTACTGAACTGATCTTCCAAATTCTTAACTCAACAGACACACACAAAACAACAGAGCTACTAAAAACATCAAATGCAGCGGAACAAAACATCTATCTTTTCATTTCCTCAAAAATAATCATCTACAGAACAGTGCATGGCTTTCAACAGAAAGAAAGACAGAACAGAAAAGCCATGACTGTACAAAAATAAAAAAGTACAAAAGTACCTAATCGGATCAGACTCTGAAACTAATCCTGGACCTCCTTGCCCTTCCCAGAACCTGAAAACCACCAAAAAGCAAGGGTGAGCTCAACAGCTCAGCAAAGCAACAAACCACCAATCTAAATTCTCAGAAACCAAAACCAAACTTATCAGACAGAAATCAGATCAGAAATCGAAACAGAGTCGGAAATCAGAACTTAAACGGACAAATATCAAATCAGAATCGGAATCGTACAGATCATATCAGAACAAATCAACAGAGTCAGAATCAGAAATCAGAAATCAGAATCGTACGGAGCATATCATATCAGAATTACAATTTCGTACAGAACAGAACAGATACAGAAAACAGAACAGATACATATAGCTAAATGCCCTGACACTGACGGAATCTCTACGGATTCCGGCCCCTTATACCTCCCTTCCCAGACACTGACTGAATCTCATAGGATCCAGGCCCCTTATGTCTCCCTTTGTGCTCATGGCACCAAAACAGATGTGCTTATAGCACCAGAACAGAATTCATCGGATCCGGAACAGAACAGATATCAGATTTGATCTCATTTCAGATTTCCCGTTTCACTAACTGAATCTCATAGGATTCAGGCCCCTTATAACTCCCTTTTTATAGCTTATACACATAGCATTTCAATTCAGAAGAAATTCGGACATTTCAGAAATTACCCGAAAATCGGGCAGCACAACGGCAGTACACAGAATTTACACAAAATTCCTGAAAATAACAATTTACCAAATTTGCACAGAATACAGATATCAACATTTCAGAACCTTTATTCTACTGCACAGATAATTTATACTTTCACAGAAAATTGTAGTCTATGAAAAACATCGCCGAATCAAAAATACCCGGACAAAAATTTTCGGAAAATAACCAAAATGTGCACACTCGGCACGTCAACAATATACAGAAACTTACGCGGTAAAAACTGAACCAATCAAAAGATACGGACGAAAAACCGTAACGAAAACGAAATCCGGACAGAAAAATACCGCCAACCGCGACGGAACTGAAAATTGAGAAAGACGGAATGTGCCTTACCTCGTGCACAGCAAATTCCTCAACAGTCACTTCGATCGAAAACGGCTCCGCGTCTCCTCGAAATCAACTTTTCCAAAAGCTTCTTTTTTCTCTCTCCTCAGAGCTGAAATCAGATATTTTTATTTTAATTTTCTCTCTCTTCAAAACGTCTGATTTCCCTTAAATCATACACATATCGTCCTGGCCGATCGCCATATCGGCCTGGACGATCAGACCAAAAATCATAGTCCTGGCCGATACCCACTTCACTCAGGGCTGTTGTCTGGACGATATTTTCTACAGTGTCGATCGGCCTGGCCGATGTCTCCAATCGGCCTGGACGATGCATGCAGAAAATCACCTGGAGCAAAACTGGGCAAAATCTGGAACTGATTTTCTACTGATCGTCCCAGGACGATCCAAAATCGGCCTGGACGATCCTGGAGCAGATTGTGATATTACACCTCAACCATGTAAGAAGTAAATGTCGTCTAGAAGATCTCCGTGTAGAAAAGCGTTGGAAACGTCGAGTTGAAGAATTGGCCAATTTTTGTGGAGAGCGAGTGTGAGCAGCACCCGAATAGTTGTCATTTTAACCACCGGACTGAATGTATCAGTGTAATTGATGCCATACTCTTGAGTGCATCCTTGTGCCACTAGACGCGCTTTATACTGACAGATTTGACCATTAGAATTTTTCTTGATGCGGTACGTCCATCGACATCCGAGGATAGGCGTATTAGGCGGGGGGGGGGGGAACTAAAGACCAAGTATTTTGTTTCTGAAGAGCATCGTATTCCTTAGCCATAGCTGCTTTCCAATTTTCACTTTTATTGGCTTGATGAAACGAGGTTGGTGTAGATTCCGTTTGACATACAGCTGAGAGATCGAAAACTTTCCTGGGTTTGGTGATTCCGGACTTGAATCTCGTTTGCATATGATGTTGTCGTTGCTGCAGCTGTTGGCCACTGGAATTGGTGGAGGGTGCGAGCGGGGATGTGGTAGCAGGTGGTTGAGTCATAGGCTCGGGATCAATATGCTGATTGGTGATCATAGAGCTGGCAGGAATGTGAGTGGGTGGAGAATTCGTAGCTGAGACAGGGATTAGCAGAAGAGGTGAAGAAGGAGATTCGGGTGTAGGAGAGGGAGGTTTAGCTAACGTATTTTTTAAAGGAAAAATGTTTTCATGAAAAATTACGTGGCGAGAAATGTGGACACGATTGGTTTTAATGTTAAAGCATCGATAACCTTTATGCTGTGTGGAGTAGCCTATAAACACGCATTCTTGAGAACGAGGAGCGAGCTTATGAGGAGCGTAAGGCTTGAGCCAAGGAAAGCACAAACAGCCAAACGTGCGGAGATGCGTGTACGAGGGATGTTTCCCGTAGAGGCTGTAGTAAGGGCTGTGAGGAATAGTGGCAGCGGAAGGTAACCTGTTAATAAGATAATGTGCTGTGGACAAGGATTCAGCCCAAAAATTTGTATGTAAACCTGCGGCATGCATAAGAGTTCTGGTAATTTCAAGTAAGTGCCTATGCTTCCTTTCGGACATACCGTTTTGCTCCGGGGTATGTGGGCAACTTAACTGCCGGTTTATACCTTTATTGAGGAGAAACTCAGTGAATTGGTTGCTTAAGAATTCGCCTCCATTATCCGAACGTAGCGTTTGTATACTGCTATGAAAATTATTTAAAACAATATTGTAAAAATGCTGAAATTTAGTAAAAGTTTCTGCTTTAGTAGTCATCAAGTATAGCCACGAATAACGAGTAAATTCGTCTATGAAAATTACGTAGTATCGATAACCATTGAATGAGGGGATAGGTGAAGGTCCCCAAACATCCGAATGGATTATTTGAAACGGTTTAGTACAATACGAATTGCTACTAAAGAAAGGTAATCTATGACTTTTAGAAACATGACAAGAAATGCAAATATCACAGTTATTGAGTGAATT
The DNA here is from genome assembly GCA_016618105.1 of Dendrobium huoshanense. NCBI lineage: Eukaryota > Viridiplantae > Streptophyta > Magnoliopsida > Asparagales > Orchidaceae > Dendrobium > Dendrobium huoshanense. Next base: position 22,719,041 of record CM028348.1, read on the forward strand.
TCGAAAATTGGGAAGAAATTTTGCTAAAGTTGAGAGCAGTCTTGAATTTGGATGGCCCAACCGCTCGTGCCAGGTGAAACTTGGTTTGTGCTGAGCTTGAAATGCAGAATTCTTGATAGGTGATGCCTTCTGAATCCGGTACAACCCGTCATGGTTGTGTCCAAGAAGAAGTGGTTGATTGTTCTGTGTGTCCTTAATAATAAAACCGTTAGCGTCAAAAAGAATTGAGATCTTGTTATCAGCAGTAAGCTTTGAAATAGATAATAAATTGTGAGTAATAGAGGGAACATGTAGGATATCTCGAAGAATAAGCTTACGAGCCGAATCCGGAAGCGGGAGAAGTCCTTGACCGGTATTCTGGATGGATAAGTTGCTGCCGTTAGCAGTTGAGACGGAATCAAGACCGCTGTAGGGATTGACGCTGCTCATGCTTGAAGCATCGTGGGTTAGATGGGCTGAAGCACCGGAATCGAGAATCCAGTCGCTGGTGGTCGACGGGCCTTGCTGGTGTGAGAGTAATGCTCTGTGAGCTGTAGAGGATGATGGAGCGTACTGAAGGTTGGTTCTGTGCCAACAGTTTAAGGCTGTGTGACCGGTTTTCCCACAGATTTGGCAAACAGGTCGTGGTTGGGAAGCGTTGTTTCTTGTAGTTTGATTGTCGTTGCTGACATTGGGGCGCAAAGTTTGCTGCCGCTGTTGAGATCGATTAAATCGACCTCGAGAAGATTTGTTACGAACGGTGAGGAGAGCCATGTTCTCCGATGCTGACTGCATTTCTCGTGACTGTTCTTGTTTGATGTTTATTTCTTCGCTGCATAGCAGTGAATAAAGAACATCTAGAGAAATAGGATTCAATGAGGTTCTTATAGCCGTTTTAAATGAGTTGTAACTGGAGGGAAGACCGTTCAGTATATAGAGAATAATATCTTCGGTGTCAAGTGTTGATCCCGCTGCCGCAATGTTGTCGACGAGGTTCTTGATTTGAGTCAGATATTGTTGCATAGATTTGTCTTTCATCTGAATTTGATGAAGTTCGTTCTTGAGTTGGATAACTCGAGAGCGATTTGTTGGTTGCAACCTGGTTTCGAGGGCCAGCCAAATTTCGTGAGAGGTAGTGAGATTTATGACATAAGGGATTACCGATGCAGATATAGTAGAAAGAAGTGCCGAAATGAGATTTCGGTCAATAAGCTTCCAAAGTTTGTGGTCGTTTTCTGATGAAGCCGGTGGACAGGTAGAGATGCCCGTGAGGTGCCCGCTGAATCCGTTGGCTGTGAAATGCTGAAGCATTTGAAGACGCCATATGGAATAGTTGTCGTTGGTGAGAAGGGTGGGAACAAGGTTCTTGAGATTAGAGATAAGAAACTTGAGAGGGTTGGGAACAACGAAATCCTCAAGCGAAGCAGAGATGATTGAGGTATTTTGATTTGAGGTAGTGGAGGCTTGATCGGCCATGAAGAAGATGACCGGAGATACCTAAGCCCGATGTGGCTCTGATACCATGATGAAGGAACCAAGAAACAAGACGAAAGCTGTAAATGGAATTAAAGTGAAAAGCCTTATACAGGACTCCTATTACACGGTATTTATAGAGAGGGACATAACGTAAATACAAGAACAAGAAATAAAGAAATAAAGACTCAAACAAAAGGCTGACGTGGCAGGTACATTATCAAGAACTACTTTCCATGGAATTTTTTTTGATAACAAAGATATCTACCTGCTGTCATCCCCTTGAATTCAAGAGGAGTAATTATTAGGTCCGGACACCTGACGTAGCTTTACATCCGGACGTCAATAACATGTCGCCATGTGCTCTTACTCTTTACCGCACGGCCCTACGACCCGAACCCGATATTGCTATGTATTGGCTGATTTGTATAGACAGGGGTATTGCTAGGTATTGCTCGGTATTGATCGGCAATAACGAGAAATACCAATCTGTCAAGACCAATACCTAACAATACCGATCAATACCTAGCAATACCGGGGTATTGTTCTTGACAGAGTGGTATTTCTCGCTATTGCCAAGCAATACATAGCAGTACCGAACAATACCTAGCAATACCCGATCATAGCAATACCGGATTCCGATCTGGGTCGAGTCATCGGGCCGCACGATAAAGAGTAAGAGCAGGTGATAACTTATTATTGACGTCCGGATATAGAACTTCGTCATATGTCCGGACCTTATAATTACTCATGGAGCTTGAAGAGAGACATTTGATGAGGTAACTAATCCATCAACGACCTATGAGCAAAAACCGCACTTATTTTCTCAAAGTGATTACGCCGCATGGGATATGAATTTTTTTTTACTATATAAAACTTGTCTTCCGATTGTTCTCTCTCCCTCTCATTTTACGGTTCTCCGGGTCATATCCACCTTCCTTTCAATCTCTTCTGTTCCGCTTTCTTAGGACGCCAAACTCGGTCTTTTTAGGTTCGAATCCCCGCCTCGGCTGGATTTTTGCTCGACGATGTCGAACGCGCTTGACATGTCGCTAGACGATCTGATCAAGAACAACAAGAAATCTGGCAGCGGAAACATTAAAGGGAAGGGGAGAGGATCGAACGGTCTCGGCCCAACACGCCGGCAGACGAAACGCTCCGGCAACCGGCCGGCCCCTTATTCCGTCGGCAAGGTATGCTTAGGGTTCTACTCACCCTCGAGACCGATCCCGATCTCGATCTCCATGCACTTGGTCGGATAGTCGCCTCGTACTTTGCGCAGCCACTCCAAGCTAGGGTTTCTCCTTATGATTTCTTCTTCTTCTCCTACATGGGATTTGTCGCATCCAGGCCCCAGAATCGGCATGGCAGCACGATATGTACTCCAATCGGGTGCCAGCATATCCACCTCCCATGGCTAGGGTTTCTTCAATTGAGACCGGGAGCAAGATCTATATCTCCAACCTTGATTATGGCGTCTCAAACGAGGACATCAAGGTTAGTATTTCTTTCAATTTTGCTAGTTATTGCGTGACAATACGTATCACCCGCTGATTGTACCTTGTAATATATCAAAGAGCGAAAGAGGAAATTTGTGGTATTGGCAGGTTGATTCGAGTGTTTAATTGGTGCTGTTGCGGTAGTTTTTCTTTTAATTTCCATTTTTTCAACTTTCTAAATAGAAGGGCCTTCCTTCCTCTTCATAAAACTATTTCTTAAAGCTACATAAATGCGTATTTTATGGGAAACAATTGCGTGTATAAGTGAGCGAGTGGATTGAGGGTCTGTTTGGGTGGCTGCAGTTTTTTTTAAAAGTGATTGTAAACTTTTGTTAGAAAACATTTTTTGTGAAAGTTGCTATGAGTATTTTAATTTTTTTTTAAAATATTGGACCCCTACCCTAATTTTTTTACAGTTACAGCATTCTAGCAGATTTGATTCTAAAAGAGCAGCTTGAAATTTCTGCAGCGGTCTAAAAAATATTTTTATGAAAAATTGATCCAAGCAGACCTTGAGTATATGGAGATCCAATGCAACCTTTAATATTTTCCTTAAATAATTTTCCTTTATATTTTCATTTGGCCTCTTACCTTACTGTTTCTGAACATTAACCTTGTTTTTACGGTCCTCACATTTGTTGAGCATATTTAGATCCAAAGTTGTAAAAGGTCTTTTTTATCATGTTTTACTGGCCTTGCTGGGCCATGGAGTCATTCCATCCCTCCATAGTTTGGCCTGGTTTGAAATTGTTGAAGGGGTATAACTATTATACAGGCCATCTTTAATCATTAGAACACGATACCTATTAAAAATACAACTTTTTGTTCTATGTCATATGCATTACCTCAGAAAACTATTTGCTTTAATACTATTTCTTTATATATCAATCATTCCAACCATCACGCAATTCAACAAGTGCCATCATGCGAAGATGAATTTTTAATATCCAGTTCTGTTATTTTCCATAAGCAACCTGTAGAAAAGAACGTGTTCATTCTCTTTTGCATTGCCATTATATCTAAGAATTTTTCCGAAGCAGAATCTCTAGTTCCATGTATCAAAATTGTAACTATGAAATAATCTCATTTAAGTTTCATTTTGATGGCTCTGCTTTGGATGGCAAAATTAATATGTAGAATATGCATTGGTCCTTACCAATTTTTGTACTTTTATTTATTTTGCTTCAAAGCAGATATGAAAATACTTTGGTTTGTCTGGATTGATATTTATGCATTTTCTACTATCCTAAAATTTGATTAATGTATTGCAGGAACTTTTTTCTGAATTTGGTGATCTAAAACGTTACACTATCCACTATGATAGGAGCGGCAGATCAAAGGTATGTTACTAATCATACTTCGTAGATTCTGTTTCTCATGACATACTATGTAGTTATGTTAAAATTTCAAGCTATCTTCTGTTTTCAGGGGACAGCTGAAGTTGTCTTTGCTAGAAAGGCTGATGCTCTTGCTGCAGTTAAGAGATACAATGATGTGCAGCTTGATGGAAAGCCTATGAAAATAGAGATTGTGGGAACAAATACGGAGAAACCTGCTGTTATCAATCGGATATCTGGAGTTGGATTTGGAAATTCTAACAGAGTTCCAAGAAGGTTTGCAGCTTTTCTGATGCAGAAGATATTATTATTTTTCTTTGGTGTTCTTATTTTACTGAGCGTTGTCTTTGACTTATTATTATTAGTTTGGTTTTACAATTTTTATTTTACTTGTTTCCTTTTTATTTATTTGCGGCTTGTGTTGGAACATTGAAGTCTTGTTCAATTAGCTTAATACCATGTGGCATAGTTTTTTCCAAAGTTGCAGGTTGCATGCATAGGATTTGCTTAATTCATGATGGTATTCCTTGATGCATTGTGTTTGTGTCAGCCATAAGCCTAATGGACATTCTAAATGGACTGTCTTTTCTATCGTATTTAATCCTCTGCCGATGCATGATGAATTTAACTTTTATCGAGTTAATCCTTTCTTTTTGCATAAAAGTGCATGGGCATAAAAGTACATTCTAAGATTTTTGCCCTTACCGTATTCCCAACTATTCGTGTTCCTCTTTATGCACTTTTTTTTTCATTAACTCTATTGGAAAATTTGAAAGATTACCTGGGTTTATCTTCTTCGTTTTATTTACTGATTATTTAATCACCTAGAAAGTCATTAAGGTTTGCTATTTTTTGAGAGAAACCTGTGAAAATCAAACGAATTTTGTTCTTTGTTGTCTACTTACAAAAGGAAAGTGTTGAATCCTTTTTTTTGATTGCTTCATTCAAAGAGAATACGAAGGATGACAGCTAATACCTCAATAGAAATGATCTTGGATGGGAAAAGATGAAGAAATGAAAAGTTATCCAAGATGTAGAGACCTTTTACACCATTATAATGCAACTTCTGGGAGTTTTAGTAATTTCAATTCTAAAACAATCCAAATTAATTAAAAAAATGGAACCCAAGCTCACTTAAATTTTAATAATAAGAAGTGGAATGCAATTTAAAAAATGGCTTATTGTCTTAGAACCCAGATGGTCAGTAGTGGCAGATCTAATAGTAGTTATGGCTGGTGGTTATTTCATGAAGATTGATTTCTATGGGATCTACCCGTGGATCAAAAGTGTCTCCACTCTCCATCATTCTTTGATTAGGAATGATGGAAAAACTGAATATGATAATACCAATAAAGGGCGGAGAAAATGAAATTGGCTTGTGGAGGGAGAGATGGATGATAGAGAGAAATATGGATGGGAGTAACGAAAATAGTGGGATTAGGATGGAGGTAATTTGGAGTCCTATATGGCTGAAAATTGAGTGTTTTAAGCCCTATGGATGTAGAGAAATTTAATGCAAATCTGATTTTGGAACGAATTAGGTTACCTGAAGATTGTATCCCTTTTTTGGTACTTTACATCTCTTTATTTTATTTATTTTTATTTTTTTTAAAATGTTGTTTGTGGTGATAGTTTGGGTCATTGGCTCTTTTGCTAAGAATCAAAATTAACTCGTTTTTGGTTTTGGAGATTACAAATCAGGTTTGAAGGAGCATGACAGCATGTTGTTGGTATTCTCTTGAAGTGCCGTGTTTCTTTAGCGGATTTGGTATTTCAGCTTTTGTGAACCCAAGTTCTACACTAGATTACATAAACTATGTAATGTTTAACTTCGTTCTTCATTTCAAAACATTTGGAGATATTTTTTTATATAACTATACCCTTATTCCTCTATTTGTTAAATTACCTCTCAAACATTGAAATTCATAACAAAATCCTAACCTATATCTTTTATTTTCTTAAAAATTTCAATGGTTTGATTGTCATACTATAGGCGCATGAGTGAGTTATTTTTTTTCTTTGATTGGTGATAGTTTTGTAAATATGATGTTATTCTGGTGGCACGTGCATATATCTCCCTATTATTTAATTCTTGTAAGATTTTAAATAAGGTGGTGTGGCTGGTTTCGATTGTAAGTATGTTCAGATTTATAACTGATTCTAGTAATTTGAAAAATTAGATTATATCAATTGATCAATGGCAAGTGGTTTTGATAAAAGTTATATTTGAGTTGAAAGTTAGCACTAACATAATGCTAATAGTTTCTTACTGACGGACGACTGAGTGGCATAATGATAGGCTGAGAGGTGGTCATTGTCTAAAATATTTCTTATCCTTTCTCTGTTGCTTCCCTTTCTATTTATTTAAAATGATTAATATACGCAATCAGTTATTACTGGATTTGGGCATCCTTGGGACCTGCCTGACCAGATCCGCAAAAACTGGTCTTGGGTCTTTATTTTTTATTTGAATTATACAAGGGCAAATTTTCGAACTAAGCATAATTAATAATTTAATTATAAGATTAAGCATGGCGACGGAAGAATTTAAGACTAGGCAAAGTCGCTTGTTTGAAAGGGGACTTAGGTGCAATCTAGAGGACGACGTGGCAGCTGATGTGGCAATCAAAGACTTCCGTACCCAACCCAACTCGATTTGATCACATTCTGGGTTGAGTTTGGGCATCAAGAAGTCTAGAGAGCCCGACATGGCCTTAAATTATTGAATTTAATGGGTCAAGTCTACCCGACACGAATTGCCGAGAAATTAGGGCTTGGACCCAAGAAAACAGCGAGGCTTAGACCATGCCTATTTGGAATTCCAACTTGATTCAGCAGAAGCTCAGCCCGACCCAATCCATGCCCAGGTTTTGTTACAACCCTTGGTTTTTTCTCACTTTTAACTTTTTACAATATGTTTCATTGTCTTTTTTTTGGCCAATCAAGGAGCACTTTCATTTGATACTTAACGGCATTATAACCCTAAACTCTTATATTTCAATAAAAGTCTGTGCTTACGCCTTACAGATAAAACATAGAGAACTGTTGGAGGGTTTGGTAGAGTAATGTGCTAATGGAAGAGTACTGACCAAGTTGAAGCTAACCTGCTGGCTATGATGCACCGACACTTCTCCTCAAAGAGGCGTGCAGTGTCCGACACCGTGTTCGACACGACACTCGTCCGACACTCCTCCGACACGTGTCGGACACACCGAAAACGTGTCCGATTAAAAAATATTAAATGCAAATTGGACACGCTTGTCCGACACGCGTATCTTAAATATTTTATGAATTTTTTTAAATACAATTTATTGTATTTTGCGGGATTTAAACTAAATTTCTTATTTCCTATCCACAACAACAAATCAACATCCGCACTTAATTCCCAATTATCAAATATTCTCATTTTCATTTCTTTTTGGCAGTGAAGATATTTCCATCTCCTATCTCGGTGACTGATAAATGGCATCGACGCTAATGTACATGCTCGGTACCGCTAGGTATTGTTAGGTACATGCTCGGTATTGTTAGGTACATGCTCGGTACCGCTAGGTACCGCTCGGTACAAGCTCAGTACCGCTAGGTACACGCTCTTAGATAATAGTTTTAGTTTACATAAATTATTGCTTGCAATTTTTAATATAATGTCACCTTAATTTATATATATTATATTAAAAAATTATTATGCCGTGTCCAAGCCGCACCCGTGTCCTATATTTTTAAAAAATGCCGTGTCCCGTGTCAGTGTCATGTCGTGTCCGTGTCGGTGCATCATAGCCTGCTGGCTATCATTGAAGGTTACATGATGATAAAATATTAGCAAATACCTTTGAAGAGTGTAATCATTTTTCAATGAAGTATGAACATGCTTACAATGAGCACATTGGATCCTAAACTTTTAAAACTGGGACAAAAGTCACTTCTTGGGTTTTGAAGAACTTGCTCCAAGATCTCTGCTTATCCTTTCTTTTATACGGCCAAGCCTATGGCTGCAATTGAGACTGGCAAACTTGGCATCATATTGACCTAGTTTGGTACCCATTTTGTGAAATAAGGGTCAGCCCAAGACTATGCATGATCAATCCTATTTTCTCAAAGCTGATTTGATAATCCTGCTAGCTGACATCTGTCTTCCCAAACTAAATAAACATATGAAACAATATAAGTTTTAGTCTAAAAGATCTAGGGGAAAATATGAGATGCAAATGAGAAACATCTTTGTTTTTCTATTTCAAAGGGAGGGGAGATCAAAAGGACGTTTGTGTAAGAGGTAAGCATAATATTGTTAGTGTTTAAGGGGTTGTGAGATTAACATAACTTTTGAGGTACTGTAATGGAACTCAAATGAACAGTGACAATTTAAATTTTGGGATGTTTTCATGATTGGAGTCTATGGTAATGGGTTTCTTCGATGAAAATAGGGCAACCACCATTAACATGCGATCGAGCTATTTGGACAATGCATCAATGCCTAAGTTGCAATCTTAATGTTGCAACACTATGTTTTACATTAAATCTTAAGATGTGAGATTTGATAGATATTAAAGAGCTTTGTGTATGGAGGCATTGTGTGCTCCTGCAAGTTAGGTAGCGGGAGGATAATCACCAAGTTTACATATGATTGGGAACTGTGTGCTAGGTGGTTTGATGGGTAAAGGGAATTTGTGATGGGATAGGATATTTGGGTGAGGATTTCCATGCAAAGTTATTAATTAATTGGTTGAAAATTGAAAAAAAAATTGCTAAATTGATTTTGTTCGGTGAGTTTTACTTGATTTATATTAAAATTTTTATCATTTGTTCTTAGTTATTCAATTAATTATTGATTTTGGTAAACCAAACTTAATTGAAAGTCAAATTACTTGGCCTCTTAGGGTCGTTAATGTGAGCCATTTTTCTAGGTTTCCGTCAATCGGTAGAAGCTAGTGGAGGTACTTCCCTCTTGATGATTAAATCGAAGGACTGGATTGGCATTGATATCCTTTCCTTCAAAGTATCTGCTCGTTTGATGATAGGCCTCACTATTATTGAACATAGAAAATACATAATAGTTGGATAGACTTTGATGAATTTGTAGTGATGCCTTGTATAAACTAATGTAAGATGATTGTAATAGAAATAGGTTTTATTTGGCCTATTATCTTGAAGGTAATATGCATCTATGTTTGGAAATGGCAGCATGCAAGTGAAATGCTAACCTATATCATGAGTTATCCTCAAATAATCAATTGATTCCACGTTATAAATTAAACCCACTTAACCTGCATCATGGTGAGATCAAAAACACTAAATGAGGTCCACTGTAACCTTGGATATAATGCAATATTGGGTTCTTTGACTCATCCTATGATGAATGCTTAAATATCTTTAACGAATGCCCATGCATCCTTGTATTGGGAAACCTCAAACGATAAAATATGCTTTAGGGATAAAAGATAATGCATATAAATAATAATTCACAAATAGAATAATTGTTATGTGCTCAAATTTACCATTGGTCTGCCCATCTATAAAAAAAGGAAAAGGGATAATGTATCAAAATCAAGCAAGGCTTATAGTGTTTTGATCCCACTAGGGTACAATGATTACAACCACTATACAATAAGGATATGCTTACACTTATTTATTAGTATAGGATGAGAAATAAAATGGCTAGTACTATAAATTAGTGATCGACAAGGTCTACGACTACACCCACCTTTTGTAGCCTATGATGAATCCCAAAAAATCCTTGACAAATGCCATACACCCCTCTTTTGGGCAGCCTTGGAAGATAAATCTACACTCGAGAGAAAAAATAATACATATGAAAAATAATTGCTTCTTGTTGAGAGCTACCATTGATCCCCATCCATTTGCTAAAAAATGCATCAAAATTCAGCAACACTGTAATGGATTTTTATATGTGTGATTGGAGATTAAGATAACAAGCAATTTTAATTTACTTTCTACCACTAGTGTACAAATATTACAACTACTATATAACAAATGTGAACTTAGAAGAATTTGTGAGTATATGCTGATAATTTAAAATGCTAGTATTATAAATTAGTGGCAGTATCTACATTCTTGCCACAATACCCTTCTATCGGAAAATTCATTAAATCCCTCACACCAATAGTTGGAGAACTCTTATGCAATTTCTGATTTTCTTCACTTATCAAGGATAATAGTTTCTTTAAATTCTTAAGGGCTAGAAGGGCTCACTCCATTCTTAATAACAACACCACTCTAGCAAATATGCTTGAATTACTCTGAGAAACACCACTCTAGCAAATATGCTTGAATTACTCTGAGAAACTTAAGAAAAAAAAAAGGTTAGAAAGATTTGCAAAGAAAGTTGAGTTATGAAGATCCCCCACAAAATGGAGAAAAAAACATACCTTGTGAAACATATGAGACCTTCAAGAAAGAATATGAAGGGAATGTTTGAATTTTGTCTTCTTGAAATGACACTAAAAGGTGGTATTTATAAGCACATACCAAAGCAAAAGCATGTGCTAAGTGCCGGCCAGTCATGTCCCATATTAAGTCTTAAAGCTTTGTAACCATTAGGAGAAATTACTTGTTCTCTTATTAAATGGGAGTTGGCTCTAAAAATATATAAATATAGATATTTAGGTTCATATAATGTACTTATTGAAATTTAGAGAGTTATGGTTGATAATGTAGTGGCCTGGTTAATAGATATTTTGAGTTGAATTTTTAATTTTAGATTATATTCTAAAAACGGGGAAAGATATATGTATAAGTTAGCCAAGAAAAGAGATGTAGTAAGGATTTAGTTCGAGTGAAGTGCATCAAGGATGATGATCAAAAAGTGCTTTTTATAGAAGAGGATATTCAACAAAGGTGGATGAGATATTTTAGCTTTTGAATGAAGATTGTGAGAATACGATTGACTTTAGTGACCTTAGTACTCTAAATAAAAATAGAGATTTTTATTTTTATCGGTGTATTAGTAAAATTGAAGTTAGAGAAGCTTTAAAGAAAAATGAATTGTGAAAAACTAGTGAACCTGATGATATTCCAATAAAGGTGTGGAAATGCTTAGGAGATGAAGGTATTTCTTGCCTTACTCAAATTTAAATATTAATTTGAAGACTAAAAAGATACCAGATGAGTGGAGAATAAGTGCGTTGATTCCTATTTTTAAGAATGAAGGTGATGCACAAGATTGTGTAAATTATAGAGGAATTAAGTTGAAGTGTCATACTTTAAAACTTTGAGAAAGATTTATGGAGCATAGGTTACGACGTGATACTAATGTTTCTCAAAATCAAATTGGATTCATGTCGGTTAGGTCTACTATGGAAGCTATTCATTTATTGAGAGGGTTGATGGAGAAGTTTATAGAGACTAAGATACATACGATATTTATTGATTTAAAGAAAGCATATCATAAAGTTCCAGAAGAAGTGCTATGGGGAGTTCTAGAAAAAAAAAGGTTAATAATGCTTATATTCAAGTCATTAGGGATATGTATGCAGGAACTATTACTTGTGTTCAAACACAAGGTGGTTTGACCAAGTATTTTTGTATTTCGGTTGGATTACATCAAGGATCAGCATTAAGCCCTTATTTTTTTTGCTTTAGTCATAGATGTTCTTACTAGACATTTGTAAGAGGATGTACCTTGTTGTATGCTTTTTGCTGATGATATTCTTCTTGTTGATAAGATTAGAGAGGGAGTTGAAGATAAACTTGAATTATGGAGGTCAACCTTAGAGTCTAAAGGTTTTCGTTTGAGTAGATCTAAAATCGAATACATGGAGTGTAATTTTAGTAGTAATAGATCTAGTTGGGGGATTGTGACCTTGGGTGATCCAGTCATTAATAAGAGTACACGTTTTAGATATCTTAGGTCTGTTGTTTAGAGTGATGGTGAAGTAGATGAGGATATTATTAGTAGAATTAAAGTTGGATGTTTGAAGTGGAGAAATGCTTCGGGTTTGTTATGTGATAGAAAAGCACCACTCAATCTTAAAGAAAAATTTTATTAGATGATGGTGAAACCTGCAACGCAGAATGTTGGCCATTAAAAGAGAAGCATAATATTAAGTTAAGTGTTGTTGAGATGATGATGCTCAGGTGGATGAGTGAACTTACTCTTAGAGATAGGATACAAAACAAGCATATTCGGGAAAAGTTTGGAGTAGTTCTGGTGACAGATAAGATTAGAGAGAGTCGCCTTAGATAGTTTGGTCATGTAAAACATCGGCCTTCCGATGACCCTATTATGATAGTAGATGTATTAGATTTGACCTATATTGAAAAAAGGTAGAGATAGACCTAAAAGATTTGGTTAGAAAATATTAGAAATGACATTTCTTTATTAGATTTAAATGAGAATTTGACTCTTAACATGACACAATGGAGAAAAATGATTCATGTAGCCGACCCCACGTAGTGGGAATAAAGGCTTGATGTTGTTGTAGAGGATGTCATGTGATTATAGAATGGGTATTTCAACACTAATATTTACTTAATGATAATTGTTCCTTTATATTCTTATGGGATAGAAGGTCTCACACCTTGATTCTTAGCAAGGGTACCACTTTAATTCTTGAGAGCTTGTGGGGTTTTGTGGAGTCAAAATTTCAATCTCTTTGTAGGGTGGATGCATAAATAGCTCACTAAGTTTGGTAGCGAGGCTTGCGTGGATTTAAGAAATTTGATAGTAAAGTTTAGCAAGATTTACAAAGCAATTTCAAAGTTATAATGACCTCAACCCAAAACAAACTATGAAAATGATGAAACCTTTAAGAGAGGATGCAAATGAAATGCTTGGTTTTCATTTTATTGATGCGGTGCCAAAAAGGTTATGGGCACATACCATAGCTAAAACATACGTTAAATGCTAGCTAGCCATGTTCCATATTAATCCTTGAGGTCTTTTCAGCCATTAAGTGAAATAACAAGTCATTTCTAATATTAACTGTTAGCTTGAAAGAAAATATATAAATATAAAGATTTATGTCCATATAATATATTTATTGAATTAGAGAGTTATGAGTGATATTGTAGGGATTTGGCTAGCAAATTTTTTGAGTGAAGTTTTGAAGATTTAGAGGATGTCAAGTAATTAGATAAGGAGCTTTTTAACACTAATATTTACGAGCAAAGAGTATATTGAAAATTGTGGTAGTAATAGAGAAAACTTCACTCAAAGGGTTGATATAGTGGAAAACTTACAAAATCAATAAATTGAATTACTAATTTGGCAAAATTAAATATTTGAGGATAAAAAGTGTTCTATAGAGTGAATCGAAACCACACAATTTTATAAACATGAGTGAGAAATTGTTCTAATTATGATGATGAGACATCCATCTAAATGTCAACACAAATAGGAGATGAAATTCATTGCCGTAGAATTAATCAAAACAGCCATATACAGTAATCATATGGCAATTCATTGCCCTATTCTTTCTTAAAGCATTGCCTCTTTAGAAATTCGTTGCCCTATTCTTTCTTAAAGGTTTGCCTCTTTAGAAATTCATTGCACTATTTTCATTATACTTAAAAGCTAATAGGGATTAACAAAAAGAAAAAAAAAGAAAGCGTGGGTTCTGTGGCGTTGTTTCTATTCACAAATGTTGTGCTTTGAATGGTGCGTGTTGTTGCTATATTGGTGGCTTGTACTTAGCAGGGTTTTCAGGCTTTTTGTAGCTTCGAAATTTTGTTGTTATGGCTTTTAACTATTTCAGCTGAGGTTGTAATTTAGAAAATTTAAATTGATGTTGGAATTAATTTAAACACAAATTGAGTTGATCCTTTGTCAGTCATATCTATTAGTTTAGGTTATGGATTGCTTATAAATAGTTATTTTGAGGTACGCAAATGGGGAACTATTGCTTGATTAATATTTCTCTTTTTAATCGTAATATCGTGAATGCAAATACAATGTGTGCTTCCTTTGAGTGTGATACTAGTGTGACTGTTCAATTTTAAGGGAAGTTGTCTCTTTGCACCATTGTAAGGCTTGATTTTTTTTTTTAACTTTAATATTTATGTTTGTTGGTTGATTTGATTTACATAATTTGATATTGACTTGTTTCGTTCTCAGGATTTAGATAAAAAATATCACATAAAAAATCTAATTCGTAGGAATTATTATTCACTTTGCTTCCTGATTTTATTTGTTTTGATTCTTCCTTGAATTTCTTGGATTATTTCGTTCATTTTATAAATTGCTTGGATTTTAATTCTAGCAATGTTTGTTTAAATTTAAAAAAAGAAAGTTGCCAAGTTAATTAGTAACTTGTGTACCTAAATGCATTTAGATCTGCATATAGTCAATATAGGCCATATAGAAAATCATATACATTTGCATTTAGATCTGAATTTTTGCTATGGTATGTTTTAATTGTTTGATTAGTCATTGTGCTTGTGAGTGTGCTGGTAGAAAATATTATTTATAAAAAAATTGATTAATGTTTTTGATGATATTCATGAGCTTGATGAGAAAATTCATGATTATGAGGATGTTCTAATTGATATTTTTTTTTTCTTGCGTTGCATCATAAGCTACTCCTAAGGTTCATCTGATTGGAGGAGGATTGGATTTTTCGAACCTTCTTTAAAAATGATGATAAGTTATTTAAACTCATAATTGATAGTAGTAACTGTATGAATATTGTGTCTAAATCTGCCTTATACCACAAGAATATGAAATGTAAACCACTACACAATTATGTAATTTAGATTGGCTAAATAGAATTATTCTTTCCATGCCTAAGAAATTTCTAGTTCCAATTCAATTAGCTACTGATAGAATTTGGTGTGGGTAGATCTTGACTATGTTATTTATATGTTACATGTTTTGGATCATCATAGCGTAATTTGTATCATTGTAGGGTGAATCTAATAGAACATGTTGAATTGAAAGGACTTGTTGATGAGTTACTCAAAAAGGGATTTATTAGGGAAAGTATGATTTCTTGTGCTATACTTACAAGTTAGAAAGATGTTTTTTGGAGGGCGGAGATATTAGAGTCATCTATAAAATAATCATCAAATTCAAATTCAATATACTTTGCTTGGTTGACTTGCTAGATATGATGATTGTTGTGATATTTTCTGAAATTCAATTAGAGGAGTGGATCAAGTTAGAATGATTGAAGATGATGAGTGGAAAACTACGTTTACAATAAAAAATACTAATATGAATAGTTGGTTGTACATTTTGGAATAACTAAAGCACCTAGTACTTTATGAAGACGATGAATCTTGTGACTTTTTATTGCAAAAAATTCTTATTATTTTTATTAATATTGTGACTTATAGCATGATAAAGAATGATCATTTGATGCATCTTAGAAAAGTATTTGAGATTTTACAAATTGAGAGTTATAGCTTAGAAGAAAATTATTTTATTACTCCATTTGTGATGTTTCTCGGATTGGTTGTGTTTAGAAATGGATTAACTGTTGATTTGGATAAGGTTAAAGCTATTAATGCCAACATTTATTAAATATTTGGTATTCAGTGTTTTTTTCGGTTGACTTACTTTATATATATGATTTATTAAATAGTGTTGTACTATCATGGCTTCAATTATAAATTCTGAAAACAAAAGGAAATGTAAATGAAGAATCTGGTGATTGTGCTTTTATTGAAATCAAAGAAAGATTTATTGTTGCACATATACTTGCATTGCCTAATTTTAAATAGGTATTTGAGTTTTCTTGTGATGTGCTTGGTGCTTGTATTGGAGTGTTAAGCTAAGAAGGGCATCCTAGCGCAGTCTTTAGGGGAAATTTTTATGAGGCTAAATAGAATATTCAAATTATGATTAGGAATTTTTTGATGTGTGCAAGCTCTTCAATATTTGATATTATTTATTACCTACGAATTTGTACTGTATTTTGCTGTTCAAACTTTGAAATGTATTGAGTTCTTAAAATAAGTTAGGATGTAGACATATTATGGGTTAGGTTTCTATAATAATAATTGGTTGTCTTCAAACACTATATTAGATAAGAAAATAAATTTGATGATGCTTTGAGTAGGTATTTTTATCCTTTTACTTGTAATTCAGGTTAAGGTGTCTGGTTTTGATCTTATAAAAGAAGAGTTCCACTTGTAAGGATTTCAATAAGACTTAAATAATGACTTGTCTTTGCACAGTAGTACATGATTAAAGATTATTTATTTAAAACTATTAACACGGCCATTGCCAGGTCCCAAGTCTTGGATAAGAAAGTGGAGGGTTGCGTTAGATAGTCGACAGCCAGCGTAAAACTTGTCGAACAATAATGACATGATTCCTTTAAGAAATTGTGTTAATGCTACGGCGTCCCCTAGAAGCGACGCACTGTATGGCCTGAATACAGTGACAAGTGTGCAAGGGCCGCTGCACCGGTGCCCGGGTGCAGTGTTAAATAGGCAAGGGTTCCCACATCAAGGACGGATGTGGGCAAAGAAGCTAATCCATGAAACTAAAATTAGGATAAGAACTTAGAGTATTGGTTCCCTTACTGGAAAATTAATGGAATTAATAGATATTATGATTCATAGGAAGTTAAATATTTTGTGCATTCAGGAAACTTAAATGGGTTGGAGAGAAGACTAAGGAAATTGATAGTTTAGGATTTAAAGTTTGGTATTCGGGTAGGAGTCGTACTAAAAATGGTGTATGTGTTATTATAGATAAGAGTTTAAAGGATAATGTTATAAAAATTAATAGAATTAGAGATAGAATTATAGCTTTAAAGATTGTTGTTGATGATAACATTATTAATATTATAAGTGCTTATGCTCCTCAAGTAGGTTTGGATATGAGTCCTAAATTAAATTTTTGGAATGACTTAGAAGAATTAATACAAAAGATACCTCTTGAAGAAAGAGTTTTTATTAGAGGAGATTTAAATGGACATGTTGGTAGAGAGATAGATGATTTTAAAAACATTCATGGTGGCCATGGATTTGGAACGACGAATGAAGGTGGCAAGACCATATTGGATTTTTGTTTAGCTTACGATTTTTCAATTGCTAATATTTTATTTAAGAAAAGGAATGAGCATCTCGACACTTATAAAAATGGATATAGTACTACCCAGATTGACTATTTTCTTATTAGAAAATTAAATCGTTTAGATTGCAAGGATTGCAAAGTTATTATGAGTGAAAATTTATGTACCCAACATTGATTATTAATTTTGGACTTTATGATAAAGGGGCATATAATAAAAAATAAAGTAAAACGATTTTCTAGGATTAGATGGGGGCATTTAAAGAATATTAACAAAAATATTTTTGAGAATAAGATTTTAGATCTTAAGATTTTGTCTGTGCATGAGGATGCTAATGTTATGTGGTAAAAAGTGGCTTGTGATATTAAGAATATTGCAAAAGTTGTCATTGGAGTATCAAAAGGAAAAGCTCCTAATAATAAAAATAGTTGGTGGTGGAATCCAAATGTGCAAGAAAAGATTAAAAATAAGAAGTTTTGTTATAAAAATTGGTTTAATTTTAAAAATTCTGATAATTGAGAAATATATAAATTGACTCGTAAGGATGCTAAGAAAGCAATATGCGATGCAAAGACATTAGCTTTTAGTGATTTATATAATATATTAGATACTAAAGAGAGAGAAAGATATATGTATAAGTTAGCAAACAAAGAGATATGAGTAGTAAGGATTTAGTTCAAGTGAAGTGTATTAAGGATGAAGATCAAAAAATAATTTTCTTAGAAGATGTTATTCAACAAAGGTGGATGAGATATTTTGCTAAACTTTTTAATGAAGATTGCAAAAATAAGATTGACTATAGTGACCTTAGCACCCTAAATGAAAATAAAGATTTCTATTTTTTTTTTGGCGTATTAGTAAAACTAAAGTTAGGGAGGCTTTAAAGAAAATGAAGGGTGAAAAAGCTGTTTGACCTGATGATATTCCAATAGAGGTGTGGAAATGCTTAGGAGATGAAGGAATTTCATGGCTTACTAAACTTTTTAATACTATTTTAAAGACTAAAAAGATGCTAGATAAGTGGAGAATGAGTGTGTTAATTTCTATTTTAAGAATAAAGGTGATGCACAAGATTGTGCGAATTATAGAGGTATTAAGTTAATGTGTCATACTTTAAAACTATGGGAGCGAGTTATGGAGCATAGGCTGCGGCGTGATACTGATGTTTCTCAAAATCAATTTGGATTCATGCCGGGTAGATCGACTATGGAAGTCATACATTTATTAAGAGGTTTGATGGAGAAATATAGAGAAAAAAGGAGGATTTACATATGATATTTATTGGTTTAGAAAATCATATGATAAAGTTCCAAGAGAAGCGCTATGGAGAGTTCTTGAAAAGAAAGGAGTCAATAATGCTTATATTCAAATCATTAAAGATATGTATGCATGAGCTATTACTTGTGTTCAAACACAAGGTGGATTGACCAAGTATTTCCCTATTTCAGTTGGGTTACATCAAGAATCAGCCTTAAGCCCATATCTTTTTGCTTTAGTCATGGATGTTCTCACTAGACATTTGCAAGAGGATGTACCTTGGTGTATGCTTTTTGCTGATGATATTCTTATTGTTGATAAGACTAGAGAGGGAGTTGAAGGTAAACTTGAATTATGGAGGTCAGCCTTAGAGTCTAAAGGTTTTCGCCTGAGTAGATCTAAAATGGAATACATGAAGTGTAATTTTAGTAGTAATAGACCTAGTGAGGGGATTATGACTTTGGGCGATCAAGTCATTAATAAGAGTACACGTTTTAGATATCTTGGATCTATTGTTCAGAGTGATGGTGAAATAGATGGGGATATTATTAGCAGAATTCAAGTTGGATGGTTGAAGTGGAGGAATGCATCGGGCTTGTTATGTGATAGAAATGTACCCCTCAAACTTAAGGGAAAATTTTATAAGATGGTAGTGAGGCCTGCAATGCTTTATGGTGCCGAATGTTGACCATTAAAAGAGAAGCATAATACTAAGTTAAGTGTGGCATAGATGAGGATGCTCAGGTGGATGAGTGGCTTTACCCTTAGAGATAGTATACAAAATGAACATATATGTGAAAAGGTTGGAGTAGCTCCAGTAGAAGATAAGATTAGAGAGAGTCACCTTAGATGGTTTGGTCACATAAAACGACGGCCTTCCAATGACCCGGTTAGGAGAGTATAAAGGCTTGATGTTGTTGTTGTTGTTGTTGTATTCTAGATTCATTTTTGAGGAGTTTTTTTATTTTAAAGTTACACCTGGGGAGTTGTTGGGCATTTTGGCAAATTTTCTTTAGAGCTTTTAAAAGATAGACATTTCATAACATGTCATAGTACTATTGATGGATCTCACATGCTAAATTGTCTTTTAATTGAGTGGTTAATTTTGATGGTTTGCTTAAAACAATTGTTTTTGATCAAAATGTATGATTCATAGTTATTTCTTGAAAATTATCTCGAAAAAAAAAAATGCGAACAAAGCTTAATTTATAAACAAGTGGGCAAATTGATGTAGTAAATATAAGCTTGGGAGGTCTGTTAAGTAGTTTAATAGAAGATTATACATTTTTGTGGGATTTGATATTTCTTATAACTGACTTTGTATACAATTCAATTGTTAGTTGTTTTACTAATTTGGGCTCATTTAAGATTGTTGCGTGATATTGAACTAGAAAGCATATACATCTTGTTGATCTTCCTATAGAATATAGGTCGGATACATTTGCACAATTATTCTCTGAACATTTACATGACTTGATTGAGGATAGTCACAAAACATTGTACTATGTAATGGGGACATCAGAAGATCAACGACTACGATCTAAAGTTTATTTTATTTTTGATGTGTCTTATGTACTAGTTTATCTTATATTTTTTATTTTCCCATTTTACCTCTAGGGGTGGTCATGTGGTGTTGTAGCCCGAAGGGCGTTTTAGTCTTTGTTTCTTTTCTTTTCATGAGGCCTATTTATAGGCTAGCCCTCTTGTATTTTAAGGATGACGAATAATATGAAATTTCAATTTTCTTGATATCTTGGAGAGTTATAGCCTTATAGGAGATAGCCTTGGTGAAATCCCTTGGTGAAGGGCAACGGATCACCCACCAACTTAGGAATAGTCCGGGTTCGTGGTTTTTATCTTTTCTTCCCTGTCTTTTTCTTCTTCTCCCCTTCCCCAACCCTAGCCGCCTCCCCTTTACCCATGGTGACCATTGCCTTTGCTATTTTCCCAAACTTGGATCATGAAGATTGAGAGGGAAATAATTCAAGTTCTGATTTTAGATTTCAAATTTGAAATCTTTCTTATTTTGGCAAGGTCTATATTTGGTAATCTTTAAAACCCCTTCAACTCAAATTCAAATTTAAATTAAGAGGAATTAGGAGTCATTAATTCCTCCTAATTTAATGAACCTTATTTTTGAAATAGCTCAAGTTCTGATTTCAGAAATCTTTCTTATTTTGGCAAGGTCTATATTTGGTAAGTTTTAAAACCCTTCAACTCAAATTCAAATTTAAATTAAGAGGAATTAGGAGTCAGTAATTCATCCTAATTTAATGAACCTTATTTTGGAAACCCCATTAACACCTTTCCCTAACCCCTCCCTCTCTCTTTGAATCCGCCGGCCCCATACTTTTCTCCCTCCACTCAATTAAATCTCCTTTACCTTATTACTTTCCAATTAACCCCCATCCCAAGGTGCCACCCCCATCTACCCCCACTTGGTGAACTTTCAAATTTCCTTGGCTTTCTTAGAATTCCTGAACAGGAGATTACACATTCCGGCTGTTTGAGATCCCCAAATTATTGGCTGCTCTCCTACCTCTTACTGTCTAGCAGTTTCCATACAGTTTCCTGCTGTCCTGAATCGTTGGAGAGACACTCAAGGGCCAAAACTGCTGTTCAAGCCTCCATAGTGGGTGTTCAAACACCCCTAGCTGCTGTTCAACAATTCCAGCAGACTTCTTACTGCTGTCACGCCGTCCAGAAGGTTTCCAAACCCGCTGCCTCAAATTCCTGAACGTTCTACCCTGCTGTCCTGAAATTCCTGCAAAGGGAAATCAACAGTTTCGCTGCTAAGAATCCTCTTGTTGCTCTCCAAAGCCTTCCTATGGCTGCTGTTCAGATTTTATAAATTATAAGGTTGCTGTCCAGAAGAATCGCAGCAGTAGAAACAGCTGTTCTGCT
Source organism: Dendrobium huoshanense (assembly GCA_016618105.1). Taxonomy (NCBI): domain Eukaryota; kingdom Viridiplantae; phylum Streptophyta; class Magnoliopsida; order Asparagales; family Orchidaceae; genus Dendrobium; species Dendrobium huoshanense. Next base: position 22,740,467 of record CM028348.1, read on the forward strand.
GATTAGAAGTCCTCCAGCTGCCGCCCAATTTTCCAAACAGAATCCAGGTTGCTGTCCAAAGAAAATTAAGCCAAACGGGGCTACTGTCCTGCCCGGGAAGATCTTCTGATTGCTGTTCCAAGTCCCAAACCCAGGATTCGGTGAACTCTTTCCCTTATTCTTTTATTTTCCTAGTCAGTTTTTAATGTAGAATTAATTGATTCACTGAGATCATGTTAGTTCTATCTGCTAAAGCCTAGTATTTTAAAAAGTGAGTGTGACTGCTTCATAGTGACTATTCTCATTGTTAGCTAAGGGATTATCGTTGAAAACCACTCATATATGCAATGTTAGATTAATTGGCTGTTTTACGATCTTAACTTCTATGCTTGTGATTTAGCCTAAACTTGTATTACCGCTCTTTGTGTTTTATTTTGTCGTTCACAAATCAATAGAAATATATAATTATTGTGGTTTCTAAAATTAAGCGTGCAAACTCTCTAAGTTATTCATCCTTGCATGTATGTTTTACATCACCATGATTCTTAAAATTATATGCATTTTGCTTATGTGAATAGAATCTGTTCGGGATTTACGCATGGTGGTTGCCATTGTGAATCTAAATATAGCAAGGTTTTCATAAGTGTTAAATTTAGAGAATTAGAGAGGGGAAAAATGCTTAATTTTATTACACAAAACTATCATTTTTATAGATATATACAAGATATCTTAATAAAGAAACAAATAATAGAATAATGCATAACTGCCCAAAATATAATCCTTTCTAAATCAGCCACCCGAATATGGAAGGAGTTGGCGTGATCCCGGTGAGTTCCCCCAGATACTAATGCTGGCCATAGGATCAAGAGCCAAGGGATGTTTGGGATGGTATTTGACACTCCCCTCAAGTTGGGGAATACGTATCTGTCATTCATAGCTTGGTAATCAGTTCCAACAAGATAGAGTTATATTAAGCAGGGTAGCAATGCTTTGATTATAGACATGATAACTTTAATAAGGGAAGGACGATAATGTAGGCATGACAAATGAATTTTTTTTTTAGGGTTGCAGCAAGCTTCAGGTGGCCTTCGGCCCAATACAAATCAGGGATAACATTAGAAAAAAAAAAACATGTCTCAAGTGGCTCAACACTCAGCATGCAAATCTCCTCCCTTCCAAACGAGTCAGCCTTCGGCCCAATACAAATTAGTTGTCTAACTCCACCCAAACATACACCTGTTCGATTGGCCCCGTACAGGCGCATGCAAGGCTCTGATCCCTCTGGTTTGATCCGAGGAAGGAGTGCAGGTCTTGCACGCTTGCTTGTTCTGGCCCTAGACCCTCACGAGAGGGAACTCTTGACTCTTTTTAGACGCACACAGGGGGGCCCTTCCGCTCGATCTCTCCTTGGTCTCGGATGCATGAAGAAAGCAAAAGGACCAGTATTCCTTAGAATTACAACAATGAAGGCTGGTAGTTAGAATAAGTATTCCTTAGAATTTTGGCAATGAAGGTCGGTGGTGGGAATCTATGTTCCTCAAAATTCTAGAAATGAAGTTTGGTGGTGGGAACCTGTATTGCTTAGAATTTCAACAATGAAGGCTGATGATGGGAACTTAATTCCCCATAATTTTGACAATGAAGGCCGGTGGTGGGAACCTTGCTCACTGTTACCATCATAATCACCAATCCATTTCCAGAAATGCTTTCTGACAAAAACAACCTATCCAATACTCAACTCCTCGCTTTTGATTTCTTCTGATGAGAATTCCCCTTCATTGGGCAAGCTCTCAACTTGAGCCTCAATGGAGTGCAATATATATTGAGCAAGCAAGCTAGGAAATGAAATTGATACCTTTTCCTCAACCCGCACCACATAGGAACCTGTCAAGAGCTTGACGGAGCTGGAGGCAGCGATACTGAGCTCCTTCTGCACTGCTTGTGGAGTAGCATCTTCCACCGTCTCCCTTGGCCGTATCTTCTCTGATAGCGGCCGACCTCACTTCCGAACGGTTCCATCAGAGAGGAGATCTAGATGGTCGGTTTCTCCCTCGTCTCTCTCTCTCTCTCTCTCTCTCTCTCTCTCTCTTGTTTCTCAAGGGTAGGCCGATGGTGGCAGCATCCTCGTCGAAGGGGATCTTCTTGTTGCCATACTTCCGTACGTTCTCTCTGCCCTGTCTGAAGTGCCGCCACTGTGTTCAACCACATTTCTACCCGCCCTTGCCGCCGCTCATTACCTCTGTGGATTTGTTGTCTTGCCTATGTCGGTTTCAAGCTTGAAGTCACAGTGACTCGCAAGAAGCATACATTAGTGGTCATAGGAGGGGACGAGAGGTTTTGGCCCTTAAACAATTAAAACCCGTAGATGAATTTAGGGCTTGAATCTTTATATAGCAGCAACTGCAGGAGGAAGAAGAAGCTTTTGTCTCCTTTAAATACAAATAGGAAGCACACAACTCATTGGTCTACTTGGTTTAGCTCAGGTATGTACTAGAGAGCATTCAATTGTGTTTCCAGCTTCTATACTTTTGTTCCAGGCACAAGTGCAGAATCGTCTAGCCTCACACCTCTCATGTCTTGTTCGGTCACACGCACGTGAGAGGATTTCACGAGATGTTCGTCTCTCTCGATTGAACGTAGAGACCATGAGGTTCTTGCTCAACTCTTCCAGACGAGACGCAAAAGTTGTTCGTCTCTCTTGATCGAACGCTGAGACTGCGAGATGAAGCACTCTCTCTCCTCTCGGTTGGATGCAAGCAGGAATGAATAAGCCGACCTTCCCTTCAAAAAGTCTGACAGTAATAAAAAACCTTAGAATTCTGGCCAAGGCAATGAGGCTCTGATACCATGCTAAATTTCGAGAATTAGAGATGGGAAAAAATGCTTAATTTTGTTATACAAAATTATCCCTATTTATAGATTTATACAAGATATCTTAATAAAGAAACAAATAATTACAGAATAATGCAAAATTGTCCTAATATAATCCTTCCTAAATAAGCCACCAAAATATGGAAGGAGATTGGCATTATCCTCGTGCGCTTCCCTTGGATCCTCATGCTGGCCATAGGATCAAGAGCCAGGGGATGCTTGGGATGGCTTGCACAGTATTTGACAATAAGAAACTTTTGAGAAATTGAATGCAAGAAAGGCATAAACATTTAAGAATTTACTATTTATTCTAATTACTTCATTTAAACATGAAATTTTAAAAAAATTTGGTATAATTTTTTTTAAGCCTATGAGTTTACTTTATTTCATTTACTTTATTTCATGATTCTACTATCAATGCCTTTGATTATACTCTCTTTCCACCTCTTTCTTCCGAGTTTACATCCAGTTCTCTGCTCGATTTTCATATATGGTTATTTCTTGAGAATTTTATAGATGATTCGGTTGTATTCACAATTGATGGTAGATTTCGAAGATATGGTTTCACTGATGAGAAATACTTGCTTGCGATGGTTTATAGATTATTTTGCAAGCCCTATTAATTTTATGTTTTGATTTTCTTAATGAGTATCGGATGCTAAATTGCTGGTCGCTTTTGTTCAAGCCATAGATAGATATAATGGAAATTTGTGTTTGTTCTCGTTGGAAGTATTACATCAACTACTAATTTGTTTAATAGCTAGCTTATTTTATATGCTATTTTTGTAAATAAGAACATGCTAGTGATGATAGCTGAGGGAGGGATGTACTTTATTTTCTAATTTTCTGTTAGTTCTGGAATATTTTCAGTTTTGATTCATTTTAGATTGAGAGGCCATTTGGATTGATTTTATATGTGGTTGTTTTTATTACAATGTTATCTTGTAAATCAATGTGTTTAAGTGTTTTTTTTTTTGCTTAAAGAGTGCAACATTGTTTTGAATAATCAATCATGACATTTCTTTTCAATATATTTAGCCATGAAGATTGAGATATTCTAAATATCACTTAGGGTCAATTTGTTTTAAATTGAGGTTATTTAAATGCCATCAGATCTGGCCGCTATTTTGATTGCCTCAATTTGCTTGTTAATGTTATTCAAGTTACTCAATTTGAGCTGTAACATTAAACCAACATCTCTTATCATAAGTAACATAATATTATATTAAAGATAAAATAATGCCAAACAGCTTTGCAAAATTTCAGTTTGTCTGAGTTGGATTTTTTCATGTTAGGTAATTTGTTGTGATTTAAGTTAAGTGTTGCAGAGATGAGGATGCTCAGGTGGATGAGTGGCTTTACTCTTAGAGACAGGATACGAAATGAGCATATATGTGAAAAGGTTGGAGTAGCTCCAATGACAGATAAGATTAGGGAGAGTCACCTTAGATGGTTTGTTCACATAAAATGGCGGCCTTCCGATGACCCGGTTAAGAGAGCAGATGTATTAAATTTAACTTGTGTTAAGAAAGATAGAGGTAGACCTAAAAAAACTTGGTTAGAAAATATTAGAAATGACATTTCTTTATTAGATCTAAATGAGAATTTGACTCTTAACCGGACGCAATGGAGAAAAAAGATTCATGTAACCAACCCCATGTAGTGGGATAAAGGCTTGATGTTGTTGTTGTTGTAGGTAATTTGTTGTGATTTCAATTGTTTGTGGAGTTGTACTTGTTATTGGCTTTATCCTTTGGGGATTATATGCGGCAGTGGAATATGGATTATTTTGTTTCATATGGGATAACATTCATGGATTTTGAAGTTATCCAGATATACATACAGATAAATTTATAAAAAAGGAGTCATAAATACAGTGTGGGTCTAGTGGCATGATTTATGTTTACAGGTATTTTTCCTTTCAAACATATAGGTATTGCTATATTGGGACTGGAGTTTTTGGGTTCTAAGGAAATTATGATTTTGAACTTTGTAGATTTTCATATAGTTTACGACTTCTAAATTTGATAGTTACAACGTCCATCTGATTGTTTTAGTTTTGGAACTGAGGCTAGAATTTACTTAAATTATGATCATCCCATTAAAAAATTGTCAGATATTAAGAATTTTAATTATTGAGAATAAGATATTAAATCTTAAGATTTTGTCTGTGCACAAAGAAGCTAATGTTATGCAGATAAAAGTAGCCAGTGATATTAAGAATTTTACAAAAGATGTGCTTAGACTATCAAAGGGAAAGAACTCCTAATAGTAAAAATAGTTGGTGGCAGAATCAAAATGGATCAGAAAAGATAAAAAATAAGAAGATTGTTATAATACTATAGAGGGAGTTGAAGGTAAACTTGAGTTATGGATTGGAGGTCAACCTTAGAGTCTAAGGGTGTGTTTGGGATGGCGGCATTGGTGCGTTACTTTATAAAAAGTTTTCAAATCGTTGTTTGGGACACTGCGGCAGAACCGCGGCAGAAAAATTTCACGGCACTTAGTTGCTTACTGCAACCTTTCAATGTTCCCTGCGGTCCGGTGCTTTCGGCAGAAAAATGAGGTAAATCATCCTGTAACCTTTCAGTGGCGTCACGTCAAATCCTCGCTTCCTTACTATGCACTTTCTCTCGTTGTTTCTCATCTCTCAAATCATCCTTCCCAAATCCAGACCTCCTATTCCTTCCCCGATCTCTCGCCCTTAACCCCACTAGTTTCCTCCTCTCCCGCACTGTCGAGTATGCTACTGTCTCCACTATGCCGTCACCTTCCCCACCATCACACGCCAAAGCTTCAGGTGGTCCAAGTGCCAAGGTCACAGATGAGTTCATTGGCGCTGGCGCTGTCGGCCGTGTATGCCAAGTGATCGGGGCCGTCGTCGACGTGCGGTTTGATGAGGGACTACCACCGATCCTGACTTCTCTCGAGGTGCTGTACAACCCAATTCAGCCTTGTGTTGGAGGTGGCACAACATTTGGGTGAGAACATGGTGGCTATGGATAGAACAGAGGAGTTTGTGCGGGGAAAGAGGGCGTTGAACACCAGATCACTAATTACCGTACCTGTGGGTAGCTCTGCCTTGGCCGCATCATGAATGTTATTGGAGAGCCTATTGAGGAGATCGAGGGGAGAAATAAAGACCAATCACTTCATTCCTATCCATCGTGAGGCTCCTGCCTTTGCTGATCAAGCACAGAGCACCATCATGATATGTAATTACATATTTATTAATTTTTAAATTAAATCTTAAAAATATATCATAGTTATATTATTATTAGAAAAAGTATGTTTAGCATGAAGTATAATTTTTTTTCAAATTATTTTAAAATATGATAGTACATTATAAAAAAAGATTATATTATGATATTTAATAGTTATAAAATATTTCATAAAAATTGATAAAATTTTTTATTTAGAATTGTTATTTATTAGCATATAATTTTTTTTGAAAATTTTGACATTTACATCAATTTTTTTCATCTCAATATGTAAGGTTTTAAAGGTATAAAGGTAATTTATTCCCATACAGCTGCAGCACAACAACTTAACAGTTATACTTCCCAAACAAAATATACTGCTTTATGTACAGTAATTGCTGAAAGCAACTTTCTATACAACAATTTTGCAACATACTTTACCGACAGCTGCAGCCATCCCAAACACACCCTAAAGGCTTTTATTTAAGTAGATCTAAAAGTGAATATGTGAAGTGTAATTTTAATAATAATAGATCTAGTGGTGAGATTTTCCATAAATAGTTATTCTAAGGCATTTAAATGCAAAGCTTGTCTAAAGTGGTATTTTTTCTTTATTTTCAATTTTGTGAGTAAAAGTTGGAAGTGTTATTCCTTCGATTGTGGTATAGAGTGGTTACCTAAATTTGATGCAAGTCATCTCCTTGCGTTGGGGCTTGGTTTTCATTAGTTTAATATTTTCTTTTGTTGTTCCATATCATCTATATAACTTGATATTGATTTATTTAATGCTCTTAAATTCACTCGGCTTTATGATTTTATGTTTTTCTCATTCATCTTTGAATTTGTTGTATTATTTCATTACCGCTGGATTTTAGTTCAAGTGTTGCTTGTTTATATTTAAATAAATTAGGCTATTGAGTTAATTTATTACTTGTGATATGTGAATCTTTAGTTTATTTTACATAAAATTCTTCATATTAGTAGAGCATTAGTAAACGCTGAGTCATCTTGCATCTACAATCGTATTATATTATATGGTTAGATTAGACTTTGATTTTTGTTTAAAAAAGAATTTTAGTGTCGTTCCAACTTGTTTCATATAGTGATTATGTATGACTTAATGTTTTGCGTATGTGTGTTGAGAATGTTACTCTGACCGACATTTGTTTTATGATTTAAATGCAACTCATTTTGATAAATCTAATATTTATGTTTGTGAAAATAATGGAAGGAAAATCATTTTTAGTCTTACTAGGGTGATATTTGGTCGGCAACATTTTAGGTGTAAATAAAGCAAATGCGAGAGTTTTGAAAATTAGGTGATTTGGATGTTTACGTTTTAAATGCAAAGTATTTTTGGAGTGAATTTGTCACTCTTAGTTCATTCATTTTTAGTGTATTTAGAATTTACCCTATTTGGGCGAATTCGAATAAACAACTTGCGTAAAGTGACGTTGGTCGTTGTCATTGCCTGCCATCATTGTTGGTCATTGGCGTTCCCTGTTGCCTTTGCCCCCTCCTTCAGCCACTGCTTCACACAATGGTTGCCGCCAACCACAATTGCCATTTGTCGCAACCCACTACTACTGGCCATCGTTGCCTGCCAACACTGGTTGTAGTCGTCTGCTATATCCATAGGTTCTCATTGCCTGCTTCGATCACCACTTTTTGTTGCCTCTCCCCACCTCCCATTGTCGGCCATCATTGCAACCCTTCACTGTTGGCCATCGCTGACAGTCTATGCCATTGTTCCCCACTACCACCTCAGCCATCGTTAGCCTCCTCAAATCAACTATTATTCTAAATGCTCTATTATTTTACTCAACATTTTTGTACTTCAAATCAAATAAAAAAAATTAAATTCTTACATTTGTAGTATACTCCAAATATAACTCAAATATATTTTTAGTACACTACTACTTTGCATTGCATTCCTTTTGCATTTCTTTTTCAACAAAAAAAGCAATCCGTAGCTTAAAGTATATATGCTGCTTTTGCAAAATAATCTAGTGCTCCTTATGGGTTGAAGAAATTAATGCATACTTTAAATCAACATGCTTTTGGAAAAAAAATGTTTTTAGATGGATTGATTTATACTTTTTGGTTGCGATAGAATCTAAGGATGTTTTTGCTAGGAGTGAACTTACACGAAGATGCTAGTCACATATTGCCTGATGTAAAACGTTAGAAGTGCTATTCTCCCCAAAAGAAACCTACGCAGAAGAAATCTGATTGGATTATTGTAGAACTTGATTGAACTACAAGACAACCTTGAGATTTTATAGAAATCATATCCTAGGCTACACAGAGGCAACATATTGTGTAAACAAGTTTTATAAAAGACTAACTACAACTTCCCACTAATTAAAAGGTATTGGGTTAGTTATCAATACTTACAAGAAACCTGTAAAAAGAAATAAAAACATATTAACAATCTTCATCTTGGTTTTATATTAAAAATATAGTCATCTTGGAACTATCTAGAGCATTTCAAAACAATGTTGGAACTTGTTTGTAGGCAAATTACTTTGTCAGCAGCCTTAAAGATTATGATATGTTGAAATTTTTATGACCTTAACTAATTCTTTTATTATTGCTGCCCTAGTGAAATGAAATTTAACATCCACATGTTTTATTTATTTTTTCATTATGAATATTTTGTTGGACAAACAAAAATGTTGGATATTACGGAAAATAGGTATTATGTATAAAACATCTTGATTAAAATGCTCACACATCAAACCCTTGATTCATAAGAATTTTTTCATTGCTTCTCAAACATTAGTGTATTTTGTTATATAATTGGCAAAGCTGTTATTGTTAGCAAAGATGATTTCCAGCTAACTCTGCTTCTAAACACTTAAAACATAAAATAAATTATTTACCTTTTTGCACACATTTGAAAATCAGAATATATATGCCCTTTAGCTATATCTTAATGCGGAACTGAACATGTGAAGGCTCAATTCACATGTTCCTTATCTGGGTCAGCCATAACTTACTAAAAATCGCATTTTGGTTAGGTACTTGTTGCATGTACATCCTGTCATCATCATTTGATGGCGACCGATCTTTGCTTCTCCTATGTTGATCGAAAGGTGTTAGAATAGCCTTTGAATCTTGTATTTCAAATGTCAAGGCCATCCTTTTCACGAATAAGTTTGATGTAGAAATACTTTTTTTTAAAGGTAGACATACTTATTTAGAATATATATATATATATATTCTTTATTTCAAGAATATATTTGTAGGAATCAAAATTTTTATTGGAAATATGGGTCTGAAGCATTCTTTAACTTCAAATATTTTCAGAGAAAAGAATCAAAGTGATTCCTCAACTCTTTTTAAGGGACTAATTTGGTCCCTGGACCTTTTTGCTCCCAACATCAAATTTTGATGTTAATGGTGTTAAATCAAGGGTATTTTAGTCATTTTTTAATTAGATTACTTATTAAATGTAATTTTCAAGTAATAGTATTTTTTAAAATTCTATTAAACATTTCTTTAATAAAAAAATATTAATAATTCTAGTTTTAATTTAGGATCATTATAGACTAGAATTATTACTAATTTTTTTATTAAAGAAATGTTTAATTATTTTTTTAATTTTATTATTTCAAAGTTATATTTAACATCAATAATCCCAAAAGTTGATGTTATGACAAAAAATGTCTCTTTTTAAGGAGTTGAGGGACCAAATTTGTCCCATGGGACCATTTTGGTCCTTTTCTTAATATTTTCATCATGATTTCACTAGCATAATCATGTTATCAATATACAAAAGGTGATATATCATTTTTGAAACTCCACCGTTCTTGTGATAAACGCAAGAATCTACTTATTTATTTTAAAACCAACCTTCAACATGTATTCGTCAAATTTCATGTATCGCATTTTAGATGATTTTTTAAGCTTGTACAAGGATCTTTTAAGAAGATATATTTGATTTTTAGCTCTTTCTTCAAAGGAACTCTTAAGTTGGTTCATGTATGATATTTCTTGCAACCTTCCATAAAGAAAAGTCATCTTCACATTTATTTGCTTAATCTCCATGTTGAAATATGTAATTATGGTAAACGTGATCCTAATTGATGTGTGCCTTACAATTGGAGAGAGTATCATAGAGCTTATTGCATCATGAATATTGCCTTCGAGCTTGTTTCGTTGCGCTTAGTGCAACTCTCTCGATGGTTATGCTAGTCTCATCGAAAGTGTCACAATCGAGATTATGCGCACGAGGCGAGTGACGAGATGATGTTGGCAGCGAGATTACAACAAGAGATATTTATGAATTTTCTCACTTTTTTTCTGTTCTTTGGATTTTTGATTTGTTATATGTGTGTACATAGGGAGAGAGTGGATTGAGAGAAAGGAGGAGAGTAGAGAAGAGTGGGTGCAGGTTTGTCGAAGGAGAGCAAAATAGGATTGTATAAATAATGATAAAGAGGGATAATTGAGGGGGAACGAAGGTTGTCAATGATTTAGAGGTTGTCAATGATTATTTTGGGCGTGTGTGAATTGGAGGTTGATTGATGAGGGCATCGGATTTCGCCATGTGTACCATCGCCGAGGACGACGATCGACGGCCCTGATTCAGAGTCTTTATCTATGATGCTTTAGTTCTTTTTTATTAGTTATTTTGTGTTTTCCGTTTGTACCCCTATGAGGGATGATTTGCTTTGTAGCCCAAGGGGCATTTGTGACTTTGTTCTTGTTCTTCTCATGTATAGCCTATATATAAAGGCTTGATTTGCTTGTATGAGGATTGATTGATGATAAATGAAATATTCCCCTTGTTCTCTTTGTGAGTGCACAAAAGATCTCTTAGTGAGTTCTTTGAAGGAGATCTCTTGGTGAGTTCTCCATATTACGTGGATTGATTGAGTAAGTTTCTCCCTAAAAGTTTTAAATTTTCTTCTCCAAGTTTGAGCCGCCGGCCTCCCCCATTTTCCTCCCCACCACCGGCCATCCCTACCTCACATCCGGCCCCCCCCCCCCCCCCCCCCATTTTCCTCCCCACCACCGGCCGTCCCTACCCCACATCCGGCCACCTCCCACCGTCCCTACCTCCACATCCGGCCCCCCCCCCCATTCTCCTCCCCACCACCGGCCGTCCCTACCCACGTCCGGCCACCTCCCGCCATCCACACCTCCACATCCGGCCAAATTCATTCCAATGTCCCATCAAATTTGAAATTTGAAAATTCAAATTTTGAATTCTTTCTATATTTGGAAATTCCCAAATTAGGAAATTTTCATGAGTTAATAAAATTCAAATTAATATTAATTTGAAGTTTTATTTTCTTATTTGTCCATGTCATCAATCCAAGTGAAGTAAGAGACAACTCACCCCACAAATCCCTCCCTCTCCTATGGAACCGCCGGCCCCTATTCCTCCTCCTATGGAACCGCCGGCCCCTATTCCCCCTCTTTCTCCTATTGACCCGCCGGCCCCCTATTGAGCCTCACTTTAAGGAATTAATTAATCCTCCTTAATTGGAATTAATTTGAATTCCCCTAATTTCCCTCCTCCTTCTCCTCCCTTCCTTTTAATTTCAATTAAAGCCTTCATTGCTTTGAATTGAAATTAAATCCCTACATATTTTCCCTCATAATTTCCCTTCATCTCACCCAAAGCCCTCCCCCGCCGGCTTCCCTTGGCTTGCAACCCGCCGGCTCCTAAGCTCCACCTTGGAGATTCCGGTGAACACTTCTCCCTCCACTCTCAATGAGGTATGGAAGTACCCGAATGGAACTTCGGGTTTGAATACGACGATCAAGGACGAGTCGACATCATCCGGTCCCCATTCTTTGACGTTGGATTTGACTTCGACGACACCGTCGAGGATTACTTGGCTCGGATTGTACCCACCTTGATAGAGACTGTTGACGACCACTTTTCAGAGTATACTTGGATTATCCGAGGACGCCGCTTTGCAAGACCTCCACATATTGCGCCGACCTCTTCATCCCTTCGGATCTACGGTGCCGTCGCCCTAGGAGTGATCTCATCCATCGTGTGGCTCTTCTTCTCCCAACAATCCTAGTGGTAGGTAAATGAGAGTGGCCTCAAGGTGAAAATCACTTTGTTAACCTTGGGATCTTGTTGAGCATCTCATTTGTTTTACGTTACCAACGTTGTTATTTTTCTTGGTCTTGCTAATTTACTTGCAAATAATTGCCTAGCCATAGTTACAATTAGATTTCCGGAAAGTTTGAATTGAGAACGAGATTTCATTTGAAATTACGTTACTTAAATAATCTCTTGTTTAATTTCTTAAATACAATTCCTGGAATCATCTCATATTACATCATATTTTTGGTATCAGAGCATGGCTAGCATGCTTTGTTTGTGCTAGATGCATCCTAGGAGTCTAGTTCACATTGCCATTCAACAATTACATGCAAAAACATCATCTAGGTACTATTATTCCATATTTTACTTTGCTGTCCATCAACTTTCTGCATGCCATTTTCATTGTAATCAAGCATATTTAGCTACCTAAGTGATTAGTTTGGTCACTTTCCACCCACCACTACACATAAGTCACTTGCTTCACTTTAAATCCTTGCTGTCCAGATTAATTCCTGCACTGTTTAGTGGCTGATTAGGTGCCCGTAAACCCTTGTCTAGTGGCTGTCCACACACAACAATCCACCCTAATCACTAACACCACTTCCCCACTGTGCTAGGTTGCTGTCTCCACTTTCCAGTTGCTGTTTGGTGACCGTAAGTGCTGTTTCCTGCAGCATTTCACTGCTGTCCCCCATTCCAAGACTACCCGTATCAACCCTCTGTCAATCCCATGGATCCGCAACACCTCCAGGCTACCCTCGACCTCATTTTGGGCCAATTAGGAACTGTTACACAGCAAGTTCGTAACACTCAGACGGACTTAGCAGATCTTAGGAGATTGACCAGTGATCGGTTAGATAACATAGAGCGTATTGGGAACCCTGCGATCTACACCCCTTCACGACCTCAATCGCCTTACAACGAGGAAAACCAAGCCGATCATGGCCACCATAGAGAACCACACCGGCATAACCCGAGACCCCATCAAGACCCTATTGGAGATGAAAACCCTTGGCGTGATAACGATGCCCAATTGCTGAAAAACATTAGGATTGATGCGCCAACTTACGATGGGACCCTCGATCCCCAAGTCTTCTTGGATTGGCTCAAATCCATGGATAGTTATTTCAAGTGGTATAACATCTCGGAGGCTAGGAAGGTTAGATTTGCCGAAATGAAACTCACGGGTCGAGCCAACTTATATTGGACCAATTTAGAGAATATGCGCGAGGCTCGAGGCGAACATCCTATCACGGACTGGAGAGCGATGAAACAAGAACTCAAGAGAAAATATCTCCCTCCTTCGTATTACCCGAAGCTCCTCGATAAGTGGAATAGATTAACCCAAGGGAGCAAGTCCGTCAAAGACTACATCTCAGCCTTTGATGACTTCCTGATCCGTTGCAATGGTGAAGAGTCCACCACCCCAACCCAAATCCTTTCCATGTTTAGAGCTGGCCTTAGGGAAGACCTGCGTACTGAACTTTTTGCTCGAGGTATAGACTCTTTAGAAGCAGCCTGTAGCCTAGTTCTCGACCTCGAAGATTCTAGAACCCACTCTCAAACTAAGCACTTTGACTCCCGTTCGAACTCGTATAGAACCTCATTTGGACAACCTCAAACCCGACTCTCAGGATCAACTGCGAACCGCACCCCTGCTAGTTCAGCCCCACCTCGTACAGACCTCAAAGGTAAAACTCCCGAGCGTGACGCTACCAAACCCAATTCTGGAACCAAATGCTATAGGTGTCATGGGTACGGACACATTGCTTCGCAATGTTCTAGTCCTTACAAAGTCACCATAATTGAAGAAGTGGATGAAGCAGAGGAAGAACTTGAAACTGATTTGGTTCACCAAGTGGATGATGAAGAAGACTCTTTTACTGACGAGGAATCTGTGACATTACAAGTTGTTAGGTGCGCTTTAGCCCAACCTAAATTAAGCGATGATTGGCGTAGAACCTCTATTTTCCATACCTTCATTAAGATCGGAGAAAAGAGCTGCAAAGTTATCATAGATAGTGGAAGTTGTATCAATGCAGTCTCATCAGCCATGATCTCCAAACTCAATCTGAAGGTGACCCCGCACCCAAATCCGTATAAGGTTTCTTGGATCAACTCGACTAATATAGAAATTAAGGATCGAAGTCTTATTCCAATAGAATTTGTGGGATATCAAGACAAGATTTGGTGCGATGTGTTAACCATGGATGTGGGTCAAATTATCCTTGGTCGCCCTTGGTTATTTGACAACGACGTCCATATTTATGGGAGGACGAACACCTGTGTGTTCGAACATAACGGAAAGAAAATCAAATTAATGCCATCTCAACCTAAACCTCCCAAAACAGAAAATAAGCCCACCTCAGCCAAACAAAGTAAAGGCCTCCACCTACTGACAGCGAAAGAGGTGGAAAATGAAATCACCCAGGGAGCCCCTATGTATGCCCTAGTGGCTAGAGAGGTAGACGATGATCAGAAAGAACCCATCCCCGATGCAGTTAAACCTCTTCTTGAAAATTTTTCAGATGTTTTCCCTGAAGATTTACCTAACCAACTGCCACCTCTGCGGGACATACAGCACGCAATAGACTTGGTGCCAGGAGCATCCCTACCCAATCTTCCTCACTACCGCATGAACCCTACTGAACACTCTGAGCTTAAAAGACAAGTTGATGAACTCCTTCAACGAGGATTCATCAAGGAGAGCCTTAGCCCCTGCGCTGTGCCTGCTCTTTTAACGCCCAAAAAGGATGGCTCGTGGCGAATGTGCGTTGATAGCCGTGCTATCAACAAGATTACTGTCAAGTATAGATTTCCCATTCCTCGACTGGATGACATGCTAGACATGATGACTGGATCCACCCTCTTTTCCAAAATAGATCTTAAGAGTGGATATCATCAAATTAGGATCCGCCCCGGGGATGAATGGAAAACGGCATTCAAAACTAAAGATGGACTTTATGAATGGACTGTTATGCCGTTTGGACTAAGCAACGCCCCTAGTACCTTCATGAGAGTTATGACTCAAGTCCTTAGGCCCTTCTTGGGAAAGTTTGTAGTAGTTTACTTTGATGACATTTTGATATACAGTACTTCGGAGGATCAACATCTCAATCACATAACTCAAGTCTGTGAAGTTTTAAGAAAAGAACAGCTGTATGCCAACCCAACTAAGTGTAAATTCCTTATCGATAGTGTAACCTTTCTTGGATTCATTATTTCAACTCAAGGGATATCTGCAGATCCCGAGAAGGTGCGAGCTATAAATGAGTGGCCAGAACCTAAGAATATCCGGGATGTTAGGAGTTTTCATGGATTGGCTACTTTCTATAGGAGGTTTATTCGGAATTTCAGCACCATTGTAGCCCCCGTAACTGATTGTCTTAAGAAAGGGGAATTTCTTTGAACGACTGCCGCTACCAGAGCATTTGAGGATATTAAAAAGAAAATGGTAGAAGCTCCTGTTATGCGTCTCCCAGATTTTTCTAAAGTATTTGAAGTAACCTGCGACGCATCTGGAATCGGGATAGGAGGAGTATTGTCACAAGAAGGACACCCCGTGGCCTACTTTAGTGAGAAGCTTAATGACATACGACAAAGGTACTCCACCTACGATAAAGAGTTTTATGCTATCATTCAGTCTCTTAGGTATTGGAGACACTATTTACTACCTCAGGAGTTTGTGATCTTTTCCGACCATGAGGCGTTGAGATATATCAACTCTCAAAAGAAGTTAAATGCCCGTCATGGTCGTTGGGTTGAATTCTTACAGGAATATTCTTACACTATTAGACATAAAGCCGGCATTGAGAATAAAGTGGCCGATGCTTTAAGCCGTAGGATAATGATCACGAAAGAAATGAGGACAGAAGTTGTAGGATTTGAACGCATCAAGGAGGAATACCTGGAATGTACTGACTTTAAGGAAATATATGCACTAATTATGGAAGGAGACAAACCATCTGTAGATGAATTTTTGATTGAGGATGGCTACCTGTTTAGATCCCAAAAACTGTGTATTCCTAACACTTCTCTTCGTGAGTTTCTTGTGTGGGAATTGCACGCAGGAGGGTTAGCTGGACATTTTGGGCAAACTAAGACCATTGCTGCCGTCGAGTATAGGTTTTTCTGGCCCAGCCTTAAGCGTGATGTCACTAGATTGATCAAACGTTGCCATACCTGTCAATTGGCAAAACAGCGAAAACAGAACACAGGCCTTTACACCCCACTCCCTGTACCTAACCGTCCTTGGGAAGATATTAGCATGGATTTCGTTTTAGGACTCCCCAAGACCATTAGGAAGAATGACTCCATTTTTGTCGTAGTAGATCGTTTCTCTAAGATGGCCCATTTCCTCCCTTGTGCTAAAACCTTCGATGCCTCTAGAATTGCTAAGATATATTTTAACGAGATTGTCCGACTCCACGGACTCCCAAAAACAATTGTGTCAGATAGGGACGTAAAATTTACGAGTTATTTCTGGAAAACTTTATGGAATAGGATGGGTACTAAGCTGCAGTTCTCCACCGCCTTCCACCCTCAAACTGATGGCCAAACCGAAGTTGTTAATAGGAGCCTAGGTAACCTCCTTAGGGCCTTAGTAGGTGATAACATTAGGGATTGGGATTCCAAACTACCCATTGCTGAGTTTGCATACAATAACTCTGTCAACCGAACCACCGGCATGAGCCCAGCTGAGATTGTTTATGGATATCGACCTAAGCAGCCTATAGATTTAGTTCCTATGAGTCCTAAGATTAGAGTGTCTGAGTCTGCATCTGCATTTGCATCCCATATCCAGGAATTACATCGAGAAATCAACAAAAGAATTATACAAAGTAACGAAAATTACAAATTAAATGCTGATCTCAAACGACGCTTCAAGGAATTCAAAGTTGGAGACTATGTCATGGTTCGGATTCGTCCGGAGCGGTTCCCTCCTGGGGCCGTTAAGAAATTGCATGCTAAAAGTGCGGGTCCTTTTAAAATAACTTCTAAAGTAAACAGTAATGCTTATGTTTTGGACCTTCCTGAAGGTTTCAACATGAATCCCACGTTTAACATCGAGGATTTAGTAGCCTTTGATGGACCTGATTTTAACCCTAACAATCCTTTGACTGTTGAGCCTTGTGAGTCCATACCTAGTGAGATCCCAGCCTTACCTCCACTCCCCAAAATTCCCACACTACCTAACAGGGAGAAGATTGAGACTATACTAAGTGATGAGATTATTTCCACCAGGGATGGCGGACGCCACAGATACTTAGTGCGTTGGAGAGGAAAGCCAGAGACGGAGGACACTTGGCTAGAGCGGGATGAGATACAGAGACTGGACCCCGATATTTTGGAGCTGTACGAGAGTTCTCAGGACCCTTACTCGACAGGGTCGAGTTTTCTCCCACCCGGGGAGAATGATGAGGGCATCGGATTTCGCCATGTGTACCATCGCCGAGGACGACGATCGACGGCCCTGATTCAGAGTCTTTATCTATGATGCTTTAGTTCTTTTTTATTAGTTATTTTGTGTTTTCCGTTTGTACCCCTATGAGGGATGATTTGCTTTGTAGCCCAAGGGGCATTTGTGACTTTGTTCTTGTTCTTCTCATGTATAGCCTATATATAAAGGCTTGATTTGCTTGTATGAGGATTGATTGATGATAAATGAAATATTCCCCTTGTTCTCTTTGTGAGTGCACAAAAGATCTCTTAGTGAGTTCTTTGAAGGAGATCTCTTGGTGAGTTCTCCATATTACGTGGATTGATTGAGTAAGTTTCTCCCTAAAAGTTTTAAATTTTCTTCTCCAAGTTTGAGCCGCCGGCCTCCCCCATTTTCCTCCCCACCACCGGCCATCCCTACCTCACATCCGGCCCCCCCCCCCCCCCCCCCCCCATTTTCCTCCCCACCACCGGCCGTCCCTACCCCACATCCGGCCACCTCCCACCGTCCCTACCTCCACATCCGGCCCCCCCCATTCTCCTCCCCACCACCGGCCGTCCCTCCCCCCGTCCGGCCACCTCCCGCCATCCACACCTCCACATCCGGCCAAATTCATTCCAATGTCCCATCAAATTTGAAATTTGAAAATTCAAATTTTGAATTCTTTCTATATTTGGAAATTCCCAAATTAGGAAATTTTCATGAGTTAATAAAATTCAAATTAATATTAATTTGAAGTTTTATTTTCTTATTTGTCCATGTCATCAATCCAAGTGAAGTAAGAGACAACTCACCCCACAAATCCCTCCCTCTCCTATGGAACCGCCGGCCCCTATTCCTCCTCCTATGGAACCGCCGGCCCCTATTCCCCCTCTTTCTCCTATTGACCCGCCGGCCCCCTATTGAGCCTCACTTTAAGGAATTAATTAATCCTCCTTAATTGGAATTAATTTGAATTCCCCTAATTTCCCTCCTCCTTCTCCTCCCTTCCTTTTAATTTCAATTAAAGCCTTCATTGCTTTGAATTGAAATTAAATCCCTACATATTTTCCCTCATAATTTCCCTTCATCTCACCCAAAGCCCTCCCCCGCCGGCTTCCCTTGGCTTGCAACCCGCCGGCTCCTAAGCTCCACCTTGGAGATTCCGGTGAACACTTCTCCCTCCACTCTCAATGAGGTATGGAAGTACCCGAATGGAACTTCGGGTTTGAATACGACGATCAAGGACGAGTCGACATCATCCGGTCCCCATTCTTTGACGTTGGATTTGACTTCGACGACACCGTCGAGGATTACTTGGCTCGGATTGTACCCACCTTGATAGAGACTGTTGACGACCACTTTTCAGAGTATACTTGGATTATCCGAGGACGCCGCTTTGCAAGACCTCCACATATTGCGCCGACCTCTTCATCCCTTCGGATCTACGGTGCCGTCGCCCTAGGAGTGATCTCATCCATCGTGTGGCTCTTCTTCTCCCAACAATCCTAGTGGTAGGTAAATGAGAGTGGCCTCAAGGTGAAAATCACTTTGTTAACCTTGGGATCTTGTTGAGCATCTCATTTGTTTTACGTTACCAACGTTGTTATTTTTCTTGGTCTTGCTAATTTACTTGCAAATAATTGCCTAGCCATAGTTACAATTAGATTTCCGGAAAGTTTGAATTGAGAACGAGATTTCATTTGAAATTACGTTACTTAAATAATCTCTTGTTTAATTTCTTAAATACAATTCCTGGAATCATCTCATATTACATCATTGATTTTGTTGGTTTGGCAGTGATCTACGTCTTTGTTATGGGGATCGTGATAGGAGATCAATTTGAAGTGGGAACAGGGGGAGTGGTTTGTGCGGATGGGTGCAATCGGGTTGTTGGAGGAAGTAGGGTTGTGTGAAGGTTGTTGGCTTGGGATGTGCAAGCTAGAGGGGCGGCAAGGTTGTGTTGGGTTTGCGTTATAAAAGGGAATGTAGGTGCGCTATAGGTTGGGTTGGGCTAGAGGAAAGAGCGTGAGACAACGAAGAGGGTTATCAGCAACTTGAGGTGGTGTGCTTAAAGGAATCATACAACATTTGATGGCATCAAGGCGGCATTGACGACTGCATAGGGTGAATTAAAGGGTGAATGGGGCATAATGCTTTTCAAAAATAAGGGGTTATTCTTAAATTTTGTTTAAATTAATTTAATGTTTGCTATTTAATGGTATTTTATATTAATATTTATAATTATTTTATATTATACATCATGTTTAAAATGACACGTGTCACGCCGTGCGTTATGCATCATTTCTCCACGGGAACTTTGCACTTTCCCGTGCACTGCGATTCACCATTCGTTGTTGACAAGTATGTGTTTAACTTATTATCATAAATCATTTTGATTAACTTTTAATCATGCTATTTAAGTCTATCTCTTTCATTATCCTTTAGCACTAATTTTATATATGGAAGTTTATTTTTATTTTTTTTGACTTCAATAAATAACGCTCCAACCATTTCATTAATATAATATTTTTGAAGCTACCTTCTTTATTTTTCACATACTCATATTAACATTCTCATTCATAAGACATCCAACTAAGCTATTAACCTCTTTTTTTTTAACTACCAACTGCACAGATTTATATGTCATAGTCTCATAGACGACCTAATTCCAATTTTTAAAAGTTATATTTAAGTTTTCATGATATTGTTTTATGACATAATATTTTTGACAAACTATTCCATTTTAACCTTTGCCATTAACTTAAAAAATTATATCTTCATATATATCCACATTTTTATGTACAATATATCCAATATACTTAAACTTATTATTATTATTTTTTACGATAAATTCTGGATTTAATATACTTAAACTTATGACATCTAAGTATGATTTTATTTTTAAAGAATATTGATTGATAATTGTTAATGTTAGACCTACTAAAATTGAAATTCATATTTTTAGTATTTGTTTTTCTAAATTTAATACTTTTTTTTTTCTTCTATATATATATATATATATATATATATATATATATATATATATATATATATATATATATATATATATATATATATATATATATATATATATATATATATATATATATATATATATATATATTCAATTTTTCTAACTTTCATTTTTTTTATCTTCTAAATGTCTCATCCATTGAAAAAACATTCATCGAAACATGTTGAGGCATGCAAAAGAAAATTCTATGGCTTAAAATAAAGTGCTTCTAGATGCATGAGGCTTTGTTTGAGACATCTTTTTTACTCTTTCTAAAGCAACTTTTTAGCACAAAAATTTATTATCCTAAAAGTTTTTGTACTAATACATATCCTTGCAAGAAAGCTGTCTCAAATGAAACTTAAATCTTATTTCTCTGTTCAAGATTCTAATACATATATTTACAAGACTGAAGTTATTTGGGTGAGAATTTTCTTGTTCAATTATTAGACTTACTTTTTAATGATTGTTCCCCTTCACATCTTGCTCCCTTTCTTTTATCTTCTTTTCTTCTTTTGCTGTTATTGGCTTTAAGGGCGATCAAACATGAGACTTGAAATACTTTTTGACAGGCAATCGTCTTTTTCAAACATTAAGTTTTTCCTCTTAATGATTACTTTTCCTTTTTCTCTCTCCATTTGTTTCTTCCGCTTATCTTAATTGGTTGAAAGTGCCATTTTTCTTCAGATTTGCTATATTATATTTTTTTCTTTTACAAAATTTCAAACAACTCTATTATGTTTTTTTCATGATTCATGATCCATCATCCATGTATAACTGGTATCCATATGCCAATGAAAACCGGAAAATACATGCCATAAGCCAGGAAAAAAGCCCTCTTTAGGTTGGGGCTTATTTGGTTGCCGGTCGGTGGAAAACATAAAAAATTATAATTTTGCTTTCACTGATTTGGAATCTAAGGCTTCGTTTGGGACGATTTTTTTGGTGCTTCTTAAAACCATTTTGTAGTACAATAGTTGAAATTTTTTACTAAAAAACTAATTTAAGAAGCATCAAAAAAATCGTCCCAAATGAAGCCTAAGAAAATGCATCATTTTTCAGTTCATATTTTGCTTACTCCAATCAACCAAACAAAGCCCTGAAGAGGTTCCTTACGCCTCTTATACTGGAAAAGTTATTACGTCCGGACAAAAAATCAGAAATCCGGACTAATACCGAACAATACCGAGTGCTCGGTACTGAGCACCCAAGTGATGTGGCGTTTTGTTATTGGTCTCGGGACACAATAATTACTCCTTTGTTTGAGAATTGAAAATAGTCGTTTTAAACTAGCCAGGTGACCGTGCCAGTGAAGTAAATAAGTGTCATTATACCACTTAATCTGACGTTCAATATGCTTATTGCAGTGTGCCAGAAAGGGCGGTTTCAGCGAGAAGAGGTGGTGGGCAAAGGAGAGGAGGCCGTAGAGGAGGTAAAGGTCGCGAGCAAGTCTCTGCTTCAGATCTTGACGCTGACCTAGAGAAGTACCACGCTCAGGCAATGCAAGAGTAGCTGAAGCTTCTCCCTCTTCATATTATATTTGCTTGTTTGCTTGATGCTTGCTCATGTTTTTTTTTTATCTGACGGAGGAATGAAGCTGTAAACATCAGCCCTACTTATTTGAATCTGCTGTGCTCAGTATTTTCCATTTTATCCTTTTTTCTTCTGTTGTAAAACAAGATTTCTGAGATTTGTGTTTAAGTTAATGTATCCGACTCATTGAGTTGTTACGCTCAACGCCGTTTTGTATTAGTTTTTTACTTTTAATTCTTCTGTAATTACATCTTAATAGCTTAAGATCCTGCCTATAAATTGCCTTTCTAAAGTTCCATTGTAATGCTTTTCAATTTCATATTTCCGAGTCCTTAAAAAGTGAAAATGTTTCCTTGTTTCGAGAAATTATTAGGTGTGGAGTCCGGATACATCCTGATTCTAAAAAAAATGCGACGTGTTCTTATATACAGTGTGTACAATCGTACACATTATATATAAATTATAAAATTATGTATATAATATGTACAAATTTATATAAAAAATATACAGTGTACACAATTAATGTTGTGTATATAATTGTACATAGTGTGTATGAATTTGTACACACTATGTATAAGGGAGTAATTATTACGTTCGGACAAATTGGAAATTCGGACGTATACCGAGCAATACCGAGTGCTCAATACCGAGTTTTAGATGATGTGGTGTGTGTTTATTGGTTTCTGGATGTGTCAGGTGACCTGACGTAATAATTGCTCATGTATATTATATGTCATATTTTTATTGGAGTTTGGATATAACTCTATGTCTGGACTCACATAATAAGTTATTTGTTTGATGTTGCATTCAATTTTTTGATTTTTTTCAATTTGTACTTCTAGCCTTACTCAAATGATAGCTGGTAAGTTTGGCTTGATGATTTGTGGTCTGAGGAGACATTCCATCTATAGTATAGTTGGAAGTCAAATTTCACTCTAATACTTTTTTTTTTTCCATCGAAAATTCACAAATGGATCTTTAACTTGTTAAAACACGTGTATTAATGCCATTGTAATTCGTACTGTTATTTCTATGCTAAAAAGAAGAACTAAAAATTCTGTGGCAAAGCTTGGATCACTATTTCTGAATATTTTGATCAAATTTTAATTATGAATATTAATAGCATTGAATTTACTTTTAGATTAATTTATTATATTATTAATCAATAAATTATCTTTATTTTATTTATATTGAAAGAAATTTTAGAACTCAATTAAAATTTAATAAATATACACTAACAATATTCTCACCCTATTATATTATTATCGGAGTGCTTAAATATTTAAGAAAAAGAGTATATATAAAGAGAATAAATTTTTTATGTATATATATATATATCTATTATTTAAATGTTTAAATCTATTATATACTACTTTAATGCTTAAACCACATAACAACAAATGAATGAAAGCGTATTTTTTTAATATTAAATAAGTTAATATTAATATTGTTTTTAATTTGATTTTGAGTTTTGAGTAATATCTAAGTAAATATAAGTATTTAGATATTACATATATAAATATATTATAATTTTCTTATATGTTTATAAATTTATATAATATAATAGAATTTCATATTTATTAATATAACACTTTTCAATTACAATCACATTTAAATGTATGTCTCATTTTAAAAAAATAATATTAGTACCATTTTGCAATTTAAAATTTTTTATGTTAGATACATAAATAATTTTTTTTTGTGATATATATAAATTTATAAGAATTTTATAATAAATCCTGCACCTAAAATGAATCGCTAAATGGATTAATGTAACGAATATAGCTTCAAAGCCGGCAAACTGCTAGAGTAATTTTGCTTATGTTGTTCCTTTGTACAGCGGAACATACCCAAGATCCTCAAAATTGCCTGGTCCGTCGTTAGGTTATTTTTTAGGAGTCGAGAGCCGATCTCTTTTTGTCTTGCAGATATTTTCGAACGGGGAAGGGTTATTGACACCTAGGGAAATGAGGAAGTTCGATCCATGGCCGATATTCTTCCGCAGGGAATGGAACAGGAACTGGCCTTTCCTCACTGGCTTTGCCATTACCGGCGCGATTATCATCAAGATGACTGCCGGCTTAACCGGTAAATGAAGTTTCATGGCTTCAGTTGAAATCTCACTCTTTCTTGTTTTGTTCTTAGATCTAATTATCCCTTACCCCCTTTCGATTGCAGAGGAGGATTTCAAGAATTCCCCCTTTGCTCAAGCGCATAAAAGGTTTGAGGAGCAGATTCTAGTTTTCAGATTTTATTTCTAATCTTTTGCTTATGTTAATAAATTTATTTCTCATGTTTTTGCTTTAGATTCACTGTTGGGGAAACCGAATTTAATGTATAGATTATTTTGTGATTATTGGTCTAGCTAGTATTGTTTTCCGTACTTTATTTTCCTCTTCACGTTTTAATAAGAAAATGGAAATGGATCTAGAGGATAAGGGCAATGAATTTGTCATGTTTTATCTGAAGAACTTATTTCTTGTGATTAGGCGGCACTTTAATTTGCACATGGTGTATGGAGAAATCCAACCTGAGATATACAGTCGTCTTCTGAATTGGCAGAATTCTTAGATATTTGACAAGTTTTTCTATACACTATGTAGAGCGTTTCTCATTTCTAGTGTGATATGCTTGTTGCCAACTTCTGATTTGCTTGTCACAATAACATATGGGCCATATGTGATAATTATGATAAGGATAATGTCTCTTTTTGCCACCTGAAAGGTTGGATTTGGGTTCTATTTCATATGTGTGACATGTAAGGAAGATGGTCCCACCACGAAAATTTAGAACAATGCTAGCCCTCCCTTCTAGGATTGTTTTGCTTATTGTAACAATGACATCAGAAGAAGCATGTAACATGATGCTAATCACATTGAATGCCACCAATTGTGGATCACATGAATACATGATGCTCGTCACAGTTCCATGATCATTATGTTATTATGATAAATGTGTCAGGCTCACCACTTACGATGATGATTTACTATGTTTCCTCTTTAAGATTAATTGACACTTGTCTCTAGTCCACTTGTTTCTTATTGCCACAATAAATATTTTGGCTGCACCTCATACCATGGCTTCAAGAGTGTTGCTCTTCATATGAAGAACCTCGAACCAATTTATTCAAAGATGGATCATGTTCTGATGGTTATTCATGAATCCCCATGTTCTATATTCATTTCCACTATCGACAAAACACCATTATGTTCGATGAACTTTTCATCTATGACCAAATTGCGTGTTGTTGTTTACATGGTTGACACCCACTTGTATCCTCACTTGATCTTCTTCTTGTCACCAACTATAACTCCAGTTGTTGTCATTGCCTTCAAGCTCATGTTGTTATTGTGTTGAAATATGCTGCAACCTCTAGCCTTGAAGGATATCATTATTCTTGTTATAGTTATTGATACTGATCGTGAAGGGATGATCCTTTTTACTTCATTTTAGGTATTAAAAGTTATTCAATTAGATGATGCATCATGCTTTTCCTTTTTTTTGATTTTTCCACATTAAAAATTGTGTTGCTTTGGCTATTTATCTACTTATATGTCTGAGATTGAAAAACATAAGGAAATCAAGTTGTCTCTCAGGTTGATTTCTTGTATGCAACAATACTATTTGTTTATGATTTAGCATTGTTAGTTTAAAATAATTCTTTTTTAATCATTCTTTCTTTGCAAGTAATAATCTTTTGATGTTTGGTTTACTTTTTTTTGCCCCCAGATCATTTTTTTGTTCATCTACAAGTGGATTAGCAATTCATTGATTCCATTTTCCTGCAGATTTTAGACACGGGTATACTTAATAATGCAATTGAAAGTGCAATAATATGGAAATCTAATTTAATGAGCTCATATAATCATTAATAATAATGTGAGCATTTCAGTCAGTTGATTAATCATAATAGTGGAACACCAATCTTATTGAACAGCAAATCATTTTTTAGTTATAAATATCTCCTAGATGGCTGGACATTCCAAACAACTGAAGCAACTTTAACCATAATAACCTTTCTTATAGCAATTTCATAATTGATTTTACCAAAAACAATAGCTGTTTCAAATGAACCCATATCTCAGTATGATTACATTATGCTTCAACATAAGACTTATTACATGCCAGAAAATTCACGGCAGTTGAGAGATATAGAGAGTTTAACATCCTAGTTTTGTACAGAGATCCATCACATGCATAGATAAGAGAGAGGGGTGCAAAGGCCATAAGAGAGACTAATTATTTATATGGAAAACCCTGAAAAGTGAAAAAACCATGGGCCTTGCCCAAATGAAATGATTTAACTAGTGTTTATTGTTGATTACAAATGATGCCCTTTTTCATGGGAAGACTTTAACACTGTGTAGCAAATATACATCCTATAGAGTAGATTACATGGTTGGATTTTGAAGTATCCAATGGCATGGGACCTATTTTTTGAGAGATTGTTGGCTTGCTTGTTTGGTCGACAGGATCGTAGTCGAGCAACAGAGGTGGGAGGGATTGTAGTCAGATGAAAATTGTCTGAAAATACTAGTAGGACAATTGTGGTATGAGGATTGTAGTCGAAAGGACTATAGTTGGGCAACAAAGGTCGCACACAGGTCGGAGGGACCGTAGTTGGGTGACGGAGGTCGGTGGGAAAAGAATGTCATAAAGACCCTAATCAACGAGCAACGAAGTTTAGAAGGAATATAGTAGGGTGACGGAGGTCAGAGGGATTGTAGTATGACGATGAAGGTTAGAGGAACCTTTGGAGGGACAGTAGTCGGGTGACTGAGGTCAGAGATATTATAGTCGGGTGATAGTGGTTTGAGGATCGTAGTCGGAAGGACTATAGTTGGGCGACGATTGTCTAAGGGATCGTGGTCGGGCGATAGAGGTTGCGGGGACCATAGTCAGGTGACGAAGGTTAGAGGGATAGTAGTTAGGTGATTGAGATCATAGAGACCGTAGTCAGGTGAGGGTTGTTCGGGGATCATAGTCGGGAGACCGAGGTCGAAGCGACCATATGATAGTAGCCAGGTGACAGGTGACTGAGGTCCATAGTTGGTTGGTGACGACGGTAGAAGGGAATGTATATGGTCGACTGAGGTCGAAGAGACTGTAGCTGGGTGATAGTGGTCTGAGGATTGTAGTCGGAAGGACTATAATTGGGTGATGGTGATCAGGGGACCTTAGTATGGCAATAGAGGTCGTTGGGATAGTAGTCGGGCCATAGAGGTCGTTGGGACCGTAGTTGGACAACCGAGGTCAGAGGAACAATACTCAAAAATGATTGAGGTCGGAGAACTGTAGTCGGGTGACGGTTGTCCAAGGATCGTAGTCGAAGGGCGACACAGGTCGAAGGGTCGTAGTCGGGCAATAGAACCAAATATGCTGGGTGAAGTGGAATGCTTTGGAGTACATTTTCTGACATAGTTCTAGAAAATGAGATCTATATTGAAATACATGGAAAATTAGAACAATGAAAAAATGTGTAGAAGATATAAATGTTTAACATTAATTAAGTAAAATTTGAGTGTATTATACGTAATTGTATGCTTGTGATATTAATAGTATTGAACCAATGTTACTAGAACAATAACATAGATTTGCATATTTTGAATGTTTTATATAGAATTATCAAGATATAAATGAAATTATAATTGCTATATTGAAGGATGGTAGTTCAAATAGAGAATATCCATTAGGAGGAATATACAAAAAGCTCTTATTTGTGACATGTAAGAAGTAAGACGGGGAACTTATCACTTTGATTGCTTGTTTTTTTTTTCCCACAACTTTGATTGCTTGGTTGGCATGAACAGTAGGACATGGTTTCATCCTTAAAAAGTGAGCAGTAGAATTCTTAGACTTTTGACTTTAGGCTAATATACTACGTAATCACAGTTTTAGAAATCGATAAATGTTATACCCTTGTCTTTTTTGGAAGTTAGTGTCATTTACACGTGCACACACACATCTGCTTTTCCATACATTGAAGCGTTATAATCCATGACATAATATTTTATAACATACATTATGCTTATATATGTATAAGATATTAACAACTAATGCATAGTTTATTAGGTTATATTAAAATAATAATTATCAAAGTGAGTGATATATAATATAGATTATAATAATTTATTAATTTTTGTTCTTAAAACTTATAATGTATTACTTTAATAAACCCTGTATATTATATTAAAAAAAGATCTGTTATAAATGCTTTAAAAATATAATTATAAAGTTGTAAATCGCATTTATAAGTTTCATTTGTTGTTATTTGTATGCTTTGGTTTACATGTTGTGTTTATACATTTATACAAAAGTATATGCATTACATTTATAATTTATTACTAGTAGAATGTATTATACTAAAATATTACTACATTATAACATATATTATATTACATAAATATGCTACTGTTAACATATATGTTTATGTAATATGCATGGATATTTGTGTTTGTACATTCACTAAGTACACACATATATGCACCCAAGATATTTTTATTACTATTGTTTGACACCTCACTTCATACATAATCAAACATTGTAAAATAAATAGTAGTTGTATCAAATGCAAACCAGTGAGGAAATTGCCCCAAATAGACCTAAGAGAAGTAAGAAGCATCGCATCCTTTTCTTTACGGGAAAAAGGATAAGCCTTAAAAGAATATCATGGGGATCTTGATGTAATTATACAACATTGCAATTTATAATATTACATTGAATAAATTTGAGATTGGGAGGTAATGAAGTCATTGATAACTTAAGAAATGAGATTGTTAGGTTGAATGAGTGGAATGTCTAAGAAGGTTAGACATAAAAAATCATTTAGAGAGTTACTGAGAATAGCATCTAGTGATGATAAGGTAGCCTAAAACAGGCTTGTGAATCGGGCATATGCGATGAAGAGATAAAATGTACGAATTTGACATGCAAATATAGTCGGTGTTAGAGGATTGTTCAGAAAAGGAGCATGTTGAAGGTAACATGGATTAGATTTATGCAGAAAAAAATTGCCCAAAGATGTTTGACATCCCATGTAACACATCAATAATGATTGACGATTCATGAAGTCGACCAAAATAGTTAGGATAAGGATGATGATGGCATATTATATCTTTAAATAACATCTACAACCTTTTGGACACAATCAATTATATATTATTTTGAATATTATACTACTATTGATGGTTAACCATCTATTATACATTATTATCTAATTAATTAATTACACTGAATTAACTCTTACGAGCTTTGTTATGTAGCTAACTAAAATTGATAAAATCTTTATTCGAAGGAATAATCGTTGATTCCCGTTGAAGTAGCTGATTGAAATCTATTAGGTCATAATAAAAGTTAATTAGCTATTGGTAGACCAAATGAATGAACACAGTTAAAATCTAAGATCTCAACAGACATAATTCTCTGATCTGAAGAGAAGGTTTGATCCAGATCAAGTTGGATTGATTGTTCTAATTTATATTATCTGATTAATCGTGAATCTTTCCACCATTCAATAGGTTTTGGGATTATCTTTTTTAATCTGTAGTTAATCTCTGACCATATTACTCCCATGTGACAGTATGCATTCCTAGACAACCTAAACCTAAGTCTGGCAAGAAATTTTTATTATTTCCTTGAAGTAACTATGCATTTATGATAGATGATGGCATATGGATATAGACATTGAAATAACATCTATGTGAAATGCCAATGCAAGTAACAAGACATCATAATTCAAGTAGCAAGCTATCACCGTTATCTCTTTAATATAGTGAAGTACAACTTTTAAATATCGAAGTTTCTCTGGTGTATGTTTCCATTTATGCATGGAACTCCGATAAGGATGCTCTTGTTGGAATACTCTTAGGATGGGTGGCCTTCTTGGGAGGTTTCTCCAAGTGGAGAAAAATCATGTGACCTCTTAAGTCAAATGGTATTAGAGTGATGCACTAGTCAGAAGATTGAACATAAGTTTCATGCAAGAACTAGTGTTACATCATGGGAGCTATCTCTTAATATATCTTTTAATATTATATGCCTGGTGAATAATTTTGGGCTATTTATAAAGCCCCAGAAGAGATTTCAGAGTTTTAATTCCTTAATTGGTGGAGATTATAAGTTCCTATCATTACAATGAGGTAGAGCTCTTAGACTTTGAGAGACGTCTTATGGAAGCTCAAATGTCAAAGATTTAAATTTTAATTAACTTGAACTTGAAATAAGTTTGCTTTGACTTGAGTATGCATCATTTAAAATTAATCGAATTCAACTAAAAGTAAGACGGCATACAATCAACTGCTGTTTAAATTTTAATTGACTTCAATTTGAAACACATTTGCTTTTACTTCAAGATGGATCATTTGAAATTAATTGAATTCACCTAAAAGCAGTGACACATGAGCACACACTAGAAACACCCACGTAGTTTAATAAAAGCAAATAGATTTCTTTTCAAAGTTATGACGACAGAAACTGTTTCCAAAACAGTTTATGGGTTTAAGCTACTACCATGATTTGAACTTGGGTTATCTGAGGATAATATAAGGTAGGTTACCAGCAAGCCGAGCAACAAGATATTATGTTAAGGCTATAAATATAATATATAAATTGAATAGATAAGGAGTAACATTATTTTTGGATGCGATCTTTTTTTTTTTTTGATAGATTTATTCAAAATCTTAAAATATTATACTCAGCCACTTATATGATTAATTATGATAATAAAATATTAAAATTGGAATTATCAAATCCATTGAAATATTTGAGAGTCAAGTATTAAATTGAACATAAAAATTTGGTTTTGATAATATTAATTTAATCTAGGTGTTTAAATTAAAATTATCAAAGCCACAGAAACTTCCAGAGTTTGTGAATTGCAAGCATTGCATTTACAAGATGCCGTAAATATGATTTCGTGTGACAATAAGATCAACTCCAACGGAACTCGAAACACATGAATGCAGTCCGTCACATTCTCCAATCAAACATTCTTCAATCGAACGCCAAAAGCCACTCTTAATTCTCGGCATGAACAGTGATTGGCGTTGCACAGTTTCAAAGCTAAATTTTTATTTTTATTTTTTGAAAAATTCCAAAAATTTGCTTATTAATTATAGATTACTAAGTGTAGATTTTTATTAATAATAATTAAGAATTAATAATTTATAAAAACGTTATTTTTTAGAATTTAAAATATTTTTTACATACAATAACAATAACATTGCCTTTATCCCACTACGTGGGTTCGGCTACATAATTCCTTTTTCCCCATTGTGTTTGGTTATTTTAAATTATGTTATTCATTTTAAATAATGTAAATTCGGTTATCCCTATTTATGTGTTCTAATGTAATTTTTTTTATTTAATAAATAATTATTTTATTAAATGCATACTTCAGAATTAATTTACCGAGTAAGATTTATTTTTGTTAAAAAAAATTTATATGTAGGTCTAATTTGAAAAATTGATAAATTTAAAGATATGATTAAAAATAAATATAAAAATAATATGAGAAAGATTATACACAAAAAATTCTTCTTTGTTGTTAAGAAATGGAGTTCGGTTGGAGATGAGTTAACTGCATTATGGAGTGAAAAATGAGTTTTTCGGTTGGAGATGGCCTAGGTTTCTTGGATTCATGTGCTATTTAGTTGAAAAATAAGTGTCTACTAGGCTTGATCTGTGGTAATAGCCGTTTGGTTAATGTAGGTGGTACATTTAAATTTTTATGTGCCAGACTTAAAATGATGGAATTTGAGTTTAGGCTTACTCTTTTTAACTCAAGTAGTTACCCTCCTGGCCAAAAGATTGGAGAAAGTGAAACTGCTCGGTGTTTACTTGGAGATCTGAAGAGAAGATGTGGGAATCATGGTAAATAGTAGGACTGGCAGGATAGAAAAGGTTAGTGCATTGATTTGCTATTGGGTTTGAGCAAGTAGTATGAATAATTTGTTGGTGTTGTCTTCCTGTGAAAAGCAACCATGGTGCCAAGTGAAGGTTTGTGTTTTAGAAATTTTTTTGCTTTCTTTTTTGGGGTAACTAAAAATGGTGAAATCAGTCACAGTCACCTAATACGTTGCATAATGAGGTAGGACCGTAGGACTGATTAAAGAGAAGGGTGTCCTGAAGTCTTTTGTATTCACCCCATCCAAACAATTCGTATGACTCCAGATCCTGCAATCACATATCACTCCATTTGTAAAATGCATTAAATGTAATGGCGTGTGGCTAAAAGTTCCCTTATTTTATCAGTTTACCAGATAAAAGGGATCTTCAAGCCTTGATACTACCCTAATTACCTGTTAGCTAAAGTAGGTGGTTCCCTTATTTTTAAAAGGTTGATTAGGTTCAGAAACCCTTGGTTTAAGGCCCTGAGAAGTGCTGTGTTATTTATGCAGATATAATAAACTGAGAAATATGAACTGGCAATCGTAACATTGCTTCCACTCACCTCTCTGGGTTGTTTAGCTATTATTATAGTTTATTTCCTTTATCATCTTGCCACAATCTAAAATCTCATAGTTGTGTGGACTATGATGCAAAAGCCAAAGTTTATTCATGTCAAAACATAAGGATTATGTTTAGATGCTCAAATTGGTATTATTCAGTTTGATTATATATATATATATATATATATATATATATATAATATGTGTATTAGTTTGAGTAGTTTATTCATGCCTATGATAATGAGTTCCATTCTCTAATATTTTAAATTCTTTCCCCTTGAATGATTATATTTATTATATTAGCTGTGACTTGGTTTGGTTTAGTTTTTTTGGATTCCTTCGATTCAGCTATTTAGATCAGGTAATCATTCTGGTTTTATATGCAATACTCCATACATGAACCTCTGTATCATGTTGAGTCTATTGCTCTCGTGCCTTATGTATGTGATCCTTATGTAGCAACTTTTCTATAGGTGGCTGTGGATTTCGTGTCATTTTGATTATTATTTGTGGCGGTAAGATTGTGAGAGGCTGTTGATTTTAGGAAGTTTATGATCATAAATAATGAATTTTGGAAGATATAAAGTAGTGTTTTTAATAATTATTTCTTTAGCATTGTCTTTCCTCTTTGTGTTTGTGTGGTACACGTGAGTGAATATCTAATTTTGAGGAAAGCCATCTCCTTGTTCTTGTGATACGTGTACTAAACTCATGTTGATTCTTTTCTTGATCTTTTTCTATTTTTTTGTTTTTCTTATTGAACTGCCTGTGTACCCGGGTGCAATGTTAAATAGGCAATGTCTCCTACATCATGGACGTATGTGGGCAAATAAGCTAGTCCATGAAATTAAAATTAGGATATGAACTTGAAATATAAGTTCTTTTACAGACAAATTAATGAAATTAATATATATTATGTTTCATAGGAAGATAAATATTCTATGGATTCAAGAAACTAAATGGGTTGGAGAGAAGGCTAAGGAGTTTGATAGTTTAGAATTTAAACTATGGTATTTTGATAGGAGTCGTACTAGAAATGGTGCAGGTGTGATTATATATAAGAGTTTGAAGGATGATGTCATAAAAATTAATAAAATTGGAGATATAATTATAATTTTAAAGATTATTGTTGGTGCCAAGTTTATTAATATTAGAAGTGCTTATGCTCCTCAAGCAGGTTTGGATAGGTGCTCAAAATTAAAATTTTGGAATGACTTAGAAGAATTGATATAAAAGATACCTCCTGAAGAAAAATTTTGTTAGAGGAGATTTAAATGGACATGTTGGTAGAGAGGTAGATGATTTTAAAAGCATTCATGATGGCTATGAGTTTTGAGTGACTAATGAAGGTGTTAGATCATATTAGACTTCCTTATAGCTTATGATTTTGTAATTGCTAATACCTTATTTAAGAAAAAATATGAGCATCTCATCACTTATAAGATTGAATATAGTAAAACTCATATTAATTATTTTCTTATAGGAAAAATAGATCATTTAGATTGCAAAGATTGTAAAGTTATTTTGAGTAAAAGTTTATGTACCCAGCATCGTTTATTATTTTGTGACTTTAAAATGAAGAGGCGAATTATGAAAAGTAAAGTAATGAATGGGCGAAATATGAAAAATAAAATAAAATGTTGTCCAAGGAATAGAAGGGGGCATTTAAAAAATACTAATAAAAATATTTTTGAAAGTAATATTCAAGATCTTAAAATTTTGATTGTGAGTGAGAAAGTTAATATTACGTGGGAAGTAGCATGTGATATTAAGAATATTGTAAAGTATGTGTTTAAAGTATCAAAAGGAAAAGCCCTGATAAAAAAAAATGGTGGTGGAATCAAAATATGTAATAAAAGATAAAAATAAAAAGTTTTATTATAAAAATTAGTTTAGATGTAAAGCTCAGAAAATTGAGAAAGATATAGAGTAGGGCATAAGGAGTCTAAAAATTTAATATGCGATGTAAAGAATTTAGTTTTAAATGATTTTTCTAATTGATTAGATATTAAGGAGGCTGAAATATATATGTATAAGTTAATAAAGCAAAAAGATAGGATAAATAAGGATATAGATCAAGTGAAGTTTATTAAGGATGAAGATCAAAAGTATTTTTATTAGAAGAGAATATTCAACATATATGAATGAGACATTTCAACAAGTTTTTTCAATGAAGATTGTGAGAATATGATTAATTTTAGTGACGTTAGTACCCTAGATGAAAATAAGGATTTTTATTTTTATTGTCGTATTAGTGGAATCAAAGTTGGAGAGGCTTTAAAAAAATAAAATATGAAAAATTGTTGGACATGATGATATTCCAATAGAGATGTGGAAATGGTAGGAGATGTATGAATTTCTTGGCTTATGAAAAATTTTAATATTATTTTGAAGACAAAAGATGCTAGATGATTGAAGAATGAGTGTGTTGGTTCCTATTTTTAAGAATAAAGGTGATGCACAAGAGTGTGAATTATAGAAGAATTAAGTTAATATGTTATACATTAAAATTATGGGAGAGTGTTATTGAGCATAAACTATGACATGATATTAATATCTCAAAATCAATTTGCATTCATGTTGGGCAGGTCTGTTATGGAAGCTATACATTTATTGAGGGTTTGATGGAGAAATATAGAATAAGGAGGATCTACATATGATATTTATTAATTTAGAGAAAGCATATGATAAAATTTTAAGAGAAATATTCTGGAGAGTTCTAGAAAAGAAAAGATTAATAATGCATATATTCTAGTCATTAAGGATAAGTTTTAATCCCATATCTTTTTGTTGATGATATTATTCTTGTTGATAAGACTAGAGAAAAACTTGAGTTATGGAGATCAATTTTAGAGTCTAAAGATTTTTGTTTGAGTAGATCTAAAATCGAATACATTGAGTGTAATTTTAGTAGTAATAGATATAGTGGGGGGATATGATTTTGAGCAATCGAGTCTAACAAAAGTGTACACGTTTTAGATATCTCAGATATGTTGTTCAAAGTGATGGTGAAATAAATGAGGATATTATTAATAGAATTCAAGTTAGATGGTTGAAGTGGAGGAATGCATCAGTTCTGTTGTGTGATAGAAAAGTATTCCTCAAACTTAAGAGAAAATTCTATAAGATGGTGGTGAGACTTGCAATGATTTATGGTGCAAAATGTTGGCTATTAAAAGAGAGGCATAAAATTAAGTGTTGCTTGCAAAGATGAGGATTTTTTATACGGATGAGTGGCTTCACTCTTAGAGACAGAATGTGAAACGAGTATATATGTGAAAATGTTAGAGTACTCCAGTGGTAGATAAGATGGTTTCACATGAAACATATTTCTTTCGATGATGTGGTTAGGAGTGTAGATGTGTTATATTTTGCCTATGTTAAAAAAGGTAGATGTAGACTTAAGAAGCTTTGTTAGATTTAAATGAAAATTTGGCTCCTAAGGACATAATGGAGAAAAATTATTTATGTAGCTGACCCCACATAATAGGATAAAGGTTTGTTGTTTTATGTTTGTTTTTTTGATATTTTGATCCAAAAATTATTATGATGAATCTCAAAATCTTTAGATTTGTTTTGAATTGAATGCATTATTAATTATCTATGTATTGTGCTTAGCTTAAAATTTTTTCAAAGAGTTTTGAAGCCTATCATAACAAAAAAATTGACTAGAATATCCAAACAGAATTTTTTTCCTAAATCATTTTATCATATATAAATCACGCACTCCAAATTTCACATTTAAAATGATTTTATCATAAACCGTGCATGTGAAAAGCTAATAGTATATTTTAAAGGGATATTGTGGCAAAATTAGAGTTATGCTGAGATAGAATTATATTAAATGGAAGGTGTTATTTTTATTGAAAATAAATTAGTATAATTGATTTAGGTGATTTGGGCATATAACAAAGGGTAACAAATTTATCTATAAAGAGTGCCCAAAAAAATTAGAGAGATTTACATACATACCACTATATTCTTGTTATTTTATATATCTAACACATCAAATATTAATATTACAGTTAAACCACTCAAATCCCTAGTTTATCTCAAATCTATCACTCCATCTCCCGTAGAGCTCACGATGTCTTCTTCCTGCTGAAATCCCCCCGAGATTTGAGGTAAACTAGGGATTTGGATGATATAGCTGTAATATTAATATTTGAGGTGTTAGATATGTAAAAAGATAAGAATATAGTGGTATGTATGTAAATCTCCCAACAAATTAATGTTGAATAATTGGGGATTAAAAAAAAAAGTTAGAATAATACTTAGCGAGAAGTTGCACAAAAAATATTATCATAAAATAAATTTGACATTCTTAATTACAAATGTGAAATGAGAGTTCTCAAGTCAGAGAAGACTAATTATGATGTTATTTATCAGGTAACCTTAATAGCGCAAATGGCTGACTTTGTTGATATTGCAATAATTTCATGAGAAATCAGTTTATTGTGAGCATTATTGAAACTGCTTGTTGGATACTCATAAAGGTCACGTTTTGACACTTTTTACTTGATCCTCCGAACTCACCCGATTGTTGTTTTTGCAGGAAGTAAAATTCTGAACGTCTATGATTTGATTGTTCTGAACTTGTTTCAGGAATGCAACCTTCATTTTTCTTTTTCTTTTTTTTTTCTTTTTTTTTTCTTTTTTTAATTTCTTCAGACAACTTTGCTTGTAATCCTACTTTTTTATGTCGCCCAAACTAAAATAAGGTCTGATCAACTCCAATTTGAGAATATCTTCTATTTGACTATCTGATGATGATTTAAGAGATACATCGTTGCTTCTTTTTGTATTTTGTCTCGTCAATTTTGAAGTGCTTGAGACTTGATTTATGCAACTCTATATGATTACAAGCCCAGTATGATTTGAGTTATTTAATGGCTTTGGATTTGGATAGGCATTGAGTTATTTAATCACCACTATTAGTTTTATTTAACTCAATTCCCTCTTTGTAATGCATTGAATTATGTGATTTTTTTCTTTTTGTTTATTTTGGGTTTACGGAGTGTGGTATTTTTCTAACGAATAAAAAATTACTTTATAAATTGTAATATAGGGATCAGCAAGATAATTAATTTTTTCTGTAACGCAAGTAGCAGGAAGATCTATAATAGGTTATGGAATATAAATAAAATAAAGAAGCATTATAGTTGATGATGAATAGCTTTTTGTTTCAAAAGAAAAAAATTACAATGCATCAAATATATAGGGAGATGGAACTAGATTATCGGTTATTGTTCTATTCACTTTAAAACAATATATACTTTTTCTTGTTAGACTAGTTAAATTTAAAAAATCATCAAAATTACTAGTGCTAAAAGTAATTTAAATTTTTTTAAAGATGATAATAAAAGAATTATACAAATATATATATATGAAAAGTAGTTTGTTGCCTGTCGAATTGGAGGCATGTTTGGCCATTTTGGAAACCATGTTACCTGTCTGAGCATTGATGTGGTTTATTTTATTTTTTTAAATTATATTTTTATCAAAAAAACATAATACATTTTAAATATTTTGCTTATCTTTTAGCATCTAGATATAGGTATCAAATTTTATAATTATTGAAAACATAAAATATTTATGTTATGATAAACAAATTGAAATATGCAAACTATAAATTTAAAATAAAAATTTGAATTTTAATAGGATTGCAAGGGCTTGGTCTTGGAGAGATCAAGGGATTTTCTTGCCCCTTAGGCATGAATGAATGT
This sequence comes from Dendrobium huoshanense, assembly GCA_016618105.1. Taxonomy (NCBI): domain Eukaryota; kingdom Viridiplantae; phylum Streptophyta; class Magnoliopsida; order Asparagales; family Orchidaceae; genus Dendrobium; species Dendrobium huoshanense. Next base: position 22,778,735 of record CM028348.1, read on the forward strand.
AAACGGCAAGATTTTATGTTTGCATATCATAATGAATATTTTTTATGGTCCGATTAGGAAATAAATATATTAGATGTGACTTATATACAGAAAGGTAGAGGTAGATCTAAAATGATTTGGTCATAAAATATTAGAACTAACTTTTCTTTATTAGATTTAAATGAGAATTTGACTCTTAATATGACACAATAAAAAAAGAGGATTCATGTAGCCGACCCAACATAATGGGATATGTATCATGATGAACTAGCTCTTTTTTAGGATCCATCATTTCTTTTGCTAATTTTGCTAGGAACTTTGTTTTGTCACTAAGGAGTTGAAGGACATGAAAAAAAAAACTCATTGTAAGAAATTATCTCAAAAGCTTATCAACCCACTTGTGATAAAATGTCGATTTGATCTTGTTGATCTTATATTTATCATATATTTACTAGTAATGAATCAAAATCATTGAAAAGTGATATAAGAGAATAATACAAACATTACATGAATATATATCCAATTTCTATAAAGAAAATTGAATAATTTGTTTGCATAAACATTCATAACTGATTGGAAAATGCTAAGGTGAAAAAAAAAAAAAATCCCGTTCCCAAACATGTTTCAAACTGTAAAACTCATATACCGTTAACAAAAGAAAACAAGTATTATATTTGTAGAATAAAACACATAAACCCAAACTCAATCTCATTTCATTTGTAGCCTGTAAAGAATATTTTGATGCTTAGACTTTGGCTTCAATCTTGTTCTCCGACAAGCCCAGCCTCTGCCTGAAGTCCTCTTCCATTAGAGGAAGGCCTTGGCGTAAACTGACCTTAGGCTCCCATCCCAATAATGTCTTCGCCTTGGTAATGTCCGGTTTCCTCTGGCGAGGGTCATCAGGAGTATTCTCCACTCTCTTCACGGTCACTTCCGGATTAATTAACTTCATCAGAAATTTAGATCCATCAACTCATCATTCATTTCATGCCAAACTAGTTTAACTTTTAAGAGAATGCAACAAATTTACCTCTTTCACAGTTTCAGCTAGTTCTATCATTGTGAATTCACCTGATGCATATAAATGAAATCAACAAGTTAGAAAGATTAATCTCTCTCTCTCTCTCTCTCTCTCTCTCTCTCTCTCTCTCTCTCTCTCTCTCTCTCTCTCTCTCACACACACACACACACACACACACTTGTTGTCTATGTAGAACGAAATTACTGAGATTCATAAGAAATTAAAGCATTACCTGGATTCCCTATGTTGATAGGTCCAATATTATCTCCTTCCATCAATCGGATGAGACCATCAACCTTTACAGTTGCAAATGATATAGATTGTATTATGGGAAAAGACTTTTTTTAGTAGGCATATAAAACAAGGCATGTAGCAGCCAATAGTTAGTGTTTTACCATATCAGAAACATAACAGAAACTTCGAGTTTGAGTACCAGGTAATTGAACTGTTAGCGGTTCCCCTCTGCATATATCAAAGATTATAAACTAGATGAATGAAACAAAACACAACAGTAATCCGGTATATTGCCTGATATTATATACAATAAGAATTAGAAGATAAAATTATAGAAGATTACCTCAATGCCTGAGCAATAAAGTTGCTGACAACACGACCGTCGTCTATGTTCATGCGAGGACCGTACGTGTTAAAAATTCGAGCAATTCGGATTTCTAATACAATATCAACACTTTGTAAGTGGGTGCTTAAGATAGATGCATATATCATCAAATTTATAGTTGGCTGATAAGAGCTTCTCACCAATCCCATGTTGTCTATGATAATCAAACATTAGAGTTTCTGCCACACGTTTCCCTTCATCATAGCAACTTCTAACACCTAAAGAATAATATCAATCATTTTAAACAAAAATAATGAGAGCAAAGATGCATTCTTATTACACTTGGTTAACCTTCTTTTTTTTTTTAAAAGAGAAGGGTATTATTGCCATTTAAGAAAGATGGTGAATCAAATGGTCAACGCAATTCACTCGGTAGGCTAAGGCAAGATTCTACAAACAAGTTTGCGTAAGGTGTTCGGAAGATATGATTAATATGACATGATTCACAGTATAAGCTTTAGTGAAACTTACCTTATAGCTTAGGCAGTAAATAAGTTACTACCCCATTAAAACCGTTTTCTTATTGAGTTGAAGCTGAACTTAAATTTGACCATTTAAGGCTTCGTTTGGTTTATTTCTCCCTACGGCATCAAAAACGTCGATAACGAAAAAGGCCTTTTTTAAACGGAGAAGTTGAAATATAATGCTTCTCAAAATGATAAAAAATTGGAGTTTTAAAAAAAGTCCGCCTCACGTCCAAACAATTTTCACTACTGCATTTTCCGTTTCAAACTTATAAAAAGGAGAAAAACGGAGGAAAAACGTTGAAACAAACGAGCCCTAAATCATAACTCAATAGTAGGTGTTTCATATATTCTTCAAACTTTTTTGTGTTCTTCAAACTTTTTTTATTTTTCCAAAATTTTTTTATTAACTTTTTAAGGTGTTCAAGCCATGATTTAGCCTAAGTAAAATAGAGTTGTTGATAACTAAACAGGTAAGCTCATTGTCAAACATAAATGGATTTATAGTTTGCAAAAAATTCCATAAACCACCATATTACTTTTCATTTTTCTTAAAATTTAAACATTAATATAAATTAAAATAAAAGTAAATACAGACTTCCCACAAATTATGGGATATGAGGGGTGATATAATTATAGAGATTATTACCCCTCATTTTAGATGGTTTATTTTGATGATTAGAGCTATAACATTACATCACATTATCGACAACTTGAATATTACTCAATACTTTTCATCAAATAAAATATCGTATCAAACCATTTCACTACTTACTGAATATAATTACACCTCTATTAACAGACAACATTTTTATAACTCAATAGTATGGAAGAATGTTGATCTAACATCTAAGAACACAAATTTAGTCAAATAAATTAAATCAAACCGTTTAATTATTTATTCAGTATAAACTTCATCATACTTATGCCTTTATTAATATACTACAATTTTATAACTCAATAATAGGGAAGAAAGTTGATATAAGAACATGAAACTAGTAAAATAATAAGCTCACTAAGTCATCATTAAATTAAGCCTTTTTCTCATCTCTTTACAAGCTACTTGTCAAAAAAAACATCTTCACAAACTTCTTAAGTAAGTGAGCAAATCAATGCCCAAGTTGGTTAGTTTATAATCCTAAGTTTCAAATTCTTTCCTGAGTTTGTTTAATCATATTAACAATAAAAAAAAGAGAAGCACATGATGAATAAATAATTATCGTTTTGTTCATCAAGCATAATAGTTTTGCTTACAACTCTTATGTATAAGAATATAATTTCTTAAAAAAACAATTAGGCATTTGGTAGAAATCATGCTTGACATAAAATATACGCAAAATAATTGAAAAGCTAAAACCACTAAAGAAGAAAACTATTGCAAAACAAGTAAGATAAGTAACTTCAAAAAAATATAAGTGAAAGATTTAAAACTCTTTACCAATTGGGTTAACGTTGCCCCAATATTCCTCCGTTTGAGGATGCTCAAGAGGATCACCATAAACTTCTGAAGTTGATGTCAGCAAAATCCTGCAAAAGAAATTGCCTTAAGACAAAAAAAAAAATAGCAAAGAATCGAATATAGAAATGATACCCATCACCAACACCAACACATATGTACACAAAGATAGCTATGCCGATCTTACCTTGCTCCAACCCTCTTAGCCAGGCCCAACATGTTTAATGTCCCAATCACGTTTGTTTTTATCGTCTGTTAGATATTAAATTTGATCAGAATTTATTTACAGTGCTACAAGCAGAGTAAGGATTCGTTTGAGACGGCTTTCTTACTGTTTCTTAAAACATCTTTTTAGTTTAAAAATTAAAAATTTTGAACTAGAAAGCTGCTTTAAAAAACAGTAAGAAAATAATTCCAAACGAAGCCTAAAAGATATTCATTGGCAGAAATAGTACGTGAACCAAGATGGATAACATATTAACATAGAGCACAAAACTTTCCAGCGAAGATAGCAAAAAACAACAAAAACAACCATTATTGTGATCCCATAGAGACGAAACAGATATTCCACTTCATACCTTCACAGGGTTGTGCTTGTAGAAAATGGGAGAAGCAGGGCAAGCAAGATGATAAATCCGATCAACCTCTGCAAGAAATGTTTCTGTGACATCTGAAAAGAGAAATAGAAGGATTACACAGATCCCTTCATGTCTTCAGGAACAAGAAAAGAGAGCCAAATTATGAGAATTAGAAAGGCTTTTGAAAATTCTAAGCATTGAATTCAAGGCTAAGTGAATTAGAACATGTACTCAATTGAAGTAATATAAAAAGAATCAATATTAAAAAACAAAGAACTCAAAAGAAAATACCATGTCGAATGAGCTCAAATCTTGGATGTCCAATCCACCTCCTAAGGTTGTCCTTCGAACCAGTAAAGAAGTTATCGATGACTATTACCTGGTAAACAAAATTTGTATGGATAAGCTTAGTTGACATTTGATCCTAGTCTTAAAAACAATTTGAGTAGAGACACATCAAGCTGATATTTTAAGGGCTGTTTGGCTACAAGCAGGATTTCTTATATCCTGTAAATTCAAATTTAGTAAATCTTGAGAAGATTAAGACTTTAAAATTATTTAGCACAACAGATGTTAGATTTTGCTAAATCTTTATAAACCATTTGATTATTTGTTGTAGGATTTACAATTTGTTAAAGGCAAAAATCCTTAAATCTACAAATCCCCGTAAATGAAAGGATTTAAAAAATCCCAGATTTATCAAATAACGAGGATAAAATGAGGTTCGATTTAAGTAGGATTTCATAAATGCTCTAAATCCGGATTTCGGAAATCCTGAGGGGCCTAAATCATGAAAATTGTTTGGTAACATTCATGATAAATTTTATTAAATCCCGTGTGACTGGTTGGCTATAGAGAGGATTTAACGAGCGGACTCTTCCTCTTGAGGCAATGGATTTCATAAATACAGCGAAAAACAAGACCAGAAATCCGGGATTTAGCACGAAAAAACGGAATTTTCCGTCTACGGCAGCTTTCATTTGGCGTGAGATTTGGTTTTGCATTTTAGGCCGTTTGGCTGGATTTCGCTCAAATCCGGCCTAAATCGTGCTACCAAACAGCCCCTTAAAGTCTTGAAAATTCTATTTGGCTGGATTTAAGCTAAATCTTGCTTAAATCCTGCCTAAAATATGATGCGAAACAACCCCTAAAGGAAATGTTCATATATGATCTATGGTAGCGATGTAAAATTGTTTGAAAGTTTCACCACAGAAACGAAAGAAAAATAAGCACCTCATTCTTTTCATTTTCCATCAATTTATCCACCAGATGAGATCCAATAAAACCAGCTCCTCCAGTCACTAGAATGCGCAAATTAGACTGTCACCATGAAACCATGTCAGCAAACTCATCAAATGTTTTTTCCCCTTTCTTGCCTTTTTGAAGGAACGAAATTGAATAAAAAATAGAAAGAAAGAATTACCTGACAATACTTAGAATTTCTCAAAGGTGATGAAGAAGGTGGAGGCTTTGTTGTGACTCCATTTCCATTAGCAGTAGCCATCGATCAGATTCTTTAGAACAAAAACCAATCCTGCACAAAAACAGATTTCAGAAAATCTCCCATTTCATATCACTCGAAGAAAACGGCATCAAACTTTGATGATTCTTCGACTAAATTTTCCAGACCTAAATGCTAAAAAAAACTTGGAAATTAACAAAATGAAGCTAAATTTTCAGTTCTCTTCCTTCAAAATACTTAAAACCGAAGAAGAAGGCTTCGCACCAAAAAAGAAATCTTCTTTACCTCCTCCGAGGTAGAAGATGGATCGATTATACCTTTTATAGATCCATATGAAGAAACCACCAGCATCAACCAATGCAATCAATTAAATTGAATAAACCATCCAAAAAAAAAAAAAAAAAACTTGAAGATCACGCATTGGAGAAGGTATGAAAGCAGCGGCATAGCTAATAAACTTTCTTTGAACTTACGATTCAACCTACGAGAGTCGCACGATTTCGATTAGATTGGAAATTTTTCCAGGGATTCGAGAGGGTCTCGAGTATTTGAGAAACACTGAGGGGCTGTTTGGTTGCCTGCAAAGTAAATGCAATGTAAAGTAAATGCAGTGTAAAATAAATGTAGTGCATTTCAAATACTTTGAGGCTGTTTGGATGTATGCAAAGTAAACACAGGAGAAATGCTCCCGTTGTTGCTTCCGATCAAAATGTCGTAACTTCCGATCCGACAGGAAGGGAAAGAAGTGGAAGGAGCGCAGTCGACCAGCCGCGAGGAACCGAAGAATTTCGAACCCGCTCATTTTGAGCGGCTTTGGAAGTCACGGGATCCAGCTCTTCTAATACACACCTAATACTTCAGAGGGTTTACTTTTGCTCTGTTCAAAATTAACCAAACAGCAGAATTTAGTAAATGCATGTATCTAATTTACTTTACCCTCCTAATTCAGGCAACCAAACAGCCCCTGAATATAAATAGTCACGTAGCTAGTTATACGGTTGTTTCCTAAAGGAGGGAGGAATTCATATAAAAAAATAGTCGTGTTTTATCAATAATTAATACATTTACAATATATATATATATATATATATATATATATATATATACAGGGGCGGAGCAAGGATTTTGTCCATGTGGGGGCACAAATCATTAAAATAATTAAAAAATCATCAACTATATATTCTTACTAAATTGAATGAAAAAAATATTAACAAATTGATTATAATAACAATTTATTTATTTTTCAGATAAGCAAAGTCTAAAAGAAAGAAATAGCAACATGCATGTGACTGAATACAACTATATAAGAATAAGTGTATTAAGCCAGTTAGAATTAAAAAACAAGCCTTTTTTTCAAGATTTACTTTATGTACAATGTCAGCCACTATAACCTAGTAACCTTCTAAATATTCTTAAGATCAGAATAAAAAAAAAAAGAAGATGAGTTTTTGGTTAGAACCGATTTGTTAAGATGTTCTCTACCCATGGGAAAATCAGAGGAAACACCTAAGACAGATAGAATTCACAATGGAAAAAAAAAAGGTATGAATTCAATATTTAACTTGCATCTTGCTTCATGATTTCTACATAGGTTCTACATAAAAATTTCAAGAGACATGCTAAATTTATCCATGAGAGAATCAATATAAAACTGCCTGTAAGTCACGAAAAAAAAAAAAAGGTTCATAGTCCCATAAAAAAATTAGAAGAAAAACGCCTACAGCTAAGCAGATTTAATAAATAACAAGAAAAACTCAACCTTAATTAACGCTTCTCCAAAAGAAATTTACTCAACGAGCACATAAATTCAAGTTTTCATTTAGATGGAATAACTATTTACGATTATAGAAAATTACAGAGAAGGGATAGATGGAAGGAGGAACAAGAGATGAGAGCAAGCACCAAGTTATGAAGGAAGCTTTGAAACTTTTGAACCCGTAAGAGCTTCTCGTTGTCTTCGACTTCACACTTCTTTTGATTTCATTTGAAGGCTGAAAGATGTAGCAGTAAACGTCCAGCGTAGGGTTACGAATTCCAGAATTTAAAAATGGAGAGGTATTCTCTCTTCCGACTGGTCGAGTTCCGCGCGCACGCTTGGAGTCGAAGGGTTGCAACGGGATAGGTAGGTAGATAGGAGAACAGCAGAACAGCCATTAGTATGAAAAAGTTAAATTTCTTTATTTAACCGGTACTTAATGCATCATAAATAATATTAATTACTTGTTATTTTCAAAGTCAGTGGGGGCCCGTGCCCCCATGGCCCCCATACTGCATCCGCCCATGTATATATATATATATATATATATATATATATATATATATATATATATATATATATATATATATATATATATATATATATATATATATATATATATATATATATATATATATATATATATATATATATATATATAATACTTTTTTATGTATGTTACATGGCTTTTAAAATCGGATCGGACCGATAAGTTACGGTTCATATTAAAACAGCTATCACATAAAATCAGTGTTGAACTGCCCGGACAGGCGGTTCGACCGTCGAATCGGTCCCGGTTTCTGATAATCGATCGGTTCAACTACAGTGCCCCCGTTTAACGAATATAAGAAGATCCGACAGCTGAGATGCGAAGGTGGCAAAGCTTTATGCGATAGCGAAAAAAAACCCTATTTCATTCGACGTGTATGTTCTTCGTCCTGTTCACCTTTTCTTCTTTGGCTCTTCCCGTCTCGCGGCGACTCCTTAAAAAATAAGATATAATCCTTTGGACTACACAAGTATTGAACTTATTAACTTTTGGATGCTTGATGGTGTGCCAACTCCAAAATTGCATTTAGAAGACTTGAAGACATAAATTTCTAAAGATGATGCAATTCTTATAGATATAGAATCAAACATAACATCAACTAGACTAAACCAAGTAAGATTGTAAAATAACTTATTTCTTTTGAGTCTAATATAAAATATAAATTTACTATTTCATATTAATGGTTTCCAGATGAAGACAAATTAGCTAATACATATTATGAAGATGGCATATCATGTGAGGATACATAAGTATTTGTGATGCAAGATTTTGGTAGATGGTTTGAGAATTCGTTAGTAATTATTAGATTCATTAGTAGTGTTTTGAGTTTTGAGTTTTTATCGTAAATAGATATAAATAATTGAATGTCAATTATTACTTTTTTGTGACCGTGAACCTCTCATTCTTTCATTTCGTTGTTCGGTTCAATTTTCACAACTTTGATATTTTATATAAAAAAATAAATGTTTAATTATAATTAAATAAGCAAAAGCATCATATTCAACGATATGTATGTAAATCCGCTTAATATAAAGTTACAATATCATTATCAATCAAATCCCAAACTAAGGCTCATAAGATATCCAGAATTAATTCCAAACAGGTTGTTAAGAGTAGATGATTAAAATTTCTTATGTAATTTTTTATTTTATAATTTTCCTATTAATTGAAACATGGAAGCATGTTAGTTGGTGTACACTGACATCACAGTATTTTAAATGATATAGATAATAAAGTAGTGAAATCATGAATTATATTTTAAGCTATACCCATTGGGTAGGGTAGCGGATGGATGTTATCGTGTGACCTACTCAACCTGTTTCGTCCTAGGTCGGTACTGATTAGTGTTAGGGATATATATACAAATAATATTGTATTCTTTTCATAATGGCTGGATTGTAATTTGCTTATAGGCGGACAGCCTATTCAGCTCTATATATAGGTCTGATACTGTACTCATTAAACAATAATAGAAAATACATTTCCATTCTTCCGTCTCTCTCTGCGTTCTTTCCCTTTCCGTCAAGAAGCTCTCTGAAACCTCAAGAATCAGGTTTCCACATGGTATCAGAGCCAGCGTGAAGGAGAGGATCGGTGAAATGGAAAACTCGGCCGCTTCACAAACCGAAGAAACGACAGAAGCCGATCAAGCTGAAGAAGGAAGAACCATCTCCTCATCCCTGAAGTTTGTGATCGGGAATTTGAAGAATATCGTTCCTGTTCAACTATCAACAGAGAACTACATGCTATGGCGATCTCAGGTCGTCAAACTCTTCCGCGCAAACGGGTTTGATAAATTTCTTGAACCCATTTTTTCTCCCCCGGAAAAACAAATACGGCGCTCTGATCTTACTCTAATTACCAATCCCAAATACACGCAATGGGTTTTAACGGATCAGAATCTTGCCGTAGCTCTGTGTTCGACCATCTCTCCATCCATCTTACCTTACATCATTAATCTTGAATCCACCTCCAAAATCTGGACCGCTCTTGAAAATCGTTTTCAATCTACAAATCGGTCCAAGGTCATACAGCTCAAGAATGAGCTTCATAATATTTCCATGAAAACCTCTACCATGACCCAGTACCTTACCGATATCAAGGCCTTGGTTGATCAAATAGCAGCAGCTGGCTCGGTGGTAGACACCGAAGATATAATCCTCTATATCTTAAACGGACTGCCACCATCTTATCAAGCATTCAAGACTGCAATTCGCACCATGATCACCCCGATAAGCCTGGACGATCTTTACCCATTGCTACTCAGCGAAGAAGTAAACATCTCGGCTGATGCTGCACGAAATCTGCCACCTGCCGATCCAAATATTGCCTTATACGCGCAGCGAGGTCGTGGACGCAGGCAGCGTGGCCGATCCAACAACAACAACCCAACTACCGTGAGATCAACAACTGACTCTACAACTACATGTCAGATTTGCCAAAAGCGGGGACACTCCGCAGCAAACTGCTGGCATCGTCTAAACGAGAACTATGTGCCACGATCAAGAAACACCGCTCTGGCAGCCACACAAGAACGACATACTTCAAATTGGTTTCTTGACTCCGGCGCATCTTCTCATCTCACAAATTCACTGGATAATCTGTCAGTTAACGATCCATATAACGGCTCAGACAGTGTAACGCTAGGAGATGGGCGCTCTATGTCAATAGCTCACTCCGGGTCAGGTTTGTTGAATACCACTCACCGTAAGCTTAATCTTGCAAAGATTTTGCATATTCCAGAACTTAAGTATAACCTGCTCTCTATCTCAAAATTAACTAGGGACAACAATATTTGTATTGTTTTTGAGCCTAACGGATTTGTTTTTAAGGATATTCAGACGCAGCAAACACTACTCCGCGGACCATGCCATGACGGACTCTATCCGATCCAGCTGCATCCCGCGAAGACTACTTCTTCTGCACTTACGGCCATTAAGAAGCCGATGACGCCTTGGCATAATCGCTTAGGACATCCACATTTTAAGATTCTTAATCTTGTTTCTAAATGTAATCCCTGTCTCAATATAGATTCTAATAAATTCTCCTGTAGTTCTTGCATTCTGGCTAAGGGGCATAAATTGCCCTTCGAATCATCTGAAAATCGGAGACACATACCGCTCGAGGTTGTCCACTCCGACGTCTGGGGTCCCGCCCCAGTTGAATCCCTTCAAGGATACAGGTTTTATGTTCTCTTTATTGATGATTGCACACGGTTTACATGGCTCTACCCTATGAAACATAAAAATGAAGTAACATCTATTTTCACTAACTTTAAAAATTATGTTGAAAAACTTACGTCGTATCAAATCAAATGCCTTCGCTCTGATGGTGGAACGGAATACACGAATCATGGCTTTACTCAGTTTCTAACCGCCAACGGCATAACTCATCAAATCTCGTGCCCATACACACCTGAACAAAATGGGTTGGCCGAGCGGAAGCACCGGCATATCCTTGAGACGACTCGCTCCCTTCTATTCACCGCATCCGTTCCTCCCAAGTACTGGCCCGACGCCATCCTCACAGCAGTCTATCTCATAAACAGAATGCCATCGTCTACTAACAAAAACAAGTCCCCTTTCGAACTTGTTTATCGTCGTAAACCGGAGTATCAAAATATGCGCACATTCGGCTGCGCATGCTACCCGCTCATTCCTCCCAACCTCCGGCATAAACTTCAACCTCGCGCTCGTTCCTGCGTGTTTCTCGGCTACTCCGAAACCTATAAAGGCTATAAGTGTTTGGACAGTTTCTCCAACAAACTTTTTATGTCGCGACACGTTACGTTCGATGAACACATTTTTCCATTTTCTGCAGGAAACACATCGTCTAGTAAGGCTCCGATTAATGATTTCAATCAACCCTCGTTACTCATACCAACCTCAACTATTGGCTCCACTTCCATACCAACTTCCGAGAACACGACAACTAACACTGATACCAGGAATTTGGTCGAACAGGAGCACACCGAACTCTCTACCGTCTCACCTGAGGATGTACCCACGGTTCCAGCTAACAACAGTGTACCTTCCATCTCACCTCAATTATCAAGCCATCCCATGATCACGAGGCAGAAGACTGGATCCCTTAAACCACGGGTACGCCTAAACTTACTTCATATAAACACCTTGTCACAGCAGGAACAGGACCCTACTTCCTACACAGCTGCAGTTAAGCATCCACATTGGCGCCAAGCTATGGCATCTGAGTTCCTAGCACTGCAGAAACAAGGCACCTGGACGTTGGTTGAACCACCAATCAACGCACCTACAATTGGGTGCAAATGGACATTTCGTACAAAGTATCACTCGGACGGATCTATTGCGAGACACAAAGCACGACTCGTGGCTCTTGGAAATCATCAGGAACACGGCATTGACTATAACGAGACATTCAGTCCAGTAGCCAAATTGCCCACCATTCGAATTCTCCTGAGCGTAGCTTTGTATCATTCGTGGTCAGCCCAACAACTCGACGTGGCGAACGCTTTTCTGCATGGCGACCTCCAAGAAACCATCTTTATGACTCAGCCGAAGGGATTCGAGGACTCCACTCACCCCAACCACGTTTGTCGGTTACACAAAGCTCTTTACGGTCTTCGTCAAGCCCCAAGACAGTGGTATACCACTTTCACCAAGTACCTCCTGTCCATCGGGTTTGAACACAGTAAATCAGATCAATCGCTCCTTCTATTTAGACAAGATAGCATTCACATATTCCTTCTTGTCTACGTAGACGACATCCTAATCACAGGTAACAATCAAAACGCCATCACACAGCTTCTGGCAAAGTTAAGCAATAAATTCATGATGAAACACTTGGGCGAAGCACATGCGTTTCTCGGTATTCAAATTAAAAAGGAACCATCACGGTATTTTCTATCTCAAGCTCCATATACTGTATCTATTCTAAAACAAGCCAATATGCTGCTTTGCAATCCTTTATCAAATCCCACGGCTACCAAATTACCGCTGGTCACCTCCGATAACAATGAGCTCAACGATCCGGCAACATACAGAAGACTCACTGGAGCTTTACAATACTTAACGCTCACTCGTCCAGACATTGCATTCAGCGTTAACCTGCTCTCCCAACACATGCATGATCCGCTTCCGCAACACGCCTACCTCCTAAAGCGACTTCTACGATATCTCAAAGGTACGGTTAACTATGGGTTACCTATTACCAAGACTAATCTTGTTCTACATTCCTTTTCAGACGCGGACTGGGCCGGCGATCCTATCTCCAGAAAATCTACATCTGGCTACTGTTCGTTCTTAGGCAACAACCTTATTTCTTGGACAGTAAAGAAGCAGCACACGGTAGCTCGATCTTCGACCGAATCTGAATATCGCTCACTGGCTGCCTTAACGGCAGACATTCTTTGGGTTAAAAGAGTACTCGCTGATTTTGGAATTCCGCCCGAGCAACCGACCGATCTATTCTGTGACAACACTTCTGCAATTGCTCTCGCCAACAACCCGGTGTTTCACGCACGTACTAAACACATCGAGATTGATCAAAGATTTCTACGGGAACAAATCACAAGCAACAACATTCGTTTGTTTCCGATCAGCACGGTAGATCAAGTCGCAGATATTCTAACTAAACCGCTTTCAACACCTCGTTTTCATACTCTTAGAGACAAACTAAGTGTCACACAAGACCCATTAGTTTGAAGGGGGATGTTAGGGATATATATACAAATAATATTGTATTCTTTTCATAATGGCTGGATTGTAATTTGCTTATAGGCGGACAGCCTATTCAGCTCTATATATAGGTCTGATACTGTACTCATTAAACAATAATAGAAAATACATTTCCATTCTTCCGTCTCTCTCTGCGTTCTTTCCCTTTCCGTCAAGAAGCTCTCTGAAACCTCAAGAATCAGGTTTCCACAATTAGTCTCTCTGAACCGATATGACCTTGATATGTCATCAAAAAATTTATCCTGACTGGACACGAACCTCGAGACAAAAATCAAGTTGGAAACTTCAAAAATTAAATCAAGGATCATCTGAACTTCTATTTTTGCAAACTTACAGTTGAAATGAGCGTCTCGAAAATATGAACCCAACGACACCAAATTCAACTCAATTCGAGTGCAAATGAGTCCAAATCAAGGACCTGAAATGTTGTTGGAAGGTTCGAACCACAATTTGGATTACCAAATGGTTTCCGAACATGACATGCTTATAGTCGAATCGAGTGGCTCAACGAGACGAATCCAACGAGCCTAAGATCGTCGAATTCTGATATCATTAAGACCTTCAAATGGTTGACGAACGGTTCACGATCAAAAGATTCAATATCGGCCGTCCATCCATCCAACCACTCCCCATTTACCTCTGATCTCTCACCTATTTACGGGTCATGTCACTCCAGAAATATATAAATTGACCCCTCATTTCTTTTGAGAGGGGAGCTAAGCTAGAAGAGAAGAGAAGAAGAGAAGGAAGAAGAGAAGATTAGGAGGGAAGAAACTCCTCGACCACAGCCGCCACAATTCTGCCCGACTTCTGAATGACGTCGGAATTCTGCTCGACTTCCAAGGGACGCCGGGATTCTGCCCGACTTCCAAGTAACGCTGGGATTCTGCCCGACTTTCCAGGGACGCCTGAACTCTACCCGATCTCCAAGTGACGCCGGAGTTTTGCCCGAATACCATCTAACACCGGAGTTATCCCCGGCCGCCGACTACTATCCTTCTGACTTTTGTTGCCCGCAGACTACGATCATTCTGACTTACGTCGCCCACCGACTATAGTCCTTTCGACCTCCGTCGTTCGCCGACTACAGTCCTTCTGACTTACGTCACCCACCAACTATAGTCCTTCCGACCTCCGTAGTTAGCCGACTACAGTCCTTCTGACTTACGTCGCCCACCGACTACAATTCTTCAGACCAAATGAACACATCAACAATAGCTATTTGTATTCCCACCATGTAATGTACTGCATATGATGTACATAGAGCCAAGGCCTTCCCCTCCCCAAGGAAAAGGCCTCATTTGTATTTTACTGTAAATACTAATGGATTCATTCAAACTGGGCTAGGCCTCGTGGTTTTTTCCCCTTTTCAGGAGTTTTCCACCTAAAAATCTTGGTGTCTAATAGGAATGCTCACACTCTCTCTTATCTAATTGCGTGCCGGATTTTAGTACAACGCTAAGACGCTAAACTTTCTATTTCTCTACCGCTGCGCGAATACTCTAGAACGCAACAGACCTGAAATGTGGGTAATAGTCAAAATAGGTACAGATTCACATGATAATTTGATCCTATTGTAATAACTGGGACAGATCTTAAGCCAAATATTTTTACCCGAAATTTAAATTTAATTAAAAAATTAAATAAAATAGACCTTTTTATCAACCCCTCCACCAGCCACCTAAAGCATATTTAACGAATTTAGGGCACACAAACTTGCATGAGATAAAAAAAAAAAGCATGAGTTCGCTATTGGAAGCTTGATTTTATTTGTCTTGTAAAATCTGAAATTGAATAAATATATATTATTTATTTATTTATTAGAGTAATATGCTCGAAAGTTTTCTTAAGACCTGAATGCTCTAATTTTGGCCGTGAATTAATATTTTATTCGAATAAGGGTCGAATAGGCATTGAATAAAACTCAAATAAGGCTGATACATTGTTCTTAAAAATTATAACATAGATGGAGCTTATTCGAACGCATTCAAACTTATTTCAACCCTTTTTGATTTATGAAATGGTCAAACATATAGTCAGTAAAGTGTTTTAAATATGTATTATTCTAAACTTATTCGAACACTTAATCAGATATATTTTTGATCCTTTCGTCAAAGATAATTTGATGATCGGTGAAAGGGTCTAACATAGAGTTAATTAATTGTTCAAATATGATAGAATGAGTTGTGTAAAATACACCATTTGAATTTTTTTTTTTTTAAGTTGACAAATCCTTGAACACTTAATTGAACATATAGTCGATCATTTCATCAAAGATAATTTGACGGTCGACATTGAACCTATATTTTGTTGGGAAGTAAAATCACATAACAAAACAAACAAGAAAATAAAAAGTGCTGTGAAGAAGAAAGAAAACTAAGAATTAATCTAAAAAAATTCAAAATTGGAAAAAAAATCAAAAAGCCACCAGGTCAAGAAGTTCAATATGAAAATTGAAAAAGCTTGTATAGATCTCTCACCTCTTTTTTTTTTTTTATCTCTCTTCACTTTCCTCTTCATTTTATACTAAAACATATAAAATGATGCATTTTCAATACACCAACGAGTCCAACACTTCAAACAAAACAAGAAAAATAGGGAAGAAAAATTGCTCATGCTTGACTTGCAGCGTTCTAGTACTACACTCTATATCTTTGAGTCCACCATGCAGCGCCGTGACACTTCAGCTTACAATGCCTCAACAAACACACGCAGACACTCGTTCCTTCGAATATAATTTTATGATCAATGGAAAGTTCAAACATAGAATTGGTTAAGTATTCAAATAGGAATAAATAAGGTGCTTAAAATACATTTTTTAAAAAATAATAAAACAAGCATACTTATTCTAATACTTAATTGAACCAATGTTATGCTAAAAAAAAAAGAAAAAAAAAAAAGAACCAATGTTCATCCCAGGGGCGGAACTATGAAGAGCTTAGGGGGGGCAATTGCCCCCCCTCAAAAAAAATTTTTTTTTTTTATAGGAGTAAAAATTAAAAAAAAAATTTATAAGAGAGTAAAAAAAATTTTGCCCCTCCTTAAATTTTTTTTTGCCCCCCCTAAAAAATTCTTTTGTCCTCTTTTGTCCAAACTTGCCCTAAAATATCTATATATTTCTTTACATTTAGTTCTAATATTCTCTTTCATGCTTTTAATAACAGTTTAATTACACATTTTTTCTTAATTTTTCTTGCTTAATTTTTTTAAAAACTTTTCGTAATATATAGATATATAATATTATTTTTTTTTAATATTTAATTATTTTTATGTTGTATTTTTGCCCCCCCTCAAAGTTAAAGCCGGTTCCGCCCCTGGTTCATCCATTTTATCAAAAGTGATATGACAACCAATCAAATGGTCGAACATAGGGTCAATTAATTGTTTGAATATAATCGAATAAGATGCTTCTAAGATAAATTTATATCAGGACTATTCTGGCTAAACTGAATAGTTGGGAAGAGAAATAACGATTGGATTGCATTTATAAATGGCTTCTTGGATGGTCACGTCACTTTGTTTTGAGGCTTTTCTTTGCTCATCCTGGACACCTTTTTATCGTTTTTCTAGCTAAGTTGCGTATTTTTGCTGGACACTGAGGATCAGGTCGAACTGGCAGTCTTGGCTATGAATGTTGCATGTCTGTTTACTAAGATCTTCTCCCTCGTTTCTTTCACGAAATCTACTATGCCACTTAACGGTGCAATTCTGGGCTGCAATGAATTTCAGATTTCGGCCATGTCTGATTTCACGCGATTTCTCTGTTTTCTCACTTGCTCATCGATGTCACTTCTGTGCTCCTGCCCGTTAAGAAATTTTGAATTTTTTTTTTATCCATAAATTTTCTCTTGCCCCTTCGTGCCTCCGCTTTCAAAGACATGTGAGACAGCAATCATAGGAACTTATCCAGCACTTGTAAACAAAAAACTCTAGATTCCTTCTACTTCGAAGCTTCTTCGGAGCAGATGTAAAAGAGAATTTGAAGAGTTAAATACTCTGTGCTGCTCAGAAATCAACTTCTGATCGCATAGCGAAGTGGATATCGCGTTAGACTCCGAATCTAAAGGTCGTGGGTTCAAATCCCACTGTGATCGAATGACTCCAGAGGTTTTTATTTTTTGTTCAAGATAAGGCCTTTAAAAATTTCGAGAGAACTCAGTTCATCAGAATGTTGGTCCCTCTTTGCTTTATACACAATATGGACAACAGGTTCTGCTGTGTGGCTGTGGTTTCTCAGCAGCTTTCACATGCAGTATTGCAAGAAAAAAGAAATTTCTGCATAAGCCTAGTAAATTTGCAAAGTCTACTCATGATTTACATGAAGATATTTAAAAATTTTGAATGTAAATGATGCAATTATTAGTATAATGTCATTAATGTGGATGCAAATGAGAGGAATGTGAAAATCTATTAGATGAGATAGAATTGGAGACCAGAGAGGGGTCTCAGTGCAGCGAAGGAGAAAGGATGACAGACCGAATGAAGAAGAAAATGAATACTGTCTATTATTGAATAATCATCTCTATAAATAGAGTTTACACAGAGAATATAAAGTGCAAGAAAGTACAAGTATTAATAGGTGCTAAACAGGTTCCTTAACAGCCCCCCCTCAAATTAATCATTCTGGGAACGAATGGTTAATTTGGACCGTAAGAGAGTAAACCGGTTATAAGGAAGGGACTTGGTTAAAATGTCTGCTATCTGATCTGTTGAGCTAATGTGAGCTATGTCAATGTTGCCTTGCTTGATGTGATCCCGAATAAAATGATGATCTATCTCAATGTGTTTAGTTCGAGCATGAAGAACTGGATTATTTGCTAGAGCGATCGCCGAGGTGTTGTCACAGTGAAGTGTAGTAGCTTGGTGCTGCGGTATGAGTAGTTTGGCGGCCAGTCGACGAATCCATAGGACTTTCGAGATCGCTGATGAAAGAGAGCGATACTCGGCTTCGGTGGAAGATCGGGCGACAGTTGTTTGCTTCTTGACCGACCAAGAAATCAAATTAGGGCCAAGAAACGTGCAGTACCCTGACATGGATTTCCGTTCGATCGGATCAGTTTCCCAATCAGCATCAGAATAGCTATGAAGACGAAGAGAGCCTTTTGTGATCGGCAAACCAAAACCAGTCGTGCCTTTTACATAGCGAAGTAATTGCTTGAGAGCGAGAAAGTCACAGTTTCTTGGTTGGTGCATGAATTGACAGATGGAATTAACGGTGAATGTAATGTCCGGTCTAGTGATAGATAGGTATTGAAGTGATCCGGCAAGTTTCCGAAACAGCTGAGGGTCCGAGAAGGGCTTCTCGTCTTGAAGCTTGGACGGCTTGGTGAGCGTCGGAGTGTTGGAGGGTTTGCAATCTGAGAAACCTGCATGAGAGATGAGATCATTTGCGTAGTGTGTTTGACTCAGAAAATACCCATTAGTGGTTTGAATCACCTGAATTCCTAGGAATAATGAGACGTCGCCGAGTTGTTTTAGGTGAAAGGCGGAGCGAAGATGTTGTAGCGTGAGTTGTATTTGAGCGTTGTTGTTGCCGGTTATAAGCATGTTGTCGACATATATGAGGATGAAGACCCTAACGTCAGCTTTGGCATAGATTAGAAGAGATGGATCTGCTTTGCTGAAAGAGAATCCGATTTGTTCCAGTGATTGAGTTAGTTTTTGATACCAGAGGCGAGGAGATTGTTTTAACCCATAGATTGATTTGTGCAATTTGCAAACGTATTGTGGAAATTGCGTATCCTCAAAACCCCGAGGTTGTTTCATGTACACTTCGTCTTTGAGATCTCCATGAAGGAATGCATTGGAGATGTCCAGTTGAGTGACCGACCAATTGTGATGGACGGCGAGCGTAAGGAGCATCCGAATGGTGACCATTTTGGCCACAGGACTGAATGTGTCGGTGAAATTCAGTCCGAATTCTTGTGAGCAACCCAATGCTACGAGACGGGCTTTATAGTTTGCAATTCTGCCGTTGGGAAGACACTTGGTTTTGAACGTCCATTTGCTACCCATGACAGGTTTATTAAGAGGAACCGGTACTAGTGACCAGGTACCGAGTTTTTGAAGTGCTGAGTATTCGTTGGACATGGCCAGATGTCAATGGTCGTGCTTGACTGCTTCAGTGTAAGAAGTTGGTGTAGGCGAGGAATCCTGCACAACAGAGAGATCAAATAAAGTCTTTGGTTTCGAAATGCTTGACCGAAACCTTGTTTGCATTGGATGCCACGGGGGAGACATAGCCGAGCTGTGGTTGAGAGATGTAGGCGACGACACGGCTGAAGATTGCGAATGAGAACTGGTCAAGTGTTGCTCATATGTATAGGAGGGTTGGGTCGGAGGTGAGTTCGTGTCTGCCAAAGTCGGTGTGCTAATCGCTTTCGGCTATTCTCTAGAGATCGACGAGCTAGGAATGAGCAGGAGAGGAGAGCAGTTCTTTGGTGATGTATCAAAATTCTGGGTTGGTGGCGTGCGTTGGTAGGGAAAAACTGTTTCGTAAAACACTACATGACGTGATATGTAGAGTCGTTTTTGTGAGACTCATCTAAGCACCGATATCCCTTGTGCTGTGTGGAATACCCCAGAAAGATGCACGGTTGTGAGCGAGAGGAGAGCTTGTGATCGCATCTGTAGGACGCTTGTTGCCCGTAGAGACGGAAGTAGGGTGTTTGATTTGAAATGGCCGAGGAAGGTAGACGATTTGTGAGATAGTTTGCGGTCGAGACCGCTTCCGCCCAAAATTTAGGTGGGAGATGAACTGCGTGAAGTAGGGTGCGTGTGAGCTCAATGAGGTGCCGATGCTTTCTTTCGGCCGTGCCGTTTTGTTCTGGCGTATGTGGGCAACTCATTTGATGTGTGGTGCCCTGCTGAATGAGGTAACGTCGAAAATCATTGCTCGTATATTCTCCGCCACCGTCCGACCGAAATTGTTGAATTTGAGTTTGAAAATTGTTTTTAATCATGTTGCATAATTTTTGATATTTTGAAAGAACTTCAGATTTAGAATGTAACATATAAATCCAAGAAAAATGCGTAAATTCGTCTAAGAAAACAACATAATAGCAGTACCCGTTCATGGACGGGACCGGAGCTGGACCCCAGACGTTCGAATGTACCAGCTGAAACGGCTTGGTACACACTGACGTGCTAGGCAAGAACGACTGTTTATGGCTTTTGGAAGAGTTACAAGAAATGCAAACGTAAGAATCAGAACTAGTGTTAATGGCGGAATCTAAATGAGCTAATTTCTGTATGACGCGAGTGTTGGGGTGACCGAGCCGGGCATGCCACGAGAAGCTGGATGGGCTGTCCGCTGCGAGGGCTTTATGCTTAGGTGGGATATGAGCCTTGAGACAATACAGTCCATTGCGGTTGTGACCGCGAAGAAGGAGACGATTGTATTGTATATCCTTAACAACAAATTCATTAGCCTTAAAGGCGACTGAGACATTGTTGTCTGCAGTCAATTTAGCAACCGATAACAAGTTACGAGATAAAGAAGGAACATGAAAAATGTTTTTAAGATGGAGCTTACGATGGGTTTCCGGAAGCGGTAAAATGCCTTGACCGGAATGTTGAATTGGAAGATTGTTTCCGTTGGCTATGGAGACCGAATCCGTTCCAGTGTATGGGTACAGATTTTGAAGGTTTGTGATGTCCGATGTCAAGTGCGACGACGCTCCAGAGTCGACTATCCACTCCGTAGAGGGCATGTTTTGTTGTTGAGCCGTGAGCGCGCGTGAATTGGACGGAGGGGCGTAGTTGAGATTACACCGATGCCAACAATTGTTTGCGGAATGTCCTAATTTTCCGCATATTTGACATTGAGCCCGAGTTCCGGAGGTTCTTGATGAGCTAGAATTGTCTGATGTGTTCGGAGGTCTTGAAGAATTTGGTTTTCCTCTGAATTTCTGGTTCTTGGACCGGTATCCCGAGTTTCGGGTCGAAAACAGGGCAGCATTTTCGGATTGTTGTGTTTCTTGATTTCGTTGATGAAGAAGGTTTATCTCTTCGCTGCAAAGTAGCAAGTAGAGGTCATCTAGACTGATCGGCTGCAGTGAGGTGCGGATGGCTGTCTTGAACGGGTTGTATGGTGTTGGCAATCTGTTTAGTATGTAGAGTATGATGTCTTAAGTATCCACTTTGGATCCTGCAGTCGCGATGTTGTCTACGATATTCTTGATTTGATCAAGATATTGCTGCATTGTGCGATCCTTCATCTGAATTTGATGAAGTTCTCTTTTCAATTGTATGACCCTTGATCGATTTGTTGGTTGAAGCCGGCGTTCAAGGGTGAACCAGATATCTTGCGCAGTGTTAAGCGTAAGAACATAAGGTAAGATGGGCGCGGAGATTGTTGATAGGATTGTGGAGACAAGATTTCTGTCAATGAGTCTCCACTGATTGTAATCGGAGATGTCGGAATACGGCGGACAGATAGAAAGTCCGGTCAAGTGTTGTTCATACCCGTTAGCGGAAAAGTGTTGAAAAAGTTGCAATCTCCATATTGCGTAGTTCTCCGTTGTGAGCTGCGTGGGCACCAAGTTCTTGATGTTTGAGATCAAGAATTTCAGGTGAGGAGGAATGACGAGCTCAGTTTCTTGACCGGGAATGCTTTGCGCTGTCCGGCGGGAGATGGCTGTGCTCTCTTCTGCCATGAGCGAAGAATTATGGCAGATCGCTGGAGATGAAGAGGAAGGAGGAAAGTTGTGGAGCCGGAGGCTCTGATACCAAGATAGAATTGGAGACCAGAGAGGGGTCTCGGTGCAGCGAAGGAGAAAGGATGAGAGACCGAATGAAGAAGAAAATGAATGATGTCTATTATTGAATAATCATCTCTATAAATAGAGTTTACACAGAGAATATAAAGTGCAAGAAAGTACAAGTATTAATAGGTGCTAAATAGGTTCCTTAACAAGATGACCGCTACATTATCGTTTGCATGAATTTTCTGTAATTTTTTTTATTGAAATTGATGTCAATGAATTGCAAATTTTGAATATATATATGTAATTTTATGAATTATATATAATATATAGTTGCAGTAGAAAACTCTTGGTTGAAAGATATCTTACATTCCCTTCATTTTTTTTTCGCAATGGAGTTTCTCAGACCGTTATGATTTGAAACATAATGGTTTTGTCTGGTCACATAGAATATTTGGTCCATAGTGACTCTTATTTGCAGCTATGAATCATGCCATAATAGAAGAAGGAATATTAACAATTCTTACTGTCAACTCAAACGGGTTTGCATTTGCACCAAAAGTAGAAAAATGGAGAAAACTTTATAGTAAAAAAAGTAACGAAAACTGTCTAATTAATCTTTGTAGAGAGTTAACATAACCAAAGGCAAGTAACAGACCAACTAAGGAGAGCATTCCCATTTTATTAAAACAAACAACAAAATTTATAAATTTCTTTCATTTGAAATATTTTATAGCGAACTCAAGTTGAGGTACATTTTGGAATTTGATCGAAAACGGTTTGAATACATCAAAATTAAACTCGAAGTAATTTAAAATTCATCAAAATTTTATTCTGCATTATTTTTTATCAAAACATACCAAATTTTCAAAAATTCTTGAATTTGAAATATTTTACTCTCACATTTCATCCAAGATTGTTTGGTTTGGAAAAAGGCATGTAAATTATTCCAAATGTAAGAGTGTTGAGAATATTGGTGTTTATTCTAAAGTAAAAGAAATACAAATTAAACTTTTGATATATTTGAAATTCATCATCAAGTTCAACATTAATGTATTTGAAAATCATTAGATTTGTCTGATTGTTAAATACATCGTGAGTTCTCTACCATTACCATTGTCATTACCATTGTCACTGCCATAGCTCGTCGATCGCTGCCTAATGCCAGCCACTTTCGTCGCCATTGCTTGTTGCTAGCGGACAACCAGATTCGACACAACCCACTAGATCTATCATCCACTAGCCACTAGCTACTATCTTTGTAGAGCTTTATAGTACATTTATTTTATTTTGAGCTAATAAAATAATGATCATTTATATTTATTTTATATTAATTCAAAAAACTTTAATAATTTAAATGAACTCTATTCCTTTTATATTATATTCTATTTTACTCTACTCAATTTTGAGTCTTTTGTTGTAACTTCATAACATGTAGGAAACTGGTTACCATTAGTCTATTACTATTTACTAGTATGCATCACACATCAATGCAAAGAAATCGGCTAACTAAAGAAGCAGCCGGCCGAAGTAATGGAGTAAAATGACAGCCCTTACCTCTCAGATATCCGCTTCTCCCGATCAATTCAATCCCCTCAAACCTATTTCACTCTCAAAAATCACCACCGACGGCGGCATCAAACTCTCAGAAATTAAGCAGCTCCACGCGGCTCTTGTTAAATCAGGCCTTGCTCACTCCCGCTCCTCCCAGAACAGCCTCGTTGCCCTTTACGCCGCCGCCGCCGCCGCCGCCGCCGACCATGACTCTGGTGCCATGGACTACGCCTTCCTCGTCTTCTCCCGCGCCCCGAAACCTACCGCCTTCATGCGGAACACCATCGTCCAGTCCCTCGCCAACTCCAACTCTCCGGCCAGCGCCATCCGCTTCTACTGCGCAGCCCATTTCGCTGCCATTCCCCCAAATCACCACACCTTCCCCGCCCTACTCAAAGCCTGCTCCCGCCTCCTCGCCCTCCACGAAGGCCAGCAGATGCACGCTCACTCCCTCAAATCCGGACTCGAGCAAACCTTACTCGTCCGCAACGCCCTCGTTAACCTCTACTCCACATGCGGTTACCTGACCGACGCCCGCCTTCTGTTCGACGAAATGCCCGAGCGAGACATCGTCACCTGGAACTCCTTGATCGCGGGTTACTCTAAGCACGGCCTCTCCCAAGAAGCCCTTGACCTCTTCCGCTCTCTACAAAAAGCTCCCCACCCACGCCCGGACGCAATCACTGCCGTGAGCGCGCTCTCGGCATGCGCCAACGCTGGAGCGCTCGAGCTAGGCGAGTGGATTCACGCCTACGCCAAAAAGCACGAAATAGACCAAGGAATCACCGTCCGCACCGCTCTCATCGACATGTACGCCCGGTGCGGCGCAATCGCCCGAGCCGCGGAGATCTTCGAACTCACTCCCCGGCGAAACCTCGTGTGCTGGACGGCGATGATCACTGGGCTGGCTGTTAACGGGCGGGGGCCGGAGGCTGTCAACCTTTTCAACCAGATGGTTCAGTTCGGGATCCGGCCTGACGGGATCGCGTTTGTCAGCGTGCTCTCGGCGTGCAGCCACGCCGGGATGGTCGAGGATGGGAAAAGATTGTTCAACGACATGAAAACGCGGTTCGGATTGGATCCCAGAACAGAGCATTACGGGTGCATGGTAGATCTTCTCGGTCGAGCCGGCCGGCTGGAGGAAGCGCTTGGGTTGATCCGGAGCTCGCCGACGGTGCAAAGCGAAGCAGCAGTGCTTTGGCGAACGCTTCTGGGCGCGAGCAGCGCGCGAGGCGAGGTTGAGATGGCGGAGCTGGCAATGAGCGAGATTGCGCGGGTGGAGCCGCGACACCATGGGGATTGGGTGCTGATGGCAAATGTTTACGCGAAAGCGGAGAGGAAGGAGGAGGCGGCGAGGGTGAGGAGGGAGATGAGGATAAAGAAGATTGGGAAGGAGCCCGGATGCAGTGTTATTGAGGTGGGCGGGAGGATATACTCATTTACGGTGGAGACCGAGTAGCATTGGTTTGGGGCAAGGGTGAAGGAGATGATGGGGAGGGTGGTGCGTCGGTCGCGATGGGACTGATGAAGACGTCGCCGGAGAACACGGTGAGGAACTCAGGGTCGTGAAGAACTTACGGCTTTGCTTATGGATTGCCATGAAGTCATTTGGAAGAATCAGCTGACATTTGAAGAGTCCTTCTGTATAGGCCTGCAAATCATGAACATTTTGTGTGAATTATTATTATTATTATTTAAATAGAAATCAATTTATTTCAATGAGAGGTGGCGGTGAGTGATAGTTTGAAGTGAAATTCTTGATTCGCCCAACGCAAGGATGGGGAAGAACCATGTTCCAGTGATGGTGGACAATTGTCCACAAAAAAAAAAAAAAAAAAAAAAAAAACACTTATAATGAGCGGCAATTTTGGAAATTCCTTTTACCTTAAAAAATTCTTTGACCCACCCCTTATGTGTGGTCATCGGACGCCGTCCGGAGACGAATAGAGATGAGCCAATTCAATTTTCACATAACCCTTATGTTTCTCTTTCAATGGCCAACATTCTGCGCCATAAAATATTTCATGTCTAACCACCATCTTATAGGATTTTTCTTTAAGTTTGAGTTGTATTTTTCAATCACACAACAACCCCAATGCATTCCTCCACTTAGTCTATCCAACTTGAATTCTACTAATAATATCTTCATCTATTTCATCATAACTTCGAACAATATACTCAAGATATCTAAATCATATACTCTTATTAATTACTTGATCGCTCAAAGTCACAAACCCCCCACTACATCTATTGCTACTAAAATTACATTCTATATATTCGATTTTAGATTACTCAAATGAAAACTTTTAGACTCGTTCTAAGGTTGACATCCATAATTCAAGTTTATCTTCAGCTCCCTCTTTTGTCTTATCAACAAGAATAATATCGTCAGCAAAAAGTATACACCATGAAACATCCTCTTACAAGTCTCTAGTAAAAACATCCATGACTAAAGCAAAAGGATATGAGCTTAAGGCTGATTCTTAATGTAATCCAATTGAAATTGGAAAACACTTGGTTAAACCACCATGTGTTTGAACACAAGTAAAAATTCTAGCATGCATATCCCTAATGATTTGAATGTAAGCACACTTCTCATTGTATTCAGGCCATACAGCTTGTCGTTTCCAATGAACACTCTAATATTAACTCAATGTATTAAAAGATTCATGTCATTATTATTTGACAAGTTTTACGCTAGTTGTTGACTACCCAATACAACCCTCCACTTCTCCCAAAATTTAGAATCATTTGGAATTATTTACACTTGGATTTGATCACCTTTGAAGTTAGTTAGATATATTTTCTTCATTAAGATACATAATTTGTCTATAAATTTGTTAAAGCCGGGCATTCCAATGATTCTAAATTTAATTCTAAAAAATTTTAAATATTGTATCATGATTTTCTTAAAGCACACCAAACTTATTAGATTTATCTTTTTGACACTTTCATTTTAATTATAAACATATACAATTCAATGAATTTTATCTCTTAAATAATAACAAAATTATATTTTTGGATTCTTGACTTCAGTTTTTTTTTTTTTTTTTTTTTTTTTAAAGGAAAAGGTTACAACAGTCTTCGGAAAAAAATAGAACGAGTTACATAATAAAAGGCTAGACAGAACACCCTCTAGAAATGAAAACGACGAACCAAAAAACCCAACAGAGGGCTCAGTAGAACACCGAGACTACCAGCACCTCGAGACCACTCAAGGACCATCCAGAAAACAACGGTTGCCACAAGAACGATGACGAGGATGCGAGCCCCAGTATATCATAGCCCCGCAAAAAAAACCTTCGATAAGCAAACCGATGATAGCGCCAAACACAACAAAGAAAAAACAAATTATCTTTTTCTCCCACCTCGCTTCCACAATTTCCCACGCAAGCTAGTCCTAAGAGGCCTCATCGAAACCATTTCAAAATCAGAACCAGGATCTGAAAAAGGATCAGAATCAGATCCATTATCAGATGAGTTTTCCAACAAATCACCATGTGACCTAACATCCATTCCAAATTTTGAACCCACCATAGTTTGGGATGCCAATAATTTAACATGAATATTAATCAAACTGCCTTGCACATTAGAAATATCCACCTGGTCCCCCACAGATGATTGAACTTTCCTAACAGAAGACTGACATTTATCCGAACCTTCCACAATACCCAGCACAGACGAATCACCTTTCAGCGACCCAACATCCACAACAGGTGTTGATACAGCCCCAACATGAATATAATTCAACCTCTCGTTAACATCCGGCACCAAAGCAACATTCGGGCTACCCCCCAACTCAGCTGTCTGCCCAGTAGGAACACACGAAGGAAAAAAAGGTATCGCAATAGGGGACAACAAAATCTCAGACACACCCTTAGCACCAACATCAAGCATCATATTGCCATCTTGAATAGTTTCCAAAATCATATTAACAGGAGGATTAACAACCAACTCCCCACACGGAACATCAACAGCATTTTCCGCCCCAAGCACATTCGGTCCAACCACAACATCGTTTACCGACAAACCTTCAACAACAGGCACATTCGACACAGGAACCCCGCCAAGATCAATCACAGGTTTAGAGGATTTAAGCTTGGAATGTAAGATAAGGCATGAATCCTTAGAGTGACCTAAAGAGGAACAATGCACACAAAAACTAGGAATATCATCAAAAATAACAATCTGTACATAACCCGACTCCACAGAGCCAACCCAAATCTTATCAGCATGTTTCTTGGAAACATCCATCTCAACTAGAATGCGAGCAATGGAAGGGCGAGAACCAGACGCCGTCGCCACATCAGATTTTAGGGGTCTACCGAAGAGAGAATCTAAACCAAAAAAGAATTCTAGGAGAAAATAATTGGGGCCTAAGAAGAGGGAAAGACACCCAAATTGGCACAACCGGCGAATCCACTTCAACATCCAGATGTGGCGACCATTTCACCACCTTCATATAGCAATTTTGGACAAAATAAGATCTGTGTGAAAAAATTCTGTAATAATCAAAATCATTCTCCAGTTTAATCAAGACATTCCTGTGATTGAGAACAGTGACTGAAAAATCCCCAATCAGTTTTAAGTTGAAACAAAATTTACGAACGGCATCGACCGACGGCCTCCGCCCCGGAAAACGACCAACCAGCGAAAAATCAAAGGGCTTCGCAAGCGCCCGAATCTCCTCATTAGAAATTAGTAAAGCCAGCAATCCACGATGAGAAGAAAAATTTAGATCAGGGAACTTAGAAGAAGCGTTACCAGAAACCACATCCTTGAAGGAAAGAGGGGCCGCAACCCCCTCCAAAAAATCACGATCCCTCAACCGGGAGGACGCCATAAACAAACGCAAGAAAAAAACAACCGAATAAACGGGGCAGAAGCTCTCACCAACGAGGAAGAAGAAGCAGCGGCGGAATCCTAACCCCAGTATAAATAAGCTGATTATCATTCGCCCATCTTCAAATTTGCTGAAAAATATAATTCGGTAGATCTCATGACAAATCTAAAAGTTTCTAGTTGAAACCATTTGATGCTTCAAAAACTAAAAATTTATTAAAATATTTATTTTATAAAATGAATTACGGGTAGCATGCCTGACTTAAGATAAATTTTTTTATTTAAATTTGACTTATACCGTGGCTTATTCGATCATTGAGTTGACCTTGATTTGTTGGTTGAAAATTTTGAGTGCAAACTAAAATGTCTTGGGAGTTTAAGTCTTCCGGATATGATATATATGTAAGTTTATGTTGCCGTAAATGTCCTAAAAAAGAACTTTGATCATATCGTTTTAGGTATAAGTGTTTTACTTCCGCTTTCTTCGACATCAACAATCACATAATTTACGTTTTATTTAGGACAATTTTCTTACTCTCTTAAAACAACGTTTTATTATAAGAATTAAAATTTTTGTACTAAAAATTTATTTTAAGAAGCAATAAAAAAATTAACTCAAACAAAGCCTTAATATATTGCATTGATGATCTAAATGAGTTTTTAGCACCATCTCGTTGAAATTGTTTTATTATTTTGACTCTATATATTTCATTATATATTTAATTGTTTTTATTTTTATAATTTTAAATTATATTCTTATTTAGATTTCATTTGGAATTGTTTTTTAATTATTTTTAAATTAAATTTTTAGTATACATTTATTTTTTAATTTAAGTTTTTTTAATAAAAAATTATTTTAAAAAGGAGCAATTAAAATTGTCATATATTTCATTCATATCACTCATATATTTCATTTATACCACTTATATTTGATATGAAAATAAATTAAGGATAGTATGTATGTAATATTAAAATTTTAGGTGTTAAAAATGTAAATAGAATATTATAGGACGGTATGTATTTAAATCCTGGCAAAATGCTATATCTAAACAATACATGCACCAAATAAGCCCTGCGGCAAACTGCCAAAGATCTCTTCTCTTCCAACGTACCAAAAGTCAAAGCCCAGGTCGGCAAATTGCGTTCAAGACACGCATTATTCTCATTTTCAAACAGAAAGAAATCATATCTTATAAGTATTTACTAATCAGTACCAATTGCATTTAAATTTGAATTTATAAATATTTATTATTATTATTATTATCAATTTATATTAAATAAAAATTAATTCCATTAATTATTATAAGAAATGCACTTTCTTATAATTAGCTAATGAAACAGAGCTTATAAAAATTAGTAAAATTAGATATAAATAATCAGTAAAGAGAGAAGAATGACAGACAAAAACCAGCCAAAATAAATGTTCAAATTCAACCAACCCTTCATCTTCTCAATCACAAATTAATTTAGTCTCAAAACACAAAAAACCAAGAAATTATAGCCGCCCAAGCTAGCAATTAATTTGCTCGAATCACCCTAAAACAAAGGAAAAAAAATAAAGAGATTGTAGCAGAATACATTAAATCTCTTCAAAACCAGTTATATTAAACCCAGTTAGCTCCGGTTATCACGAAAGAAGTTGAAGAACGGCAAGATCTCGCAACCTTCTTCATCCTGACCTTCTTCAGTGCACTGAGTTTCCATGGAGGAAGAGGTTAGAGAGCTTCCAGTCTTCTCCATTATGCCGGTTGGGTGAAGGGGGAAAAGCTGCAGTGTTTCATAGGAGCATTGATCAGTACTGGAGATCGGTTCTAGCGATTTCTTTGAAGCCATTTCCATTCTTTGAAGCTCCGGTAATGGCCTCTTCATAGCTCCTCCGGTTAAATAGACGTGAGGGTACTGTGGCTTATACAAACCAACTCCTTCAACTTGAGGAACTCGCAGGCAAAACGGAGCACAAAGAACTGTATAGACAAGAAAAAAATTAAAAGGCTTTGATGCGAAAATGATAACATTTCTTATGAAAACATAAAGCATGCAGAATCCAGATAAAAACACTAAAATGAAATTATAATGGTAGAAGAAAAAAAATTATGTTTGATAATTGCATGCTAGTAATGAATAATTTTATATAATGGAGAAATTATTTTGTGCTTAAAATGTTTAAGTGCGCTTTATATATCTGTTATTAATTATTAAAGTTTTTGCAGAATAATATCCAAAGAAATAATAATAATAGTAATTGGTTCATTTCAACTCACTATCTCATGAACGAACAAAACTAGCAGATCAAAACAAAAGAGTTCCTAAAAACCAAGCAAATTACACACAAAACAAAAGCTGTGCCTGATACTACTTCACAATAGTCAGGATAAATCAAACTTATATTCTATATAAGAAAAACAAAAACAAAATCTTTTTCAGAAGTACCTCTCACAATCATAAACTTCAACACAATTTCAATGCATTTGCGCTAACATAACATTTAATGAGTTTGACATAAGAGAAAGTGACGAGGAAATATCACATTAAAAAAAAAATAAAAAGGAAGGTATACAAACCATTGCTGCAGGATATAGCCGGTGGAGGCGGTGGCGGCGGCGGTGGCGGAGGGTGGCGGTGGATGAGACGGCTGAAGTAAGCAAAGCTCTCCTGCTTCTGCTTCTGTCGCTGACGAGCTTTGTGATTTTGAAACCAGTAGAAGACGTTTTTCCCTTCGATGGAGCCGTACTCTCTAAGTTTCCCGGTGATATGCTGTATTTGATCAGCCGTTGGAGTGCGGATTCCTTGCCAGTAAAGACCTTCCAGAATGGCGATCTGTTCCTTGGTTGGATTCCACCTTGAGCTCGGTGAAGCTGCCGGCAAGGAAGAAGGAGGCGAGGGAGGCTTCTCCTCTTCCATAGCTTCTTTTTCTGTACTCCCAATAGGCTTACTAGAGTTTGTTGTTAATGAAGTGCTTTCCTTAGTTTTATAGCATGTTGTGGACGTTGATTTGATTTATTTTAAAGATAATATTTGGCTCTTATGCCAGCTTATACTTTCTCTCTCCTTATTTTTACAACTTTGAAGATTGTGATGATATTTAATATATTTGATTTGGATTGCTTTTTTATTTTAGAAATATTTAAGCTATTAAAAAGTAATATTTTTGAATGTATTTTTTTTAATAAATGTACTCATAATTAAATATCATATTCTTGAATCAGTGTTAGATTGAGTTCTAATTTCGATGGATTTTTTATGATTTCGATTAAATTTGAGCATTTTCAACTGCGTCGATATTTCCTGCAGTTTTACAAGTTTTGACTTGATTTTTCAAAATTTGATTCAAGTTTACTGGAATTAAATGAAAATAATGACCGAAATAAATAATTTAGGTCTATTTAATTTGAAGGAAAAATAATAAGATATGCTGAAATAATTTATATAAAAATACGAAGATATTTAAAATCAAATTGAAAAAAACCTCAAATATAGTTTTTGTACTTCAAGAAAATTTAAATGCTTCGAGTTTGAAGTCTTTTTTTCTTGTGTGTATTTTTATTATTTAGTATTTTTATCTTACTACAAAGTCTGTCAGCATTTTTTGAAATATTGAGAACTTGGACTCTCAGAGTCTAGAGAAATTATTATGTGAGGTCACCATACACTATTTGAAGGTGAATTAGGACGTATCACGTTATCATTTTGTTGTGTACTGGTATTATATGTACTGTTGTGTACCTGGTGACGTAACACACCTGATTCGCCTTCAAACGGTCCGGTGACTGCAAATAATAAATTTTCTAGAGTCTTAAGCTTCACCTGGGATGTCTTTTTTATTGATTCTTAAAGCAGCTTCCTAGCACAAATTTTAATTTTTGTACTAGGAAGCTGCTTTCCGAGGCTCTGCATATTGAAATATATGTATGAATTTTGGGGAGTTTTTGCTTTTTTTTGTACTTCTTCTATGCTAAGAAAACCATCAATAAAAATTAATATATATTTAGATTACAACTTTTATAAAAAAATTTTATTTAATTTTTAAAAATCTTTTTCTTGAAAAACAAAATTAATATTGTGGTTAAGAACTTTTTAAAATATTAAAAAAAATAAAAACTTTCCCAAATGAGCCCTAAATAATATAATAAAAAGAGAAAATAACATTATTATAATTACGAGTAAATGTTAGATTTTTTATACAAATTATTAGTGATGAAATAAAAATTTGATTAAAGAAAATTTAAAGCTACAACTGCATAGTTTTATAAAGTTTATTCTAAATTAAGTGCTTAGTTACAAAAATAAATGTTTAAAAATCGATAAAAAAAGTAAAAAAAAAAATCAAATAAAATTTGAATTGCAAAGCAAGAAACACCTGTCCCCAAACTCCTATTTTTTATAATGGTTTTTATAATTTTGATCAATTAAATTAAAGGATGGCACTCCAACATTTTATATATATATATATATATATATATATATATATATATATATATCACTATATCAGCGCTCATTAAAAAAAAATCTCAATCAGAACAAACAAAGACATTTAAATCCAAAACTTGCCAAATCATGGAAGAAGACAGAGAGAGCGCGCGCGCGTGAGAAGGCTTGCCTGGCCTTGTCTTGAAGCGGGGTGATTCAAAACATAAGAGAAGAGAAAAATAAAATGTAGGGTTTGACATGCGTATTGCTTTTGGGGAGAAACAGCTCGGAAAACATGACAGGAAGCGGCTGAGGAGAAGGGATTGGGCACTGAAGAGTGCATTGAATGGGGTGAAGGAAAGGAGAAGGGAAGGAATGGGTTTGTATGGTTTTATTTTGGGAAGGTTGGTCGGTTTTGGAGCTGAGTTCTATGATCTCACCTATAAACTGCTTTCACCATCTCTCTCTATCTCTATATATTCCTCGGGAATGATACATATTCTTTCCTTGTGCTGTTGGTCTTCTTCTTGTTGGATCCTTTTTTGGGTTTATTTCTTTGTTCCTTTTGGAGAAGAGAAATTTTGGTGGTTCAAACTTACCAGCGTATAAAATAAAATGATAATAGTTAACCTAACCGCACAAGTAGTTAATAAAATAAAAGACTAATTTTTTTAATATGATTAGTAACTAATATTTAGCCAAATTATGATGATAATTCAAAATGGACAAGGCAGTTTAGATTTTAATTAATTATTTTAAATTGATATATTCTAGTTAGTTTTGTTATATGTGACAAATATATAGGCTTTAAATTTTAGTGGAGTGCCTCTAGTATGGCATATTACTCGTTGCAATTAGGGATGTCAATATTTGAAAAGACCCGAAAACTCAACTCGAATTCTACCTGAAAATTATGGGTTATGGTCAACCAGTTTGTGAAACGGGTCAGATTTGGGTTCACCAAATCGATCCTTTTTTAAAATCGGGTCTGGTTCGGGTTGACCTGGAAACTCGGGAATAACTCGGATTAACCGCACTGACTGCTCTGCTTGCTAAAGTGAACTTATCCCACCCGTGATCCTATTTTGACAGCCCTAGCTGTAACGAAGTCTATGACTAAAGTGAACTTACCATAGGCTTTGGAAACATGATGATTACGGCATAATGAAAATTATTATATAGTTCTTCAGGAGAATAGATGTTATGTAAGTGTCATTAAAGATAGTTGTAGACTTGTTTTGATGCGATGATGCGATAAAATTTGTTGTGTTAGTATTAATGTGATGGCTTTTACAAAACCAGTGAAAGTAGTGATGCAGGTTTTAATGCAGGTTCTAATAAAGATAGGTCATTTTTAACTTTTAAATTAAATTATGAATGCTGATGTCGCCTCATTTCACATGCCACCATCCAGTAGGTCATGGAATTTGCTTAATAAATAAACTATAATTTCTTTTTTTTTTTTTAGAGAATTTATGTACCTTAAATTCAGCAAAAGAAAAAAAAAATTGCAATTTCTTCAATGCTTTGAACGCCTTCAAAAGGAGATGTTAAAGAATGGAGAATTATATAGGGCGGTTTATTATCGCTTGAGTTGTGTGGAAAATACGGAATTATATTTATTACTGTGAGTAACAGTGGCATGATTTACATTGACAATTAATAAAGTTATAATTCAGTGAAGTGATTATGCCAGCGGAGCTGTGGGAAACGTAGTTTAAATTTAAGTCTATTGTAATTGAAAGTTCGTAACTATTTCAAGTTCATGAAATTCACCAAAAGTAGCAGTAATCAACACGCAAAGCTACAGATTATCAAATAATAAAAAATTTTCAACATTTTTTATCTGGTTTTCATATTTGATAAGAGGATCATTTCCCTATAACCAAAATATACCCCCCAAATAAATAAATACATGTATAAACAAAATTAAATTTACGTGTGTTGTGTATAATTAATTGACCACAAGAAAAACTGTGAAAAAAAATTACAAAAACAAGATTTTCATATAAAATTTATTATTATTGTTGTGTCATTGTTCAAAAAATGAGTATTTTTGCGGTATTACATACATACCCTTTATTTCATGCTATTTACATATATAACAATCAAAACATTAATATTACATGCATATCATCCATAAAATAAATATAAGTGTATAAAATGATATATTAAAGTTTGTAGGGTGATATGAATGATAGGAATGAAATATCGGAGTGATATATTTGATATTAAAGTTGTATATAGGCGATAATTAAACATGTTTTAGATGTTAGATCTGTAAATAGCATGAAATAAAATAAAGTGGTATATATGTAAATCCCACTAAAAATAAATAATTGTATTAATTTTATTTACATTGGGAGCTTCATACAAAAATATTTTAAATATGAGGCAAAAATATTTTAAAAGTAGCAGTTTTCTGTATGACTCGCTACTAAATCTTTGAAGAAGTTGTAGATAAATTATAATAAACTATTAACAGATAAAAAAAAAAAATCTCGCGTACTCTTTCTATTTACATGTTCAGTTGGTATTCATCGAAGATCGATGGAATATCTTTTTATGAACAATCGCCGACTGATGAAGCATGCAATGCTTTTTACTAAGCGCAAGAAATCCGTTCTAATGGCTGCGTTTGAGATTTTGTTGGAATTCGAAGCTAGAAGAAAGCAATAGTGTCCTTTTAGGAAAATTTTGAGAAGAGACACCCACGATGAAATTATGAAAAGAAAGAGCAGAGAATGAAAAATATTAGGAAAGAAGAATACGGAAAGAGGGCAAAACCGGAGGAAGCAGAGTGGAAAATGGCATGTCGGTGTGTGGTAGTCAGCGACTTCTTATCGACAAACTCGAAAGAGAGAGAAAGAAGAGAGAGAGAGTCATGACTTTTCTTTCTCTCTCTATCCCTATCAGTTATTGGAGGCAGAGAGAGTAGACCGTAGGAGAGAAAAGGCCGGAGCTAAGCCTACATCTACGTCTGTGAAAGAGTGGTTACCGGGAAATGGAGAACCTTTTGGCGTTAGCCTGGCCGGAATGTGAGAGGTTGATCAGTGATACTCCAAATCTCTCATTCTCTCTCCTCCATGCAAAAAAACAGTAAAAGTTGTTTGCTTTCTTTTGGAATAAGGAAAGAGAATGCAAGCAGGTTGACGTCCCGATGAGAGAAAGAGAACGAGGGGTTGGAATGAGCAAGCTGGACGGCAGTTCCCATGCAGTTTGGTTCAGCAACGCGAATGGCGATAACTACGGAGCGCAGCGCCGGCCGACTATTCCTGGAAGTGGGTGCTGATCAGATTGGGGGCGGCCACCGGAGGTGACTTTGAGAGGCCCTTTCCATATTCGTGTATTTTTTTTTAATTTTTAATTTCTCTTAAGAGGCGATTTAATGATTTATTCGATTACAGATATTAAAAAATATTTTGAAAGTAATTATTATATTTCTAAGTTTTATGAAGTAAATAAAGTTTAAGACAATTCAAACTAATATTTATATTATTTGATATAAACAAAGAAATATTTGTATGACCACTCCTCTCCTATCCAATGAATAGAGAACTTCTAAGTTCTAACAAAGAACAAGACTTTTGCAGTTGGAAATTTTTTTTTTGGGGAGAGAATTTTGGGGCCTTAGCTCATATATTACTATGAAAGTAAGAAAACATTACAAGTAAAAAAAGCAAACTCATCAATAGCTAAAAAAAAAAAATTAGCTTAATGGGTAGGAAAAGAACTCAAAACTATACCACCCAATACAACCGAAATAGGAAAACATAGCAAAAAATTGAGTAGCAAAACCGGAAGGACTCAGGCTGCAGCATGAATTGAAGACCGTCAAAATTCACGATAGATGATATGAAATTTCCCTGGTTGCCGTCTAGACCGTCCAAGGGGAGGATGAAACTGCAACAATCATCATCGTCCATCAGAAAATTTTTGAGGCGACAAGGACGTTGCCCCTGGTTGCCGAAGAGGCCATCCAAAGGCAGAGGAACAGATCTAGCAAAGTAGAACACCATCAACAAGCAATAAGTAACACACCAAAAGAAACCGCAGCAAGCAAAAAAAAAACTAAAGCCAATCAACCACAGAAAGGTAGTAAGGAATCCAACTCGAACAAGTAGATGCATGACAAATATTATGGGCATTTTTCCAGTTCTCCAATTTGAAAAGTAAAGCCCTCTTAATCTTCCTAGCCACAGCATTTTGGCAATCAATAATATTTCCAAAAATTCTATCATTGCGGACTCGCCATATATAATATATACCAACATTTATCATAAGAAAGTAGAGATATTGTATATCTCTATTGGCATTTATATCTTCAATGAAGTTATATGCCTGTAAGAGGTTAGGCCGAAGGAGCAAAGTTTGAAATTGTGAAATTATTTTGTTTAGGATACCGAAAGAATTAAAAAACACACTCGAAAAAGAGATACGAGTGAGTTTCAGGAACCGCTGCAAAGAACTTGCATGTAGGATTAACAGGGATACCCCTATAAGATAGTTGGTCTATAGTTTTAAGATCATATTTAAAAGCAAGCCAGACAAATGAAGAGTATCTCAGAGCAAAGTGTTTGTGCCAAATAAAATTGTGCCAGCTAATAGTAGGATGGTGCTCATAAAATTATTTTTTGAAGCCATGATTTGAGACTTTATCAGAGTTTAGCCAAAGACAACCTGTACTCGGGCTCATAATAGGAACCATCTTAATGACAATGATGATTTCAGAAGGAAAGAAGTTTGGAGTAAACCAATTCCAATTATAAATGATGCTAGAGACATACCAGTTGTTATAATTTTTCAGTCTATAGGGAATGGGCATAGAAACCATCTGATCCATAATAGATCTACCTTAACAACAAGGGTCCCAAAGAAGTTAGAAATTGCTATTAGGGTGTATTCTGAGCAAGAGTCATTACTTGATATTTTGAGCAACATATCATAATTTTTTCTAGTAGTTAGTGCAATACTTAGGGGTAGGAAACTATAGGGAGTGATACCGTTTTCTCTATAGTCAAATAATGGGTTATCATCATTAATAAATCTCCATATACTAGAGCAACTGAACCCATTGGAGAGGGAGTCAATAGAAGGGAGGCCTAATCCCCCATTAATATTTGGAAGACAGGTATCTTTCCAAGAAATGAGGTGGAGTTTCTTCTATGAGATATCACGGGAGAAGAGAAATCTATAGTAGATTTTGATGATAGTTTTAGGCTTTAGGAATAATAGACCCTCTGATCTAGTAGCCAAGCATGCTAAAAATGATATTGTATTATGCTGGAAAAAGAGAGAGTTTTTATTTTCCAACCCTCAAGAGCTTTAGTGATTTTCTTGATAAGAGGTTGGTAGTCAGCTTGAGCCATTTTTTTCATGAAAATAGGTAGTCCAAGATATTTTATGGGCCTATGGGTTTCTTGGATATTCAAAATATTATAAATACCTTCACTCAAAGAGCAATTTTTGGATAAGAGAATATAGATTTTAATGGGGTTAACATGCAGACCGGACAGAGCATCAAAACGATGCAGAATAGCACTAAGACTTATAGCATTTTCTTGATTAGCCTTAGCAAAAACAAACAAGTCATCAACATATAAAAGATGAGTCATAGATCGAGACATTACCCAGGGAGATTCTCTGAGATATCACGGGAGAAGAGAAATCTATAGTAGATTTTGATGATAGTTTTACAGCAGGCTTTAGGAATAATAGACCCTCTGATCCAGTAGCGAAGCATGCTAAAAATGGTGTATCTAAGATATTGTATTCTGCTGGCAAAAGAGAGGGTTTTTATTTTCCAACCCTTAAGAGCTTTAGTGATTTTCTTTATAAGAGGTTGGTAGTCAGCTTGAGCCACTTTTTTCATGAAAATAGGTAGTCCAAGATATTTTATGGGCCTATGGGTTTCTTGGATATTCAAAATATTATAAATACCTTCACTCAAAGATCAATTTTTGGATAAGAGAATATAGATTTTAATGGGGTTAACATGCAGATCCGAAAGAGCATCAAAACGATGCAGAATAACATTAAGACTTATAGCATTTTCTTGATTTGCCTTAGCAAAAACAAAAAAGTCATCAGCATATAAAAGATGAGTCATAGAGACATTATACAGGGAGATTCCAAAAAATTCATGTTTATCCATAGCTTCTTTAAAACAGGAAGAAAGACCATCCATAATTATGGAGAAAAGATATGGGGATAATGGACATCCCCTGCCTCAATCCAGTGGAGGAGTTAAAATAACTCTCAAGAGCTCCATTGGTTGCCACTGAGAAATGAATATCAATAATACATGATTTAATCCAAGCGATAAAGATAGTTGGAAAACCTTTTTCTCATAGTTGGTTCAACAAGAATTGCCTAGAAACGAAGTCAAAGGCTTTGTGTATATCCAATTTAGCACAAAAATAATTATCTTTAGCTCTCAAGTTGAAGTTGGCTAGAAGTTCAGTGGCTAAGATGATGTTATCTTAAATGATGTGATTCTTAATAAAGCCGGCTTGACTCTGATGAATAATGTATGACATAACACGTTTCATTCTATTAGTCAGAGTTTTGGCTATGATCTTATAAAAGGAGTCACATAATGAGATATGTCTGTAATCAGTGACAAAAGAGGCATGAGGGTGTTTAGGGATTAGAGCAATATAAATGCTTTTGGTTTGTTTAGCATAAAAGAAGAGGAAAAAAAAAAAGACAACAAAACATTACAAATTTAAGTGCCAATAACATTCCAAGTGGCTTTATAAAATTCAAACGTGTACCGTCCAGGCTAGGGGCTGCATTAGCAGGGGCAGAGAAGATAACATGTTTGATTTAATCAACAATAATTGGGGAAACCAAATCAACTAATAAAGAAGGGGGGATAATGTTCCTTGTAGGACTAGGAACCATAAAAGTGAGGGGTTGATTGGGCTCATTGAACAAGCTTTTGAAATGGTTGATAAATGCATTACAAATATTAGAGCTAGAGGTATGAAGAACATGAACATTAGAAGATATGCTTCTAATCAGGTTGGTGTTGTTTCTGTATTTGATCTTGGAATAAAGAAACTTCAGGTTGTCCTCTCCAGAGGAAAGCCAATTCGCTTTGCTTGCCTCTTTGAGAGATCCAATTAAACCAATGAGTTTGAGCCGTAGAGAGCTTAAGGTTGATAGATTTTAGCTCATCATTAAGAGAAGGATTCAAAGGAGAATCCTGTATATGAGTAAGAAGATTGTTTTGGGTAGCAGAGAGGTTATCAAATTCACATTTGAGAACTTTGGAGTAGTTACAATTTTTTTGTTTGATGTGGCATTTAAAGTCTTTGAGCTTATGATAAAGATCACAAATTGGACTAGCAGAAGTTGGTTGGGAGAAAACCTTAAAAACATCCTCCCAAAAAGCAGGGAAGTTATGCCAGTAGTTCTTATACATGAAGCAGTGATAATGTTTAAAAATGTTGTCAGCTTGGAGGATGATAGGGTGGTGATTTGAGACTTTTGGGTCTCCCATAGTATAATAAGAGTTAGGGAAAATAGTCAACCAAGTGTCATTCATAAAGACTCTATCCAATTTAATATGGATAGGATTATTAATTCTCTGATTGTATAAGGTGTAGAAATGACCCACCGAAGTCAAATCATAGACACTAGATAAAAAGATAAGATTATTGAGTTCCCCAAGCCTACTATGAGGGAGGGAGGTCCTGTAAAACCCTTAAAAAGCTGGTTTTTTTTTAGTGCAGTTCGTCCGTACGATCGTCTGTACGAACTGGATTTAGTACGGGACGAACTGAAGAAATTTGTGAAGAATCTGCCATTTTCATCTGTACGAACCTGGAGCAGTCGGGACGATCGTCTGGACGAAAAATTTCCAGAGCCCTGTCGTCTGGGGACGATAATTAATTTTCGTCTGGACGAAATTTTCCTGAGCATGGATCGTCCGGGACGAAGTGCGATCGTCTGGGACGATCAGTCTGGATATATATCGGATTTGAGATATTTTGGATTTATTTTTGAAGAGAGAGATAAGGCAGGAGAGAGAAAGAGAAGGAAAGAGAAGATGAAAGCTTGGTTTTGGAGGCCGCGGAGCGCTTTTCGTCCGACGACGCAGTTGGAGGATTTGCTTATCTCGCAGTAAGGACTCCGAACCCTATTTCTGTTTTCAGAGATATTGATTTTTGATCGAGTTGTGCACTGTTTTGTGTTTTCGTAGTCGAATTTTGGACCCGGTTTTGTATTGACACAACTTTCATCGCACAACTTTTAATATGTTATAGATATGAATATTGTACACAATTCGAGTATTTTCTACGACGATTTTACCGGTCGGAATTGGTTCTACGCGATTTTAATCGAATAGAAAAATATCAGGATGTTTATTGATATTGATTCAGTAAAAGAATAGTCTTATATTGATGTTGTGAACGTTTTGTTGTAATTTGGAATTTAGTGATTTTTGCAGGATTTTTGTGTAAATTGGGCAGACTGCCGTTACTCTGCCCGATTTTCGTAGTTTTTCTGATTTATCTGAAATTGATAGATTAGACTGATGTGCATATGGATATTGATGTGATTGCTATAGATTGTCATTATATGGACTATTGAATTGATTATTGACTATTGAATTGATTATTGATTGATTATTGATACTGATCACAAGTGAAACCTGGTTGAACGTTGGTTGGAGATTGAATTGACCTGTACAGGATGGTGGGCCGACGGGCTTTCCTTTAAACCATTGATCATTGATATAACAATTGGGAGTCATAAGGGGTTTATAGATATGCCGACGGGCGGCCGACGGGCAATAGAGTGACGACTCTTTTTATTGAAACCAACGTATGGATATCTACAACATCAATATGGATTCTACAACAGCAACATAGCCAGTTGATTGTACTTGTTCATTATTATTGTATTGAATGCATGTTCACTGTATTGACATACGGATTTATTGCTTTATCGATTTCTGCTTTATAGATTTGATCGGATTTATGGATTTACTGTATCATACGATTTCATTGATTTCATCGATTGATTACCGAGCATTGATACTACTGAGCATTGATATTGATATGGATGGATATATATATCGCATTGATTCATTGATGCTATGGATATGTATATTATAGATTTATTGATACTGCTTATAGACTCATTGATACTATTGATTCTGCATTGTATTGATTGCTACATTTGAATTATTGATAGGATATCGTATTGCTTTTCCGATTGATTTTATCGACTTGATAGTATAGATTAGATTTGATTTAATTTGATTGATTGATTTGACGGATTGATTTGACAGACGAATTGACTGATTTGACGGATCGATTGATTTTCTACTGTGTACGGATTTCTTCGAGATTGACGTGGATTGATTGAGCTTGGTTTATTGATTTGCTTGCTACTGCATTGACTACTGATTTGATTTCCGTTGCATAGACTCATTGACCATTGACTGATATGGATTTGATTGACTGACACGCATATTGATAGCAGTATTGTGCTTTGATTTCAGTTGTAGGCTTTGGTGACCTGCTGGGCTATTTAAGCTCATTATATGTGGTTAACAATTTCAGGTCCGAGCAAGGCAACTGGAATGGAGTTCGATCAGAATGTCAGACGAATCCTTTCACTATGGATGCCTGGGGCGTTACAATTGGTATCAGAGCAAAGTGTAGTGAAAGGATTTGATTGATAGTTTGGTAGAATGGATTGTTTCAAGTGCATCATTTTGCATGCATATTGACATGTGATTGATTGCATTGTATGTTTTGTATGGATTCCGACGAGTTTTGGTTTCGATTTTGATTTGATTTTGATTTGAGTTTTGATTGGACGGATTTGCTTTGTATCGATTTTGCATTCGATCCCTTAAGGGAAATGTCGAGGACGACATTTTTTTTTAGGTGGGTAGATTGTAAAACACTTAAAAAGCTGGTTTTTTTAGTGCAGTTCGTCCGTACGATCGTCTGTACGAATTGGATTTAGTACGGGACGAACTGAAGAAATTTGTGAAGAATCTGCCATTTTCGTCTGTACGAACTTGGAGCAGTCGGGACGATCGTCTGGACGAAAAATTTCCAGAGCCCTGTCGTTTGGGGACGATAATTAATTTTCGTCTGGACAAAATTTTCCTGAGCATGGATCATCCGGGACGAAGTGCGATCGTCTGAGACGATCAGTCTGGATATATATCGGATTTGAGATATTTTGGATTTATTTTTGAAGAGAGAGATAAGGCAGGAGAGAGAAAGAGAAGGAAAGAGAAGAGGAAAGCTTGGTTTTGGAGGCCGCGGAGCGCTTTCGTCCGACAACGTAGTTGGAGGATTTGCTTATCTCGCAGTAAGGACTCCGAACCCTATTTCTGTTTTCAGAGATATTGATTTTTGATCGAGTTGTGCACTGTTTTGTGTTTTCGTAGTCGAATTTTGGACCCGGTTTTGTATTGACACAACTTTCACCGCACAACTTTTAATATGTTATAGATATGAATATTGTACACGATTCGAGTATTTTCTACGACGATTTTACCTGTCAGAATTGGTTCTTTGCGATTTTAATCGAATAGAAAAATATCATGATATTTATTGATATTGATTCAGTAAAAGAATAGTCTTATATTGATGTTGTGAACGTTCTGTTGTAATTTGGAATTTAGTGATTTTTGCAGGATTTTTGTGTAAATTGGGCAGACTGCCGTTACTCTGCCCGATTTTTGTAGTTTTTCTGATTTGTCTGAAATTGATAGATTAGACTGATGTGCATATGGATATTGATGTGATTGCTGTAGATTATCATTATATGGACTATTGAATTGATTATTGATTATTGAATTGATTATTGATTGATTATTGATACTGATCACAAGTGGAACCTGGTTGAACGTTGGTTGGAGATTGAATTGACCTGTACAGGATGGTGGGCCAACGGGCTTTCCTTTAAACCATTGATCATTGATATAACGATTGGGAGTTATAAGGGGTTTATAGATATGCCGACGGGCGGCCGACGGGCAATAGAGTGACGACTCTTTTTATTGAAACCAACGTATGGATATCTACAACAGCAATATGGATTCTACAACAGCAACATTGTAATATCTCGTTCCCTTACTGTTCCTCTCTGAATTGGATTTTCCTCCCAGAATCGGCCAGGACGATGTTGAGATCGTCCAGGCCGATCAGTGCATAGAAAACAGCTGATTTATGGGTGTTTTCTGGATGATTTCTAGACAGGATCGTCCGGGCCGATCGTGAGATCGTCCAGGCCGATCGGTACTGTTGAAATTATCGGCCAGACAATAGCCCTGAGTGAGGTCCAGGACGATCTGGAATTTGTCTGATCGTCCCGGGACGATGTGGATATCGGCCTGGCCGATCAGTTCACAGATATAAGAAAATCAGCTCGTTTTGAAGAGAGAGAAAAGATTTTTTATAAAACGAAAATATCTGAGGAGAGAGAAAGAGAAAGGGAAAAAGAGAAAAGCTAGTTTTCGGAGACCGCGGAGCGCTTTTCGTCCGACGTTGCTGTTGGGAAAAGTGAAGATCTCGTGGTAAGGACTCCGAACCCTGTTTCTGTTTTCAGAGATGTTGTGTTTTGATCGAGTTGAGATCTATTTTGTGTTTTCGTAGTCGACTTTTCGACATGATTTTGATTTGACACAACTTTCACCGCACAACTTTTAGTATGTTATAGATATGATTATTGTACACGATTTGACTGTATTCTACGAAGATTTTACCGGTCGGAATTGATTCTACGTGATTTTAATCGAATAGAAAATTATCGGGACGTGATTTGATTTGGTTTCTATAGGATAATAGTC
This sequence comes from Dendrobium huoshanense, assembly GCA_016618105.1. Lineage (NCBI taxonomy): Eukaryota > Viridiplantae > Streptophyta > Magnoliopsida > Asparagales > Orchidaceae > Dendrobium > Dendrobium huoshanense. The sequence goes on from CM028348.1 coordinate 22,823,669, forward strand.
TTGTATTGATGTTATAGATATTCTACTGTAATTTGGAAGAATTTGGATATTGTATCTTTTTGCAGGATTTTTGTGTAAATTTGACCGACTACCGTTACGCTGCCCGATTTTCGTATGATTTCTGAATTGTCTGGAATTGATAGATTGAATTGATATGAATATGATTATTGATATGATTGCTTTAATATTGACTATTGAATTGTTTATTGATTGAATTGACTATTGATACTGATCGCAAGTGGAACCCGGTTGAACATTGGTTGGAGATTGATATTGATACCTGTATAGGATGGTGGGCCGACGGGCTTTCCTTTAAACATTGATTATTGATTATTGAAGGGAGACATAAGGAGTTTATTGATATGCCAACGGGCGAAAAGAGTGACGACTCTTATTGATTGAACCAATGTACGAATATCTACAATAGCAAAATGGATTCTACAACAGCAACATAGCCAGTAGATTGTACTTGTTCAGTATATAGTATTGAAATGCATGTTTACTGTATTGATTTACGGATCTATTGCTTTATCGATTTCAGTTTTACTGTTTTGATTGAATTTACTGTATCGTATAGATTTCATTGATTTCATCGATTGACTACTGTGCGTTGATATGGACATTGATAGCTATAGATATTGTATTGATATCATGGACATGGACATCGTATAGATTCATTGTATTGCTGCCTATAGATTTTATAGATTCACTGTTGCTTTTGTTCTACACCGTATTGACTGTTTTATAGATTCCGTGTCTCGTATCGCTTTTCTCATTTGACTTCATTGATTAGATCGTACTGATTTGACCGTATTGATTTGATTGACGGATATTGATTGATTGAGTTGATTTAACGATTTGCCTGCCGCTGCATTGACTGGTTTTATTGACTATTGATTTCCGCTGCATAGACTCATTGACCATTGACTGATTCGGATTGATAGATTGACATGCATATTGATAGCATTGCCGTGCTTTGATTTCAGTTATAAGTATTAGGTGACCTGCTGGGCTTTGTAAAGCTCATTATATGTGGTTGATATTTTCAGGTCAGGGATCGGGAGCAGGAGATAGGAGTTGATTCAGATCGACAGGTTTTAGTTCTTTTGATCGTTAGATGATTCTTTTGTACTCAGGACAGGATAGATTTCTCTACTTGCATTGATAGTGTAGTCCCTGAGTATTGTACATGTTATTTTGAGATATGAATCGACTGATATATTGATGTTTAAATTTTATAGATGTTTGATAGATTGCTTAATGAAAGTTTTAGATAACTCTGGTAAATTGTTGGAATAATTGATTGACATTCTTTCCAAGTTAGATCTCGGGGCGTTACAAGTTGGTATCAGAGCAGTGTTATTGGAAGAATGAATTGTTACCAGAGTTGTAGGATTGAATTGAGAGATTGGGTAGCTTTAAGAGCTTCATTGACATACATCATTGCATGTGTGTATTATTGTTTTGAATTGTGCAGGTGAAAAGATATGGATCCTCCAGCAGAATCCAGTGTACCGAATGAGCAACACAGCGCAGCTCCAGTACCTTCAGAGAGTATGATGCAGTTGGCTACTGCAATTGCACATGTTATGGGGGATGCCCAGAGCAAGATGAGTGGGAGCAAGGAAGAAGAAGTTGATAGACACTTGCAGATGTTCCACAAGCTGAAGCCTCCGTTGTTCAAAGGGGCTGTAGGACCACAGGCTGCTGAGGATTGGATTATGAGGGTGGAAAAGATTTTTGACAGCATGCAGTGTCCGGGAAACAGAAAAGTACCATTGGCAGTATTCATGTTGGAGAGTGAGGCAGAGAGATGGTGGATTGGACAGCAGAGAGAGAAATTCCAGGGGAAGACCAATGCTGAGATCACCTGGGATGAGTTCACTACAGTGTTCAGGATGTGGTTTGTACCACCGTCAGCTCAGCGACAGATGCAGGAAGCTTTCATGAGATTGGAGCAAGGCCGCAAGTCAGTGATGCAGTACGAGGCCGAGTTTACTGCACTTGCGAGGTACGCTGCTCACTTGATTCTTACTACTGAAGAAAAGTGTTATAGATTTCTGCACGGATTGAACAGAGAACTGAGACACCCACTAGTACCTTTTCGGATCCACGAGTTTTCTGAGCTAGTGGAGCGAGCCCGATTGATAGAGATTGATTTGGCGACACCAGTATCGAGGTACGAGGATACCAGGAGGAGGAGAGATGAGGTACGACGAGATGATTCTGGTAGAGACAGAGATAGAGAGAAGAGAAGCAGGTATGAGGGTTCGAAGGGATCTGCATCGGGATCTGCGTCACGATCAGCATCGATAGTATCATCTGGTGGTTCTGGCACGTGCATTCACTGTGGTAGACGACATGCAGGTCAGTGCTACCTATTGACGGGTCAGTGTTTTCACTGTGGACAGCAAGGACACAGAGCAGCAGATTGTCCTCAGAAAGGACTGGGTGGAAGGACTGATTCTGGCACGGGTACAGGACAGCAGAGGACAATTGGTTCGAGGGCCTACAGTGGGAGATCAGGGAACAGGATGGATGATAGGACTGTCAGAGATCAGAGGGAGACAGTTGCGCCACGACCTCCAGTGGTGCCACGCATATACAGTCTACAGAGTTTACAGCATCATGAGGATCAGCAACGACCGGAAGGTTCTACTGGTAAGATTGATTTGACTAACCGATTGATATTGACATATGAACATTTCATATTGACATTTGATTGATTGCATTGTGTGTTCTGTATGGATTTCGACGAGTTTTGTTTTGGATTTGGATTTCGATCGGTTTGTTTTGAGTTGTTTGTTTTGCTTCGTACCTGTAGGGAAATGTCGGGACGACATTTTTCTAAGGTGGGGAGATTGTAATATCTCGTTCCCTTACTGTTCCTCTCTGAATTGGATTTTCCTCCCAGAATCGGCCAGGACGATGTTGAGATCGTCCAGGCCGATCAGTGCATAGAAAACAGCTGATTTCTGGGTGTTTTCTGGATGATTTCTGGACAGGATCGTCCGGGCCGATCATGAGATCGTCCAGGCCGATCGGTACTGTTGAAATTATCGGCCAGACAATAGCCCTGAGTGAGGTCCAGGACGATCTGGAATTTGTCTGATCGTCCCGGGACGATGTGGATATCGGCCTGGCCGATCAGTTCACAGATATAAGAAAATCAGCTCGTTTTGAAGAGAGAGAAAAGATTTTTTATAAAACGAAAATATCTGAGGAGAGAGAAAGAGAAAGGGAAAAAGAGAAAAGCTGGTTTTCGGAGACCGCGGAGCGCTTTTCGTCCGACGCTGCTGTTGGGAAAAGTGAAGATCTCGTGGTAAGGACTCCGAACCCTGTTTCTGTTTTCAGAGATGTTGTGTTTTGATCGAGTTGAGATCTGTTTTGTGTTTTCGTAGTCGACTTTTCGACATGATTTTGATTTGACACAACTTTCACCGCACAACTTTTAGTATGTTATAGATATGATTATTGTACACGATTTGACTGTATTCTATGAAGATTTTACCGGTCAGAATTGATTCTACGTGATTTTAATCGAATAGAAAATTATCGGGACGTGATTTGATTTGGTTTCTATAGAATAATAGTCTTGTATTGATGTTATAGATATTCTACTGTAATTTGGAAGAATTTGGATATTGTATCTTTTTGCAGGATTTTTGTGTAAATTTGACCGACTACCGTTACGCTGCCCGATTTTCGTATGATTTCTGAATTGTCTGGAATTGATAGATTGAATTGATATGAATATGATTATTGATATGATTGCTTTAATATTGACTATTGAATTGTTTATTGATTGAATTGACTATTGATACTGATCGCAAGTGGAACCTGGTTGAACATTGGTTGGAGATTGATATTGATACCTGTACAGGATGGTGGGCCGACGGGCTTTCCTTTAAACATTGATTATTGATTATTGAAGGGAGACATAAGGAGTTTATTGATATGCCGACGGGCGAAAAGAGTGACGACTCTTATTGATTGAACCAATGTACGAATATCTACAACAGCAAAATGGATTCTACAACAGCAACATAGCCAGTAGATTGTACTTGTTCAGTATATAGTATTGAAATGCATGTTTGCTGTATTGATTTACGGATCCATTGCTTTATCGATTTCAGTTTTACTGTTTTGATTGGATTTACTGTATCGTATAGATTTCATTGATTTCATCGATTGACTACTGTGCGTTGATATGGACATTGATAGCTATAGATATTGTATTGATAGCATGTACATGGACATCGTATAGATTCATTGTATTGCTGCCTATAGATTTTATAGATTCACTGTTGCTTTTGTTCTACACCGTATTGACTGTTTTATAGATTCCGTGTCTCGTATCGCTTTTCTCATTTGACTTCATTGATTAGATCGTACTGATTTGACCGTATTGATTTGATTGACGGATATTGATTGATTGAGTTGATTTAACGATTTGCCTGCCGCTGCATTGACTGGTTTTATTGACTATTGATTTCCGCTGCATAGACTCATTGACCATTGACTGATTCGGATTGATAGATTGACATGCATATTGATAGCATTGCCGTGCTTTGATTTCAGTTATAGGTATTAGGTGACCTGCTGGGCTTTGTAAAGCTCATTATATGTGGTTGATATTTTCAGGTCAGGGATTGGGAGCAGGAGATAGGAGTTGATTTAGATCGACAGGTTTTAGTTCTTTTGATCGTTAGATGATTCTTTTGTACTCAGGACATGATAGATTTCTCTACTTGCATTGATAGTGTAGTCCCTGAGTATTGTACATGTTATTTTGAGATATGAATCGACTGATATATTGATGTTTAAATTTTATAGATGTTTGATATATTGCTTAATGAAAGTTTTAGATAACTCTGGTAAATTGTTGGAATAATTGATTGACATTCTTTCCAAGTTAGATCTCGGGGCGTTACAAACATAGCCAGTTGATTGTACTTGTTCAGTATTATTGTATTGAATGCATGTTCACTGTATTGATATACGGATTTATTGCTTTATCGATTTCTGCTTTATAGATTTGATCGGATTTATGGATTTACTGTATCGTACGATTTCATTGATTTCATCGATTGATTACCGAGCATTGATACTACTGAGCATTGATATTGATATGGATGGATATAGATATTGCATTGATTCATTGATGCTATGGATATGGATATTATAGATTTATTGATATTGATACTGCTTATAGACTCATTGATACTATTGATTCTGCATTGTATTGATTGCTACATTTGAATTTGATAGAATATCGTATTGCTTTTCTGATTGATTTTATTGACTTGATAGTATAGATTAGATTTGATTTAATTTGATTGATTGATTTGACGGATTGATTTGACGGACGAATTGACTGATTTGACGGATCGATTGATTTTCTACTGTGTACGAATTTCTTCGAGATTGACGTGGATTGATTGAGCTTGGTTTATTGATTTGCTTGCTACTGCATTGACTACTGATTTGATTTCCGCTGCATAGACTCATTGACCATTGACTGATATGGATTTGATTGACTGACACGCATATTGATAGCAGTACCGTGCTTTGATTTCAGTTGTAGGCTTTGGTGACCTGCTGGGCTATTTAAGCTCATTATATGTGGTTAACAATTTCAGTCCGAGCAAGGCAACTGGAATGGAGTTCGATCAGAATGTCAGACGAATCCTTTCACTATGGATGCCTGGGGCGTTACAGGTCCCACTAGCTTTTTCATAAGAGTATCTACATCAGTTAAAGTCTCCAAGTATAGCACACGGTAAGGAAATATTGTCGGCAATGTGAATTATTTTTTATGTTTGCTTTGTTGTATACATAATAAAATAAAACTAGTGTAATCTATGCACCTGCTTACAGAGTTCCCTGGGCATTCACGTATATTGTTGTATACACAGCCATGCCATCACAATTGCTCAAATATGAATCAACATTCATGCACAGAACATTATAGTTTGAATTGTTAACATGCTCTTAATGTTCGGTGGACAATTATTGTGTAAAATCCCACACTACATCTAGCTCCAAGTCGGGATCAACATCTCCATTTGGAAATCAACCCTGTCTTCGTTGCCACCATTATCAGCATCACTAAAGTCTGATGATCGAGCAACATGCCATTCCAATCGGAACTCATGTAGGAAGGGACGTTCGAATTGGGGATGGAGTCAGGAGGCAGGGCCATTATTCTTTCACACATGACCGACCATTCATTCACACCTGACCGACGTGAAGGAAACAACAATTTCACAGATTTACAGGATTTGGCCGATGAAGGGCACGAAAGGATGAAAGATATTTACCTTCACAGTGAGCGAGCTCTCATAATTTCTTATGTGCCTTATGACCAGACAGGAAGGGAACGTCGAAGGTGTGGCTCCCATCAATATGGCTTCATTTGGAACTTGTCGAAATAGAGGCAGAAGCTGGCAGGCAATAAGCACTTGCTAGAGACAATGGAAGCAGTCAAAGACAAGGGATGGAAGAGAATAGTAAATGGTGGGAGTTGTCACTGATGAGGACTGAAGTGCGAAGATGCATCGAGGTAGTGGGCAATAACGAACTGAAGTGCGAAGATGCTCCATAGGCTGCCCTCTCTTACCCTCATAATTCTTTTTTTTGCTCGATTTTGAGCGGGTTCCCTTTACATTAAAAATATACTAATCGGAGAATACATGCATAATTTACTTTGCTTAGTGGGCAAACCAAATAGCAAAAAGCGAATAAGCAAAGTATTCACAATACTTTGAATTCACTTTTCCTCCACTCAAATAGCCCGTAAGCATCAACACAGTTAACCATCAAATTTTTAACATTTTGAAAAAAAAAAGATAAAAGTGATGAAATATATGTAATGAGCCCAGCGATGAAATTTAAAAAATAACCAAGATAAAAAAAAAAAGAATTTGTTAGCAACAACAATATCATCAAAGAAGGCCAACAAAAAGAATGGTGGCCAAATTTACTTTAGAAATAACCATGCACTCATGACATTGCACCGATATTAAATTAGTGAAGAGTGTAAGAGGGGAATTAGGAATATCATTTTAATTTAATAACAAGTAATTCTTCATAAGGAGATGACAACCAAGTCTTATAGATTAATTACATTACTAACAAAGCTATTAAACTAATCAATAACTTAAAAATACTATTTTATTCCATCACAAATATTTATAAAAGTACAAAGCATATATTTTAAAGAGATAAAAGGGGTCCTTAATATAATACTTTTTTGAACATATACTATAATGATTTAAATACATAGGTCTCTTATTTTTTATTCATAAACCAACAATTAAAAATGTTGTTTCATCTTCTACATATATTAAAGGATTGAATTTTAGAGAATTCATGAATAAGATACTTTATATATGCTAAATTTTTTTTAATAATACAGCTCCTTTATTCAAGAAATGCTCGACTCTCTTATATATGGCTTATGCAAAATAGCAAACACATAAACCTTTAAGCAACAAACTATGACAAATTTTTTTATTCATCAATACATCAATTGAATTATTTATGAAATTATATTTTCTCTAACTATAAAATATAATATATGAAAATATATTAGAATATAACGAGTTAACCTACATTAATACTATTATAGAAAATCCATGATGGATTTTTAAACTTCTTTTCGTAACGGGTATAATAATAATAATAATAATAATAATAATAATAATAATAATAATAATAATCCATTTAATATTTGAATGCACATCAAATAACTATCACAATAATATGGATGTGATCAATGTAGTTCATTTTGTGAGATGACATTCCCACCAAAATTTCTTGTGCATTATAAATTCATGTAAAATGTTAACAAAATGTCATGATCCCTATCATTGTATTTGTCCCTAAATATAATATAACTCATGTAGGCTAATTTCGAGATAAAAAATAAATCAGGGTGATCAAGTGATACTCAACCTATCATCACAGATCCATACAAATAATGCACAATTTAGATGCAATCTATTGGTTTTAAGGCCAATAATGATTGAGTAACCTAGTTATGAATCATGTAAATTGGTCAATGAATTGTATGTATCGAATAAAAAGTCAATAAAAAATACTTATATAACTTTAATTCCGAGTTTTTTAAAGATATACAATTGTTTATCTCATTAAAAATGGAAGAAGTGGCCAACAAATTTTTTGTTCATATCTATATTTAACTATAATTCTATGTTTTTAATGTTGGGCACAATTGTGTACAACATCAAGAATAAAAAAAATTGTCAAAAATGCCGATATATTGTTGTATATAGTCCTGACGTTAAGTGTCTAAGTCTATACACAACTATGCATATTAAAAACCAAAGAAATTACAAAAAATATAAATTACAAAATTACCTCAACCATGATTTTGAGTTTTTAAGGTTGCTCATAGTTATGTAAATAATTAATATTGGAATAAGTTGCAAAAAATACATGCACGTACACAATCATGCACGTTCATTTTTGTGAAATTTCAACACTGTATATGAGAATTTCGAGTTCATTATTTATATAGTCTGGCCAGGCCTCTCTCTCAGATTAATGCCTTATGTGGGCCAAAATTTGGACAATTGTGGGCCTAATATTTACTTGAATTTATTTATCGCCGTGTTTACACACCCAAATTCAAAAATAGGGGGTAACGAAGACCATTTTGGGCTTTTTGACCTGTTTCACTTGCGGCTGCACAGGAATTTGGTAATCTCAACAATTTTAATTGGTGTTCGTAAGTAGAGATCGACTTTTCGTTTAATGAAGAAAGCACAAGCTGAAAAGACAAAGTTAATTATTCGTAAAACTATAATTCAGATACAACATGGCCAATATTAAGAGAAATTATTTTGTGCGGAGACGATCAGGTGCAGCTAAGTCAACGGTATTGAGCCGCGGTACTAAGCGAACGGGTAATGTGGTGCATTTTGATTGGTCTCGCACATAATAATTAATCCAATATTAGGGATCAATTGATTTTCTAAGTTTGAAATGCCAAGTCATGATTTAGAGTCAAAGTTTTAGAGTTATATATGTGGATTGAGGTTTCATTTGGTAAAACTTTTTTTTTTTTTTTAGATTTATGAAGCAATTTCTTAGTACAATGTTTTTTTTAAATTTCAAAATTTTGTACTAAAAAGCTATTTCATAAAACAATAAAATAGTTTTCCCAAACAAAACTTATATTTACATACAGCTCTACGTCCTTCAAAACAAAATTGACATGGCAAGAGTCAAGACTGATGAAAAAAGTCATGATGATCGGCATTGTGCTGAGCAAATTAGATCAGGCTTGCTAGCCTTATTAAGCTCACTTCCCATATGTTTCGCAAATAAATCTAATTGTTTAATGTTTTATTCAGAGGAATTAATTGTTGCGCAGAACATTTTATGATGAACTTAAATACTTGTATGTTTTTATTTATTTATGTGATTTATTTGATTTTGCTTTTGTAGTAAGTTGTTAAAACAGTTTTGGTTAGAAGCATAAGAAAATATTTCATTTGGGTATAAACTTGTTTTATAAAAGCCCTCCCCTATGTATATAAGGGATGCAAGTGAAGGTAGCGAAGAAGATGCATTAGAGTTGCTTGAGTTAGATAATTTTTCCATATTACTTGAAGTTGAAAAATATTTATTTTTTTGTTTACAATGTCTTGGCCAAGTTTAGAGAAGATTAGTGACATTCCTAACAAAGATTTATTGAAATATGGAAGCAGACGATTGCGCCAATACATTAAAAGATATTCGGATAGTTCCTTATAGATGAAGGCAAGAGAAAATAAAATTTTTAGATGTTGCATGCATAAGTGAATAGAAGATCTTGATTGTTTACTTATGAACTTGCTTGAAGAATGCACAAGAATCAATAGCTACAGGACACATAATGTCTTGAATGATCACGATTGAATAAATCTAAAGAGGAGATTCTATGCACATGATCATCATTTCGCTGGTCTTCATGTCCTCCGAATGCGTTACCATCAACTACGACGTGAAAGAGAATTTGCTTCTTCTGAAGAATTTGAAAAGTCAGTAGAAGACATGGACCATGTTATTCTTTATCATCATTGGTTTCCACAAGAGGAAAAATTTATTCTTGATTTTAATAGAAATCAGATGAAGGAGATTTTAAATGGAGGTTCAAGAAAAAAATTATTTTGATGTAGCCGATTAGCTAGGCTTACAACGCGAGTTTGAGGTTCATTTTAAATGTTGTCCAACACAAAGCTAACTTCAGGTACATCTGCACTGGTTGATTAAGGAAATTTAGAATTTGATGATGTGTGTTATGCAATATGTTCATAGCAGGGTTCTATATGTTTAATGTTTACTTAAAGAACTCTTCATTGGCCATATTAAATATGCTACCAATATCAAATGCATTCCCCACTTTCCATTGACGTGTCGTCCTAAAAATGTCTCCGTACTCATTGTTGGCTATCATACATTCCTCCATATCAACTCTCCTAGTGCAATAGTCATAAATCACTTCATTAACGTTGCTATGAGCAACAACATTTCTAACATTCAAATCATCTTCCAAATCATCAACATCTATAGGACTCTCCTCGCTTGAATCACTACTCATTATTTTGTGTCCTTAATCAGCTACAATATGAGTCACCAAAGAAATAATGTGTTTAATGTCAAACTCACCAAATGGTTGTATCTGGCACGAGTAGTTGTCTACACCCTACTTCATGTCTCTCAACTCCATGATCTAGGATCACATAATCATAAATTTCAGATGAAAATTTTTCATCAAAATTAGTGGCTTACACTACGAAAAAATAGAACTATCGCAGCACAATTTTTTGCTTTTCCCTGCAGTTATAACTGCTATACTTTGCAGCGGCTCTAAAACCGCTGCATCGCCAACAACAAGAGATAGAAAAACTTCACACACTTTTTCATCCTCAACTTGCAACTAAAAAATGACACACAAGATTTGTTTTAAACTTAGACGCATCATACTTGAGGGCTCTAAAAGCCCTTGCCTTAAATTGCTGCAAAATTCATGCCAACTGGAACTTGCAAGGGACGGCTTCTCCAGCCACTATAGGTAGGCACAAATTTAGCATCTACAAATAATTTTTCATAATTATTTGTAGACGCATAAAGGATGGTGGTCGTCAACTTATTCTCAATAACTTAATTTTTAATTTGTAAAAAATAAATATTTTGTTCATAGAGTATTTTATTTATGCAAATTGGAAGGACAGAATTCCTCATATGGGAAGGAGTTTTTATTAGGTCCGGACACCTGACGTAGCTCTACATCCGGACGTCAATAACATGTCGCCACGTGCTCTTACTCTTTACCGCGCGGCCCAACGACTCGACCCGGAACGAAAACCCGGTATTGCTATGTTCGTGTATTGCTAGGTATTGCTAGGTATTGCCTGGCAATAACGAGAAATACCGCTCTGTCAAGACCAATACCAAGTAATACTTAGCAATACCGAGCAATACCTAGCAAAACCGGGGTATTGCTCGGTATTGCTAGGTATTGGTCTTGACAGAATGATATTTCTCGTTACCGAGCAATACTAAGCAAAACCTAGCAATAACATGATATGTACAAATCAGCTAATACATAGCAATATTGGGTTCCGGTCCGGGTCGGGTCGTCGGGCCGCGCAGTAAAGAGTAAGAGCATGTGACGACATTTTATTGGCATTTGGATGTAGAGCTACGTTAGATGTCCAGACCTAATAAAAATTCTACGTGAAAGCTCCTCGCTATAACTACCCACATTCTCCCTCATTTTTTTCATTACACCATACGTAAAATCACATCATGAAATCATCTATAAATTGTGATAGCTTCTGTATAAAAAGAAATAATAATTTTATTTTCTAATTATTCCCTCTCGAATTATTTTTTCATAACTCTATATTCTCAAAAATAAACTAAAGCAAACTGAACAACATTAATAACAAATAAAAAAATTCTATAATTACTTGCATTAACCTAGCTAGCAACTCTTACAGACTTAAAATTTCAGCTAATAAAAAAATTATAATTTCTAAAGAACCTAATAAGATTAGCTTATTATTAAATTCTTCATAATTTCTTCCATACTCAATCACAATGACAAACAAATTCACTACAATATTATGAACTAATATCATTAAGCCATTCAAATACTCAATAAATGGTCTAGGATAAAGGGGATCAACATCGATCATCCATTCAAATCACTCCCAACTTACCCTTGATCTTCTTCCTATTTACATGTCATGTCACTCTCATAAAACTATAAATAAAAACATCATTTCTCACAAAAAAGGGGGCCAATCAAAAAGAGAAGGAAGAGTTTTCTTGCCACCGGACTCCTCCTCGACCACCGCCAGACTTCAGCCCGGCCACTAACTGATGTCGGGGCCACCGGATTTCTGCCTGGCCAACGACAGATGCTAGATTTCTGCCCAGCTACCGACTGATTCCGAATTTCTGCCCAACCATCAACTGACGTCGAACTTTCACTCGGACGCCGACTGACGCCATACTTCCACCAAGCTTCCAATTATTCTTGGATGTCCACCCGACAACGGTCCTTCCGACCTTCGTCGCTAGATAGCGGTCTTTACAACCTCTGTTACATGTCGACTACTATCTTTCCAATCTCTATTGCCCGCCAGACAACGGTTCTTCCAACCTCCATCACCCGTCGACTATGATCCTTCTAACCGCTGTCGCCCAAATACTGTCTTTTTGACCTCCTTCACAGGCCGACTATGATCCTGCAGACCAAACTAACATATCAATATTGATTCTTCTAATTTCCATTGTGTAATGCATTTTATATGATGTATATTTGTTACATCAAGCCAAGACCTTCCCTCCAATGAAGAGCCTCATTTGTAATCAACTGAAAATACTAATGGATTCATTCAAACAAGGCTAAGCCCCATGGTTTTCATCTTTTCAGGATTTTCCACGTAAAAATCTTGGGTTCTCTTATAAATATTGCTCTATCTCTCTTATCTGTTTGTGTGCTGGATCTTTATACAAAGCTATGACGTTAAACTTTATATTTCTCTATCGGCGCGAATATTCCAGTACGCAACATGAACACATAACTAAAAATATTAGGAAAAGTAATATAAACAAATTTATGCGTTTCATAACAATAAGATATTAGGACTTTATCAACCGGACTACTAATACTTTCACAATAAAGAAAAAAATAAAATAAAATACTTAACCATGATCCATCATAGAATGTGATATTTTCTTGCATAATAAAAGAAAAAATAAAAGAAATTTATCACCAAAATACCAACGAAAACCCAAGTAAAATAACTCTACAAACTAACAATTTCATCAATCCTCACACTGCTTTCAATCGTTTCGCAATCCAACCAGATGCGACTCTGAACATCGCTAGTCAATAGTCATGAATCAATCATTAATGGTCATATTGAAACTCAAGAAAGCTTCTCCAGTGTACATTCAGATTAATTATTCTGTCCGAACACTGAAATGCCCTTCAGGACCAACTAAAATGCACCACATCATCCTTTCTCTTGATACCGCGGCTCGGTACCGCTGACGTGACACATTCTGATTAGTCTCTAGATGGAGTTCTACATCCGGCCTTCACACGCACAGAATAACTTCTCGTATCGTCGACCACTTCCTCTCCCTAAACAGATAATCAAATGGCAGTGGAATGGTGGATACTGGATGTATACATCCCCTCAGCGTTCCCCAAATTTTGTGAGCAGAGCATGCAATTGATGGAACCACAAGTTACTTTACCATATATATGCTTTATTGCGCATGGCCATCTGACTCTTCTTCTTCTCAAAAAACAAAAGGTCCGGTCATTCCTGACCAGCATTGAGAACCCTATCCTTAGACTTTTTCACTCGAGAGCTTATCATGGTGGCGATGATGTCAGGGCACTATCTCATATGGCCCAAGTTGATAAGTCCATACACGGACCACTGGCAATATAGATAAGCTACCATGTGCTAGAGATGACCTCAGAGATGTCGAGGACACCAATAAACTTGGCTTTGGTATGCACTGATATAACTAATGTTGATGTTGATAGCTAATCATGGAAAACGAGATGTAGGTGTTAACGTGTTCTGAAGGTGAGCAGAACACACGCCTGATGCCACGTGGCAGCAGCGGCTGAAAACAAAATGTCTGCACAGAACATTCCGTCCTTTTTACCCTTTCTTTCTGTTATACTCTATCTCTATATAATATTGTATTGTTCTTCTGCCTCTCTTTCGTTTGCTTTCTCTGCTTCTGTTTTCTGTTCTAATGCACAGGTGAACTCAGAGTAGTTTTCCCCCGCTGTGAAGGTCTATACTCTTATTTTTGGGTGTGTTAAAACTCAACTCACTGTTGCTCGTTCATCTACTGAAGCTGAATATGGAGCGCTGGCTACCATAGCAATAGATATAGTTTGGATTCGGCGACTTCTTGTAGATTTTCAGTTTTTCGCTTCATCTCCAACACCTCGTTATTGTGACAATGTTTCGGCCATTGCACTTGCCCATAATCCGGGCTTTCAAGCTCGGACCAAACGTATTGATGTGGATTATCATTTCATTCTGGATTGTGTTAAGTTAAATGCAATCACAATTCATCATATAAATACTTAGGATCAGGTTGCAGACATCTTTACTAAGGTTCTTCCTCGACCTAGATTCAATTTACTTGGTGACAAGCTCATGGTTTCTACGGCACCATCAACTTGCAGGGGATCTTTGGGATGTTCTTGCATTTCTTAAACTCTTATGGATTTTTTTTTTTTGGAATGCCTCAGGAAATAGATGAGTTACTATTCCTAAACCTCTTTATAGAGAGGTATTTGTTTCGTTTCTCCTATTTTCACAATGTTTGTACAAAAGGGAAATATGTTAAGAATCAACAACCTGCAAGGATAAAGTGCAATACTAAAGAACACACAGGGAATAGTAACAGAGATTATCTCATCAGCTCAAGGATCAAGTTTTCTTATCAGCCTCCCTCAAGTTGACAATCAGCTGGTTGATCAATGGAGAAAACATGATGAAAAACAACCTGATTGCGCTTCATATAATCCCGAATGAAATGAACATGAATGTCGATATGCTTAGTCCGAACATGGAAGACATTTTCCTGATAGCCGCAGTAACATATCAAGTTTTCTTATCAAAATACATTAGTTTTCTTGTTTCTGGAACAAAATGGGAGTTAGTAATGCTTGAATCAGATGGGAAACATCATTGCAGTGAATATTTTTAGCGTTCATTATACAGAGCTTAACAGGAAGTAATGCTATATGAGCAACCCAAGATACCATTAGCTATTTGAGTATTTGTTATAGACCACCATGAATGCATGAGTCAAACTCTCCAGGAAAAAAAAAATGTATTGCATGGTAGTTGCAATCGAGGAAGAACACTTAGGCTTACAGCCAAGGCGTGTTGATGCTGTCATCGTTACCTTTTCTGGAAAATTATGCCTGTTCACTATTCAAATTCCATTTCTTGGTTCAAATTATTAATTGTAGTGTTTAATTTTAATAATTATTTTGGGTAAAATTTAGTTTTGATTGTTTAATATTGATGATCACCACAAAGTTCTAAGTATATCCGCTCACAAAATTCTAAATGAAAGTTAATCATAATATATATATATATTATAATAAATAAATTGGATAAGAATATGTTGGCGCATTTGGTATTATGAAGAACTTCAAAGCTCTCATATTTGCTTTGACGTTAGTGCTATACGTTAATCTCAGCATAAATTTAAGAATTTAAAATCCCATAATAAGACAACAAAATGAGGTATTTTTAAGCAATTTTGTAAATATTATAATACATCTATATAAACACAATCGATTAAGAGCTTGTAGGTCAATGCTGTTGGATATTAAACTTCATTTGGCCCATTGTTTTTTGGGCTTTTGATTGAAGCCTTTTTTTATTATTATTTTTTTAATTGAAGCCTATAATCTAGAGAATTCTATTGAAGAAAACTCTATAAATCTATTAAGAGGTAATTATTAGAAAAGTCTAGAAAATGTATTTAAGATATGATAATACTCTAGAGATTCATTTAAGGAGTAATTGTTAGAAGAGTCTGGAATAGGCATTTAACGTCATTTATGATAGAAGATATGTGAATACTCTAGAGAGTTATTTGTAATCATTAGATTGAAATTTGTCAGCATAATCCTAATGGTATACTACTAGTATAAATAGTGATGATGTATTTGAGTTTGTATCAAGCCAAAAAGTGAGAAATAAAATATATAGTTTCTTTCTCTTATCTCTTTAGCCTTCTATTATTCCAAAAGCTTTTTTTCATTCCAACAAAAGATTAAGTTGGTCTCAAATTAGAAATGGAGTTCAAAATGAACTCAAAATTACTTAATTCAATCAAAATTACAAACAATTTTAAATTTAGAAATAATGGCCTTATTATCATTTCAGCCCTTAGAATAAGAATCGGATCTACGATGGGCACAATTAACAATAATAGAACAGGTTTAATTCATGATGGAAGCAGCAAAATTTTCATTATTTCAACAAGTTAATTATCGATAATCTTAATTGGAATAGGTTATTGCTTTGAAACTATAACATTATACTAAGGGAAGGCATGGAAAAAAACATTTCGAGATCCAAAGCTGAAACCCCAATGTAGGCATATTAATAGACAAGCTAAATAGCTAGAGATCTACTTCTAATTACTTCACCTTCAGAAGGTTTCATTTGAAATAGTTTTTTTATTACTTTTTAAAACAATATTTTAGTAAAAAATTTTATTATTAAGAGATATTTTTACTAAAAAACGGATTTAAAAAGTAGTAAGAAAAATGTTCCAAACAAAACTTTAATTATGATCTTGATAAGATAATGTCGATTCCATCAACAAATATGTACATAAAAGATAGATAAATTAAGATAAATGAAACATAATAATATTAGAGACTATTCCTATAAGATGTCATTATTATTGTTTTAAGGAACTAAGGAGCAACAAAAAAATTTCATTTTCGTTGAAATTAATGTTCGAGTAAAATCAAGATTTTACTAAACTTTGAGCATTTTTTGGCATCAAAAAAGTTGTGTGAAAATTTTAATGAGATTTATACCTTTTTATGAATCGTCTCCATCACTACAGGAAAATCACTCATTTCCGGCGGCAATTTCCGGCGGAAATTGGGCATTTTCCGGCGGTTTTGTAATTTAGCGGCGGTTTTCCGGCGGTTAAAATGCCGCCGGTAAAAACCGCGTAGGAAAATAAATTCCGGCGGTTTTTTCCGGCGGCAAGTTCGTCCGGCGGCTTACCGGCGGTCTTAAACCGCCGGTCAAATTTAAAAAAAAAAAAAAAAAAAAAACTGCTCCCGCGCCCGAACCCCGCCCCCACCGGGGCTCCGCGCTCCGGCCAGGCTCCCGGCACTCCCGCGCTCCCGCCAGGCGTGGCCCGCGCTCGCGATCCGGTTCCCGCCCTCCGGCAGGCTCCCGCGCCCGCGCCCGCTTTGCGCGTCTGCGCGCGGTGAGATTTGAACCGTGGATCTCCCGTGTTGATTTCAACCGACCGACCGAAATGCCAATTATGTAAATACGTTATATTTGTCAATATTATTTATTTAACTATATTCGGATCGAAAAGCAATTAATTAATTATTTTTTTAAAATAAAACTAATTAATTTAAAATAAAAAATAATATTTAATATAAAATAACAATTAACTAACTAAATAATTTTAAAATAAAAATTAATTAAATAGTTACTATAAATTTTAATTAATTTTTGTTAAATAATTTACATAGTAATTTTTTTTTATTTTCAATAAAATTTTTAAAGCCGCCGGAAACGTGAAAAAGCCGCCGGAAATCCGCCGGAAAATTCCGTGACGGAAAACCGCCGGAAAGCCGTCGGAAAGCCGCCGGAAAATTCCGCGGGAATATTTTGCGGGAAATTAGCCGTCGCAAAATTTTGCGGGGAAATTAGCCGTCGGTAAGCCGCCGGTAAGCCGTCGGAAAGCCGCCGGAAAATTTTGTAGGGGATAAGCCGTCAAAAACCGCCGGAAAGCCGCCGGAAAACTGGCCGCCGGAAAGCCTCCGGAAAATTCCGCCGGTAATAAGTGATTTTCCTGTAGTGCATGAAAGCTAAAGATTTGCTCACACACGCATAACATGCGCACACACACGCATGCACATATACATACATATGACAGTTGTTCTCCTACCTCATCATTCTCCTCTTTAGCAAATTTGAGAGTCTTGAGCTTGGATTTGGACGGCTTTTTTATTGCTTTTTAAGGCAGCTTTCTACTACAAAATTTTTAATTTTTGTACTAAAAAGTTGCTTTAAGCCGTCCCAAACAAAACCTTATACTATTACTCTTTCTAATCAAAATGATAGTGCACAATAAAGAATTAAATATACTATTTCTCTAACTTCTTTATGGATTTCATTTGGCCTCAATATAACTTATATGCATCTGACTGAGAATAATAATTTTTTTATTACTTCATTTGGATATGGTGATGAAGCTCCGTTGGAGAACTCGGTCATACACAAACAACAGTATACTAGCATACATCATGGTAGGGGCGAAAAGAAAATTCTAATAAAATGTCATAGTTATATTAAAGCTTCTTCAAAACCACTTATGTTATGCAATGCATCAAAATGGGAAGCAAAATATTGCTAGGCTTAACTCTTTATTTTTTTTGGGGTTGGTCAATAATAAACTCATTTTGTTATTGTCATTTTACTTAATTAATAATAATATATACTGACTTCGTTATCCATCATCACATATAGCATCCCTATTTCCCCCATTGCCACCATATATGATCATCCTTCCAATTTGAGGGAAATATTGCATCCTTAACTTACAAGTTCTTTTTGTACTCCTAGATTAAGGAATCATCGGCTCTTAGATTGTTTCTTATTTTTCTCCTGTAGCTCTTATGAGCATTTGTGAGCTGGTGGATCCTTTTAAGAACCGTGTAACCTCTTTTTTGATATTAATGCGTAGGCCCCACTGTGAGTTTTAACCAAAAAAAAAATTTCCTTACAAGTTCTTGTTTTCACAAGTGGCTCCTTTGTTGATCTTTTTGGGGTTTTTCTCAATCTCAAATTCGTTTGATTAAGGGAAATGCATCCTTAACTTATTATTCCACCAATTAATAACCTTTATCATAATCATCATACTCAAGTAAACCAGCTTATTTTTTCCTAGATGTAGTGCTTAATTTCAAGCTTGTTGATATTTCATTGTAAGTAGACCTCTTCAATCAATTAGATCCTCTTTTCAAGCTATATAATTTATTAGATGTTTCTTTGTATCATTGTTCAACACAAAATATATAGTCATTAAATTCTCTCATATTATGGATTACAAAGCGTTCTTCTAAGAAAAATAATGTTGGGCAAATGTTCTTTAATGAGGCTATTAAAATGGTCATGTAATTTTGATTTTTTTAAATAAATTCCTCATTTTATGCCCATTGGATTGCATTCGAATATTGAAGAGAGTCCGCCTATTTAATATTCCATCATATGTTTACTAAGATTTTATTTGGCAACAATTTATGTTTGTTTTCACCCATCATTTCTATTTTTTACCCCAATTTACTAGATTTTGAATGAAAATTGATATTTGTTAACGTTTCCAAGAAGCCATTTGGTTTAGTTCTTGAGAAGATCTTTAGAAAAAAGTAATTTTGAGTGGAGATAAAGCTTTGTTTCTCATTATCCCTTGTTTGGATATGCAATTTAAGTTTACAAAAATATTTCAAAGGGAGGACCACCAACAACAACTTAATAACATTAATCTTGAAGATTCCTTTGTACTCCAAATAGATTCAATCCTTGAAGTTTGATTCAACAGTAAGGCGGGTTTAATCGTTCCCCATTTTGATTGCTAATTAATCTACTTGTCATAGAGATGAATAACTAAATATCAAGAACATTCAAAATGTTTTGCTAAAAAGACATCAAAAAATTTTTTAGCAATGAATATGAACCAGTTTATTAGGTCTAGTTCAACTTTTTCCTTAGTAGCTACTGATTTTGAATTGTTTATTGTTGCTTCTAATCTTTCTCCTATTGACAACCTTACCATGCAATTTATTTTCCCAACTCCCATATCTTATCAACAAATTAAAGGAACCTCTATCACCACTCTTCCAAGTCAATTTGATATCACAAAAAAATTGATTCAATTTTAGTCTCACCTTAGCATTTATTTGTGGATTATTAGACATTAATATAATTTATTTGCATATGATCATGGTTAGTTAGTTTGTATAACTTTATTTGTTGGATCTAATAATGATTATATGTTGGAGAACTTTGGCTTCTACATATAACATACAAGTAGAGGTCACAACAAAGGCCAAAAGAAGTTATGATGAACGGCTCTTATTATATTAGATTTTCTTCTAAATCCCCCATGTTTACCAACTTCCATTTATTTTCAACAAATTAAAGGAACCACTACTATCACTCTTCATAGTCAAATTGATATCACAAAAAATAGATTCAAGTTAATTTACTCTCACCTTAGCTTCTATTTGTGAATCTATTAGAAATTAATATAATTTATCTATATGTAACACCTGTGTCTAATTTTGAAAGAATTGTATATTTATCTATTAATTAATCTATCATAGCCATTAATATCTTTTAATTAATATATTTATCGATGAAAGTAACTAAAAACTAAATACATCAAAATATAAAATTATACACATCCCTCAAATTTCATATAGAATAGCCAAGAGTTTAATCCAAACATTCATCAATTTATCTTTTAACTATTGACTATAAGAAAAATAAAACTAAAAAAAATGCATAACAAAATAAAACTTGAATACATTATCAATCTTCACTTCACTGAATCCTAAGTACCCTTCCTGAAAATATATAAAATTACATAGTAAACCAACACCTCAGTAAGTTACCAAAACTTCCAATTAAAATACAAGCAAGGCGTCACTACAGGAAAATCACTCAGTACCGGTGGCTCATTCCTGCGGTTATCATAAGCTTTCCGGCGATTTTGTAAAATTCCAACAGCTTTGCAGCGATTTAAAATTCGTCGGTAAAAACCGCGTAGGAAACCAGTTTCAGCGGCATTTTTCTAATGATTTAAGTAATTGGCGGCAAGTACCGCCAGTTTTGTTCCGACAGTCATGATACCGGTGACCGCCGGTTATTTACCGGTAGCATACCGACTGTTTAACCGCAGGTTATGAAGGAGTTTTCCGGCAGCTGTATAGTGTCGGTAAGGAATCGGCGGTTTAACAGTGGTCATAGCCGAAGGAATTACTGGTGGCGCCACTGTCGGCGTATTACCGGCGAACCACCAGAACCTGTCAGTAAGTTGCTAGAAATTCCCGGCGGTAATAGTAATCTTTCGACGGCTTCCATCAGTCGTCCGATGTCGAAGTTTTTGGTGGCCAAATCGCCGGTTGGCCGCCGGAAACCTATAGCATTTGGAAAAAAAATTGACACCATCCTCTTCATTTTACTGATTTTCACCCTAAACTTTAAACTTGCATAAAAAATACAATAATTTTCACAAATATGGGCAAAACATCACTATAATCAATAACAATAATTATCACAAATGTATTCATCAAAACAAATCAACTCATAATAAGTTCATAACAAATCAACTCACCTGCCACTTCATGTTGTGTATGAAACTAATCTTGATAGAATTGCATACAATTAGGAGGACCTAATTGATTTCGACTATAAAGTTGAAAAACAAATGTTATGATTTTCATCTATAGGCTCAGAAAATTTTTTTTGCTTCTAGATTGAGATTTCAAAGAGTATATTCCAAGAAAAATATAAATGAAGAAAATGGGCCCTTACTTTCAATAAAATGACTCAATATTCATATCTTATTTCTCACAAACAAATTTTTTTTCACTGGTAAATTAAGTAAAGTAAATACACATTTATTTGAATTTTAACATATAAAAAGAAACATAACTTTCCCCCTACCCTCTCAAGTCAAGCTCTATGTAAAAAACCATCCCCAAATGCTTTAAATGCTTCTTCAAATCTTTGTAAGAAATACTATATAATAAAACTACCTCACTCACTAAAAGCATCTAAATATATGGAAGTGTTCGAAACAATATTCATGGGTCTCATCAATATGTAAGACGCATCTAAAGGGATAAATAACATGCCCAACCACTCATAAAGCGCATCTTGAGACATGAAAGCAATGTTAGTGTGCAAATGTTTATGCTCATTTAGCATCCTATCTCTAAGGGTCAAGCCACTGATCATCCACCCAAGCAAAAACAACTTCAAAATTTAAAAATAAAAAAAAAAATCAAAAACAACTTTAAAGTAACTCAATTCCTCATGACATTGTACAAAATAAAAAAATAACTTTAAAATTAAAAAAAAAAAATACTAAAAATGCAAACCTACGACACTTAGAGGCCGGTTTCGCGCACGAGCGGGGAGCGAGGAGAGATCTTCGGCCTTGCAGTGGGCCAAGATCTTCAGCCGAAGGGACCTTGTCGGTGGCCAGAGGGAGCGTCTCAATCATGAGAGGGTGGAGGAGACGGAGGCGAGTGTCACGCAGGAGAGAGAGGAGCAGGCGACCAAATGAAATGGAAGGCTCGGGACAGCTTATTTTAGGGCATTTTCCAGCGGTTCAGACCGCCGAAAATAATTTACTTAACACCGACGACTATAGACGCCGATCACGCATCGGTAAGAATTAATACCTGCAGGTTAATCGGTGGTTGTTGGACCGCCGCTATTTCCGACGGCTTTCATTTAAATAACCGTCGGTCCAACCGTCGGTAAACACCGGCAGTCAAACCGTCGATTAAGCCATCGTTATTATCGACGGTTACAAAACTGCCGGTCTAGACCGCTGGTAATTGATGAATTTTTTTGTAGTGTGTATGAACAGAATGCATGCATAATCAATAAAATAGTAACAAGTCATATGATTAATAAATATTAGTATAACTATATATCTTAATAGCAGTGATCAGTCATATTCTAAGATTGTGGTAAATCTCAATATCGACATAAAAAATGGTTATGCTAGGGTTTTTTCCCTAGCCACCTCCCCCACTTCCCGATATGATCACTCTTCCTTGCCTGCTAGTCAGGTGTCTCTTGGCTTTTGTTCATAATTTGATCTATTTCTCCTAGGAAAACACTACAGGAAAATCACCAATTTCTGGCGGAATTTTCCGGCGGCTTTCCGGCGGTTTTTTCTCACGGAATTTTCCGGCAGAATTTCCAGCGGCTTTAAAAAATTTATTGAAAATGAATAAAATTTTTACTATGTAAATGATTTAACAAAAATTAATTAAAACTTATATTAACTATTTAATTAATTTTCATTTTAAAATTATTTAGTTAGTTAATTGTTATTTTATATTAAATATTATTTTTTATTTTAAATTAATTAGTTTTATTTTTAAAAAAATTAAAAAATTAATTGCTTTTCTGTTTAAATGTACTTTAAATAAATAATATTGACAATAATAACATATTTGCATAATTAGCATTTTGGTTCGTTGCTTGAAATCTAGACGGAGGACCACGGTTTGAATCTCACCGCGCACAGACGTGGGGAGCGGGCGCGGGAGCCTGGCCGGAGCACGGGATCCGGGATCGCGGAGCACGGGAGCCTGGCTGGAGCGCGGGAGTCGGGGTCGCGGAGCGCGAGAGCCTTGCTGGAGCGCGGGAACCTGGCCGATTTAAGACCGCCGGTAAGCCGCCGGACAAACTTGCCACGTGAAAAAACCGCCGGAATTTATTTTCCTACGCGGTTTTTACCGGCGGCATTTGAACCGCCGGAAAACCACCGCTAAATTACAAAATCGCCAGAAAATGCCCAATTTTCGCAGAAAATTGCCGCCGGAAATGAGTGATTTTCATGTAGTGGAAGTGATTATTTCTCTCAGTGTTTAAAAAAAAAAAAAAATCTTGGCTTTTTTGGCAAATAAACGTTTGAATTCTTATTTTCTGGTTGTAAATGCAAAATGTAGCTTCTTCGGAGATGCCTTATCTGGATCTACTGGTTATTCATCATATCCCAATCTTAAGGCAACTGTTTGATGGCCTTGTGGGTTTCGATTAGGGGTGTCAATTTTGGGTCACGGGTCGGGTTCGTGTCGAACCCGAAATGACCCGAAGCTAAACGGGTTGACCCGAACCCGACCCGGTTTTAGATACGGGTTACTATTCAGGACCCGAACCCGACCCGATTCGGGTTCGGGTCAACCCGGATTGACCCGCTGACCCGAGTTATTTGCATAAATACAAAAAAAAATTTTAAAAACATCAACACAGTAAAATTTAAACAAAAATTTGCATAAATAAAATTTTTATTTATGAATTTGCTAATTACAAAATACAAATTATACAAAATATTAAAATAAATTAAACAAATAATTACAATTTATAGATATTTCAAACCAATATTACAATTTACAAAAATTTTGAACTCCTTGACTAGTTGACGTCTTGTGCAGTTGTGCTTGCCTGCCTGCCTGGCTGCACTCGAGTCCTGGAGATATAAGCTAACTGCAAAAAAGATAAACAATTAAATAGATATAATTTTAAATCCATGAATTAGTTGAAAGCTTGAGTTATTAGCTCAGATTAACCCTTCAAATAATTCATCATTCAATGAAATGTGAGTCAACAATATAATTTTTTACGGACTTGCGAATTGAGATATTGCCATCCAAGGCGGCAATTTGTATTTTATACTTAGTATCTGTTTGATTAACCCTCCAAATGCCACCTGGTTGCAATAACTTTTTTCCCACAATTGACATCACAATAAGTTTAGAAGGGTACTCATCATCGCTACTCAACTTTCAATCCTTTCGGAAGCACCCAGCAACAACACATCCAACCAACATCCCTGGGCTTCTTGAAGCACCCAGCATTTCAAGACATCTGCCCAGAAAAAAATAAGACAGCAACCAACCCAGCAAACCAGCAAGGCAACAACAACACAGTGAAGTAGCCAACCCAGCAATCCTGCAACAACACAGCAAACCCAGCAACCTTGCAAGGCAACAACAACACCAAGACAGTAACCAACCCAGCAACCCTGCAACAACAAAGCTGACCATCTCCCTCCCAAACACAGCCGACCATCTTCCTCCCAAACACAACCAACATCCCTGGGGTTCTTGAAGCACCCAGTAACAACACAGCAAACCCAGCAACCAAAGTATCAAGAAGCTGGGTTTGTTGTGTTGCTGGGTAGCTGTGATACTCTCAATTGGTTACTTGGTTAGGAAGAAATTGAAGAGGAGAAGAAGGGAGAGGATCGAGAGAGAAAGGTCTTTAGATCATATTTATCAGATATTTATATTACAGATTTTATTTTATTCATTATAAATGATTGATCTCTTACTTCTATTTTTAATGAATTTAATTTTTATAAATTTTATCTGCTCAAAATCTGCCAAAAATATATTATGTCTTGTTTCATCGTGTAAGTTTTGATATATTATAGATTTGATCATTCTAAATGATTTGATATGATTTTATTATATTTTAAATAAAATATTAAATGATATTAAATACATGATATGATAACTCAATATAATACCTTACTAATTCATATGATTCACTAATTTGGAGTCATAAAGAGCTGCAAAATTATTGGGAGTTATAAGGAGTCAGAGTGACTAATTCATGTGAATCAAGGGAAGTTATGAGGAGTATATTGATTATGAGTTATTAGGGTTGACTGATTGGAAGTTATAAGTGCAGAAGTAAGATGCCCTTAAGATACACTCATTAAATATTTGAATACTGATACCGATACTGCTTCGAATATTGTACTGATATTATGACTGACACTAATACTTTTTATTGTCTTTAATAAAATTTAACTTTATTAATCACGATATTAATAATTTTATTATCATTAGTACTATTGACAGTTACTGATAGTGTGATTGATGCTACAGTGGATTAAGATATATCAATTTATTAATGAATTGCAATTAAATAAGAAATATCTTATTTTCATATCTACACTACCCATAAAATTAAAAAAAAATTATTATAATTAAAATATAACAATATCTATATTATAGTAATGAAGGTTGTCATATTAAACTTATAATGACTCATGAAATATTTCTTATCGAAGTTAAAGTATAGGCTATTATACTACATATGATTAAGGCTAGTTATTAGTTTTTTATATCTTTATTAGCTGGATCTAATAATGATTCTATGTTGGAGAACTTTGACTTCTATAGACAACATATTAATAGAGGTTATGAAAAAGACCAAAAAAGTTATGAGAAGTGCTCTTATTATATTAAATTTTCTCCTAAATCCCTCAAGTTATATGCTGCTTTAGAATGAGAATCAAATGATGGCTAGGCTTAGCCCTCAAAATCTTCTTTTGGATTGGCCTCATTTCAATTAATGATTATATAAACATAATTTGATTTAAATCTTTAGATCCTAAAATATGACATAATATTTATTAGAGACTTGCTCTTAAACAAATTTAATGTGAAAAGAGGTTTGAAAAATAACTTTTATTGCATTTCATTCAAATTTTTATTGCGTATTCTACATACACCAATGATTTATCATGCCATTCATGTTCAAGAACAAATCTTTCATATTTGTTGATCAAGTAATTAGGATGGTGGTCTTAAGCTCCTATGTTAACATAATTATTGTCGCTCATGCTGGCATGATAATAAATTTTTGAAATATATGAATGCATTTGATCAATGACGCAGGAGCGTCCCTTTAAATAAATTGTATTTTCTTGTTAGTGATTAGTGTAGCTCTATTTTTGTGTAGCCTAGTATAATGCTTCCCTTTTGGCTATAAATAGGTAGTCAAGGTCTTGTAATAAAGATACATTTTGAGATATGAATATGATGTGAGTTTATCTCATGCGTTTCCTGTATCCTAAGAGTGATTCTTAGGTGGTGGATCTTTCCTCCAAGAAGTTCTTGGAGCGGTGTCCGGAGACCGTCATGCGGATTGTCGACGTGGATTCGTCGAGCCCCCTCCGGTCCGGTGTCAATCAATAATCTTCATATATAAATCACAATCAATGGAAAATTTTCATGTTTTATAATCGAGTGCCTTTGTTAAAGTTAAATGCAACTTCCCAAATTTTTATTAGGAAAAAAAAATGAAAATCTTCCTAATTAAATATATATTACTTAGAATGTAAAATATTTTATTTTGAAATATTAAAATTTATATAAAATTATAAGATCTATTTTACAAGAAAAATAATTTACATGGTCATAGATAATTATTTCCTACAGTAAATTGATTTTTATAAAAAGAAAATAAAAGTAGGGTGAGCTAAATTTAATAACGTATGTTCTGAGCTAATTTTTTCCCCTAACTATTAGGGCTCCCCATCCGCTTGCCTCTCTCTCTCTCTCTCAACCCCACTCCCAACTTTTATATGTAGGAGCAACCATCCACTAATTAATCTCCTACCACTGCTCCGTATAGCAGCCCACAGAGAATCTTAGTGGCTAAGAAACTCGACGTCTTCTTCATCCTACTTCCTCCTACTCCTCCTAGTTCTCTCAGTCACTCGCAATCTTTTCTCCTACCTTACCAAAGAAAAGCTCAAGGAATTCCTCTCATCGTTCATGAAGAAACAGAGCCTCTTCTTTCTCATCTCCCCACTTCTTCTCCTCTCTAGCCGCTTCAGCTTCATATAACGAGTTAAAAAGGAATCGAAGAAACCAGCCATGGTGTTTTCATCGCTTCCCATCTATCTCGATCCACCCAACTGGAGCCAGGTAAGCTCTCTCTATCTCCTTCTTCTCCTCTTCCTCATCTCCCCCCTTCTTTTCATCTAATTTTTCTTCCTTCTTTCCCATCCTTTTTCTTATAACACATAGCTTCTTCATGAAAAAAGCAAAGTAAAAAAGAGGAAGGTTTCAGAAAATATTCCTTCCCAACCTTTAATTCCCTTCAAAACTATTCTTGAATATACTATTTTAATTCATGTTCTCTTCCTATATGCAGCAAACATCTCACCAACCACCGAGCACCACCACCATCAACCACCCCCCTCAACTCTCCTCGTTGATGGCTGACCCACCTCCGCATCCTATTGGTCTCCCTGGCCCGACCCGCCCAGTCTCCATGGCCGAACGAGCTCGCCTAGCCAAAATTCCCCAACCTGAACCAGCCCTCAAGTGCCCTCGCTGCGACTCCACCAACACCAAATTCTGCTACTTCAACAACTACTCTCTCTCACAACCCCGACACTTCTGCAAGACTTGCAGGCGTTACTGGACCCGCGGAGGCGCCCTCCGTAACGTCCCCGTTGGCGGCGGATGCCGCCGCAACAAGAGAACAAAAGCCGGTTCCACCTCATCCAAAACCTCCTTTTCGGCCGGAGCTTCGTCCTCCACTGCCACTGCTAGCATGAACTCAACAACCATCCTTCCACCGCCGCCGCCGCCTCAACTCCCTTTCATGACACACTTTCAACCACTCAGCGACTACTCCACCACCAATATCGGCCTCGGTTTCACCGGAATTCATCCATTGGATTCAGTTGATTACCAAATTGGGAGCAGCGGCGGCGGTGGAGTTGGTCTGGAGCAGTGGAGGATGCAACAGATGCAGCAGTTTCCTTTCATGGGCGGGCTTGACGCTTCTTCCACGGCACCGGCAACGGTTGCTGGGCTTTTTCCTTTTGATGGTGAAAGTAGTGGAAATGATCATCAAGGGTATTCAACTGGTCGAATGCTCACTAAAGCTTCTAGCTCCGGGATTATTTCTCAACTGGCTTCTGTGAAGATGGAGGATAGTTCTCATGGGATAAATTTACAAAGGCAGTATTTGGGTGTTACTGGAAATGATCATTATTGGGATGGAAATGGCGACGGTGGTGCAAGCGTCGGTAATGGTGGTGGCAGTGGCTGGTTGGGAGACCTTTCGGGATTCAATTCCTCGTCTTCGGGCAACATATTGTGACTTGTGAGTTCATTTACAACCCAAGAAGCACAATTCTATTGATTTGCTTCGAACATTAAAGCTGTGGTGATACTTGGGAGGAAAAGATTACAATCTTTCAAGAACAATATTATTATGATCAAGTATAACTAGACCATGATCATATATAGGTAGGCTTCTTTGTTTTGAGTTCCTTTGGGTGGTGTTTAATTTGCCTTTTTTTTTTTTTTGGCTATTTTAACTCCTTCTGCTGTATCTCTTCATAGGATGGTTACTTAATGTGGTGCATGAGAACTATATTTATGCATGGTATAAACTAGGTAAAGTGTGTCTTGAGTAATTAGTATCCTTCCTGTACTTAACAATACCGTAAGCGTTTGTTCTTGCTTAAGTACAGTGTTGTAGAAAGTTGCACATTTAACTGTTTGAA
Source organism: Dendrobium huoshanense (assembly GCA_016618105.1). Classification (NCBI taxonomy): domain Eukaryota; kingdom Viridiplantae; phylum Streptophyta; class Magnoliopsida; order Asparagales; family Orchidaceae; genus Dendrobium; species Dendrobium huoshanense. Next base: position 22,853,090 of record CM028348.1, read on the forward strand.
CGTTATAATTATCAAAATGCAGTTCCATGCATATATTTTTAGGTTGTTTCAGCAATTCTGTATTAGTTCTCTTATTTACCATTGTATCTGTGCTGTTTTCGTTCCTAAATATTAATCTCTTAAGTGCTCTGAGAGCTCACTTGATAGAGAAATATGGTAAATGCATAATTACGTACTGATAAAGCATAATTATGTAGCTTAAAACGCATATATTGAGGAAGAAATAGATTTCTTATCTGAAGATTATGATATGATTCAAGCAAGAGAGCTGATAAAGAGAATAACTAAATAGAATCATCTTTTGGGAAATATATATAGTTATAATATATTTCATGCAGGCTAAAGTTGTGATGAAATATTATTTCTCATCTTTTGAGAGAGTCTGGAAGAACAAACATTGCACTTTTGACCAAGATTCTGTGCATGACTTCAAGTGCATCAATTCCTTGGTTCCTATGTACTTCATGTTTATCAGGTAGAACTAGCTAGAACGGGGGGTGGCCAATTTCTAACTCCAATGAACGCTCTTTCATCCGCCTTGAAGATTGGAAAACATTTATATATATTGATTAAATACAAGGACTATCACATCGATCTTCTCATTTTCTTCTCTTTGTCATAGCCATCATGTACATATCGACAATCCAAGCCTTTCTGTTATAATGCCCAGCTAGCTACTTACCGTTCTTTTTTTTTTTTCTGATATCAAGCGTCACATTTATATTTGAACAATGGCTAGTAAAAACTTGTCTATTTTCTGTTCCTAGAAAGAAAAAGATCTATGGCTTCCACTGTAATATTATAAAAATAATATTCACATTATCAACAAAAGGAAATTAAACCAACTGTTTACAGTAGGAAAAATTAGTAGACATGCAAAATAAACGTAGAAACAAACAAGTCTGTCGATTTTGCACCTAATAATAGACAGAAAAAAAATGTACTTCGTGTTTTCGATCAGCTAATAATTTGTGTTCGAAGAGATCGACAAGCTGCTCTGAAATAAAGGTGATATATGGATGAATGTATGGTTAAAAAGGGGGAAGGGAAATGCAGAGGGAAAATATATGCAGGAGTAACAGAAGGAAGAAGCTGAAAAAGAAGGAGAGAGGAAAAGATGAAATCCCTTGAACACCCTTGTTTGTTTAAGTGTCCTTGTCTCAGGGAATCTGCCCTTTCGTCTGCTTTCGCAAGGACCAAGGTGACAGCAGTACGCTCTCATGGAGGAGAATAAAGCAAACCACAGACTCTCTCTCTCTCTCTCTCTCTCTCTCTCTCTCTCTCTCCTATAGCCCCCAACAGCTCATGTAGCCATGAAAAGAAAGAGAGCATTCTCCTCTTTGGTTCTCCTCACCAGATGACAAGATAATTATTGTTGAGCTGTTCCATGAAAGATAAAAAGATGCAAGAGAGAGATTGTAGGATTGCTAGGACTGCGAGAGAAGGGCTCGGAATTCCATGCATATGTAGATCCTATCAATGCCTTCCACTGGTATAGGCTGCAACATTAAAGGCACATGGCCACAATAGTTAAAAAGAAAAGTATATATAATAAGTGGATGCAACGCTTGCCATTAAAAAATAATGAACAAAATTCTTATTTTCACACAACTCACTTCATATTTAATAATATTAATATTAAAATTTGTAATTTTGATCAACCATCTTGTCACATACAGATCAATCATAATACAAAATGTAAATTTTTCTTCTTTTTTGAAATAACCATTGCTCTAATTAGGAAAAAAAATTATATTTGAAGTCTAATAATCTTTTATATTGAGGTGATATTATGAAAAAATACAAAGAATGAGGTCCCTCTTTCTCTCTCTATCTCTAATGGCGCACACAAACTAGTACTCTCTCTCTCTCTCTCTAAAATGGTGCAGTGGGTCTATAGGGAGGCATGCAGCTTTAGCTTTACTGAATGGGGACGTCCTTGAGGAGTAACCTTTATCTGATAACAAATTTGAAGACTCTTCTTGGCTTCATATTTCTTTCCCCGGTCCTTCGTGGAAGAGGAAGAAGGGGCCCGACAGATATATTCCATGCTGCATGCCTCACGTTCGGTCACATGAGCTCAATCATGGCTGAAACAATTTAAGTCATCACCCAGATCTTAATTTTTATGCAGGAACTATATATTTATAGTCGATTTATTTAAAAAGATGCCGAAATGGCATGTTGGTTATAGTAGATTAATCTATTCGAGGGCATATTATGTCTACTTAATTAACTCTTTTCTTTTCATATTCTCCAAGAATCTGCTCCTTCTAATTAATTATGTTACTAAGATCCTCGTACGTTCTGTGTGTTGTAGATTTGGTTAATAAGTTAATAGGAGAGAGGTGCTTCCCTCTTTGGTTTTGTTTAAGCTAAAGGCTGTGAGAGAGTTTGAGCTCACTTGGTTGCCTGTTGATGAAAATTTTGTTTAAAAAAAATTAAAAATTTATTTTTCATTGAGCTGTAATTAAGGTATATTCTTTTTTATTTTGGAAGATAATAATTAACATATATAATTTTTAGATATTTTTCAAAATTAAAAAATAATCTTGCAAGATAAATATATTTATATTGTGATACCGCCAGTTGTATACAAAGTTCATCAGCTGTATACCGCCAACATGATTTATGTGAAGAACTTCAAAAACTGTATTTTTTTTTTTTTTATAATTAAAACCCATAGAAGGGGCCTACGCATTAATATCAAAAAAAGGTTACAAGGTCCTTAAAAGGATCCTCCAGCATGCTACTGCTCAAAAGAGCTACAGGCAAAAAAGAAAATAAAAAACCTAAAAGCCGGAGGTTCCTTATCCTACGATTACAAGAAATGCATAAATAAAATCAAGGGCTGTTAGGGACCAGCACCCAAAAAAGGAAGAGAAGATTCGTACTATTCAGCTCAAGCTTCATGCAAAAAACAGATTACCAAAAATATAGAAATCCAAAAGAAAACCTAAGAGTACCTTGGGTTCCATGAAGATTCCTAAGGTTGAATTCAAATTGTACCTGCAATAAGAACTCCAAAAAAAATATATTAGAACAAGAGAAATTGTGAAGCCAACAAAAACCCTCATGGTTAACAGCCTTACTAACCCATTCCTCATTAATCATGTAATAATACCCCACAGTCACTTCCAGACGAAACGGAATCCCCCCAGAAATCCAAAATTTCCCGCAGCTTGTCCAAAGACCACCATTTAACATATAACCCTTACAGCAATTGTAAACCTAGTTCACCTCAAGCTCACTTTCAATAGCAGCACCCTCATAAAAGCTATAAAGAGGACCAGTCCGGCACACAATCAGACTATTCAGGTAAGAACAACTTCTACAAAAACACCACATACAGCTAATCCAATCCCAGTAAAACAAATTCAAACCCCTCTCCTGAATGCAGTAAATAAGATGCATTCTATCCTTATCAAGCCACCATAAAAGAAACCAACATAACCCTCAAAAACTGTAATTCTTTAGCTATGTATTTCGGTATTCCCATGAATTTTGCTGCTTTTAGAGCTATGGATAAAGTGGTTAAATGGGTGAAACTTGACTATCCTTTTGTCAAATTAAATTCTGATGGCTCGGTGGGTTCCAATAGTGCTGGGATGGGTGGTATAATTCAGAACTTTAAAGGTGATGTCATAATTGCTTATGCCTCTCCTTTAAACCATTGCAAAGTTATCTATGCTGAAATGAAAGGTCTAGTCTATGTGCTGGAAGTTTGCGTTAGAATCGATATTACTAATGTGGTTATTGAGGTGGATGCTTTAAGTTTAATCCAGTTGCTTAACAATAATAATATGTGTTACCCAGACTTCTTTTATATTATGAGAAAGATTAAAAGCTTGTTGGCTTGTTTAAACTTTAATTTGGTTCATATTTTTCGTGAAGGCAATGCCTGTGCGGATTTTTTAGCCAAGAAGGGTAGCCTTCTTGATGTCGTGGAAGAATTTTCTAGCAGTAATATTCCTCAACAGCTGCGTGGTTTAGTGAGATTGGACAAATTGGGTTTACCTTATATTTGTTCTATTTGATTAGCCATTTTGTTTCAGGAATTTAACTTTTTTTTTTCTTTTTATTGTCTTGGATGATCTCTGTTGGTTTTAACGGGAATTGGTTTGGTGTTTTGTGGTTGCTGGATGTCACTTGCCCTATGGTGGTAAATTGCTGGAGGTGCTGTGGTTGCTTCAAGTTTTGGGATTTCTTTTCCTATAGGCTGATGTCCGTTGAGGCGGAGCTGCTTCAGTTGCTGGGGATGATCAATTTCAGAATTTTGGATATGGTTAACTTAAGGCTGGATTGGTATTTCTTCGATATTACTGGTGTTTTTGTTTTGCTATTTTTTCTGTTTTGTTTTTTTGCAGGTTGCTTCCACCTTGAGGGAGTTTTTGGCTAGAAAGATGGTGCTGACTGATGATCTTGTGGATATTTCTCATTTTTTGGGCGCATTTTTCATGCTGCCTTATTGGTGGGTAAGCTCTCCATCCTTTCGGAAGCTATAAACCCTACCCATCTGCGTCACACAGATGACGCCACCTCCTTCCTTCCCTCATGCTTGCTTGAGATGCGTTATCCTTCCTTTTTCTCCAGTTTCAACTTCTTCGAGCCGATCGGATGATGACTGAACCACGTGTGATTGATTGAGCCAACTTGGGACACTCTTTCTCTTTGATTAGGAAAACCTAGAATTTTCCCTTTGCACTAAACCCATTAGAAAAGATAATCTAACATCCTTAATCGAGAGTTTTCTTAGATCGATGTCTAAGATGTAATTAACTACGGGAGCTAGCGCCCATAGGAAACTGATCCCCACGATCAAATAAACCCTATTCGAGCTGATGCATCGAATGGGGGAAATCTCGTGAACTTTTGGGTTATAGATATTATTATCCACCGAGGCTGGTAGGTGAAAGCCGCTATTATATATGGCTAATCGTATCTATAACTCCATCTGATCTTCCATCGGCCTGCTTGTGTCGATTGTAAAGGTCCACGACCACTTTGTCCTACGGGATAGTGTGATCGTACTCTTTGCATTCGAACCCCACGAGCAGAATCATTTCGGAGACCCACAGAAGTAAATAATCCCCTACCCCAATGGGGGGTATTTATAGGAGAAAAAGAGGGGGAGAGTTCAAAATTTGGGAAAAATTTGCTTAGAATATATATATTTTTTTAAATTTTTTTAAAATTTCCTGGAATTTTTTCAATTTTTTTGGGCCCATTTTGAAGATTAGGAAATTCCTTATTTGTTTCCTTGTTGTTTAAGATGTTGTTGACATGTAACATGTCGGTTTAGAGATTAGGGTTTGATGTTGTGACCTTATTACATATGTTAGTCTAGACTATGGAGATTAGGGTTTTCTTCCATGGTAGAAAACTGTTGTGAAGTTGTTATGTTAGGCTGGAGATTAGGGTTTGGCCATTTATTATTATATTTTGTAATTGCAATTGTAACTTGTGAACTTGTTATATTGGTTTGGACTCCGGAGATTAGGGTCTACTGTTATGTTTTACACTTTCGTTGTTGTGAAATCTTGATTGTTATGTTATGTTTATATTGAACTGCTCTGTTGTATAGTTATAAACTTGTAGTGTGGTGTAGTGTTGCTATTGAGATTTGGGTTTACTGGCTGTTATAGTGTTCATGTACTAATACTAATACTTATTTAGTAGATTAAATTCATTATTGTGTATGAATTATCAAGTTTTTCATACCTAATTTTTAAAAAATGTACATTCATTGCGTTTAGATGGATGATTCTAATACAATTGTTGTAAGTAATTCTTCTGAGCATAATGAGTGCGTGCCTATTGAGAATGATGTAGAATTTGATAGTGATGAGTATTTTTTAGAGAGGCTTTTGCATGATAAAATTGTTTTCTGAGCTCGGGATCGTCAAAATCTGTAAACCTCTCTCTGTTAGCATTTTCTTTTGCACTTTAGATTTTGCTTTTCTTTTTTGCAGGAAGTTTATGCTGAATGATACTACTTTTCACTTCCGTATTTTGGGTGCTGCAGCCTTGCAGCCCAGTTTTAAATTTTTGATATATTGTATTTGTAGAAAAAGGATCCACCGGCTCGTTAGCTTTATTTTTCCTTTAGATTGTAGCTCGTATGAGCGTAGTGAGCTGGAGGATCCTTCTAAAGATCTTGTAACCATTTTTTATATTAACGCGTAGGCACTACAGGAAAAACGTCAAATACCGGCGGTTAGGAAGGCAAAACCGGCGGTTTTTAATTTTACCTGCGGTTTTTTGGCGGTTTTTAAACCGCCGGAATAATTGGTGTAGGAAACTTTTACATGCAGCTTATTACCGGCGGTTCTTTTAGGCGGCGGTTTTCCGGCGGCGGATTTTTAACCGGCGGTTCTCCGGTCGTTAGGCCCCTACTGCGGGTTTCAAAAAAAAATGTAGAATTTGATAGTGATGAGTATAACAATGTGAATGCAGGGAAATTGGCATGGAAATGATGATACAATTAAAAATAAAGAAAGAATTATCAAATAATCTTTAAAAAAAAGTAAACAAATTTGGCACAAGCCAATCTAAACTTTCAAGGAAAAAAATCAAGGTTTTCTAACAAATTTAATGTGTATCAATACTATTTAATTTTTTTAGATGAGTACAATATGTATTTTAATTAATTTTTTCATTATATTATTTGTCTTAAATACTTTGACCAGGTATATCTGACCTAATGTTTTTCAAATTTATATAAGGTGATGTATGTTAGCTATATTTAGGCACTAAAGCATGCCATCGATTGTATTGTAAGACGTTCCTTATTCTCTTTTCTAAATGGTAATTCACGTAGTTATATTTCTAATAAGTCAAAAAAATATCATTTTTAAAATAATAAGAGTTACATGTTTTTTCTTATATTAAAGGCAAGTGTCGAAACATCTATATTATTTAAATAAATTTTGATTTTGAAATAATAATAATAATAATTATTAAAATAATTTTTTATCATTAATTAAATTAGTTAGGCCTTTACTCATAATAAAAATAAATAAATAAATAAAAATAGAAGTCGACAGCAGTTAAAGTTATGAGCCGAAGGGGCAATGAAGGGGACAATGCTAATGATGGTGGCAATAATTGTGTTTTATGCGAAGCATTGTTCATATCAATCCCATACAACAGTAATAATAAGGTTGATGATGATGTTGCTAACATTTATTCTACGTTTTTTTTTTTGATAATTAGACAAATTATTATAAATTCATACACTCATCACATAGGCAATACTCAAATCAAAAATCTCTTAACTGTTAGTCAAAACTCTCAGCCAACAAACCAAACTAAGCTGTGTATTTATTCTAATATTTGGTATAAGCATATATAATTTGATTGATGATTTATCATATTAATTATTAGTCTTATTTGAACTGTTTAACTAATAATAATATTAAAACTAGCATTCTTGACTGACTTTTTCGATTATAAATTCAAACGAGAGAAGCTTCATATTAATAATAAAGATGTCGCTTATTACAATTTTCTTATTGTTTTGTTTTTTAGATCGCAATCATAACTTTTATTTGGTCACTGATTTTTATTATAAAAAAAAATTGTACTAAAAGGCTATTTTTATAATAAATTTTTTTAAAAAAAAATCATTTTCTCTATAACATCTTTAAAAAACAATAAGAGAAAAGTCCCAAACGAAACCTAAATTCATATATACTTTGACTTCGTTTTGTATGGGTTTCGTATTGCTTCTTAAAGCAGCATTCTAGTACAAAAGTTAATTTTTTTTTATATTAGAAAGCTGCTTCAAGAAACATTAAAAAAGTCATCCCAAATGAAACCTTAATAATAAAATTTATATCTAAACTTATAAATACTCCTTCATATATGATTATCCATCCACAAAAAAGGGATTATATGCATAATTTAATAATGAAAGATATTAAGAAAGAATTAGTAAATAATTGATTTGGATAGCTATAATCGAAGACTTGAGTATAGATATGAAACTCCTGGTATTAGAGGTCAGGTAAAGCTAGAATTGAAAGGTTTGAATACGTTAAAAATGGGAGGGATTTGATGCAACCATACATATGTGGATGTGAAGAGCCGTAGGAGAGAAGAGCGTGGAAGTTGAAGGCAAATTTGACACACATCTATCACTTTTGATTTTGATTTGAAGAATCTTGGCGTTTATGGTGGGTTTAATCAGGAAGACTCATGATGGTGACTTAGATACATGCATGGACCTGACTGTTATCAAATTGCAGCGATTCAGCTGAAATGAATGCATCAAGAACAGTCCCCTCTCTTCTTTATCTACTATCTCTTTCTCTTTCTTCCCACTACCTTCTTCTTCTCTCTCTCTCTCTCTCTCTCTCTCTCTCTCTCTTTCTCTCTCTCTCTCTCCCTATCATGCATGTGTGGAATGAATGCATGGATTTGCATCATATAAAAGTTTTGTTTTTTTTAATGCAGATATGTTTCTTTTATGTTTGTGAAATAAGTTCCAAGTTATATATAAAAAGTGATGCAACTCATCTTGATTTGTTGGTTAGAAGTTTTGGCTATCAACCAAGAGGTATTGGGTTTAAAATTTATGTATATGATGTGTGTGTGAGTTTACCTTAACTGACCTAAATGTCCCAGAAAAAAGTTATAAAAAAAGTGAACGTAATGTCGTAGTACAAATAAATTTATGAATAAAAGTAAACTATTTAATTCTCATACTCTAAATTAAAACTACGTTGAAATAATATTTTATTTTTTGAAAAGTATGTAAAATTTTCCAACTCTAGTACATAAGAATGAAGAAATTAAAATTTTGTGCCTGTGTTTCTCAACAAATAATGTGTTGATTATTTTTTATTTTAATTTTTGAAAATAAATTAGTGTTTTATTTTACAATTTGGAAACAACTAATCCTTTTCACTTGTTTTTATGGAATGACTTAATCAAAAGAATAAATTAAGGTGATGTCATTTGATCTAAGAAAATATCTAGGCTGACTATCAAAGGACAATATCCCACATATTTGTCTATCTCATTCACAAATAATTTGAAAGTTATGTAAAAGATATCATGATTAAGATAACTACTAATAAATAACATTTTAATGATTTACATCTTTGAGCATCTAGCAAAATTTAACCTTAAAATCAACCTGCTCAAGTGTATATTTAGAGTCTTAACAAGTAAATTCTCAAACTAGTGTGAAACAAGAAAATTAACACTACAGAAAAACAGTCAATACCGGCGGTTTTTTCCGGCTGTTTATAAGGTAACACCGGCGGCTTTCCGGCAGTTCCTGAACAGCCGGAAAAAATGGCGTAGGAAAAAGATCACCGGCGGTTATTACCGACGGCCTAATTGTCCGGCGGTTTTCCGGCGGCCAAACACCGCCGGAAAATATATAAAATTTAATTAAAAAAATAGCTCGTTGCCCAGTCGTTCTCCCGCCGTGACCACCCGAACTCCCGCCCTGCCAGATTCCCGCCGGACGGCTTGCCTGCTGCCGCCGACGGCCTGCCCACTCTGCCCGCACAAGCTCCCGCCCTGCCCGCCCCAGTTCCCGCCGTGCCCGCGCGCTGACCGTCCTACCCACCAGAGCTCCCGCCGCTGCGTGCCTGCCGTGCCCGCCTGGACACATGCCCACACGCTGCCCTCCGTGCACGCGCGCTGCCCGCACTGTCCGGGACTTGAACCGTGTCCCTTGGTTTTGCTAAGTCCCAACCATTGTGCTGAGTTTGAAAATGTGTCAAATTATATATTACAATTTATTTAAACTATATAACAACAAAATTATGATTAAAAATTAATAAAAAATAATATATTAAAGTTAATATATAAATAAATATGTTATTTTATTAATACTTAATTAGACTAAGTTTTAGATTAATAATTAATTAAAATAAAATAAAAGTATTAATTAATTAAATTAATTATTAAAAGCCGCCGGTAAAGCTGGAAAGCCACCGAAAAAATCGCCGGTAAATCGATGGAAGAGCCGCCGGAAACAAAACCGTCGTAAAACCGCCGATAAGTCGCCGGAAAACCGTCGGAATTTTTTCTGAAATTTAAGCCGCCGGAAAGCCGACGGAATGCCGTCGGAAAAGTCGGCTGCCGGCAAGCCGCCGGAAAAATCCGCTGGTAATTGACGATTTTCCTGTAGTATAAAAATGACCTTCTTGATATCAAAGCCATACTAAACATGCTAGAGCATTTATAGGTGTTTCGCATATGTACCATCACTAATATATTTGATAGGTGATAGCACTTTGCAATGTTAATGAAAAAGGATAATGTATTGCAAGTAGCATTTGATAGCATCAAGTAATGCATGTTGCAAACATTCACTCCAGTAATACCAATTTCTAATTAATGAACCCCTTGATCCTTTCTACAAGGGCACTCAATGAATTCTTGGGATCATTGCAAACTCAAATCAATAAGTATAAGAAAGGAAATGGCCTTTAATACATCAACATATATTTGATTTTCATGGGGTTAAACTATTTGCTAATAAAAGAATATTGTATGGCTTTGATATTTTTGGTATAAAAATCTCTAACATTGTGTGTTTTCACATATGATTAACCTAATTTAAAAGGTAAAACTTTTGTAATACATAATGACTAAGCTAACACTCTCATGTTAGCTAGTCAAATGGTCAATAATTTGATATATTATTTATCTCATAAAAAAGTAATCAAATGTAAAGTGCATTTAGTCTTTTTGGTTGTCCATCAATAACTAGCGAATTTCCCCTCTCAACTATGATTTTCCTAAATTACCAAATCATTATGATATAAAACTAGTTGGAGTGTCCCTTTTGGAAGTTACATTTTAATGGGACAACTTCTATGAAGGCACCTAAATCTTATTAAACTAGAATAAACAGATTAAGGCTTTCCTTTATATCCCCAAAAAGTAGAGCCCTACATTATTCTTATAACCTCTCAAATCATAGAATAAATAACAAAATAGAATATGAGCTATAATTATGTGCTAAGAGTTGTCCATTAAATGAGCATCCAATCAACCCACATAGTGGGTGATTCCTAGCTCATCATCAATTAGGTGGAGAGATACTGTAATACCCCAAGATCCGTGTAGCGAAAAGGATTCGTCTGACATTCTGATCGAACTCCATTCCAGTTGCCTTGCTCGGACCTGAAAATTTTAACCACATATAATGAGCTTACAAAGCCCAGCAGGTCACCAAAGCCTACAACTGAAATCAAAGCACGGCGATGCTATCAATATGCATGTCAATCTATCAATCCGAAGCAGTCAATGGTCAATGAGTCTATGCAGCGGAAATCAATAGTCAATAAAACCAATCAATGCAGCGGCAAACAATTCGATAAATCAATTCAATCAATCAACGTCGTCAATCAAATCGATGCTATCAAATCAATACGATCTATTCAATTGAAATCAATCGAGAAAGGCGATACGAAATAATGAATCTATAAAACAGTCAATACGGTGTAAAACAGTAGCAACAGTGAATCTATGAAATCTATAGGCAGTAGTACAATGAATCTATACAATGTCCATATCAATATTCAGTAGTCAATGCTCGGTAGTCGATCGATGAAATCAATAGAATCCGTACGATCGTAAATCAATTCGATAAATCCAATCAATATCAATAAATCGATCCGAAATCAATAAATCAATACAAACCAGGAAATCCATACAATGGTCTTACTCGACAAGCACAAACACTAGCTATGATCAACCAGATTAACTGGCTATTATCAATAGTGCTGTTGTAGAAATCCATATTGCTGTTGTAGATATCCGCACGTTGGTTCTATCAAGAAGAGTCGTCACTCTTTTGCCCGTCGGCCGCCCGTCGGCATATAAAACTCCTTATAACTCCCAATCGTTATATCGATGATCTATGGTCTATGATTTAAAGGAAAGCCCGTCGGCCCACCATCCTGTACAGGTATCGATCAATCTTCAACCAACGTTCAACCAGGTTCCCACTTGTCTTTCAGCAGTCAATCAATCAATCAATAATCGATGCAATAAGCAATATTAAAGAAATTGAGAACGATCATATCAATAATTATACGCATATCAATTCACTCAATCAATTTCAATCAAATCAGAAATCGTACGAAAATCGGGCAGAGTAACGGTAGTCTATCGAAATTACACAAAAAGCCTACAAAAAGATAAATTCTGAATTTCACCAAATTACAACAGAATAACCACGGCATCAATGCAAGACTATCAATCTATAGAATCCAAATCAAATCAAGTCCTGATAATTTCCTATTCAATTAAAATCGCGTAGAATCAATTCCGACCGGTAAAATCTTCGTAGAATACAGTCAAATCGTGTACAATAATCATATCTATAACATACTAAAAGTTGTGCGGTGAAAGTCTTGTCAAATCAAAACCATGTCGAAAAGTCGACTACGAAAACACAAAACAGATCACAACTCGGTCAAAACACAATATCTTCGAAAACAGAAGTAAGGTTCGGAGTCCTTACCACGAGATCTACACTTTTCCCAACAGCAGCGTCGGACGAAAAGCGCTCCGCGGCCTCCAAAACCAAGCTTTTCCTCATTTTCCCTTTCTCTTTCTCTCTCCTCAAAATATCTGATATTTTAAAATGAATTTCTCTCTCTTCAAAACGAGCTCATTTCCTTATATCATACATGGATCGGCCTGGCCGATCGTCTCGATCGTCCTGGACGATCAGACCAATTCTGGTCGTCCTGGCCGATACTCCAGGGCGATGATCAGGACGATTTTTAGGAACAGTGCAGATCGTCCTGGACGATCTCAATATCGTCCTGGACGATTCTGTCCAAAAATAGCTCCAGAAATCAGCTGTTTTCAATGCATTGATCGGCCTGGACGATCTCAACATCGTCCTGGCCGATTCTGGGAGGAAAATCCAAATCTGAGAGGAACAGTAAGGGAACGAGATATTACAGATACTTTAAAGTTAACACAATTGAGCTCCTCTAGTACCACCAAAAGGTTATGAAACTTTTCTAAAAAATTCTTAATGTGGTCTTAACCTAAGCTTAACATAAGTGCTTCATAAAAATAATGATAAGACAGATGCACTATTAAAACTTATAAAATAAATGGAAGATCCTAGCATAAAATTAATAGAAATCACAATTAAAGATCATAATATATTCATGCATGTATATTTAAAAAATTTTAGAAGAATTGGCTTCCAAAAAGAGAGGAAGACTTCATAATGTTTATTCTCAAAGAGAGTGCTCGTTGCACAAATTATAAAGTATGATTCATCATTTCATCATATAAATAATATCATTTATTTTAGTTCCTTCAAAGGGATGTGATTTTGATGCCCCAACATAGAAGAGACTAAAATATTTGTGAGCAAGGTCCATTAAAAACTTTATCATGTGTTAATCTAGCCCCAAAATGAAAATCAATATAAAAAGGCTCAAGTACTACTAATTGATGGAGGCCCCACCTTAAGCTTAGGATGAGCAATTTTCACTAGGGGTGTCAATTTCGGGTCACAGGTCAGGTTCAGGTCGAACCCGAAACTGACCCGGCACTATTCGGATCAACCCGAATCCGACCCGTTTTTTAATACGTGTCAGTTTTCCTAACCCGAACCCAACCCACTACGGGTCCGGGTCAACCCGACACGACCTGAATGACCCGTTTCCAACAAAAATTGCTAGTTTTCAGGTAAAAACGAGTCTATCTCCTCTTTTTCGGGTCAAAAATGGGTCAAAATCAGGTCAATCTCGGGTTGTCGGGTTAATTTCGGGTCAAAGGGTTAACCCGAACCCGACCCGTTTCGAGTTCGGGTTGACCCTAACCTGAAATTTTCGGGTCGGGTTCGAGTCGGGTTTCGGGTCGTGTCAAATATTGACACCCGGCCCCTAGATATATAAGGTAGGTTCTTAGGATTCAATGATATTTATACTTTTAAACACTAACACTTTCAATTTGTACAAGCATATCATGCATTTTAGATTTATGTTATGTACACAAACAAAACACACAAGCCTCGAGGGGCTATGCGACGGAGCTTCTCTATTATTCCCTTTGGGTTTAAGATCGTTATACTGTCGAATTTTTCTTAAAAAGTTGGTCATGTTGTGTATATTAGTAGCATTTTAAAAGGTTTATAGTATACGGAAAAATCATTTCAAATTATTAGTTAGGTGCATTTGAATCTTGAACATCGTCAAGATCTTGATTAGAGTCTAAACCTAAATCCTTAATTCTTGTTTAAACAAGAGCTATCTATCTTACATACATAAGATCTGAAATTATGGTTTTATAAAAATGCTTAGGTTGTTAGCTAACTATCCACTCTAGACATACATAAGTCTGGTTTGCACTTATACACAATTCTTGCATTTTCTCTCTCGAGAGAGATTATCCTGATAATCAAATAAATTATAAACTTAAAACTTAAATAAATTTTATTTAAGTAAAAATAATAAACCCTGCAATAGTTCATTAAAGAAGGGAAAAAATCTTTGTACGTAGATTAAAGTTTTATCCATCATTAATTTCATTTTCAAAATTATTTGTGAATATCGTTTTATCTTTCGGGATAAATAGTATATTTTCTATGCTGAGTTTGATCATGAAAATAAATTTTATTTATATTATTGAATCGATAGTTAAACATTAGTCCGTGTTTCGAGATGATATGTTATTAACTATGTAAATTTAATTATATAAATATAAAGCAAAATCATTGGAACAATTAATTTTGCCCACACCTTTCACTAATTTTCCCTCTCTTAATAGAATTTAAGTCCCTCGTGATACATAGGGGAAAATCATGCATGTAACATCATATGTGATATGGACATTCATTCATGCTTTATTTGGGGTTTTCCTAATTTGTCACGATATTGTCGCCGGCCGGACTTGTCACGTTATGCACACAAATGGAGGTCACTCGTGAACCGAACTGTCTTACTTTTTATTCTCTTAGAGATTAAGCAAAAATTTATCTATTTTATTAGAAGATTCTTCCATGATAACATTTTATATGATTACGTTCCTCATCAAGAACTTTATCACTGTAATGATAAGGCTGGACATTAATGATGTGTTGTTGATTAAATAAGACATGTAAAATTATTTTTTAAAAGAGATTTTATTGTTACATCAGCATCTTTTTATCACTGATTTCGATCATGGGCACTATCCTTATCATAATAGGGAGGTTATTGTACGTGCTACGTAAATCACATTTTTTACACTTATTTTATATTATTTAATTCATTTTCTTTATGCTTTGATTGCTTGACAAAACTTTAGGCTTTTGGGGCGATATTTTTATTATTTTTAAAGCAAATTTTTAATGTAAAAAATTTAATTTATTTGTACTAAAAATTTGCTTTAAAAAATAATAAAAAGCCGTCTCAAACGAAATCTAAAAAGATCATCTTGGCTAATAAACCATAGCCTTAAACAATTAATGTATCCAAATTAGGTGGCTTTTCAGAGATTGGAGGTTGCAAAATGCCATTGGATTATGATGATAGCGGCCATTTTCATTTGGTCATACTTACTTGCACTTCATTGCATGGCCTACTGGCTATCATGGCTGTCTCTTTACTGATGCCAACTTCTCTCTCTCTCTCTCTCTCTTTATATATATATAATCAATCTCATATGGTTGAGATGCCCCAAAAAAGCTTTGGATGAGAAAAAGTAAAAGAATACAGTATGAATACCAGTCAGTACGACCAACAGATCCTCACTAATCAAAGGCTGGCCTGTTGAGTCAAAAGAGACATTTAAAAAAAATGAAGATACTTTAAGGGACTCTGCACTTCGGCTGCAAGCAGAATTTAATAAATTTCTGATTTAAATTAATAGATAGAATAAATATTAAGTCTAATTAAAATTTAATAAAATACTTGATAGATAAATATTAAGTCTAACTTATATAATTATATATAATATAAAATTTATTAATTTATTTTTTTCTAATATTATATATTATAAAAATTTTACCCATCTAAATTTAGGCTTAGTATTTCGCTTATTATGAGATATTTTCATCGAAATAAAATTAAGGATTAATATAATACACATAAATAAATAAGACAAAAATTGAGAAGAGTTTATTATTTAAGTTAAGATAGAAGCTGATGTCATCTATAGAGATGACGTAATGATATAATTAAAAAAAATGAAAGTTTGATATATAAATATAATTTGTATTTTTTATTATTTTATTATTATTATTTTTTTAATTTTAAATATATTTTATATTAATATTTTTAAAATGAAGAACTGATAAATCATGTCTGTATTGTTCAACCATAACTTTGTAGCACTCTCATTTAAAGTTGAAGAGGAGTATCCCAACAAAAATTGGCCAGCGGCTCGTAATTTCCACGTTGTGGATTAAGAACATCAAAAGGAATATTCAGAATTCTCTAAGGTCAAAAGATAAATCTGGCGGTTGAGATAAAGGAAACAATATGTGAGAGTTTGTTATGAAAATTCTAAATAAAATGACTTGATATCAAATCCAAAGTTTTAGGCTTTCTTTGGGATAGCTTTTTATCATTATTTTTTTCTTCGCTCTTAATATTTTTTTGTACTATAAATTTGCTTTAGAAAACAGTAAAAATTTATTTCAGACGAATCTTTATTCTTCCAAAACAATATTAATGAAATAACACTACTTGATATTCATCCCTATAAAGCTTAAAGATTTCGTTTGGGACAACTTTCTTATTGTTACTTAAAGAAACTTTCTTATTGTTACTTAAAGCAACTTTCTAGTACAAAATTACAGCACCCGAATATTGATTTTTGTTCAATGGAGTCACTGACCCTGTCGCTGGCCCTTTCTTCAATTCAAAAAATATGGTATATCATTGGCATGGTGTTCTCTTGAGGCCGTAGATGGTTTGTTTTTTTTACAATAACACATGATATAGATATTGGGGATCATGAAAACAGGGGGTTGGCATATGCATTATTTCATTGAGGTGTGTCCACGGAAAAAGTATTAAAAATATGAAGTCGTTTAATACTCCAACCATGATTTAAGGTAATCATAAAAAGTCATTGAGATGTGGGCATCTTGGTTGGCAACCAAGCTAAGTCTCCATATAGTCTAGCACGGCTCTTAATTGAATCACTAATCAATGAGGTGAGCTTTGCATTATGCAATGGTTACATCTAAATTTAATTTGGTTTTGAACACCCATTGATAGGTACGGACTTTATATGATGGAGAAGAAGTGTCTAGTCCTAGAACACTGTTGGTGGAAAGCATTTCACTCTTGTAGCATGGCTCATCTCCAACGTTGATGCTTTATAACAAGAGAGAAACATATAGGTTCAAGGGATGATTGACTTAATGTTTAAGATTGAAAATGGTCATGGGATTGAGAGATCTTGTTTTATATCTTATTAGCATGGGATGATTTTTTTTAAGGAGGTGATTGATTGAGATTCAATGGTGAGCTTAAGAGTGGGTTAGAGGGAGAGTGCATAGGTAGCTGTAAAGGAAGTGTCTAGCATAGGTTCATGATGGATATTTAGTGTGACATTTAATAAAGTTCTGAAGATCGAAGGTAGAGAGGACTAAGGATGGGTGTTGGAGTTAATATGAGGGGTGTTGTAGCTAAAAGTTTTTTGGTGACTTATGTTAGAGTGGGTTGATAAGGGTATACACTTTTATTAAATACAACAATATGTGAAATAATTATTTTATTGATGGCAATGTTGTAGCATTGATAGCCTTTGTGGATAGTAAAGTAGCCATAAAAATGGGAGCAATTGATGTCTAAAAGAATTTTTGAGGTGAGTAAGGCATGAGCCATGGAAATAAGAGGTAGGTGTAGACTCTGGAATATGAATGAAGGGCTTTGATTATATAGCAGCCAAAAATGGGGATTTTTGGTTTGCAATTTTAATGGCAAGTGGTCAAGAAGGTAAGATACGATGAAGAGAGTGTTGGCCCATAAATGATATGGTATTTTTTGCTTAATGTTTGAGTGTTTTGGTTATCTTTTAGGTGGCAGTGTTTTCATTCAGCAATACTATTTTGTTGTAGTGTGTAAGGACAATTGTACTAGTGAATTATTCTATTGGTGGTTTGATATTGATTAAGGGCATAAGCGACATATTTACTAAGATTGTCAAAATGGAGGAGTTTTAATTAGTGATCATTAAGCTAATTATCGATCATGATTTTGAAAAGCTAGCATAATTTTATTTGTAATTTCAAATTCGAGCATCATAGGTTACATACAGCCTAAGTGAGAAAAAATGCTGATATATATGGCATAATATTGAAACCCTTGAAGAGAGTAATCAGAGAGGGTCCCTAAAAATTGAAGTGAATAAGGTCAATTGGTTTGTAAAACCTTCTATTTGAATTCAAGAAAGGTTGTTTATTGGCTCTTGTCAAATTAAATATTGATGAAATGGAGATTGCTTATATTATCAGTTGCTACTTTATGAACTGGTATGAAATTATGGGAGAGATTAGTAGTATGACATAAATTGGATAGGAATAAGAGAAGCTTATAGTTTGGAGTTCATTGAATGCCCTGTCCAGTGGAGTAATTGGGGATTGCTTCTCCATTGCCACATGCATTTACTAGTTTCCATGATAAAGGGTTAGGTTGTGGAGGTTGTCGACATTTGGAGTGAAGTGGGTGGAGGTTTCAATGTCAAGAATGCAGTTAATGGTAACCTAGTCAATCATTGTGGTGTATGCTGAGAGGGTGGTCAGTAAATAATTCAAATTGGAACGATACCAACAAGTTAGCGCTATTTGGAGTATCATTCCATTATTTTGACTAATTGTTGTGTAAATGATGGCTTTATTAGATTTATGTATTAGGATTATGATGATGACCATTCTAAAGTGACGTGAAGGTGGAGAAGGTAGATAGAGAGGAGTGGTAGGAGCTAAGTGAGGTTCAAATTGTTGAGTCATTTTGGCTTGTTCATTTGCTAAGTTGATTTCTTCAAGATAAAGAAGAAATTATAGGTTATTAAGGTTGATTGTTTAATGTGTTATGGATAGTATGTTTGAAGGCTTATAGGAAGTAAGCAAACCATTGAGGATATACCTCACGATTGACGTGTGAACTAGCTGCTCCAAGATTTTAGACTAGAGCATTAGGCCAAAAGTGTTTGATTTTTCATGGATATGTCATGCAGATCATTCTTAAGTTTGATAACTCCTCAATATATTGGTGGATTCGAGGTATAGCATTTGATGGTGAGAGAAATAGGTTGAGAAAGTTAGGATGCAAGATAGTATGAGCGATGTGATGATAGTTAATAAGGCTAGCTAGTGCAAGATTCTAATGGGGTTAACACAACATAATTTTGTTTTCGAGTGGGTAACTTATGGCCAATAGCTTATGTTTCACTAGGTAAGGAGCAGATCCATCTAGACCATTGGCTTTGAACAATTTTAGGATTTGCGAACGCCAACCTGGATAGAGGCATCCCTAAATCCATTGAATCAAGAGTCTTCTTTTCACTCAATATGGAATGTCAGTAAAAAATAAGAATTAATTTTTAAATTGGAGATCATGACCCTAGCTCATCATAATAATAAAATAAAATGTTTGCTTTGTACACATAATAAATTCCATACAAAAATTAATGAGATGATTTAAAAGTAAAATAATAATTAATTTTTAATTTGATTACAATTTAATAAGCTTAAAAAATAAGATAGCATCTAATATATAATTTAATATTTATATGAATCCATAATAAAAACATTTCAGCATGTTCTTGATATATATTAGTCATTATTGGAGCACCTCTTGACAATATATTATATTAGACCCAATACTTAAGCTACTATGATTTATATTGTTTGATTTAAAACACTTAAAATATTACGAGAAAAATGATTATATTTTTTATTTTTAATAATGATTTAGAAATTTATCATAATTGTAACCTAACTGTAAATCAAATATATATATTTTTTACTTATATTCAAAACATATAAAATTATAGATGTAACTAAATGCATTAACATAATATATTAAACTTCTTTTCTAACATAAAAAAAAGAATATTCAGTGTACATATATTATTTCTCTATTTTTTTCTAAAAAAAATATGTTCATGAAAAATGCAACGCCGATAAATGAACGCTCGCACGAACTAAAAATGCCCAAATGACATTTGTTTGGAGATGCCCTTAAACCTTGAAACTCTTACTCTCAGTTCTGCTCCATATTTTTGTTCAAAAATAATTAATTCTGATAAAAGAAATCATACCAAATTAAGTAAACATGATGAATGCTACATGTCTGCATGCATTAGCTTTCATATCTATAGCATTAAAACAATAACAACTACAACATAAAGCCTTTATTCTACTACGTGGGGTCGGTTACATGAATCTTTTTTCTCCATTGTGTTATATTAAGAGTCAAATTCTTATTTAAATATAATAAAAAAATATCATGTCAAATATCTTCAAACCAAATCTTTTTAGGTCAAGCTCTACCTTTGTTAACATAGGTCAAATCAAATACTTTTACTCTCCTAATATGGTCATTGGAAGGCCGCCGTTTTACATGACCAAAATATTTAAGGCGATTCTCTCTAATTTTATCTGTCATTGGAGCTACTCCAACCTTTCCATAATATGCACGTTTTGTATCCCGCCTCTAAGAGTAAATCAAATCATCCACATGAGTATCCTCATCTCAGCAACACTTAACTTAAAATTATACTTCTCTTTTAATGGCCAACATTCTACGCCATAGAGCATTGCAAGTCTCGCCACCATCTTATAAAAATTTTCCTTAACCTTGAGTGGTACTTTTCTATCACACAACAAGCCTGAAGCATTCCTCCATTTCAACCATCCAACTTGAATTCTACTAATAACATCCGCATCTATTTCACCATCACTCTGAACATTCGACCTAATATATCTAAAACGGGTGCATTTATTAATGACTTGTTCACTCAAAGTTACAAACCCCTACTAGATCAATTACTACTAAAATTACACTCCATGTATTCGGTTTCAGATCTACTCAAACAAAAAACTTTAAACTACAAGGTTGAACTCCATAATTCAAGTTTACCCTCAACTCCCTCTCTAGTATTAACAACAAGAAGAATATCATCTGCAAAAAGCACACACTAGGGTACATCCTCTTGCAAATGTGTAGTAAGAACATCCATGACTAAAGCACAAAGATAAGGGTTTAAGGTTGATCCTTGATGTAATCCAATTGAAATTGGAAAATACTTGGTCAAACCAACTTGTGTTTGAACACAAGTAATAGCTCCTACATACATATCCCTAATGACGTGACTATAAGCATTCTATTTATTATAAAATTGCAACTGAATTTTAAAGCATAATAACCAATTATTTTCATTTTTTTGGCACGTAATTATGTAAATTTCAGGTACATCTTAGGTACCTCAACCAAATACCGGTAGTAATTTTTTCTTAATAATCCATAACAAGTGAATTGCTAATTAATAGTAAATTAATTACATAATATTTATATAACAAATTTTTAAAGCTAATTTATATTTTGCATTTTACAAATTTTAACATTAGCAAAAAGCATTATAACATCTAAAATTTAAGGAGGATTTGATATTTATTCATTTAGATATATTTTCAAAATTTTAAACTATATATATATATATATATATATATATATATATATATATATATATATATATATATATATATATATATATATATATATATATATATATATATATATATATATATATATCATCCTAGAACTGTTTAAACATATAGTTGAGCCCAATCTTGGCTGAGCCCAACAAAGAACTAGTTTATGCGCATAGACTTCGGTCGTGGCCGGCCCAGCCCACCAATAATATTGTTTAATATCCATTAGTATATATAAACTAAGATATTCAAAACCTCTTATTAGAAGTCTCAAAATAGTTGTGGGACGCTTCATTTCTCGAAAGTTTGAACAAATTTATATATTTTAGCATTTCTTTAGTAAATAAAATTAAACAATATACGATACTTTATTTGTTCCATTTTAAATGTCTTTGTATATCTCTTTGTATATTGGGGTTGATAGATCATATCATCATTATCTTTTCTTAGCAGTAAAATTCTCATAGTTTCTCTCTCTCTCTCTCAGCTTATTTTTTTATTTAGGCTTCGTTTGGGACTTCTTTCTCACTGCTTCTTAAAATAACTTTTTAGTACAAAAGTTAAAAATTTTGTACTCAAAAGCTGCATTAAGAAGCAGTAAAAAAGCTGTCTCAAACTAAGCTTTAATCTCTCCCTCTCACCAGTTCTGCTAATAAATAGGATTAATTTATCTGCAAATTTACAATTTACTCTCTAGGTCATTTTTTGTGAATTCAAAAAATCATTTGATTTTGACTAATTTTAAAATATGCTATAAATTATGCACCACTTACTCAATTGTTACTGACAAATTTGCTATAGTAATGCTAATCGATGCCAAAAAAAACATTAAATAAAATATTAAATTTAGCTACTATATATTTAGATCAAAAAGCTTTGTTTAGCAAACATAAATATTTCTTCTCTTATAAATGAGATATCAATTCATCTAAAATGATATAAGATGCATATAATAAATATTTTAAGTTAAAAAATTTGTGACGATAGGGATTGAGAGTTATGTCTTAAATTGCTTGAAGATATATATATATATATAAAGACAAAGTTATATCTTTCTAGATGATGAAGATATTTAAAATTGGACTTTGAATAGAGAAATCAGCTGGTCTTGCTCAATTAGAATGCAATCTACAAAGCAGGACTATTGAGACTATTTATAGATGTGGCAATGTTGATGAGAGGGTAAATGTTGGTGAATGATTTTGGCGAAGGGAAACAATTCGAATCAATACTTTGATCACCTAGGAAGGTGGGCGATGTTTGTAAACAAACACCTGATGTTTGTGAAGGTCAACAAGTAGCATTTGTGAGTAGGATGTTGAAAAGTGGAGATTAATTGACGACAAATGGGTATAGCTGGGGTCGATAGTGCAATAGTTAGAGAATATCAATCAACAAATCTTGGTTGATAACAAAGGGCAATGAATGATATCAAAAGTAAGAAGTTAATAGGTAGATATCTTTTGTCATTTGACAAACATTGATAAACAAATTTTAGTTGATGGCTATCATGAATGATGCGTTGGTTGGTCAACATTAGTTGAAAATTATGTTAAATGATACTGATCGATAAACATTAAATATACTTAGAAATACTATGAAGATCATGAAGCATCTTAAAAATAATTAAAACTAATTAAAATTCATTTGGACTCCTTAGCGCACCTATTAAGAATGTAAAAAATAAGATAAAAGCTCATAGTTTCATCACCTATAGAGGTCATTATAACTTTCATAAAATTCGATCTTTAAATGGAAGGGTTACAATTGACAAAACAACTAATTGACTGGGCAGTGAGGGAAGGAGACATCAAATTCAGAATTACCATACAAATAGAGTTTCAATGCCGTAGCGGTGTTTTCTGGCGCCGTTATGCTTTAGATCTAACTTCGCAGAGGATTAGCGTTCATGCACTCCAGTATAAATAAAAATTCAAATTTTGCATTTTCAATTATTTTCATAAATTTGAATTGTTACAGAGCCACTCGATTTAGCTGTAAGCTTGTCAAATTTGAAGATCATTTGACTTTCTAATAAAAAAAGTTTTTAATAGTACTTCAAGTGTTTAGTTTTAAGCTTATTTGAGTTGTCTCGTTGTGACATTCAGTTTGACTATATATTTACTGAAGTTAGAGTTTAGATGATCTTAAATTTAACTTTGAAAAATTTTCAATTCAAATATTTCATCAAGATTTTTGCTGACCATGTGAATATTTTGTAAACTTGTCGTATACCAAATTTATTTGGTTGAATGTTAATAAATTTTAATCAATTTTACTTTAATTAAGTAAATTATTAGTAATACCAAAAAAAGATTCCTATTAATCATTAATTGTTAATTTATTAAATTAGTTACATATATCAATTTTTTAAATCAAACTAAATTATGAAAAAAAAAATATTTTTTAATTAATTAATATTACTTACTAAAATCAATTTTGTTTTAATTAATAATTTTATTAAGTTAATAATAAAATCCGAAATCATGCCTCTGTACCGCAAATCCCCGTCTCCCTATATTCTATTTCCCGAAACCCTTGACGAGGAAGACGCAACGGGAGCTCGCTGAAGAAGGCATCGACGGGAACAGGGCTTGTGAAGAAGAAGAGGAATTCGTGAGACGAGCGGATTTAAGTTTAATCCGCACAATACCAGGATTTACTAAATTCGGAATTTAAGGTTCTGTAGGATTTAAGTTGTCATTTTTGAACTCGGGAAGTAAACGAAATCAAGGCATGGGGAAGAACGATTTTCTGACACCCAAGGCGATTGCGAACAGGATCAAAGCAAAAGGGCTGCAGAAGCTGCGATGGTACTGCCAAATGTGCCAGAAGCAGTGCCGGGATGAGAATGGCTTCAAGTGTCACTGCTTGAGCGAGAGCCATCAGCGCCAGATGCAGGTCTTCGGCATGAATCCTAATCGGGTCATTGGGGGATATTCGGAGGAGTTTGAGCGCACTTTCCTCGACCATATGCGCCGTTCCCACCGGTTCTCCCGCGTAGCTGCCACTGTCGTCTACAACGAGTACATCTCGGATCGTCACCACGTTCACATGAATTCCACGGAGTGGGCTACCCTCACCGAGTTCGTTAAGTATCTTGGCCGCACCAGCAAGTGCAAGGTCGAGGAGACCCCCAAGGGCTGGTTCATCACTTACATTGATCGGGACTCGGAGACGATCTTCAAGGACCGCCTCAAGAACAAGCGCATCCGGTCTGATCTCGTCGAGGAAGAGCGTCAGGAACGTGCCATAGCCCAACAGATTGAGCGCGCTGTAGCCTTTCTCCCTTCAACATCTGACTCCGTTGAAGAGAATAATAATCCTCCCCAATCTGATGACTCCCAGCTCCCACCTCCTAAATCTATGGAAAAGATTATGTTTTCAATCCAGCCCTCCTTGGTTGCATCTTCAAAACCTAACGTAGCAGCGGATGGGAGCGGCATTCCTATGAGTAGCAACTCAAACTTAGGGTTTGGTGAGGATCCTGAGTCTGAGGAGAAGGCTAAGAAGGCCAAGACTGCTTCTGCAAAAGGCAATTCTGGTAATGCAGGTAGTGGTGGCAAATCGGCACTGGATGAATTGATGAAGGAGGAGGAGAAGGCAAAGGAGAGAATGAATAGGAAGGACTACTGGTTATGTGAGGGGATTGTGGTGAAGGTAATGAGTAAGACGTTGGCAGATAAGGGATACTATAAGCAGAAAGGAGTTATACGGAAAGTAATTGGTAAGTATGTAGGGGAGATTGAGATTCTGGAGAACAAGCATGTGTTAAGGATTGATCAGGAGGAGCTGGAGACGGTTATTCCACAGATTGGAGGTCTTGTCAGGATTGTGAATGGGGCTTATAGAGGTTCAACTGCAAGGCTACTTTCTGTTGACACTGAGAGGTTTTGTGCAAAGGTTCAAATTGAGAAGGGGGTTTATGATAGGAGGGTCCTTCAGGCTGTGGATTATGAGGATATCTGCAAGGTTTTTTCATGAGGGACTTCATATGCTCAGGTTTGTTTTTCTTATGGTAATAGTCTGTTAGTTCTAAGGTATGCTCATCTTTTCCTCATATTGGCTTTTTTAGTAATCACTTATGTTATGGGATGCTTCAATTAAAGAGTATTCAATGGCTTTTGTATTTGATATTTGAATATATATAATTACCTTTCCTCTACCTGTTGTCTGTAAGCAAGCTTGATGTATTGTGTTTTCAATTTTTCGTAAACTTTACTAGCGAAGAGTGAGTCTACTATTAGTGGTCATTTAAACCATGTATACTTAGGGGTTTTGCATTGTTATGGTTTTAGCCATTTCACTGTATACTAAATTGTTCATGATCAGAATCATTAGCTTGTCAAATTTTTATGCGCTATTTGTACATTCTATTTTTCAATGTGCCTTGAAGGGGAAGTAACTGATCAGAACCATGTATATCTATTGGATCCAATATTAATAATCTTTGTGGAATGAAATTACATTTAAAGATGTTATTGCAAGAGAATATTGAGTAAGTTTAATCTTTTTTTAGTTAAATATTCATGTCATTTAAAAAGAACATATCTAATCTTTGAGGCTCTAGCCAAAAAATTTTTGATTTAGGGTGTTTTGATGTAGGTAGGCTTTACTTTGTGTTTAAAGATGTTTCTATGGCTTCGAATCTTTAATTTCTAGTGCAGAATGGAGTCAGCGGATCATTGCTTAAGGCTTGCCCACCGTGTCATGTAGCACATGACAATTGATAATATATGCTTACTTTGAAATTGCCCAAAGTTATTGGATGTAAGGCAGATTTTCAGGACTGTTGAATCCAAATACTACTTGAGTTCTTCTGGAACTGCTGGATGAACCATTACACAAAGCCACCTACTTGAGTTGCTTATATTAAAGCTTGGTTTTATGGTTTTGTTTGAAAGTATGAGAAATTTCAGTTGTATTATATCAACAACTAAATGATTCTTTGTTTGTAAATATAGTTTTTAGGTTAGATCTTCGCTTTTGATGCATAAAAAGACAATGCTATTTGTGTTTCTAGAGAAAAATGGAGATGACTAGGGAAATATTTATTTATTTGTTAACTTTCTTGTACATGAATAGATTGATTAAATAGAACGTAACTGAGCTGAGTCGATAGTGTTACAATTGATTCATTTTCTTTCAATTAAAAAATTGCTCCATATGTTGTTTTTGGTCTTTTAAAAATGGTTAAATTGTGCTTGAAAAGGAAGCTTGCTATTAGGATGATAATCATACTATTAGGTTGGGTTTAGACACTTTTGTTGGTGATTTGGTTTGACATTAGCTCTCATCCCATAATTGGTCAGATTTAGTAGGAGTTAATCTGTTTTCTTGTATGGCCTGGCTAACGGTCCTCTGTGTTTTTTGTTTCTTGTTTTTCTTTGATGCACAATTGTACATGCAAGTATAAAAGAGGTGAGATAATTATTGCTAGATTTATCGATCTAAAAAGTTTTAAAAATGATCCAAGGATGCTTCAAGTTGAACTTAATGCAAAATTGACTTAAAACTCCCTGATTAATCAACTATTACTTTTTTAAAACTTTATTGCAAGACATGTATGCGGATTATATAATTTAAATTGAACTAAATTTTCTTTTAACCACACAAATTCTATCTACATACTGTTGGGATTAACTAGAAAAGGAGAGAAGTGTTGTAGGCTATAGAATTTCGGGGAGAGTATTAGCATTTAATGGATGGTTTTACCCCCAAGTAACTCCATTGACTGATTATAGTTCTAGCATAAACTCCAATTTTTTTTTAGAGCAATCGTTCTTAGGCCTGATGTTTTAATTCATGCCAAATCAAATGATATAAAAAAGTTTTTGTATAATAATATTATAATTTTTTATTTGAGAATGTTGTTTTATGAGTGAGGAAGTATTTAGGAAAAGAAACCCAATTTAATGGCAAAGTTTTTTGAACCCTAGCCTTGTTATAATAGGGAAGGAGCTCTTGGTTGTTTGAATGGGTGCTTTTAGAAAATCATTTAGCTAAAATTCCTTGAGGATGTTTCTCTACAGGTGGGCCATATTATGTATCTTTGTTCATATGTTTTCATACATTAGTATCCCTTGACATATGCCATGTCAGTCTAAGTGGGCATACTACATCAACTTCACTCCATCCACATTCTCCTTTAATATGCTATCTTTTTTTAAACTTCTCCTTTTTCTCGTTTATATTACAAAAAATGGTCGACCCTGTCATGAAATTCAAATCATTATATCTCTCAACAATTCCTTACATAAATTAAAACTCAGTCTACATTAAAATTAATGATATATGAATATTTGTTTTGAGTTGAATAATTTCTAAAGAAAAATTCCTTTTAAATATTTTTCATCATTGGTTAAATAATTGTGATGGTCAAATTTAATGATGAAGTTATTAATGTTCTAAGATAGTTTTTTCAGGAAAAGCAAATCTTAGCATTTATGTTAAACCAAACTTTATGTATGTTACAATAGCCATTTTGTCTCAAGACGATTGTTATAAAGCTTTTGGATTCATTTGGTACAGGTTATGATTTTCCTGTATGCCATAAAAAAATTTAATATTTCCCTATGCGTTATAGTATGTATTTTGCTTTTAAAAAAAAGCATCTCTTTTAACAAATTGTGAAAAAATCGAGAAAAGTAGCCCTCTATTTTCATCTAACAATATGTAGAAATAAGTCAAAATATAAGATCTGATGGCGGAGTGAGAAAGTATAATATGCTACTATGGAAAAGAAATATGCTTTTAATCTATGGCATGGAAAGTATTGTTGAAACATACAATTATAAGCCAGAAATTATGCAAAAATTGCACTTAACAATTTCAAAGTTGCTATTTTAGATGATTTGCTTATTATGCAAGGCTTTAAAGAAGGAAAAGACAAGATGCATTAATAGCTAAGTAGGAAAAGAAGATTTAAGGACTTTTAGAAAGTTAGATGTATCAAGAGTGAAGATAAATCTTAGTTACAAATGAAGACATGTTAGAACAATTAAATTGCTATTGTGAGAAATGATTTAATGAAAATTCTAAGGAATAATTTTCTTTGAATGTTAAAAATGAACATAATCTTGAAATATACTATAGGATGATAAAAAATGTAGAGTTGAATTTGCTTAAAAAAAGTGAGAAGTTGGAGCTTCATTTAAATGAGATATCTATTGAGATTCAGGGAATTGTGGCAGATATGTAGTAATTTGGTTAATAATTTTTTAGCAAAGCCCTAATGAGATATTATTAGAAAATATGTATTGTGGTACTCGTTTTTGGGAAGAGATGTTCTAGCATGGTAAATGGAAGGTGATCCATTTATAAATAAACAATAAAAATAAAAATAAAAAAAAGGGATCAAAGTTGGACAATAATTATATTGTAGGGTAGTGGAACATAAACTTACAAAATTAGGTTGGTATTAGAGAATCAGTTTGTTTTATTTTCAGAATATCTATATGAAGATAATTTTTTAATCAAGGAATTTATAAAAAAATATAAATTTAATCAAAATGTTTTTCGATGACTTTTAGTGATATTAAAGATATATAATTGAGTACCTTGCGAATTAATTTCATTAAGATTAAGAATAAATCAATGCTATATTTATTAAATAAAATTATATGATATAGTAGTGATTAAAATTAGAAACATTTGTAAAAGTTGTCAAAATGCCTCCAATCAATGTAGGAATATGTTAAATAAAATTATATGTAGTAGTGATTAAAATTATATATATATATATATATATATATATATATATATATATATATATATATATATATATATATATATATATATATATATATATATATATATATATATATATATGAGGTGCAATACTATATGCTATAATGTGAATTAGCACTTGTTGAATATAGGTAGTGTAAAATAATTTTAATTGATTTTGGCATATACAATGGAGGGAAATATATGGTTATTAAATATGCTATATAAACATATTTTAAGTTCGTTTAGCTAAGCTATTTAAAGTCCTGTAAAGGCTTATTCTTGCCTTAATTTGTAAGGGTTTTTGTAGGGTTATCTATTAAGGGTCATTTAGGAACATCTAAATAAAATATTAAAATAAATAAGTAGATCAATTTGGATTAGGAATTATTGTGGAGGTGCTCGATAATGTGTCGATCGTATGAGTGGCAATCATGGGTAAAGGTTGTTAGTGGCGAGTAGAGTAGCGATGTTAAGTGATGATGGTTTTGGCGTCCAATGGTAGATGTCGATTTTGTCAAATGTGGGTATTGGGTTGTGGCATGATTTTTAAAGTATTATTAGGTTTACAAGTCTATCCCTAGTTCGGCCGACATTTTTAATTTTGTGTATTTTTTTTAAAGCCCATTAGTGGCAAGCTTACAAACAAAGATTGTAGCCTTACCCTTTTGACTCCGCTGGGGATGAAGATGAAAAATAAAGTAAATAGAACTTCTGTTAATGGATTAGAAAGTAAAGTGGATAGAAAAAAATATAAGATGGCCATAATTTGTATAAAATGACTTACACATATATAATTGAGTTAGCATTTGATATAACATTCAATAATTATGAATGGAGGTTGATTCATAAAGTTGATCCCAAATAATTGGGATAAAATTGTTGATAATGATGATAATGAAGATTATTATTATTATGATATGAATAAGTAAAAAAAAAAAAAACATGAACAACTAAAGTGTTATCCATACAAGAAATGTGTTTGCTACTCGTCCGATAAAATTTAATATTTTAAGATCTTATTAATCACCATTGCCACATATGTACTTTCGAAGTGGTTATAAACAATCTATTTATTTTATTTCCTTCATATAAGATTTTGTAGAAATCAGCCTTATATAAACCATCTTTGTGAATTTTTTTCATTTCAACTAAGTCCCATTCTGAAAGTTTTAGTTAAACTTTTAGTGCTTCGACAATTTTAGTTAAATAGAGATATATTAGAAGAAACCCCATTAAAATTCGAAATGAAACCCAAAAGCTGCAGCAAGTTTGGCCTTAAGAGTAATGTAAAGGAGCAGGGAATAATAAAGCAGAGAATGTCAAATTTGTAATTGCATTAAAAAGGATGTGATTAACCTTTTTGCTAGCACCATTGTAGAAGTTATAGGTTGCATGAGCTAGAATGCCACGATGAATGAGAGTATAAACAATTTTTAGACCCCCAGCCAAAAGATAACAACCAAGCAAAAGCTAAAAATTTCAAAGAATAATGTTTCTGCCAAATAAATTTGTTCTAGGTCGCTTGATGCAAATTCACACAGTATTGATCAATTAACTTCTTGAAGGTAGGCTTTTCAAGAACAAATAATTTCATGCAGTCCATCTTTACAGTAGAAATAGGGATATACAGACTAACGTCACAGATATGAGGAGGAATTGAGGGGGGAAGGCACCAACTGCTGTCAACAATGATTTCAGAAAGACGGGAGTTGACAGGGAATGCAATAAACATATTAGCTACATCCACCAATTCATATAAAGCTTTGCGGTTATATCAAGGGTCCCGGAACAAAATGGTAGCACTATTGATAAAAATGCAGAGAGATGTGTTGCTTTTAACAGAATCAGCCAGCTATTTGAGATTTTTTGAAAAAGGATAGGTTTTAGGAGAATTAGGCTTCGAAGAAGTAACATATTTATATTTCAACCAATAAGTAAGAGTGCTATTAAAATTTTAAATGCGTCAAATTAGAGAGTAGTTGTTGGCAAGTATTAAGGCAAAGAAAGCAGAAATGCCCAGGCCACCAAATTCTTGCTGTGTTATCCCAAGATATACGATGTAACTTCTTTGTTTTAATATGACCTAGGAATCTAGCACACTTCTTATTGACAGATTTAAAACAAGCTTGAGCTATAATGGCCCCACAAATCTAGTAAGCAATAATATTTTAAATAGTGAATATCACAAAATGCAATCGCTCAGCAAAAGAATGGTTTTAGCTTTCCAACTATCCAACAGGTAAGAAATTTTGTGAATTAGCAGTTGGAAATCCAAGCTATGGAGCCTCTTTATGGAAATATGAATGCCCAAATAGATCATAGAATCATTAACTAAATGAAGATTTAAGATTTCACTAAGTTCACCTTGGTTTGTGGTTTGTATTAAAAGAAGATAGAACTTTTGGCTACATTGATGTGTAAGCCTGAGAGTTTTCCAAAATGAGACGGGTTATTTTTAAGATCTTTAATGTTGTCACTATTATCTTTGTCAAATACTAGGAGATCATTGGCATAAAGGAAGTGGGAAAATTGAAAGTTATCCACAGAATACTAGAGAAGAAATTATCATTTATGTAGTATTCTAAAAGATTGGAGAGCCACTCCATCACAATACAAAAGAGATAAGTGAAAGAGCGCAGCCTTGTCTCAACCAAGAAGAAGAGTTGAAAAATCCCCAAGAGCTCCATTAATGCATTTAGTATCGTGAACATCTTTCATTCACACCTTGATCCAATGAATGAAAATTGAGGGGAAACCCATTTGAATCATTCTAGCAATGAGGAATTATCTAAAAATAATGTTGAAGTCTTCATAGATATCCAATTTTGCACAAAACATCCTATCTTTCTTTGCCATATAAAATTCACCCAAAATTTCAATAGCCATGGTAATGTTATTAGAAGATACCCTTTTGTGAAGGAAGCCAACCTAATTTTGGTGTATAATCTGAGGCATAATGTGCTTGAGGCTCAAAGCAAGAATTCTGGCAATTATTTTGGAAAAAGAGTTGCATAAAGAGATGAGCTTGAAATTAGAGATATTATTGGTATGACGAGTTTTAGGAATGAGAGAAATACCAATAAGGAATGAGAGAAATACCAATAGCTTTGACTTTGTTTATTAGATGATTGCTTCTGAAAAAATGTTGTACTGTCTGACAAACTTAGTCACCAATGACATCCCAAGTGGTAACATAGAATTCAAATTTAAAAGCATCAGGACCAAGAGTGGGGTTCTTGGATGCGAAGAAGATGATATCCTTAATTTTCATTAGTCACAAGAGCAATAAGGAGAGGAATGAGGTGTGGGGGAATGCTGTTGCCAGCAGGTGGAGGAGAAGAATAAAAGAGCTATAAGTGTTGAAAAGATGATTGAAGTGAGAAATAGAGGCCCCGACAATAGTAGTAGATTTATAGAAAGTCTCCAAGTCAGTCGTGATCTGTCTGGTGAAATTATGAT
Source organism: Dendrobium huoshanense (assembly GCA_016618105.1). NCBI lineage: Eukaryota > Viridiplantae > Streptophyta > Magnoliopsida > Asparagales > Orchidaceae > Dendrobium > Dendrobium huoshanense. Next base: position 22,885,929 of record CM028348.1, read on the forward strand.
TTCTTCTTACTTTAATCTTACCATACAAGAGCTTTAGATCTTTTTCTCCATTCATCAATCATTTAGCTTTTGATCTTTGAATAATCCAGGCAGCCCAAGCAGAATAGAAGTTGGCAAGAGCTTCACTTATTGCTTTGGAATTGACATTTAAAATGTGATTTTGAGGATCATTGTTGACCATAGTGGGACAAGAGAATTGCTGGCTTTGAAGATCTTTGATGGAGTTGTAGATATGATTAGAAGAGTACGAATCAACCCATTGAATAATGGATTTCAGTTTTTGTAGTAGAAGGAAAAAAAGGGATCTTTAGGAGTTTGATGAGGGGCTTCCCAAAAGTGTTGTTGTTTAGGCCAATAATTTTTTAAAATGAGTCTATGGCTTTTGTTGTGAGAGGCTTGAGTTTGGATGAACAAAGGGGAGTAGTTTGAGCATTTATGACTTTCAACTCTCTAGTAAGATAAGAGAATTAGGTCCAGCCAATTATCATTAATACATACTGACATGCTTAACCTGAATAGGATTGTTATCTCTATAGTTTAGTTTTTGTAATTTGGAGTAGAAGGAAAAAAAAAGGGATCTTTGGGAGTTTGATGAGAAAATGTATAGCGAAGGGCTTCCCAAAAGTGTTGTTGTTTAGGCCAATAATTTTTGAAAATGAGTCTATGGCTTTTGTTGTGAGAGGCTTGAGTTTGGATGAACAAAGGGGAGTAGTTTGAGCATTTTTGACCTTCAAGTCTCTAGTAAGATAAGAGAAATAGGTCCAGCCAATTATCATTAATACATACTGACATGCTTAATCTGAATAGGATTGTTATCTCTATGGTTTTTAGTCCATTATATTTTGAAAAGGAATTTATGGCTTTTGTTGTGAGAGGTTTGAATTTGGATGACTAAAGGGGAATGGTTTGAGCATTTAGGACTTCCAACTCTATTGTAAGATAGGGGAAATAGGTCCAAATGTCCAATCAATCATCATTAATGAGGACTTTATCAAGCTTGATATGAATAAGATTGTGTGCTCTATGATTGAATCAAGTATAAGAGAGCCCCACATAAGCCAGTTCTTTTGACACCATTTTCAAAAATCATATTATTGAATTCCCAGAATTTGTTGTTAAGGATGGGAGGCCCCATATTTTTAATAATGATCTCTGCAGTAATTATAGTCTCTCATAGTAATCCATGGTTGATTCACACTTACAAAAATGTTTTTGATGATGTTTTAGAGATGAGCTCTTTCAATATGACAATAAGAAGCATTAGTCATAAAAAGAAGAGCAGGTCCATGGATGAGCTACCATTAGAAATTATTGGATAAAAAGAAGCATTAGAAGTATTCAGCTTTATCCAAATTCTATCGGGCTGAGCTTGACTGAAATTATTGAAACAATCATTATTGGTAATGAGCTTGTGAGAGTCGGAAAACCACAAATCCAATAACATGAACTAGTAGTCTTCGCTTCAAGGATATATAAAAGGTATAGGTTTAATGATTTATTAAGGTCACTTTAATTATAGACCCTATCAAGATTGTTGAATCCTCTAACGTTCCATGAAGCCATAACTGGATACATCATTGGGCTTTTGATGGTGGGGTGGTTGGTTTCTTAGCTGTATTTAACTTTGATTGCTTGTTGGTAGAGGTGCTAGTAGTATGAGAGGTGAGAGATAGGTGGTCGGAAGGGTTTTGCATATTTTTCTCCAAATTTATTTGTAAAATAGGGAATTTATTTTGGTATTGTTGGTAATAATGTTTTGGTTTTTAAATTTGGTGGTTTCTTCAAAATAGAGGTTCAAGTTTGGGATGTTTTTGGTAGATGAAGTAGGGATTGTTTGATTTAGATTGATATTTTGTTTGCCTCTCGAAGAGGAGGGAGTAGGTGTGGTTTAAAAAATCTTTCGTGGCTTGCCTCAAATTGTGGCACACAATGAGCACCTCGAGGCTTAAGCTTTACTATTGCCAGTGAGACGACCTTTTTTAAATAAGGCGTACGTCACGGGGCGTTTTGAGGCAACGCCTCATTTTCATTAAGTTTTATATATTTTTATTATTATTATAATACAAAGAGAAGGAACTAATTAGTTATAGAACGAGTAAATATGGTTATTGTGTTATTAATTTGTTGCTTCATTTTATATTATATTGAATCTAATGTTAATTAATATGGGGAGTTAAAAATAATGTTATATTAGAAGATGATAATGAGACAATTCAAGAATGATATAATTATTAGATATGAGGTCTATTATGAAGTATGTGAAAGTAAGTATGAAACCGTCATAGATCCTGATCTTTATAGTATATTTAAGTTTTAAATGAGTTATTACTTTGAATCTCATTTCAAACTTTTATTTTATAATAACATTTATTATTGAGATTTGTAGTTTTCATCTTTATAATGATAATTCAAATAAATATGTTGATATTTTATTTTATTTTTGTCATTTTCATGAATTATTTGTAAGTTCATGCATTGTTTTATTTTTTTTGTTTTGAGGCCTTCGCCTTGCTTTGCTGAGACAAAATGCTTCGATTCTTGATTTTGTCTTTTTAAACCTTGAGAGCAGGTTGGGATAGTATAGATAAAGTTTTTGTCAGAAGATGAGCAGTAGTATTTCCAATCCTTAAGTCTCCTCAATCGCTTGCTATTACTTCAACCTATAGTCATAAGGGAGGAAACATGTTTTTTTTTAAGGTGATATTGGACATAAACTGGGAGGGTGAACAAAAAAGCTACAACTAGAGCATGGAGTAGGCTTCAAATCGTATTACATTTCCAACTTCTGCTCTTTACCCCCAGAACGAAATAATAATTTCACGAGTCATAGAGGTGTCTTTGTCAATTTGCATTCAAACTCTTGCAAAACTGAAGTGAGTTTTATCAGCTGTGAGAGAATCCATGGCCAAGGAGGACATATGAAACTTGCAATTTTGGAATTGCCAAAAAGGTTCCAGCAACTGAGAGCTAGGTCATAAATTTAAGACAAAGCGGATTTTTGGCAACTCAAATATTTCGGATTGCTCCATGTCTCTTAATTGAATTAGAATTTTAGATGCAAACAAGATACCTTAATGAATATCTATTAAGAATTCAAAAAACTTAATTACTTGTTTTAGCTGTAAATAAAAAAGATTTAAAATTATGCAATACATTAATTAATATTGCAAATGTTTATTTTTATATGTTTTTTTGTCGTTTTTGGCAAATTGTATGCACAGATGCTTGTAATATGTGTGTTTATAGATAATATGCAACTGCTTCTGCTTACATTTGTTTATGTACTAGATGTTTGTATTTTATAACTCTAAACTTATCTATATGTACTGATATATTGTATCCTTCTAATTGTTTTGCATGTCAATGTCACCATTTATGCCCACGCTTTATAGAATAAAAAATATGTTACCCCCTTTTTGATCTTATACCGATCTTGAGTTGGCTTGTTTGAGTCTCCATTGTTCTCTATGATCGATCTAACATACTTGAGCATATGATACCTCGATATCACTTAATCTTCTACTAGTATCACTTAATCTTCTACTACTTTCTTAAGTTATTTGTGTTTTAAATATTTCTTTTATTGTACTAACATTTCATTTATTTGAGCTATGGTATCTCCGATTAAAATTACATACATCAATGTACCTTAGTTTATTCTTTATAAGTATTTCCATAACCAATTCAAATATACATAAGCATAATGTTGATCATTGATATAATCTTATTATGACTAGGAACCTTTTTGTTTACAGTTAGTTTTAATATTAATCAATGCTTCATCATACATAGATGATACATTTAATAATTTAAACGTACTTCTGACTCATGCAATTTTTTTTCTTAATACATAATAATTGTTCTCATTAGACTCCAGTTGTATGCTTTTTGCTGATGATATTCTTCTTGTTGATAAGGCTAGAGAGAGAGTTGAAGGTAGACTTGAATTGTGGAGGTCAGCTTTAGAGTTTGAAGAATTTTGATTTAAGTATATTTAAAACTGAATATATGAAGTATAATTTTAGTAATGATAGATCTAGTGGGGGGATTGTGATTTTGGGCGATCAAGTTATTAATAAGAGTGCACGTTTTAGATATCTTAGGTCTATTATTTAGAGTGATGGTGAAATAGATGGGGATATTATTAGTAGAATTCAACTTGGATAGTTGAAGTAGATGAATGCATCAGCTTATTGTGTGATAGAAAAGACGTTCTAAAACTTAAGGGAAAATTTCTATGAGATGGCGGTGAGACCTGCAATGCTTTTTGGTGCAAAATATTGGCCATTAAAAGAGAAGCATAATATTAAGTTAAGTGTTGCAGAGATTAGGATGCTCAGATGGATGAGTGGGTTTACTCTTAGAGAAAAGATACGAAATGAGCATATTTGTGAAAAGTTTGGAGTAGCTCTAGTATAAGATAAGATTAGAGTCGTCTTAGATGGTTTGGTCGGCCTTTCGATGACCCGATTAGAAAAGTAGATGTATTAGATTTGACTTATGATAAGAAAGGTACAGGTAGACCTAAAAATACTTGGTTAGAACATATTAGAAATGATTTTTCTTTATTAGATTTAAATGTGAATTTGACTCTTAATATGATACAATGGAGAAAAAAGATTTATATAGCTAACCCCACATAGTAGTATAAAGGCTTGTTGTTGTTGTTGTTGTTGTACATAATAAATTGTTCTCGATACTTAGTCATATGCTCTCTAAAGATCAATAACAATTACATTGAGATTCTTCTTGGCTTCTCATTTCTTTTGCACTAATTTTATTATCCTTACCACAAAATTATGTTTAAATTGCTTCCCTTATGCTAAAATATTTTTTCTAAGTTTAGATATCATTATCCTCACTCATCACTTCACTATGTGCTTGATTCCGATATAATTATCACAATCTTGAATTTGATTTTCTTTGTGTTCTCATTGAAATACACGGGACATGGATTTGAAGCCCAAGTATAATTTATACACCATTTTTCTTGTCTATGATGGTAATCAATTACTAAAAGTAGGCATTCCTCATTCCTATGTTCTTTATCTCTTTGTTCTAAGCATTAGTATATATTTTTGAATTGAAATAGTTTTTATTAATTCATTGATAGATCTAATTGTCAAAATTAAGAAGTGGTCATCATGGATTTAGATCCAAGGGGATAAATCCTGTTGGGAGGTTCATTTAAGGAGAAGAAAAGGTTAGTGGACATATGTAGCAAAATACACTCATAAGAAATATTAGGTCTGATCACCCTAATATGAAAGCAGAATCTGAAGTGGTGGAAAAAAAATCTGTTTAAGATACATAAAGGTGTGGTAGTTTGGAGTTTTTTAAGGCTTTTTACAACCTAGATATACCTAGTGGTGTACTTGATGCTTTTTTTTCATACTTGAGAGAATTTAGAAAATATTGAAGCTTATAGTCTAAAAGATTAAATTATAAGGTTTTGTTGGCTTTGAAAAGAAGTTGAAACATTATTGGAGCTAGATTCAATTTAAAGTTGGCTCAAAAAATTTCATATTAATTCATAATTAAATTATCTCGAACTAAACTGGTTTGAATCAACATAATTTAATTTTGATACGAGTTCAAGTTGAGCAATAATTATTATTTTTTTGCATTACTAACCCGAACTTGGCTTATTGTCATGTTTTCATATGGTTCCCTAAGGTAGATGGAAATGGCCTAGTTGTACCTCACTCCTTTTGATGTGATCATCTCTAGTAGCGAACCTTTTACTTTTTCCCTCATTTATGTTTCTAGCGTGATGATAATTAAGTAATGTATTTCCTTTATTCCTAAGCACCAAAACTAAAAGAATTGTTCAATATTTTACTTCCTTTTAAGTGTTGTTTGGTTTGAAGTGAATAGCTGTTTTATAAAACTTCGCATGAATTTTAACCTTTTGATGTCTGCTATGTTGTAAAGGTAAATTTCCTTGCAAAATAGATGCAATCAAATTGAGCACATTTATTTTTCCTCACATCATAACTTAATTTCTTTTACATTCGGTCTCTAATTTTCAAGATTGCAACTCTAGTGACATGCCTTTCTCTCCTTTACCATACCCCCACATTTCTCATCTCTTGCTCTCTCTCCCATCATTTCCTTGCGTTGATGGTCTTCCAACTTCCCAGCCATGATGATGCATCTTCTTTTCTCAAATCCTATCCTCCATGTTTTCATTTTTTAGCAAAATTTTCTAAGTAGGACTGATAATTATTATCAAAACTTATAATTGGCTTGATAATTGCTCCAAATTTAATCAAACCAAAGCCAAAACCAATTTCCTTGAACTTGAGAATGAATGACTTGAATTGAGTTAATGTAATTTGAAATTTGCTCAATATATATTCACACACTCATATGTTTTCATACACGTATATGTTCATTTAATAAGAAATACATACATACATAGACGAACTCTTATAAATATGCATATACATATTTATTTATACTCGATACATTTTAATAAATTTATATTTCTTATTTAGGCATACATATATCTATGAGTTTATCTAATTTGCATAGACTTACACACATGTTTGCGTAATATTAATTTAAAATTAATATTTTTTTAAGTGATATGCTTGACTCGAGTTTCATCAGAAATCTACTCAAAATTGATTATTTTGAACTTGCAAATACTTGGCTTGAATCAAAATCAAATTTATATTTCAAGTTGATGTGAAATCAATCAAACTTGACTCGATATCGCTCATAGTCCCAACCATGAAGTGATATGACAAAGCTAGGTGGAAAAATAATTTGAATTTTTTTTTTGTGAGGAATGGTTAGGATTTTGTGGATTGCATGGTTAGTCCTTGGTTTGATTTTGGATGTAGGAAGGAGAGGAAGATGTAGGAAAAGCTATAGATGCTGCATCACTAGTCTTATCTCAATTATTTGGAGTTTGATTTATAAATTCTCATTATACCTGTGCTTTTGTAAGTGTTGCATGAGGTGTTGAACCATACACATTTAGTTATTTAAGTGTTGCATGTTTTGTTCAACCTAATACATTCATTTCTGAAAATGCCACTTTATGTCTCAATACTATTCTTCATTATTCTTAGAAACTTTTTTTCCCCATCTAATGGGTGTATTTTTCATCCGTTGTTTTATATATACAATTTAACTTATGTTACTGTTTATACTTATCTTCAATTTATGTTACTCCCTATCAACCCTCAAATCTAACTCGGTTTATCCTTCCTTTTTTTGTCATACATTATTTTATTTTTTTTATTTCCTCTATGCTTAAATTTTCCATTTACATTTTTTACTGCCTAACATTCGAATTCATGGAATATAGCTGATCTAATTACAATTTTATAGTACCTTTAAATTTTCATGATATTCTTTTTATTATTTTAATAACTTAGCTTTATCTCCAAAAGTTATATTCTCTTTCTTTTGTAAATAGACCTAGGCTACTTAATATTATACTTAGATATTACTTTATCTTGAGATATCTATTGTAAAAAAGTTAAAAGTGGAAAGCCATGGAAAGGGAAAAATCACAGGGCCACATCCAATTGAAAGAGTTCAACTAGTATTTGCTTGAGTTACAAGAGGCGAACTCGTCCTTAAAATTTAGGATGGTCATACTACAATAATCAACTCTTGGAGGTCGGATGGAACTCCGGCGTCACTTGGAAGTTGGATGGAACTCTGGGGTTACTTGAAAGTCGGGCGGAACTCTGGCGTCAGTTGAAAATCGGGCAGAACCCCGGCGGTGGTCGAGGAGGAGTTTCTTCCCTACTTCCCTTCTTCTCTTCTCTCCTTCTTCTTCTTCTTGTTTTTTGTCACCTCTTAAGAGAAATGAGAGGCTATTTATAGTTTTTGGAGGATGACCCGTAAATAGTAGGATCAAAGGCAAATGGGGAGTGGTTTGGATGGACAACCGATATTGAATCCCTTGATTGTGGACCGTTCGTCAGACATTTGAAGGTCTTAATGATATCGGAATTCGGCAATCTTGGGCTCGTTGGATTCGTCTCGTCGAGCCGCTTGATTCAACTATAAGCATGTCATGTTTGGAAATCGTTTGGTAATCCAAATTGCGGTTTGAACCTTCCAACAGCACTTCGGGTCTTTGATTTAGACATATTTGGGCTCGGATTGAGTTGAATTTGGTGTCGTTGGGTTTGTATTTTTGAGACACTCAGTTCGACTGTAAGTTTGCTGAAATCGGAGCTCAGATGATCCCATATTTAATTTTTGAAGCTTCCGGCCTAATTTTGCCTTGAGATTCGTGCCCGATCAAGATTATTTTTTGATGATATATCAAACCTTAATAAATTCAGTGCCCCGGTAGCTCTCCAATTCTCAATTTGTTTCTTATTATTACCGCAAGATTCTTTTGGTTTTTGATACTATCTAAAAATGCATATATTTAAAAAAGTCCTTTGCATCTCCGCACTCCGCCACTATTTCTTCTCATGTAGGATCAACAATCTTCTTATTGCAATTATTTTTCTTGCTTCACATTAACTTTTGTTCATTTCTAGAATTCCAACTTTCTCTCTAAACCACCGTCTTGACATGTTAACGATTCACATTTAAATTTCCTCGTCTTATGACTATGCTACCGTTCTTTTATTTCATTTCAGAAACTCAAATGGAAACAAGCGTATGCCATGTGATGTACTATTTTCTGTATGTGATTTTTACAAAGCGCATGACATATTTTCAGCCCATTCTTATGCACATTTCCTCTTATTTACTATTTATTTTATATTTTCGCCTTAGAGCCAGCGCTTTAACTTTGCCAGTTGTTGTCTTGCTGATGTCAATTAGCTTCTTTATTCTTTGTTAGAATAAATCGACCGGTACTGCTATCGGTACCGAGCGCCTAGTGATGTGGCGCATTTCTATTGGTCTCTGGAGACGTTTGGTGTCCGGACACAATAATCACTCCTTTGTTAGCCACAGATTTTTCACCATCTTCTTGTTTCGGTTTTCTACCCCAGTTGTCATGTGCTCCCGCTTGGCCATTTGACATACAAACATCAAGCAAAATTCCCTTCCCTTGTAGATCCACATTCTTATTATTATGTTTTGTTATGCATTCCATGGTTTATTCTAACTGAATCATGAAGAATTGATAAAGGTATTCAAACAGTTTCCAGCCAGCATGCCAAAATTACCTTTTGCATAGTATCTTATTTGTTCCTCCCAGTTCTCTTTGTTATAGATTTTTTTTTGTCATTGTTTACTTTGTTATAGATTTTTTTTTTCATTGTTTACTTTGTTAGAGATAAGCAAGGGGAAAAGGTTAAATTAGGGGTAACTATAATTCTGTTATTTTGCCTATCTGACTCAGTTATAAGTTTTCAGTTTGTGAAAGCTATAGTTAAGTTACATTAAATCATGGAATGAAAAAGTAACGTGCGGGAACAGTGTTCTTCAGGAAACATCATAAGGGATCTATAGTACTTGCTTAGGCCTCGTTTGTTTGGACTTAATTATGCCATTTCTAGTTTGAGTCGCCGAAAACAGTTACAGCTCTCTGTTTGTTAACACAACTTCACTAAAATTTGTTTTCGTAACTGAAAAGACCAAAAATTGCTGCTTACCCCATCTATTACCTCTGTTTAGACACGAAAAAGTCAATTTCAACCTTCCGATCTCTTCTACCACCTCGGCCAGCTCCATTTCCCCTTCGCGATTTCCAGATCCCTTCGGTTGTAACTTTCTCCTTCCACCTTTAATGACCTTTCTTTATTAGATTTAAACGAGAATTTGACTTTTAATAGGACACAATGGAGAAAAAGGATTCATGTAGTCAACCCCACGTAGTGAGATAAAGGCTTGATGTTGTTGTTGTTGTTGTTGTTGTAGGTGTTTTAGATATTCGTTTGTGCCCAACTTGTATTCTTTTTTGCTTGAATAAGATTTATAGGAACATCAAATATGAGATTCCCAAAATTGGACTCTTATCGCACCTTCTTGAGGCTATTCTTCACTGCTATGATGAGTTTCACAGGGAAAAGTGGACTGGAGAAAGGCTTTGTGGTCTGAGAAAATGAATATTGGTTTGCATTTATTTTGAGATGAGTGTAACGCATGTACATTCACTCAATTCTTGTATTACACTAATATCATAGCAAATTCAAGAATTTTAAGGGTATTCTCACCCAATTTTTCTCTCTATTCCTCCCATCAAACCCGGCCTTTGGGGTTTTTCTTTTATTGCATGTTTGGATGTGGTGGCTTTATGGTTATGGCTTTATTTCAATTGAAATTGTTTAAAACTGGAGTGAAGGACTCAAACTCTTTGCCTGTTGTCACGATTGTGGCTTTTTGGAGTTAGAATTATTTAAATGTCTGATCATTCTTGTTAGGAGCTTTGCTTTTCCAAAATTTAAAGGTATCAGAATTTTTGTGTAGGAAAGGTGTGCCAAAAAAGTGCTTTACACACGTACACCTACTTCATCGATTTCAAGTTTAGAAGAGAGTATTGCAATGTTTTTTAATTGGTCAAGCTTAATTTTCTAATTACATGTTTAGAAGAGTATTGCAATTTATAAACTTGTGTTTCACATGGAAGAAGATGTGGTAATCAGTGGACTTTCATGCCGTCTTAACTCTCAATTTAGTAATAAAACTTGGTGCATTATTTTTAAATGAGAAAGTCCATCTAAAACCTGATTGCTTGAACTGAGGTATCTAATGAATGAAAATTATGCTGGGATAACTTTATGCCAAAATGGGTTTAAAATTATTAGATTTGTTTTAAGATTAGTGCAGTGTATAACTTTTCATATATAACATTAATTTTGAAGTAAATTTAATGGTCTTTATAAGCTCATCATGATATAATTTTTTTCTTGCTCTAATTGTTTTTCCTTGTACATTCTAGGATGGTTATGAGGCTATGCTCAAACTCATTGTAAGCTTTGACATTAGTGCTGGAAGTTGATAGACCGGTCCTTGGACCAATCCAGCCTGGACCAGCTTTAGTCTACCAGTGGCGAAACAGGGGTTCTGCCCTAGTCATTGTCGCCCCCTTTGGGGGTGGGGTCCAGTAGTCAAATTAATTAGGGGTGTCAAAACAGGTATTTGGGTCGGGTTCGGGTGGAACCCAGAATTGATTCAGGTCCAAACAAATTGACCCTAACTCGACTCGATTAGCTATGTCGATACCACTGATGTTGGATTTGGGGGCTATTAAAGAGGGATTATAGCATATCTACTAAGGGATGGGAATACTCACCCTAGCTATTCTTTAGACAAGGAGAGACTGCTATACCAAGTGAGATTTGTGATGCCTCAGACCTCCGACCATATCCTATAGTTGCAATAGGAGCTCCATGGATCATGGTGGGGGGTCATTCTGAGGTGTAGAAGATATACAGGAGATTAACAATTGAACTATATGCGAAGAGGATGCACAAGGATGTGGAAGATATGGTGGCTAGATGTGTGGTATGCTAGTAGAACAAATACATGGCCATGAGTCCTGGGGGATTACTTCAACCCTTAGATCCATCAGATACTGTGTGGGAGGAGGTCACCATGGATTTTATAGATGAGCTACCATGATCTAAGGAGTTACCGTGATTTTGGTGGTGGTTGATAGATTGAGCGAGTATGCTCATTTTATTTTCCTACGACACCCTTGCTCGACAGTGATAGTAGCGGCGACCTTCATCAGAGAGGTGGTCAAATTGCATGAGATACCATAGTCTATAGTATTCAACAGAGATAAGGTGTTCCTTAGTCATTTTTAGAGGAAGTTGTTCATATTGCAGGGAATAGTGCTGAAGAGGAGCACTACCTATCACCACCAGACAGACGGGTAGACAAAAGTGGATAACAAGTGCTAGGTAACATTGCTATGATGTTTTGCTTCTGAGACACCTAGGCTTTTGGCTAAGTGGCTAGCATGGGCAGAATATTGGTACAACACTTATCATTTAACCTCCCAAATTACCCCTTTTAAAGTGTTATGTGAGAAGATAACCTCCTCACTTGGTACACTTTGGGCAGAGGAGCACGCCAGTTTTCGCAATAGAGCAATAGTTGGAGGAAAGTGACAAGGTGCTGATGAGTTGAAAAGGTACTTGTTGAGGCTCAACATATAATAAAGAAGCACGCGGATTAGCAAAGGAAGAACATCCAGTTTGAGGTGGGATATATGATATATTGAAGTTACGCCCCTACAACCAAAGGATGGTAGCTCATAGGAAGAATGAAAAGTTGGCCCCGAAATATTTTGATCCTTAAGAGATATTAAGAGAGGATAGAGAGGATTCGAGGATTTTAAATTCAGCCAAGAGAATTCATCTTCTATTGGAGTATTTCCTATCATAAGCTTGATAAGTTTTGTTGAATTCTGCTATTAGAAGGTTCTAATTATTACGTGGGAAAGCATAAATCGTTTTTTTATAGAAGTTCTATTACAAACAATGTACTTTATATATATGCTGGAGAGATGACTAGGCAATATAGTGATGAATTATTATTCGGTTTAAACCTTTATTTTCTTTCCCTAATAATAACGCTTGAAGTTTTAGAGAAGAGAGCTTCTTTGAGCTGCAGAGTTAATCCTCATTGCCCTTCACAGCTGTTGAAGTATGCATTATGTGCAATAAAGTAGCTAGCAATATTAAGAATATTGCACATGATGTATTTGAAGACTTGATGTATTAAAAGAAAAAGCTCTTAATAATAAAAATAGTTGGTGGTGGAATCAAAATATATAAATAAAGATAAAAAATAAAATAATTTGTTATAAAAATTGGTTTGGATGTAAAAGTTTGAAAATTTGAAAAAGATAGAAAAAGACTCGTAATGAATTTAAGAAAGTAATATGCGATGTAAAGAATTTAGTTTTTAATGATTTATATAATATATTAGATATTAAGGAGAGTGAAAGATATATGTTAGCCAAACAAAAATATATAAAAAAGATTTAATTCAAGTGAAGTGTATTAACGATGAAAATTAAAAAGTGTTTTATTAGAAGAGAATATTCAATAAAGATGAATGAGATATTTTGATGAACTTTGTAATTAAGATAGTTATAATACAATTAATTTTAGTGACTTTAGAACTCTAAATTATAATAGAGATTTTTATTTGTCTTTGTATTAGTACAATTGAAGTTAGAGAGACTTTAAAGAAAATGAATTGTGGAAAAGCGGATGGATCTGATGATATACCAATGGAGATGTTGAAATATCTAGGAGATGAAATAATTTCTTGTCTTCTAAAATTTTTAAATATTATTTTGAAGATTAAAAGATGTTAGATGAGTGTAGAAAAAGTGTGTTGATTTCTATTTCTAAGAATAAATATGGTGCACAAGTGTGTTTGAATTATAGATGAATTAAGGTAATGTGTCATACTTTAAAGTTAGTTATTGCAGAGATTTATTGAGCATAGGTTATGATGTAGTACTAATACTTCTCAAAATTAATTTTGATTCATGCCGGGTAGGTTTATTACGGAAACTATACATTTATTGATAGGTTTGATGAAGAAATATAGAGAGAATAAAGATCTACATATTATATTTATTGATTTGGAGAAAACATATGATGAAGTTACAAGAGAAGTGCTATGGAGAGTTCTAGAAAGAAATGAGTTAATAATAATTATGTTCAAGTCATTAAAGATATATATGTAGGAGTTGTTACTTGTGTTCAAATACAAGGTGATTTTATAAGTATTTTCCTATTTCAGTTGGATTACATCAAGGATCAGTTTTAAGCCCATATCCTTTTGATTTAGTCATAGATATTCTTACTAGACTTTTACAAGAGAATGTTCCTTGTTGTATGCTTTTTGGTGATGGTATTTTTCTTTTTGATAAGACTAGATGGCGTTGAAAGAAAACTTGAATTATGAATGTCTACTTTAGAGTCTAAAGGTTTTCATTAGATCTAATATTGAATAAATGGAGTATAATTTTAGTAGTAATAGATCTAGTTGCGGATTGTGATTTTGAGCGATCAAATCATTAATAAGAGTATACATTTTAGATATTTTGAGTAGACCTCTCTCTCTCTAAAGAGAAGAAATGAGAATTGAAACAATAAAAATATAAAGTTCCAGAATGATAGAATTGTGATGATTACTACTATCTTCAAGCATAACAATCAGCAATTAAATTTTAAACTAACGACATTGTATTAAGGAAGTGGTAAAAAAAGATTGTGTTGGGACGTGCGGGGCAGCTCAGTGGTTGAGCGAATGAAGGTAATGTCACCCGCTGGCTCCCGTTCGATCCCTAAACGCCCCAAAAAAAACAAAGTGTTTTTCATTGTCGAGAGCTCAAAGGTGTAACACAATCAAACCCTTGCCCAAAAGAAAGAACCTATCTATTCTTTAAGCCCCGGAAATAAGCCATTTAAGCATAGAGGGAGTGTTCAATGAAAAAGGTCTTCAACCAAACAAATTTATAGATTATCTAAAAGAGAATAAACATCCTTCACTCATGATGAGGAAGAGATTGGTCATATTTATCTATTTTAAAAGTTAGCCACAAGCACATAAAAAAGGCAATTCATTTCTTTCAGGAGATGTGAACACTTTCCAAAGGTTTTGTTCCATTGGATTATGGGAATCACCATAGAAAAATGAATAGCATTAATAAAAGCATATAACCATTTAATAAAATGAAGTGGGGACCCCTTTAAAGAGAGATGATGCAAAACATAACCATTATAAACACTATTGAATATTTTTTTAAGAACAACTTGAGATTAAGAAAGTTGAATTAAGAGAGTTGAAATTGCAAGTGAGCTCATTAGTTTTAAAAATATTATCCACAATGTGTCTATTCTAGATGAAAGTAACTTTTTGAATTGGATAAATTATTATTAGGAAAACTTTTTTCAACATTTTAACAAAGAGTTTGACAAATAACATATAATGTATTGCAAAGGAAAATTAAATATAGAGGCCTAAGGATAAAGGTTATTAGTCAATACTTCAATGTATTAGTTTATCTATAAGAATTAAAAAAAGATTAGAATCACATGAATGAATTGTTTACCTATCGAATCCCATGCATCCTTGTCTAGACCTAAAGACTTATCATAATTAATCTTAAAGAAGGCTTCGTTAATATCAGAGTTAAAATAATGATCGATAAGAGAGGAGATTAGTTCAATCAAAAGAGCATTGCCAATAATAGGGGATTTGGAAATGAGCAATGCATTCATGTTATTGTTAGGAGAAACAAGCAAAACCAAGCCAAGCCATGCGATGAAAAGCATAGAAATGTCTAACCAATCTAAGCTAAGCTAAATAAAGTAAAGCAAAGAATAATGAATTTAGGTTTTATTTGGGACGGCTTTTTTATTTTTTCTTAAAGCAATTTTTTTAGTACAAAATTAAATTTTTTTGTATTAAAAATTTACTTTAAGAAACAGTAAGAAAGTCGTCCCAAATGAAACCTTAATTAATGTTTTAACCTACTTTTTAAAAATCTAACAGCCTAACCAAATGAAACCCTATGTAGCTACCCTTATCTTAATCCTAGCGAAGCTTAGAAATCCAAGTCATCAAAATTTTATACTTGGTTTTAATATAAAATAAAACTTAAATTAACATTTTAATCATTTTTTTGACATGAAATAAATATAAAATCTAATAATAAGTATTTCAACAAGTATTAAAACCAAGCATTTCTACAATTAATAGTTTGATCAAATTTTTTACTATGATGATTATTAGATTTATGTAAAGATAAATGAAAAAAAAAAATCTATGTAATGTACTAAGCTCAAAAATAATCCAAAATTTATTAGATTCATTCTGAGCAGAATTCAATCTGGATATTCAGACCCAAATTTCAAGAGATTTATGTCAATAATGAGCTTTTAGGTGGCAATGAAGAGGATGGAGCTGATGTGCCTCTCACCAGCAAGGAGAGAGTGAGGTTGAACTTTGCATTGGCTGCAGATAGCAAAGTTTCAATGTGTCACCCTCAATTCCATCGCTGCAGATAGGCATTTTTGGTTCAACAATCAATTTGATAGACTTTTCAACTATTTACTTTTATGGCATTTTGTTTGAAGCTTCAAAAATATCTTTCACAAATATCTGACCATTTTTATTTCAAATACTTTAAACACATTTTTATTTCGTACCAAATAGCCCCTAAAATGGAGAAATTATTCTGTGCAGAGTCCGAACGTAGCTCTGCGTCCGGATGCCAATGAAATTGTTATGCGTAAATTGCATACGTATAAGTTGCTGATGTGGATTGTCGCCGTTTGAGTAGGAAATGATAGAATGCATGAAGTTGTAAAGAGAAGCGAATGCATGAACTTCAGAGAACTACGAATGCCGGATGTTGAAAGCCATTTTCACCTTTTAACCTTCTTCTAGGCGGGCAGGTGTCAGGTTGACATGACAGATTAAAATCGGATCGGACTATCCACGTCCGCAACTTATATATAGGCAATCCACACATAACAATTTCATTGATGTCCGGACGTAGAGCTAAGTTCGAACTTTGCATAGAATATTTCTCCCTAAAATATAAATAATAAAAGATGTGCTAAAATCTTATACACATTCAAAATGATCAAAATCTCATCCATGTAATATTTTCCCCCCTTTTATATTTTTAATTTGTTGATCCGTACAACACGTGAGGTTTATCATATCTTTTATATTATTGAAAAAGTAATTTAAAATATCATAAACTGTATTTAAAACTTAATGCTATATATAAAAAAATTATATTATACAAATCATACAATAAATCTAATAATTTTAAATTTATTTTAATATAATTTATATAAAAATATATTTTCATAATTTATTAATTTTTATTCTATATTATTACGAGTTCGGTCTCTTATTTTCCGGAAGTTCTGATTGGCTTGTTTGGCTTATCTCGTCCTCCGAAGCTTCACGGTATTTTTATGTACTGGAGAAAGGAATAGTGGCTCTTCAAGCGGCCCACATGCAAAATTTGCCTATCGAGGCGCATAGAATGGATTGTAAGCTTGTTTCTAAGCAGCCCGAAATTTGACGTAGCAAACTTCCGATATGAAGCATCGAAGCCCAATATTAGACCAATAGTTTAACGTGAAAAGGACTACTTCCACCACCGACGTTCTAGGAGTTAGCATATATGATGAAATAAATAAAATAAAATAATATATATTCAAAAAAAAAAAAAAAAGAAACTATCACATGACATAAAAATATTCCACATAGATAATATCTAGGGCGGAATAAGTTATTTATTTATTTATTTATTGTTTATTTATTTTAAGGTGTACAAACTAACTGTATAAACAAATTAATATTTAACAAAATAAAATAAAAATATACAATTCAGGACAAAGTTTTTATATTTTATCATCATCAATAAAATGAGCAATTCTTAAAAGCTTATGAACCTATTTGCATGATTTAATAATGTTGTATTATAACATCATAAGAATCTAGTCAAATACTTCATTTGCAATACAGTGTATTAAATCATCATTGAATAAATCATTATACATCATATTATACGATTAATATTTGACAATCCTCATTGCAGTAAATACTCGTTTTGCGATGGAAATAGAGATCGAGCCCTTACAATAAACTTTAATAGAATTATAGATTTTATTTTTGAAGAAATTATAAGCTAATTAATTGTCATATCCAAGGCTGTGACAATCGGACCGGACAATGAACCGATGAAGTTGACGGTTCGATGGTTCGACTAGGATTGAACTGGATGATGTAATAAATACTAATTTTATTTAAATATAACATAATTGACATAATAATGATGCAATAAATTAAAATATGTAACCAAAAAAAAAAACAATTATGAATATGAAACATGAACAAATACATGTATTTGACATTGATTTGAAAAATATGAAAATAAGCATTCATAAGACTAAACTCAGAAACTTTGAAGCTTAACTTTAAAGGATAGGTCTTAAAAATCTTCAATCATTATTGCAATTGAAATTGTCTTTAATTAACACTCTCAAGCTGTAATTTATCTTCAGATTATTTTATTTTATTTTATTTTATTTTGAATTATGGAACCAATCATTCATTAATGCAAGTTCTAAGGCTCCCTTTGTTTTATCATCAGTGCAATGCTCTTCATGAAATGATTTATAGATGGTTTGTTTTTCGTTGGATTGAGGAATGCTTCTTCAAAAATTGTGCGCATCTAATCATAGTCTTCAATTTGCAAAAGAAAATCTTCTTCTTTGTGGTGTTTTCTTCCTTTTAAGTTAAAATTCTAAATAATATTTCACTGCTAATAAATCAGGCTTTCACAATACTTTTTATGATATTACTCTACATAAACTATAACTCACACTTAGATGAAAGCCCATCAACTATCATGCACCAATAGTGATAATCTGGAGATATCACAGGAGTCGCTCTCTATTGAATTTAGCTCAACCATAATAGAACCAACTAAAAACTCATATAAAGTACAAATTTTAAGAGGTACACATTCTTGATCGAACATTACCTTCGATACCACCTGTTAGGGACCAAAGGTTGGCCATATCTGCTAGTGATGAAATTCAATTTTAATCTAAAAGCTTAAGCTTATATGCGAGTGCCAGCTTTGATATTTCGGCTTCATATTTTCAACTATTGAATATGAAACTAAACTAAAAGTCAATATGACACAATGTATTGGCTTGAGCCTTGGAGTTAATACTTGTTTTGGTTTTTGCCATAGGCTAATGCCTAACACCTAAGAATTAACAAGCCATCAAATTTAAACCTTGACAATAATGAGAATCTTATAAAACTTCACTATAATGAAATGAATGTAAAGGGATGACAAAGTATATGTTTGTAATTTAAAGATATGACATAAAGTTTACTATCATGAATTACAAATGTGATTTCATTTCTTTGATAGGTCATCTAAATAGGACTCGTAAAAATCAATTGAAGTAGCTCTTAATGACGGGCCTAACTCATGAAGGAATATAAAATCGGAAGACTCAACGCACAAATAGAATGTTAGAATTCATGACATGCCTTTAATGGCGGCGTTCGGCTGAGGAGATTGATGCGAGCGGAGCGAATCGAAACAAGGAAAAAAGAAAATTAGAAGAAAGACGACGCGGGGTGGGAAATAGGGTATTTTACGATGGATATTTCTGATGTATTTGTTGCTGGAACAGTTGCCGTCAAACTATCCCCCAGAAAATATTCATCGAGTTTAAGTAGACCAACGGAATATCCGTTGAATACTCCACTTTAAGTTCCGACGGACAATTCACTGGAATAAACTGCCGTTCTTATAAATATTGACGAATCGGCCAGTGGATTATCCACCGGTAAATTACTCGCTGCTCTTCCGCCAGAAAGGCCGTCGTTATAGTACTGTCAAAAAAAAAATACCGGTTGGTTCGCCGTTTTTACCGGCGTATGTATTTATTTCCGTCGGAAACTCCGACGGTTATACATGACTTTCATATAATGTGCATGCTCACTATATATAATATTCGAAGCAAAATATTAAACATTATACATTTTTTCACGTGTTTACTAAATATGTCTTTTAAAAAAATTTATCTAATTAGCACCAACATAGGATATATGGTTAAACATTGATGGAAAAAAACACCCCAATGTAATTTAAAGTTAATGCAATACCCTTAAAAAATTTTTGCTGCCAAATATACCACGCCACCTAACAAGAATAATAAAAACACTGAAGATTGAGTTGATGCAAGCTAAAAAAGCTTAAAGTAATTTGATGGTGAAAAAAAAAAAGGTAGCATAAAGTAGTATTGCGTTAAGCCTATCCGCCAATTCCTTTGAAATTTTGTTTTTTTAATGTTTGGTTTCAAGTCCAAGGGATTTTAAATATGTTAAATGCAAAAAAGTTGAAAATTGAAACAAACAATGCAAGTAAAATTTTGAAGCATTGAGCTCGCACGTACAACTCATTAGTAGATACGAAGAAATTCCTTCTGATGACTCACATTTAAAGCCCCTAACTTTCAAAAAAAAAAAAAAAAAAAAATGAAGCATTTGAGATTTATCCTCTAATTCAATTTTGATATATTAAGATTTTGGTCAATTTTAAAAACACAGTAGCTACCTGCCTATTGTCCCTGGTTGCGATCTGCCGCTCATTCGTTGTTGCCATCAATCATTATTGGTCATTTATTACTACTCGGTGATCAGTGGCACATACCATCATTACTCCATGAGCACTGCTCATTATTGATTGCAAGTCTCCGCCATCTTCAATTATAGATCATTATTATTGTTGGACTTTATATTACATTCATTTTAATTCAAATTAAATAAGAAAATAATCACCTATATTAGTTTTACACTCAATAAAACAACTTAATATTATAAATCTTATATTAGTTTTACCATTTCTTTTTATTTTCCATTTTTTTAAGCAAATTAAATCTGCCCCTAAATTTTTACTGTAAATTTTCCGTTTATTAAAATTCATTTTAGTATTTTTTTCAATAAATTTTTTAATTTTTCTTATATGAAATGACATTTTTACTATATTTTTATGGTGAACAAAGGTCCCCACTAATCTCTGAAAGAAGCCTCTAAACTAACGAAGAAGTCAAGTAAAAAAAAGTCCTAGAGCTGAAATTGACCCATTGAAGGTAAGCTAACCACACAACTCCCCTTGGCCTATTGGTTGAGAGCTTAGGCTCCAACTAAGAGGTCCAAGGTTCGAGTCCATGTGTATGCGTTGTGTGTGTGAGTTTGCCTTAAATGACCTAAATGTCCCAAAAAAAAAAAAAAAAAAAAAAAAAAAAAAAAAGGTAAGCTAACCGAAGGTGACAAGAAACGGAAACAGTATTTGCTTGCTTTATTTAGTTTATTATGGCTCAAAAAAAAAACAAATACTCATAATCATCGCACTCTCCTTCATCTGACTGGCAGAGCAAGGTAACGTTAAACTGCGCCGCCGGCCTGAGCGGTGGCAGCCGGCCACGGTGCCGGCGAAGACAACTATGGGTCAGGGCCAGAGCTGCATCAGATACAGCCCCGAATTCAATTTCTTGAGAGCCGTACAGTTTGCAGATCTGGAAGCCGTAGAGTTTTCTCTGACCATAGACCCAGCCATTCTCAACAGAACCACTTTCTATGATCGATGCTCCGCTTCCCACATCGCGGCTTCGAATGGACACTTAGAGGTATCAATAGCTTCTGAGGATGCCGTTCACTTAGATTTTTTGTTGCTCTGACTTCTTTTTCTCACTCGAGCTGCGCCTGCTTTCTTGCAGTTGCTTTCCTTGATTCTGGGTCGATCTGTGAACCCAGATCTGCTAAACAGGCATAAGCAGGTGAAAATGCCTGATATTTTTATTTTCTTGCTCCTTGAATAGGCTTTTGGTTAATCTGACCCTTGTCTTACTGTTCTTGGTGATTGTACTTTAAAGACTCCTTTGATGTTGGCTGCAATACACGGAAAAATTGAATGCGTACAGAAGTTAATCGAAGCCGGAGCAAATGTACAACATATTTTCCCTGCGTTTGATTTTTTTTTTCTTTTTGTTATTGTAGGCTTGAGAAACTATGCAGATTGATCTGGATTTTTTGGCTCATTTCTATTATGTTCAGATTTTAAAGTTTGATTCGGTGCATGGAAGAACTTGCTTGCATTATGCAGCCTACTACGGCAATTCTGATTGCTTACAAACCATTCTATCTGCTGCCCAGTCTACAACCGTAGCTGATTCCTGGTAGATTGGTTTGGAATTTGCTTGAATCGTCTTGTTTAAGTTTAACTTTGCTATAAAATAAATCGACATCTTAAATTCTTTATTTTTTTTTGCTGTGTTTAGGGGTTTTGCTCGTTTCGTCAATGTTAGCGATGGGAGCGGCGCAACGCCTTTGCACCTAGCAGCAAGGCAAGGGCATCGATCATGTGTTCGTATACTATTGAACAATGGAGCTCTTGTATGTGCTTTGACAGCCAGATATGGGTAAATTCTTTCACTTTCACAATTATTTGCATTAAATTTTGAAGGAATAGGTTTTACTTCTATTCACTAGCTTAAGAGAGAAGCGACTGCAGTTGCCCAGGGAGTAGCCCCCTTCATTTGGCTGCTCGTGGAGGATCTATGGATTGCGTTCGTGAATTACTGTCCTGGGGTGCTGATCGTCTTCAAAAAGATGCATCAGGGTAAGCATTCATTGGCTAGTCTGTTAAGCACATGAAATTTCAATTTTTTATCCGTTTGGGGCAGCTTTTTCATCGTTTAATTTTGTTGATGATACTTACAATGTTTGGCTTCAAAATTTTCGTTATCTTTTAAATTTTTTTTATGAGAAACAAGCTATTATTAGATTTTTTTTAAAAGAGAAAATTTATAATACTCACAATAATTTTCAAAGATTTAATTTCCTCGTAATAGTTCTACAACAACTTTACAAGCAACTACAGCTGACACGAATGGGCTTTTTCTCTTTACATCGCATAATTGAAAAAGGAGAATAATTTGATCATGTGACCAAAACCTGGTTTTAATGGGCTTTAAATCCCTTATGTTTTTAAAATTTATCATAATAAAATTTTGATCGGGATATTTTCACCTACTTTTTCATGCATAAAAGCGGCTGCGATCTTTGGTCCCCCTTTAATTCACTCCCTTGAGATTTCTTTCGGGATGGCTTTCTTACTGCTTCTTAAAGCAGCTTTTTAATACAAAAATTTTAATTTTTGCACTTTAAAGTTGCTTTATGAAGTAGTAAAAAAGTCGTCACAAACAAAATCTTAGTCTCTTCTTCAATCCTCTTTTTTATATTATGGATCTAATTTAATTTGGAAACTTTACATTATTTCATTACTTCATATTTTTGCACAACCGATGCTCTGTTTGAAACAAATATCATGTGGACATTCTTAATTGTCCAGGAGGATACCGTACTTTGTTGCATTGAAGAGAAGGCATGGAGCTTGTGCTGCTCTGCTGAATCCAGGATCAGCAGAACCATTGGTCTGGCCTTCTCCGTTGAAGTTTATTAGTGAACTAAACGCTGATGCAAAGGCTTTGCTTGAGGAAGCTCTCGTGGACGCAAACCGAGCAAGGGAGAAGAATATCCTCAAAGGCACGGCATATTCCTTTGGTTCTCCTGTCCATCCTGAGGCTGAAAGAAATGAAGACTACGATGATGATGACGATGAATGCGCATCTGAGGTATTATTTCATACTTTATTAGTAACCACTTCCCCTTTTATGCTGGATAAATTATTTTGTGCGGATACGGACGCTGTTCGGAGGCGAATTAGAACGTTCCACATTACTTTTTTGTTGTGTACCACAGCTGTGTACCACTATATATCAGGTGATGTGGCACATTCTGATTCATCTCGGAACGGTCTAATATCCGCACAAAATAATTTCTCTCTCTCTACTGAGGGCATATCATATGTTGTGTTTGGTTTGGATAAATTATGCAGAAAGAAAATATTGTTTGCCTTATAATTAATTTTAAATTATATTAAACAAAGGGAAAGTATGAATAACATTAAAGAAAATAGTAATTTACCCTGTTTTCCTCAATCAAATAAACAAGTGGGTTAAAACAAATGTCAACATCTCATTTTCATCTTCAATTCTCTTAAACCAAACGAAGCTACTACACATATTTAGAAAATGGCGGAATTAGTGTTTTAAGTGGGAGGAGATAAATAGGTTTATCTTAAATTTTATATAGACAGCTTTTATAACAAACATGATTACCATCAAATTTAAAGAGAAAATATTCAAAGTATACATAACTATATAATTTTGTATCAAATTTAGAGAGGGGCCAGAGCCAGCCCAACTCCCCTCTTCTTCCACCTAAAAATATAAACATATGGACATCTTTCATCCATCTAACAAGCTCACACTAGCGCTTCACAGTTGCTTTATATGCCAGTTTCTAATGCCACTGCTGAAACGAAGATTTCGTTTGGATATTGTTGATTGAACTTCTTCAAATGGAAAAAAAAAGTAAAAATCTTTATGAAAAACTGGTCATGATTTGATCAAGTCTTGAAGATTTAATATATTTCAGGTCAATGAGTATGAGCTTTGCTGCATATGCTTTGATCAAGCCTGCACCATTGAAGTTCAAGAGTGTGGGCACCAAATGTGCGCTCACTGCACTTTAGCTCTCTGTTGCCATAACAGGCCCAACCCTACAACCTCTTCCCAATCTGCACCAGTCTGCCCTTTTTGCCGGAGCAACATTGCTCGATTGGTCGCCGCCAAGAGCAGCTCAAATCCAGGAAAAGCCAGGCGCTCTCGAAACTTTACAGAAGGAAGCAGCAGCTTCAAAGGCTTGCCTACTACTGCTTTGACAACTATAGGAAAATTGGGATCTCGTGGCTCTGAAAGAATAGCTAATAGCGGTGATTTGCTTGATAAGCCTTGAAATAGATGAAGAGGACGAGAGTTTTAAATAATGAGTCGTTAAGGGAATTAAGCTACTTTGTATCATAAATTTGGTTTGAATGAGTAATTCATTTCGTCATTCGAGTTGGTATGAAAAAGCCTGTAAGAGTCTTTGGATGTCATGTGACTCTGTATGATTGAGCAAAGGTTATCTTATAAGACATTTGCGTGGCTTTGGTAATGTACTGGCTCTGACTCTGAATTTTTTATTTATTTATTTCATGATGGATGTGTGTACTATGGCGGACAATGAGGGAATAGGACAACACCTCCATGAATTTGAGAGAATATGTGGGTTCCAGCTGATTAATTTCTTGTTTTTGAGGTCCTCAAAGAATCTCTTGTTGAGTCTAGTAATTAGGTTGTTAAGCCTAAGTAAATGTCCCAAGGCTACCAAGAGGGGGGTGAATTGGTAGTTTTTAAAAATTTTAAACCCTCTTAAAACTAATGTTGAACCGAAATGAAATTTTCTTTTAAAGTTTGTAGAAAATTGTTTTTCAACCACAGAGTTGTTAAAACAGAAATTTAAAATGCGGAAACGTAAAAGCAATAAAGTAAATGACACCAGATTTATAGTGGTTCGGTCTATAACCAGACCTACATCCACTCCTCAGAGGCACCCTCTGAGTATTGCACTAATACCACAAAGTGACTCTCCTTTAGCACCCACAGCAAGGCGGAGAAGCCTATACAAAACCCTCTTTTCACCACTCCCCGGTGCGGCAGAGAACCGTCGTCCTTTTACACAATCCACAGTGCTGGCAGAGAACCGTCGTCCTTTTACACTCTCCTAGTGTGGGCAGAGAACCCTACAGCTGTTCACACTCTCCAAGTGTAGGCAGAGAACCTTCTTCCTTTTACACTCTCCTAGTGTAGGCAGAGAACCCACGGCTGTTCACACTCTCCAAGTGTCGGCAGAGAACCGGACCTTCTTGAATGATCTTCTCACAAGAACCTAGAAGAAAGAAAGAAAGGAGTGAAGAAATCCAATTTCACAAGTAGAGATTCTTACCTTAGCAATCCAAGTGAAGCCTTCTTGCTCCAATGGTAGGAATCCTCCTTTGAATGCTCTCTTCCACTCTCCCCTTGACTATTCTCTCAATAGGCACGAAGTTCAAGTGACAAAAAGATTGGGTGGCAGTCTAATTTGAAGTATTTATACAAAAGACAAGAAAAACCGCCCAAAAACTGCAAGTTTTCAATTCTGTACGCAGTGGATCGTCCGGTACGATCGTGGATCGTCCTGGACGATTTTACTTAAACGATCTGAAACGACCCAATTTGTATATGTGTACGAAATGACTTCGTACAGCTGATCGTCCTGTACGAACTAGGTTCGTCCAGTACGAACGGTTATTACAAGGTCGGTTCTAGAAACTGCTGAAAACTGTCCTAAGTCGGTTTATCGTTTGGACGAAAATTTGATCGTCTGGACGAAAATTTTCCAGAGAGCTGATCGTCCTGGACGATGATTTATTTCGTCTGGACGAAAATTTTCCAGAGCGCCCATCGCCGGGGACGATAATATGGTTTCGTCTGGACGAAAATTTTCCAGAGAGCTGTTCGTCCGGTACGAAATTTATTTTCGTCTGTACGAAAATTTTCCAGAGCGCCCATCGCCGGGGACGATATAAAAATTCGTCCTGGACGAATAGGACTTAGAAAAATTTTTCGAAGCAAGTTCCTATTCGTTCCAAATGCTCTATAGGAGATAACTGACAGATCGTCCAGTACGATATATATCGTCCTGTACGATCAGTATAGAATTTCAAGATCTCCTTAGTTTGTGTGTGTGATTTTATTCACTCAATTACAATCACTCCCTTTCAAAAATTAATTCAAAGAAAAGACACTTCAAATAAACAAAATTTCTCATGTTGAATTTGATTTGAAGTTTTCGTAGTCTGGAGTCTGATTTTCCTGAAATGTTAGTACACACAAGAGCAAGTGCAAATCTTCTAAATTGTTAGGAGATAATTATACATCTGAACAATAATGTTTGGAATCATCAAAAATACATAAGTTGCACAAATATAAATCATTCAAATAGCAACTATTCAAACAATCTCCCCCTTTTTGATGATGGCAAAACAATTATTATTAGTATGGTTTCAAGTTAAAACACTATCTCTTATCTCCTAAACTCCCCCTGAATTTATGAGTATATTAAAAATAAGGAGGCATTAAAGAACAAAAATTTTTGTTTTTCAAAAAAATTTTAACACAGAAAAACATAAACCACAAACAAAAACATACAAACAAAAACATAATACAAAAACATACAAACAAAAACATAATACAAAAACATACAAACAAAAACATAATAATTTCTCCCCCTTTTTGACAACAACAAAAAGTGAAGAAGAATAAGACAAGAAATGTAAATAATAATATGAAATTCATTGTTAAAATTTTAATCTAAATTGTGATTTGACATAGGGTATGCAATTTTAAACTAAAGATATTAGGTCAATCATAGAAATTCATAAAATTTATGAAAAGATATAACATTGTAAGTAAGAAGAATTTATGAAAGACATGATTCAATTTAGACATTTTGATTATTTGAAAATCATTACAAGTGAGATGTAAGAAACATTCTATATTTCAAAGTTCAATAGAATATAAATGAACATTAGATCAACTTGAATTAAGAGATTAAACGAAATTTGGAAAGAAGAGAATTACCTCATGTGGTGCTTTGCACATCTTTTCAAAGTTTTGGAGCACATTTTTGTGCATTTGTCTTTGGTTGGGCTTATTTTGTGCCTCTTTTTCACTTTGCAAATTTTTGCGAATCCCTTTTGATTTTTGTACATTTGTACAATTTTCAAGAGTAATTTGACCAATTCTTTCCAAAATCTATAATCTAACATTTCAAATATTTCTAGGTGCATAAATATCATTTGAGCATAGAAATACAAAATAAGATAACATCAAAATTGTAATAACAATATTAAATTTTATGTAGTCTAAATGAATAGACATGAACTTAAAAATTCTAACTACAACAAGTTATAAACAAATTATAAATTTAGAAAGTCTAGATTTTCTAATATAGATAATCTCATATTACAAACAAATTTGAGCACAATGTAGATTAAAAACAATATTAATGAAATTCATAAAGATTAGCCACATTTCAAAACAAATCTAAGACAAACAAACTTTCATTAATTAAAAAGAAAATTACATAAAAACATTGAACCAAAAAAAAAAACATAACAACAAAACAAAAAAAATACACCAGACACACATAAAAAAAAAACTTCTACTGTTCTGGAGGAGGAGGAGGAGGAATGCCGCCAAAGAGATTGAAGTAGGAGGCCATTAACATTACATTGGTATTTATTTCATGAACTTCATCTCTAATATTACCAATGTCATGTTGCTGCTGCGTAAGATGAGCATCAAATTGATCAAACCTTTGATCAATGTGAGTCTCTAGTCTATCAAATCTCTCAATCAGATTCTGGTAATCTGATTGAGAAGCAGAAGCTTGCACTCCTTCTTCTTCTTCTTCTGAAGCACTATCATGTGCTTTTTCTTTTTCTTTTTCCTCCCTGAAGAGCAGTCTGAAAGATGCATCGTTGTAATAAACTGGCTCTTCATATTCCTCATCAGGATGGACTATATTGTACTTCTTCTCCAAAACATAACAAATCAAGTGCCCTAAAGAAATATTCTTCTTCCTTTTCTGATTAGGATGTCCTATTTCTGAAAGCCCATAGATATGATCTAGGATGAGTTGGGCTTCATCAATAGGTTGTCTTTTCATGATTAAAAAAGTTAGACAAGAAAGAAGAGGAGTAATGTTAATCCTATCACCAGCTTTAGGAATAATTGAGGATCTAAGGATATGCTGGATGATTCGGGCATCTTGGGTCATACCGGCCACTCTAGCAACATGATTGTCAATTCCATTTTCTCTAATTACCCTATTGATTTCATACCAATGGAAGACGTTTTCTGACATTAGGGTGTGAGCTCTATATCCTTCAGTCCTTAAGTTTAAAAATGCACCAAGGTCGTGCTTGGTGATCTCAACTTTTTTCTTAAAAACAAAAGAACTAATGATAGAGTGGTCAGAATTGAAACTCATGTTGGCTAGGAAGTAATGGAAGGTTTGCTTATTGTAGAAGTGGACAAGAGAGAGAATGAAATGAAATTGGGTTGAGGCAAAGAGGTGTAATACCCGAAATTTCAACTCCGTTTGGATAAGAATGCGAGACGGAGTGATTTTTGCAGAAGCAAAACGAGGAAAAGATTCCTCATTTGCTTTGGAAAGGAAGTTGTCTGGAGCATTCCTGTTGGGTTTCTTCACCAAAACTTTTTGTCTCTTGCTAGAGGAGGCCATAGTTGATTTGATGTAGAAAGGGATTGAAAAAGATGTTTGAAAGTGTGATTTTCAAGTTTGAAAGCCCTCATATTTAAGGAAAAACGATATGTTCGTCCTGGACGAAAATATTCGTCCTGGACGAAAAATTATCGTTCGTCTGGACGAAGTAATTTCGTACAGACGATCCAATTCGTCCAAAATGTAACGGCTTTTCGTATTCAACACAACTTACGATGCGTCCCTTCGTACAGGCTTTTTGACTTGACCGATCGTACATACGAAAATATTTCGTACAGACGATCAGAAAAGCGTTTCGTTTTAATGACTCTTGAAAACCGTCCCCTACAATGAATCGACACATGTTCGTACATACGAAAAAATTTCGTACAGACGAAAATCGTATTAAAAACTGTCTTATCCACTCAACCGCTGCATTCAATCGTCCCGACGTTTGAGAGAAAAAAAATTCGTACTGGACGATCACAGATCGTACAGACGATCCAATAAAAAACTGCTCTCAAAACGGTTTAAATTCGCGCAAACTGTTTCTTAACACATCGTCCTGTACGAAAAATTTCGTCCTGGACGATTTCCTCCAAAAACAATTTTTAATTTTGACTTTTTTAATTTAACAAAATAAACAAAAACAATAAAAATAATAAAAAAAACAGAAAAACATAAGATACAATCATACATCCAAAAACAATTCATTCAAAAACACACAAAATTCACAAAATCACAAAAACAAAATACAACAAGTATCAATGTTGCAAAGACATTTTGATTAAGCATTCAAATCAATAACACCAAGCCTTGTTCTTAAAGTACTGAAGGTATCAAAGGCTAAAGGTTTTGTAAAAATGTCTGCAAGTTGATTTTCAGTTGAAACATGAATGAGTTCAATTTCTCCTTTGGATACATGATCCCTTATGAAATGATGCCTTATATCAATGTGTTTGGTTCTAGAATGTTGAATAGGATTTTTGGAAATGCAAATAGCACTAGTATTGTCACAATAAATTGGAATAGTGCCTATAGTTAATCCTAAGTCAATCAACTGTTGTTTTAACCAAAGTACTTGTGCCACACAACTTCCTAATGCAATGTATTCTGCTTCTGCAGTAGATAGTGCCACTGAATTTTGTTTTCTACTAGACCATGAAACTAATGAATTTCCAATGAATTGACATGTTCCAGAAGTGCTTTTCCTATCCACTCTACAGCCTGCAAAGTCAGAATCTGAGTAACCAATAATTTCAAATGAAGAGCTAAACTTAGGATACCAAATTCCTAAGTTTTGAGTTCCTAGTAGATATCTTAAAATCCTTTTCACTGCTGTCAAATGTGATTCTTTTGGATCTGATTGAAATCTAGCACATAAGCAAACACTAAACATAATATCTGGTCGGCTAGCAGTCAAGTAAAGTAAAGATCCAATTATCCCTCTAAATTTCTTTTGATCAACAGATTTTCCCTTAAGGTCTTTATCTAACTGAACTGAAGAACTCATTGGTGTACTAACAGGTTTAGCATTGTCCATTTCATATTTTTTGAGGATGTCCTTAATATATTTGGTTTGACTAAGAAAAGTACCTTCCTCAAGTTGCTTAATGCTAAAACCTAGAAAGTAATTTAAATCTCCCATTAGACTCATTTCAAATTCACTACTCATTGTTTTAGAAAAATCATCACAAAGATGTTTATTTGAAGATCCAAAGATGATGTCATCCACATAAATTTGAACAATAAGTATATCCTTTCCAATTTTCCTTAAAAAGAGAGTTGTATCCACACTTCCTTTTTCAAAAGATCTTTCAAGTAGGAAGGTGCTTAACCTCTCATACCAAGCCCTAGGTGCCTGTTTCAATCCATATAATGCCTTTTTTAATTTGAAAACATGATTTGGAAATTTAGAGTTTTCAAAACCTGGAGGTTGTTCTACAAAAACATCTTCTTCAATTACTCCATTTAAAAAGGCACTTTTGACATCCATTTGAAACAATTTAAAACCTTTAAAACAGGCAAAGGCTAGTAAAACCCTAATTGCTTCAAGTCTAGCTACAGGAGCAAAAGTTTCCTCAAAATCAATTCCTTCAATTTGATTATACCCCTTAGCTACTAATCTAGCCTTATTTCTAATGACTACTCCTGAGTCATTCATTTTATTTTTGAACACCCACTTGGTTCCAACAACACTTTGATCTTTTGGCCTTGTAGTTAGTTCCCAAACTTTATTTCTTACAAATTGATTTAACTCTTCTTGCATGGCCAATATCCAAAATTCATCTGAAAGTGCTTGATCAATGTTAGTGGGTTCAACAGTTGAAATAAAGGCTGAATGATTGACTTCCTTGTTTAATCCACGCCTAGTTCTAACACCCTCACTTGGTTCACCTATGATTAATTCCTTTGGGTGGTTTTTAGAAAATCTCAAATCTCTAGGCAAAGGGTCTTCTCTTTCTAAATTTTCTTCCACATTTTCTTCCAAATTTAATCTATCTAATCTTTTGGGAGTTTTCTTCAATTTCTTCTTCAACAACTTTTGGCTCTTCCATGTTTCCATTTTCATCAAAAACAACATGTGTGGTTTCTTCAATGACTAAAGTTCTTTTGTTGAATACTCTATAAGATTTTCCAACACTTGAATATCCAACAAAAATTCCTTCATCTGATTTTGGATCAAATTTTCCTAAGGCAGATTTTCCATTATTATGTATGAACACCTTGCAACCAAATACATGCAAATGAGACAAATTTGGTGTTCTACCTTTTAGCAACTCATAGGGTGTTTTATTCAAATTTGATCTCACATTCACCCTATTCAGAACATAGCATGCAGTGCTAACCGCCTCAGCCCAAAAATATCTAGGAAGTGAGTATTCTGCTAACATTGCTCGGGCGGCTTCTATTAATGTTCTGTTCTTTCTTTCAACTACTCCATTTTGTTGAGGAGTTCTAGGTGCAGAAAAATTGTGATCAATCCCATTTTCTTTACAGAAATCTTCAAATCTTTCATTTTCAAATTCTCCTCCATGATCACTTTGTATAGAAATTATTTCACATCCTAGTTTTCTTTGTATCCAAGTTGAAAAATTTCTGAATTCCTCAAATGATTCACTCTTATGAAAAAGAAACTTAACCCAGGTGAATCTTGAAAAATCATCTACTATAACAAATCCATATACCTTTCCTCCTAGACTAACAGTGCTTACTGGTCCAAAAAGATCCATGTGTAGAATTTCTAAAGGTTTACTGGTCCTAAGATCTTTAATGGACTTAAAAGAGGACTTCACTTGTTTTCCTAATTGACATGCATCACACAGATGGTCCTTAGTAAAGTCTAGTTTAGGTATTCCTCTCACCAAATTCTTTTGGGTAATTTTTCTAAGATTTTTCATACTAGAATGACAAAGTCTCCTATGCCAAAGCCATGATTCATCAGAAACAGTTTTCAAACAAAAAGCAGTAGGAGATTGAATACAATTTAAATCTAGCATGTAAACATTGTTCACCCTTTTTCCATTTAAAACAATTTTTCCATTTAGGCTAATTATGCAGCTAGTAGGTAAAAATTTTACATTATAGCCCTTATCACATAGCTGACTTATGCTAAGCAAATTATGTTTCAAGCCTTCAACTAATAAAACATTATCTATGAAAAAGTTTTTCAAGTTTCCAATCATACCTGATCCAACCACTTTCTTTGTGGTATTATCTCCAAGTGTAACCTTGCCTCCACTCCTGGCTTCCAGCGTTATGAATTGAGCAGTATCTCCAGTCATGTGCTTAGAACATCCGCTGTCCAGGTACCATATACTCTCACGAGGTCTTGTGTGAGAGTATACCTGCAAAATTCTCAAATGTTAGACCTGGGAACCCAAACTAGTTTGGGTTCACCTTTATGAAATTTATAATCAGATGCATGTGTGATATGTCTAGGTTTATGCATCTTAGTTCTCCACACCAAATTAGGTTTCATCTTTAAAGTGCAGGTGTGAGATATATGTCCCAAAAATCCACAATTGTTACATTTAACATTAGGAAAAATATTCCTATGTTTTCTCTCATATGATTGTCTTCTAAGGGATTTCATGAATTTAGGATAATATTTAGGATTTGTAAAATCTTCAAGTTTAGGGGGGTTCCTATTATCCTCAAGAGCTCTTATAGTAAGTTTGTAAAATGAATTCATTTCCTCCAAGATTCGATTTGTATAATTGACCTATATGTCTTGTGTTCAGATTCATCCTTAAATTTCTCAAATTCTTTTTCAAGTTCAGCATAGGATGATTTTAAATTCTCAAAATTTTTATTCAAGTCATCATATTCATCAAGTAGTTTCATGTGGTTGCTATCAATTAAAGCATGATCTTTCCTAAGGATTTCGTGTTCCTTATTAAGCTCTTCCAATTCTAAAACTATACTAGCATGCATCTTTTTAGTTTTCCTATATGCATCATGCATGTGTTCAGAAACTTCAAACAATTCATTATAAGTTAAATCACATACCTCTTCTTGATCTGATTGTTCAGCTTTATCTGCCATCAAGCAAAGGTTGGTGACTTCTTCTTCTTTATCAGTCTCAGATGAGTCTGAAGCTGAGTCCGCCCAAAAAGCCTTTTGAAACTTCTTCTTGCCCTTCTTTACCATTGGTTTCTCCTCTACCTTCTCCTTGCTAGGAGAGGCTTTGAGTTTTGGACAATCAGTCTTTATATGACCTGGTTTCCTGCATTCATAACAAATCACTTCATTAGAAACCTTGCCATTTCTATTATACTTACCTCTATTCCATTGCTGGCGTCTCTTCTGCTTCCTCTTTAAAAAGCTTTTGAATTGTCTAGTCATCAGTGCTATATCATCTTCATCCTCAGGTTGTGAGTGTTCACTTTCTGACTCTTCCACATTTAGTGCAATATTCTTGTCCTTTCTTGGTTCACCTGCATCAATCTTTCTTTGACTTACTCCTTGCTCGTAAGCAATGAGTGAACCAAGAAGATTGTCAATAGAATAAATGTTCAGATCTTTTGACTCTGTAATTGCAGTAATTTTAGCATCGTATGCAGTAGGTAAACAACGAAGAATCTTATTAACCATTTCAGCATTAGTTAATTCCCTACCAAGTGCATGCAAAGAGGTGACAATTTGAGTGAATCTTGTGTACATGTCAGATATAGATTCATTAGGTTTCATGCGAAATAGTTCGTAGTCATGTAACAAGATATTTAGCCTTGATTGCTTAACCTCATTTGTCCCTTCATAAGTAATACAAAGTCTATCCCATATGTCTTTTCCGCTTTTACAAGTAGAAACTCGCATGTAGTCTTCAGATTTTAAAGCACAAAAGAAACTATTTAAACATTTTGCATTTAATTGTGCTAAGTCACGTTCTTCTATAGTCCAATCTGCATAGGGTGCATCTACCCTAATTCCATCAACTAATCTAGTTGGTTTTGTGTAACCTTCCTGGACTAACATCCACATGCGATAATCAAGTGACTGTAAGAAAGTAGACATGCGTGTTTTCCAAAAATCAAAAGGAATATTGTCAAACAGTGGAGGTCTAGTGATAGAGTAACCCTCAGGTGTGTTTCGGTTTCCAAATGTAGCCATCTACGTTAATCAAAAAGTAGTTCAAACTTATGATTTTGAAACTATGCTCTGATACCACTTGTTGAGTCTAGTAATTAGGTTGTTAAGCCTAAGTAAATGTCCCAAGGCTACCAAGAGGGGGGTGAATTGGTAGTTTTAAAAATTTTAAACCCTCTTAAAACTAAAGTTGAACCGAAATGAAATTTTCTTTTAAAGTTTGTAGAAAATTGTTTTTCAACCACAGAGTTGTTAAAACAGAAATTTAAAATGCGGAAACGTAAAAGCAATAAAGTAAATGACACCAGATTTATAGTGGTTCGGTCTATAACCAGACCTACATCCACTCCTCAGAGGCACCCTCTGAGTATTGCACTAATACCACAAAGTGACTCTCCTTTAGCACCCACAGCAAGGCGGAGAAGCCTGTACAAAACCCTCTTTTCACCACTCCCCGGTGCGGCAGAGAACCGTCGTCCTTTTACACAATCCACAGTGCTGGCAGAGAACCGTCGTCCTTTTACACTCTCCTAGTGTGGGCAGAGAACCCTACAGCTGTTCACACTCTCCAAGTGTAGGCAGAGAACCTTCTTCCTTTTACACTCTCCTAGTGTAGGCAGAGAACCCACGGCTGTTCACACTCTCCAAGTGTCGGCAGAGAACCGGACCTTCTTGAATGATCTTCTCACAAGAACCTAGAAGAAAGAAAGAAAGGAGTGAAGAAATCCAATTTCACAAGTAGAGATTCTTACCTTAGCAATCCAAGTGAAGCCTTCTTGCTCCAATGGTAGGAATCCTCCTTTGAATGCTCTCTTCCACTCTCCCCTTGACTATTCTCTCAATAGGCACGAAGTTCAAGTGACAAAAAGATTGGGTGGCAGTCTAATTTGAAGTATTTATACAAAAGACAAGAAAAACCGCCCAAAAACTGCAAGTTTTCAATTCTGTACGCAGTGGATCGTCCGGTACGATCGTGGATCGTCCTGGACGATTTTACTTAAACGATCTGAAACGACCCAATTTGTATATGTGTACGAAATGACTTCGTACAGCTGATCGTCCTGTACGAACTAGGTTCGTCCAGTACGAACGGTTATTACAAGGTCGGTTCTAGAAACTGCTGAAAACTGTCCTAAGTCGGTTTATCGTTTGGACGAAAATTTGTTCGTCTGGACGAAAATTTTCCAGAGAGCTGATCGTCCTGGACGATGATTTATTTCGTCTGGACGAAAATTTTCCAGAGCGCCCATCGCCGGGGACGATAATATGGTTTCGTCTGGACGAAAATTTTCCAGAGAGCTGTTCGTCCGGTACGAAATTTATTTTCGTCTGTACGAAAATTTTCCAGAGCGCCCATCGCCGGGGACGATATAAAAATTCGTCCTGGACGAATAGGACTTAGAAAAATTTTTCGAAGCAAGTTCCTATTCGTTCCAAATGCTCTATAGGAGATAACTGACAGATCGTCCAGTACGATATATATCGTCCTGTACGATCAGTATAGAATTTCAAGATCTCCTTAGTTTGTGTGTGTGATTTTATTCACTCAATTACAATCACTCCCTTTCAAAAATTAATTCAAAGAAAAGACACTTCAAATAAACAAAATTTCTCATGTTGAATTTGATTTGAAGTTTTCGTAGTCTGGAGTCTGATTTTCCTGAAATGTTAGTACACACAAGAGCAAGTGCAAATCTTCTAAATTGTTAGGAGATAATTATACATCTGAACAATAATGTTTGGAATCATCAAAAATACATAAGTTGCACAAATATAAATCATTCAAATAGCAACTATTCAAACATCTCTCGTATATTAAATTTATTCTTCGGTACATAATTTTTTTTTTCGAGTCACATCTTGATCTGAATATTTTCAGTGCATCATCTCATGGTGGAGAGGTACATCTTTGGCAAAAGACTTTCAAATCAATAATCTCTACCTCATCTTTTACTTTGGAAAGTAAAAAAATGATAATCTAAGATTTCGTTTGGGACCGCTTTCTTTTTGCTTCTTAAAATAGCTTTTTAGTACAAAATTTTAAATTTTTATACTGAAAAGTTCTTTTAAGAAGCAATAAGAAAGTTGTCACAAACGATGCCTAAATTTCAATATCATAACGATTGCACTCAGATGATTGCTTATGTACCCCTCTTCCTAGGGATCAAGTTGAATGTAGTTCTTCAAAATAATTGGACAAGTAGTTGTGAGCTCTAATTTTCACCAAATTTCAATAGTATGTGAACCTACCCGTTTTTCAAAGTGTATTCATCCTCATTATTTGAGCAGATACATCGGATCCTTTTGTCAATCTGAGTCTCAATCTATTTCTTTCTAAGTTCTAAAAATCTACAGTACCTCAATTTTGTTCCTCATGGTGTACACCCAAATATATCTTGAGTAATCATCAATAAAAGAGGCAAAGTACTATCGCCCGCTGAATGATGTTGTCTTTGTCAGGCTCCAAATATATATGTGAACATACTCCATGATACCATTTGTACTATGAATGATAGTACTAAAGTATAATTGTGTTTTTTTTTCCAAACACATAATGTTCATCGAAATTAAACTTGCATGTGCTTGCACCTTTGATTAATCTTTACTTTACCAACGTCATAAAAGAAGCCTCTCCAATATGAGCTAGCCATAGATGCCTTAATGTAGTGGCATCAAAAAAATCCTCAGCAATATCAGTTGTTTCAATCATTATTTTTCCCTTAAGATAATTAAGATAATAAATGTTGTGGGAGGAACTCCCTTTAGAAAAACCAGTGCTCCATGATATATCTTCAGAACTCTTACCTTAATGACTACTCTATAGCCATTGGTCTCGAAATCCCCAACATATAGTAAATTCTTCATAATATATGAAACATGTCTCATATCAATCAATTCTCTCGTAGTACCATCATACAGTCTAATGAAGATGCTCGCTACACCAATTGTATGATAGGCTTGATCATTTCTCATGGTCATAACACCACTATCAAGCTCCCTGTTGGTATTGAACTACTACTCTCTAGTGGGAAAATTTTGCTAGCATCAATATCCAAAATCTAGTATGAACCATCTGTATACAAAATATGAGAAACTATAAATAGTGATACATCTAAGTTTTCATTACTCTATTCCATGATAAGGTTTGTCTTAGCCTCAGTGGAAACTCTCTTTCCATTCTCCTTCAGCTTTGGGCAATCTTTCTTCCAATGACTGATCTCTAAATAGAAATCAGATTGATTATTTCCAAGACTGCGCCCATGAGACTTGCCTCACTTGTTGCTGCCCTTTTTCTTCCTTTCAGATCTTCCTTGTTGGAGTATAAGAGCCTCATCTAAATTCATCTTTGCAAACTCCTTGTCCTGACATCAGAACTTGTGATTCAACAACATTAGTCACTTCATCGTAGTTTTAGACCTCATTCCCATTAATAAGTCATCGTGAACTTTTCATACTCGTTGGGGAGTGAATTCAATAGAATAAGCACTTTGTCTTCATCTCCAACCTCCTCATTCAAATTCAAAAGATCTGCCAACAACTTTCTAAAGTCATTTAAATGCTCATCAACAATAATCTCATGTCTCACTTGAAACCTATAGATACATTATTTTATATGGAAACGATTCTCTATGCTCTTCGTCAGATACTTGTTCTTTAAAGTTTTCCACAGTTTCACTGCATATGTAACGGCTGTTTTCCTCCCAGGATCGTCCGGGACGAAGTAATGAGATTTTTGACGCATTTTTTGTTCCGAATTTTGTTTCCGTTAGCGAATTTCTTGTATTATTTTCTTCCGACAAAGGTTTTACAGCGTAACTTTTGGTATGTTTCTGAGATGATAATTGTGCACGTTTTGAGTATTTTCTGGAAGATTTTTACCGGATATTTTAGATTCTGCGGCGTTTTATTTGAATTGCAAATTATCAGGATGTTGACAAAATGTTACTTAAGTACAATGAAAGTCTTATAATGTTGTTGTGAATATTCTGATTACTTGAAGTTGATTACTCAGCTGAGACTGGAACACAACGCACCAGCTGTTTTGGATATTTATAGTAGCTCTGTGTTTTTCTGTCTATTTAATATTTGGAAGAAAGTCTGAAGCAAATTCCAAAGCTAGATCCTGGATTTTCAAAGGTTATGTCGCGGCCCGATGCGAACGGGATCCGCCCGGTTGGGTTGGGTCGTGTCAGCATAAGATCTATTATCATCCCATACTTGATCTCCTAAGGTAAACAATTTGTGATCAAGCCACAAGCACTCCAGCTCATTTTAAACCAATTTTCCTATGAAATCTATTCAGAACATTCATCTCTCTCCAAACCTTCCTTCAGATTCAACGAGCACATCATATCCATCACCTCACATCGTCGCATGCCAAAGCTCCATTTGTCATAAAATTTCATGACATAAATTTTGATGAGATGTGTCACCTGACGGATTGGCGTCTTCTTCACTATCGAGGTGGATGTATCCATATCTCAACTAGATTTCATAGCCTCTTAAAAATTACAGCTGTCTCATGTAGCCATAATTACATCAATCTGGCTCTCTTCCTTTTGCCTAGATGAACCACACCAACAAATTAATCTTCCATTCTTCAAATTACCGCCAGAAATTGCCGAAATTTGGAATCTGACTCATATACCAATCATTGTGCAAACCTAACAGAAATAACACAAATCATAAATCACACAAAAACACAAAAATATGGTGATTTACATGGTTCGGTGAAGATGCCTACGTCCATGGGGAGCAGATGATGACTTCATTATATTGGAGAAAATAGGGATTATAATTTGGCTCTCTTCTTCTCATTCATATAATACAATAACCTTCAAGTCCTATTTAAAGACTAA
The DNA here is from genome assembly GCA_016618105.1 of Dendrobium huoshanense. Lineage (NCBI taxonomy): Eukaryota > Viridiplantae > Streptophyta > Magnoliopsida > Asparagales > Orchidaceae > Dendrobium > Dendrobium huoshanense. The sequence continues at coordinate 22,925,108 of CM028348.1, forward strand.
AAAAAAAGCTGTAATGGAAAATTTAATTAATATTATAATATAGCCTAATCTAATCATGCTAATCAGATCTCTAATATATACTAATTAAATCTCCCAATTTATATAATGATTAGATCCCCTAATTAATGTATCAATCAAATCTCCAATCAAATTAACTTAATTAGAAAAATAATCAACTCCCTAATCAATTACATAGTCAGCCCTCAATGCCTTCCAAATCAAAGCTAATCTAGATTTAAAAATATTTTCAAATCAATATAATCCTTATAACAACATCAATCTGGCATTTTGAGTTGTAAGCATGATGGTAATGGAGGTAAATAAAATCTGATCCTTTTGGGAACCTCTATAAAAGTAACAAAACCCTAATGAACCAACTAATGTCTTAATGATGAATTCATTGAAATGAGATGTTGTCTTGTAATACTCCATTGTCAATGAAAAGTTGATGGTTAGGGTTCATAAGGAGTTGAGTTGTTTCAAGCAAGAGGAGAGGTTTTTTGTTCAATTCAAAAGGGGAACTATTGAATGGATGACCTCCCAATGTTCGATGCTTTTTCAATGCTCAAAGTTTGCCAATATTTGACATCCACCGACAATATAAGTCCAATGCCCATCAATTTTTAACTTTTGGCATTTAGTTGATAGGTCAGAAGTATTTTTATAAGAAGAATGATCGATTCTATTGCCTATAAATATCAAATTTTGTCCATCATTGACATCAAATGCTCATTGACTAATGTCTCATCTTTAACTCCTTATATCTACTTATCTCTAGCTCCTACTGCTTACCATCACCCTTTGTTGATCTTTGATAACCAACAAAACTAAATATCTGCTTACAAATATTGGCCAAAACCTACTACCATATGCTAATTTACTAATATTAGAAATGATCTTTTTTTTTAAGATTTAAATGAGAATCTGACTATTATCCTGACACAATAGAGAAAAAGGTTTCATTAGGGGTATCAATATTTGAGACAACGCGAAACTCGACCCTAACCCGAACCGAAATTTCGGGTTGGACCCGACCCGATTTTAAAACGGGACTGGTTCGAATTGATCGGACAGATTGCCGGGTCAACCCGAAAACTCGTTTGAAATGAGTTGCCTGCGCTGCCCGAGATTGCCCGCACCTGCCCCGGCTGCCTCTGCACCTGCCCGTGTTACCGAGGCTTCTTGAGCCTACCAGCTGCCGCTTGCGTACCCAAGGTTGCCCGCGCACCTTCCCACTCATGCCCGCGTAGCCGCTCCTGCTCGCTCGTGTCTGCGCTGGCTGGCTAGAGTACCTGCCCGCCCGCCACCGGCCATCCCACAAGCCCGTTGCCTGCAGCCCACCATTCCGCCGTCCCGCCGCCTAGCCGCCTCCAAAAGTGGAACCGTGTCAGGTCAGGTCAACCCGGCAACACGACATGACGGGTCAACCCGACAACCTGACATGTCGGGTCTGGGTCTGAATTTTCGACCCATTTACATACCCGGGTCTTGTTGGGATCAACCCATTGTAATCCGGGTCAGTTGCGGGTTCGACCCGAAACCCGATTTTGACACCCCTATGTTTCATGTTGCCGACCCCATGTAGTGGGATAAAGGCTTGATGTTGTTGTTCTTGCATCATTTGCAAGTCATGGTAAAGCTAGAAATATTTTTATAAATATCTATAAATTTAAATCTTAAACTTTTGAAAACATATAAATTAAAATTATATATATTCCTATTGATTATGATCTTTGTTAATATTGATTATGGTCTTTGTTGGTCGAAGCCAATATTTTTTAATGTTCTTGTCCTTTGTGTTCCCTCATTATGTTTATGGCCATTCATTCAGATATTTCTTCAAAGAATAAAATTTAGGCCATGTCATTAAGTGTCAATCTCCACGATAATTAATCATCTTGCATGCTAACGTATTGAGTTACCTATTCTTTTTTTTTAACCAAATGGTGCTCAATTTGGAATAAAACAACTGTAATTTAACCTTGTTCCATTCATGTCGGCCGGCCAGCTAAAATTATTTAACAGTTTTATAATAAATAAGAGGTTTTATAAAAAAAAAAATGACTCATCAAGAAAAAATAAAAATAGGGTGAATTCATAGAATTTTTTTAGTTAAAAATTTATTGATTAAATTAGATACTCTTACGTCACAATTTAGTCTATTTAATTTCTTCTATAAAAAAAGTCTAAACAAGCAATCGATATTTCACGATCAAAGGCTAAGCAGCTAGGAGGTTAGCGGTAAACATGGTTCAGAATCCGAGAGAAAGGGGTATTTACATGGGTTTGCCTTGGTATCGGGGTAAGGCCCCGCTGAGTTCTTACTCTTAGAGCGAGACTAAGTGGAACAAATCTTAGAAGTTCGTTCAATTGATTCAATATCGATGAACCTCGAAAGAAGAGTTGAAGGTTGGGAAGTTATTAAAATATATGAGAAAGTTTTTAACTTATATATCTCTTTTTAAAAAAGTGGATCCACTACATTCCAAGAACAAATTAGAAGAGTAAAATATTGCAACTTCAAACAATTAATATCCACAGTTAAAATTCTTATAATTAAGACTTCGTTTAGAACAATTTTTGTATTTATTTTTTCATTGATTTAAAAAAAAATTGTACTAAAAAAGTATTTTAAAAATCGTAAGAAAATTATCCCAAACAAAACTTTTAATTATGTGATTGCACTTCTAAAATTCTGATAACCAAATCACCAGACGAGCAATTTTGCTCAAATTTTATTTAATTGGATAAATTGTTTTAACAATTGCATTATCACAATTAATAACTCTGTAGTTTGGTCTTCAATTTTTTATAATTAGATTATCCAAATTAATAATCTTGGTCAAGTTATAAATAATCAAATCATCAATTTAGTAATTATATTCACAGTAATAATAATAAATTTCAACATGAAGGAAGGAAGTGAATGCCAGAGGATGTAAATGAACTGAGTTGAGTTGAGAAGGTGATTGTTCATGTTTGAGCTCGTTTATTATCATCTTGTTAAAGCTTGGTTTGATCTCAATTCAAGCATTTCAATTTGTGTAGAAACTTAGTTCATTTAAAATGATAGATTTTCACATTTGATTTTTATTTGGCTCATGTTTTGTTCTTTTTTATGTTTATCGAGCTTTAAATAAATAAGCGTTATCGAGCTATTAACGAGCTTTAATTTCTAGATATTTGTTAACTTAACAAACGAGCATTATCAAGCCTACTAATAAACAATTACATATATATATATATATATATATATATATATATATATATATATATATATATATATATATATATATATATATATATATAATTGGGAATGACAAATAAGTCATTTTGAGGTAGAAGGATACCTAGTGTGGTCCATTTGTAAGCACTAAAATGTTTAGATATTAGCAATGTTTTGAAAACCGGACCGGACCGGCCGGTTCAACCGGTTCAACCGTGAACCGGTCTGGTGGCCAGTCCGACTAAGCTCCAAAACCGGCTCTGCATCGAACCGGATCAAACCGGATTGAACCGATGATTCAACCGGTGAACAATTGAACCGGCCCGGTTTGGAAAGAACATGCCGATTCATAAAAAAATTTATTTTTGTTTTTATTAAAATTTTAAAAATATATTTTAGTTAATTAAAATTTTTAAAACTTTTTAAAATATTTTTATTAAGTATGATGATTAATATCATCATAATACATGCAAATTATCTTAAATATCTAACATAATTTGTTTGACAAAAAGAGCACTTCTCACTTTATAAAGGGTTTAAGGAAGCATCCTCAAACTCTCCCTATGATGTGGGACTAAAAATGTTGCATGAATAGCTTAGAATGTGAATTTGGGCTTATTTGGGCTTCAAATTTTTGCTTAGTTGGGCTTGAAAATTTTGCTTAGTTGGGCTATTTGGAAAATATATATTATAAATTTGCTATAATATATATTATAAAATATTAATATTATAAATTTATATATTATTTTAAATATTATTTTTATAAATATATTTAATTATAAAAATATAAATATATTATTTTTAAATGATATTTATATTTATAATTTTATATTATTCTTAAATGATATTTATATGTATAAAATTTTATTATATATTTTAAAATTTTATAAATATTATTAAATACTTATATACTTATATTATATGATTTTTATTTTATTAATTTTTAATAATTTTATTATTTATTACATCATCCGGTTCGACCCCGGTTCAACCGGTCGAACCGGTCAAACCTTGAACCTCTCTCTCTTCCGGTTCGTTGTCCGGTCCGGTTTTCACAGCCTTGGATATTAGTAGCTATTTAATATATAACAACAGCTACTATCAACGTAATCTACAGCTCGCGATTTTTTTCTCCCTAGCCGCTCTGCTAGGGCTCGTGGCTCCGGGCGTCTTCGCCCGCTCGGTGGGAGCAATCTCTCCGGTGGCCTTCTTTCTCCAGGGAAGTCTCTCCTTCTCTGTCTTTTTCTTTTAGCGTGGCTAGTTCTTTCTGGTTTTTTCGTTCTTTTTTGCCAGGCGCGCTGGTATGGCGGCGGTGAAGCTTCGGGACCCCGAATTTTTTGGTGGGGTTTCCCATTCGCGTTCTTTTATTGAAGCTCTTGCTGGTCCTAAACCTTCCTTTCCGGATTTGTGTGCTTCTACCTTTCGTGGTATACCGTCTTTATGGGTTTCCGACATTGAAATTCAAGAGCTCGCTGCCCCTTTTCAGTTTTCCCTTGTTGGTTTCTTTCATTCTAAAAGTCCCCCTCTTGATTCTATCCGCAAATTTTTTTTCAATTTGAAGTTGAAAAGTGAGTTCTCTGTAACGGTTTTGGATTCTTCACATATCTTGATAAAGCTTGCCAACGATCTTGACTACTGTAGGGTGTTCTGTCACCGCTCTTATCTAGTGTTTAATTGCTTTATGAAGTTGACGAAGTGGTCGCCAAACCTGGATATTGCAGTTGAATCGCCTGTTATTTCAATATGGGTTTCATTTCCTCGGTTGCGCCCTCATTTTTTTTCACCTCGTATTTTGTTTGGGCTTGGTGGTTTGTTTGGTAAGCCTCTGAAGATTGACGCAGCTACGACTGTAGGTTCCCGCCCTTCCATTGCCCGCGTGTTAGTTGAACTTGATATAACCAAATCCTATCCTAAACTTGTTTGGTTAGGTTCTGAAGCTTTAGGTTATACTCAAGAGGTTGTTTTTGATGAGTTTCCTCAATTCTGCGACGGCTGTAAGTGTATCGGACATTTTCAGGGTAACTGCAAACCTGGTGCTCCTGTGATTCAAAATTTTCCCAATCCTTCTTTAGCGCCTGTTAGTATAGCTGCTGAGGGTGTTTCTAAGACTTCTTTGGAGGGTGAGTTGTTGGATGTTGTTGTCATTCCTGGGAATGTTCACGCTGTTGAGCCGTCTGCTTCCCCTGTTTGTGTGTGTGTGTGTGTGGGGGGGGGGGGGGGGGGGGGGTATCTGTTGCGGTGGAGGTTCTTAATGATGCTGTGTGTCCTGGTGTGGATGAGTGCCCTCCTAATACGAATGCTATGGTGTCTCCCTTTGTTCCTTTATTGGCTGAACCTATTTCTGTACCTATTAATGTTGTTCAAATTGATTTGTGTGAGCACGTGTCTGATCTGGGGGAGTCTAATTTAGCTATTGTGGTTTCTTGTGGAATGGAGGCTGTCGGGACTAATGCTGTTTTATCCCCAAATGCTACTCCTTTTTTTCCTCCTACTATACCAATTCCGAGTGTGATTCCTGTGCCGGTTCACTCGTCGAATACCGTTAATGTTGCACCTTTGGTCACTGCTCGGGTTGATACTGTGGCTGTAGGCAATCCGGTTAGCAATGCTTTAATTGAAGTTCCTGTGAATTTAGTGGATTCGAATTTCATGGCAAATCAGGTTGGGGACTCGTCTGGTTTGGATATTAGGAATCACTTTAACTGGTTGAACGAATCGTCGGACGGTGAATCTGTATCTGATTTTTCAGAAGGTGGTTTGACTTCTCCAGAATTTTGTGGGGGCTCGGACCCTGGAAGCGATTTCACTCTAGTTCGTGCGGGACCTAGTTTAAATGTTGCTTCTCGGGGGAGATTTCGCGGCAGAGGCCGCCGTAGGCGCTAATTTTCTCTATCTAGTGGGTTTCATGTGATTTCATTCTGTTCTATCGGCGAGTACAACAGTATATGGGCAATGATGTGGTCAGGGCTCGCGTCCCTGGTGTTTAGCTGTGGCAACCTTTGGTGTGGCTCTCGGGTCGGTGTTCGTTTCCACCTTACTGGATGGTCTGTGCGAGGCTCCAGGGATGCTGGTAGTCTTGGCCGTTTGCTGAGCCCGATCTTTTATTGTATTCCTCCGCTTTATCTTTGCTTTTTTAGTTGTCTTTGTCTTCATATGATGTAACCGTTATTTTTATCAATATATTTCCTACTTTAAAAAAAAAAAAAAAATACAACAACATATTAGAATCTGTCATATTAGTATCGACGTTAGTTGTTGGTCGGGCTAAAGTCCGACGACGATCGGTAGACGGGCAGTGGTCGAGGAGGAGTTTGGTGGCAAGATAGATATTTGATTTCTCTTCCTTCTCCCTCTTCTCCTCCCTTTCTCCCCTTGCTTCCTCCTTGCTTCCTCTCCCTTCATGTGAAGAATGAGGGGCTATTTATAATTTTTTGAGAATTATATGTTCAGTAAATAAGAAGAAGATCAAGAACAAGTTGAGAGTGTTTCCAATGGACGGCTGATATCAACTCCCTTGATTTTGATGCATTTATCGAGTATTTGAGTGTCTTGATGATGTCAGAATTCGGCAATCTTAAGCTTGTTGGATTTGTCTCGTCGAGCCGCTCAATTTTACTATAAGCATGTTGCCTTTGGTGATCATTTGGTCATTTAATTTATAGTTTGAACATTCTAAATATGCTTCGGGTCCTCGATCGGGTCCTCGATTGAATCGAATTAGTGTCATTGATTCGTCTTTACGAGACGTTCAATTATACTATAAGTTTGTTGAAATCGAAGTTTGAAGGGACCGAAATTTAATTTCGGAATTTTACAACTCAAATTCGTCTTGAGATTCATGCTTGATCAAGATAAATTTGTGATAATATATCAAAACTCTTTCATTAAGATAAACTATTGCAGCAGGCAGCAGCCTCATCCATTGAACAGATACTACCAAATAGATGCCCTTCATATTCATATTTTTGTATTTGAACAGGAGGCGTTATTATTGTTATTTAAAAATGTTGGTAGTTTTACTTGCAGAGAAGCAGGTGCATTTTATTCCTTCTTGCAAATATTTTTGCGTGAGCATAACATTTGTGGAGTATTAAACTGTATTAGCTGACTATCACCTCTCCTAATAGTCTGATAGGTTCACAGACATCTAATTAATAGAAATATTTATAGTGTATCTCCTAAACTAAGAATTTGAAGGACAGTCATTGCTTCTTTTTTTTTTTTTTTTGATCAATCAAATTTTAATTTAATCTGCTTCAATTCCTAAATAGCTCAGGTAGTCAGTTGATATCAATCGATTTAACTCATAGTTGCCTAACTTTGAACCTCTATATTTCACTTCCTAACAACTTATATATCTAAATTAACTGTCTCAGAGAATGGCTAGGCTTTGTTTGGGAGGGCTTTCTTTCTGTTTTTTAAAGCAGGTTTCTACTATAAATTAGAAAGTTGGTTTAAGAAGCAGTAAGAAAGACGTCTCTAAAGAAGCCTACATCTCTCGCTGTTGTTTGGTTCATGTATATAATCCTCCAAATAAAAAGAGTGTGATAGGCTATTTTGATTAAGACTTCGTTTGGTATGGCTTTCTTGCTTCTTCTTAAAGTAGCTTTCAAATACAAAAAATTTAATTTTTGTACTAAAAAGTTGCTTTAAGAAGCAGTAAGAAAGCAGTCCCAAACAAACCTAAGACATTCATTGGGACAGCTTCCTTACTATTTTTAAAAGCAGGTTTTTAGTAAAAAAAATTTTGAATTAGAAATTTCTGTACTAAAAAATTGCTTTAGAAAGCAATTAAAAATGTCCCGAATGAAGACTAAGATTAATCTAACTCTTAAGTCTGTATGCCAAAAGAGTGTTTGATATTTATATGTATTTAAGCTATGATTAAGAGTATTATGTATTTAACCCAAAAAAAAAACTTTTTTTCTTCTTGTTCTCACATGCAGTACTTCGACACTGTAGACAGACCCCTCTCTCTCTCTCGCTCCCTCTACCGTTACCATCTTCTTCCTCTAGACAGGGCCCTTACACCACACGCTTGTGAATAAATTAGCAACTAGTTACGAGCTCAAGGAAGCTCATTAGTGAACTAAAGCTTATGCAATGTTGTTTGGTTCTATCTCTATAATTCAATTCGAGTCAGCACAAGCATAAGAATTGGACAATGCTTTGACGTACGGGGAGATCAAGAGGTGATTGGGGAGTAACCATTTATCATAGAATCTTATCATACCTTTTAAGGAATTAGGTTTGGTTAGGGACAATTTTATTACTGATTTGCTTTATAGAATACAACTATAATTTGTATTTGATCACTATTTTTTCATTACTTTTTATGCTACGAAGTTAATTTTTAGAGTAATTAAAAAAAAAAAAAGTTCCTCCACAGCAATTTTATAACCTTCTTAACGAAAAATTGCAACCGTTTTATTGCTTTTGTAAAGTTGTAGCAGAGAAAATAAAGTAGCTTTCTAGCACCATTTTTTCTAAAAGAAGTAAAAAAATAGCGGCCAAATAAAAATTATGGTTACGGCTTGTAAACCAAATCATATATATATATATATATATATATATATATATATATATATATATATATATATATATATATATATATATATATATATATATATATATATATATATATATATATATATATATATATATAATTAAATTATTTATGTTAAATTATATAAATAAAGACGGTTAAAAAATATTTTTATTTAAATACTCAATAAACATGTAGATACGGCCCTTATGACGTTATTCGTCGCTCGCCAACTACGGTCCTTCCTACCCTCTTCACCCGACTAGTCTTTCCGACCTTTGTCGTCCGTCGACTACGGTGTTTCAAACCATCATAGCTAGCTATCGTCGCCCTAGCTACTACAGTCTTTTGCAGCCTCGATCTATTGTCCAACTACGGTCCATCGGACCACCGTCGCTCGACTACGGTCCTTCTAACATATATACATGGCTCTCCGACTATGATCATGCAGACCAAATGAACATGTCAACACTATGTAATGCACTCTATATTATATTTGCTACATCGAGAAGGAAGAGCCTAATTTATAATCAACTAGAATTACTAGTGAATTTATTTCAAATGGGCATGGTCCTATAGTTTTTCCCCCTTTCAGAAGTTTCCATGTAAAAACTCTAGTATCCCTTATGAATGTTACACCCTTATATGTCATCTATTAGTGTGCTGGATCTTCATACAAAATTAGAATGCTAAAATTTTAAATTTATATTTCTTTACCACCACGAATATTCTAGGAAGCAACAAGTTTATATATATTCTTTTATATTAACTTTACAATTATAAAGAGATTACTTTTATTTGTTGAATCTGAACTCGCTCTAAAGCATCTACATTGATGAATTCCAAGCTCCAATATCTTTATACATTCTTTCATCATGGAGTTAACTTTGGCATCTTGTTTTTGCAGAAGAACATAGACTTCTTAATTAGATGAAGATTCGTAATTATAATTATTCTGTACTTCTTCTCCTTGGACTCCAGTTTTAGTTTCTACTTTTAGCTTCTTAATTATTCTCTGGGTTTCTTTAATTAGCATGCCACCTTATTCTTCTCAGTGAAGTTGTGCATAGTGGCGAAGAAGAAAGCATGGGTACATAGCACAGCTTATGATACAAACCTCGCTTACGCTGAAGGCAGAATATTTTTTTTTCTCTTTTCCTGAACTTCGTCAATGATTTTGAACATTTAGTGCATTAATAGAATGTCAAAGAAAGGCTTTTGTCAACATATGATAGTATAGATCGAGTAGTAATCTTAATGAAATTTATTTTTGAAATAAGTTTTGAACCATGGAGAATGCCTCTGAGCTGTAGGCAATTATGTTTTTGGGTGCTATTGGGGGGGGGGGGGGGGGGGGATTAAGGCTTCGTTTGAGATAGCTTTCTTATTGCGTTCTAAAGCAGCTTTCTTATACAAAAATTTTAGTTTAAAATTTATTTGTACTAAAAAATTACTCTAGAAAGTTGTCCAAAATGAAACCTAAAACATACTTAGTATTTGTTATTTTTGTTTTAAATATTACACAAGTCGGTTATGATGGGTGGCAATAGTAGCCAACAGCAAAGATGATCGACATGCAGTGGACAGGTTGATTTTTATTTTTTAAAAAAAATTGAAAAAAAGACGTAGAAGTTATTTTGGGTATTTTTAAAAAATAAGTAATTTATTATCAATAGTAAAAGATGAAAATAATTGAAAATATAGATCAAATATATTTTTAAGAAATAAAAGCAAAAAATAAAAATAAAAAATTTATCCCAAACAAACCCTAAGAATTTAAAGATTTATATAAATCAATAGTCTTTAAAAATGAAAATATGTGAACAAGTACTTTTTTCCTTCCATTAAGTTAAAAAGTTCTCATTTATTATCAAAATAATATAAGAAAATATAGGGTGTAGATACAAAGTCACCCCATATTCCACTTTGAAACAATAGAAGATTTAGAACTTCATTTATTTTTTTATTTGTGGATGATTTAGGTTCTATTTGTGATGATTTCAGTTATTTATAAAGATGATTGTAAAGTTGTTCTGGATTTTTTTTTTTTTTTGCTATTGTAGGTTCCTAACACAAAAACTTATTTGAAGGTAATACAAAAATTATGATTACGATCTGAAATCAAAGCATTAAGAAATTAAGCTGTCTTAATTGAATCCTTAGTAGCATGCATTTCCTTCCTATGTATTGAAGGGCTTAAGATTTACCTTGTTAGCATTGTATTAACCAAGTTATCTCAATCCAATATCATCATTAGCTATGATCATCTCTTTTGGGTTTTGGTCCTCTCCTTCTTATTTTTTTGATTAAGGCATGAATAATTATACATGGAGTGCTCAAAATTAAAGACTGGTAACTTGACATTATGATTTCAATTCTTATTTGTTTGTTAAAAAGTTGAAGGAGAAGGCTGAGTGCTGACTTCTTGTTGATTAAGAAAAAAAATTGGGCTTCAATTCTTATTAGTTTGTTATTTAATTTAGATTTAGATTGGAGTTTAAACGAGCAAAGTTTGGGTGAGCTTGATGTGTACTCACTTTTGGCTTATTTGAATTTTCATATATTCGCATTTGGCTTATAGTCGAAATTCATATTTGGCTCATTCAAACTCAAGTTGAGCACAAGCCGATATTGAACAAACGAAAATAAACAAATAATAAGTCAAACTCAGAAGAATTATTCTACTTATCTTGCAACCAATTAACAAATCAAATAGAGTGAGAGATAGCCAATAGACAGTCTAACACAATTGAACAAGGTTTTGTTTATGTTCAACCACTACAGAAAAATCTCTTATTACCGACGGTCCATACCCGCCAAAAATTGAAAAATTCTGCTGGAAAATTTGTATTTCCGGCGAAAATGAAGTCGACGGTAAAAAAATGCGTCAGAAACTTTGTTCCCGCAGATTTTTTCTGCAAAAAATATTTCTAGCAGATTTACCGACGGAATTTCGGCAGAATTGTGCGGAAATATTAGTCGTTTACAAGGCATTTTTACTGACAGGTTAGACATCATAAATGCTGGCTGAATATTTTCAATGGAAATTCGGGCAAATAACCCGTCGAAAAAATCTGTCGGGCACGCACCAATGAAAATTTTCGCCGGAAGTTCCAACAGAGTTTTTCCACAAGAAATACGATACATTTCCTTTGTATCTCCATTTCCGGCAGATATTCCGTCAGAAATCCGCTGAAAACCTGTAGCAAAAAAAAAAAAAAAACACACTTTCTCTTATATTTTTACAATACAATATAAATGAAATATCCAACATACAAATTAAATGTCCAGCAATAACAAAAAAACATCTAATCAAAATCAACCTCCTCCTCTGTTGATGTTAACTGCTTTCTAGTTATCTACTTAGAACATTCATCGCTCTCCAGAATTTCCTCCAAATTCAACGAGCACATCACATCCATCACCTCTTATCGTCACATGCCAAAGCTCCCTTTGTCGTCAAATTTCATGACATCAATTTTGACGAGAAGTGTAATCACCTGATGGATTGGTGTCTTCTCCACCATCGAAGTGGAAATACCACAGAACTCACCTACAGATCTCTACTGTGACAACACCTCCGCAATAGCTCTCACCAACAATCCTGTTTTTCATGCTCATACAAAGCATATTGAAATATATCAAAAATTCATACGGGATAACATACAAAGTCAAAGCATTCGTCTTCTCCCTATTAGTATGATTGATCAAGTGGTTGATATCTTCATCAAACCTCTATCTACACCAAGATTTCATCAACTACGACTCAAACTAACTGTGACTAAAACACCATCAGTTTGCAGGGGTATATTAGAGCATAACAAATAAATACTTATGTATTTACCTTTGTGTCCCTTTATGTTTGTGATGATGTGGCGGTTGGAAATAGACTATCGTGTATTGTGACCACTAATCTTTTATATATATGCTTGTATCATGTACCTGGTAAGGGGGTTGAATGCATTTTTCATTCTTCCTCTTTGTCTGTTCTTGATCTACCGCTCTCTTTCTTCAGTACAATCTCTTGCAAATGTCTACCGAGAACATCAATGATCAAAGCAAAAAGAAATGGGATAACAACGGAATAACTTATGTTGGTTCCAATGAATGAGACGGCGGACGTCGGCAACAGAGCGGTGTACACTAATTAAGGGATTCTGTAGGAAGCGACTCACACGATTAGAAGCGAAGCAGGAAAGAGTAGGAGTGAAATGAAAAGGAAGGCATTCGAGGAAGAAAAATATGACCTTTTTCGGCAGATTTTTTATTGAAATTTCCTTAGAAAATGTTTCTGGTGGCATTTCTGCGGGAAACCTTTCGTCGTGTTTAAGTAATCCAACAGGTTTTCCGTCGGAAGTTAGCGCCGATTTTAGTAAAACTGATGGGTTTTCCATCGGCAAATTACCGCCGGAAAGTCTGCCGCACAATCACCGGTGGAATATACGCCGGTTACACCGCCGTTGATATCGATAAATATATTTCAGCCGAAAAGTCCGTGGGTATATGTAGTTTTTGCTGTAGTAAACTTATTAAAAATATAAGCTCAAAATAGTTGTTTAATATCGACTCATTTACTTAAGAACAAAAGTAACAAGATTCTTAACATGCCGAATATGAGTTCGGTGAATGACTTGCAACCCTATTTGTAAGGCTCAAATTCTGCAGCAATTATTAACTACATTTGGAGTCTGGAAGTTGCTAGGTATTTTAAGTTGTATGTCTAACATGGTTATATGAATTTATGTCTATCAAATTCTCTCTAATTAGCCTAACGAATGCTATCCAATATATTACTTATTAATTATACAGAATAGCAACTAAGTTTTTTTTTTTTTTTTTTTTTTTTTTTTTTTTTTTTTTTTTTTTTTTTTTTTTTTTTCTTATACAGAATAGCAACTAAGTATTTTAATGCCTTATAAAGTAATGAAAACCAGAAATTACAGGTGAAATGTAGCTCAACTGTGTGGAATATAAATAAATAAATAAAGAAACTTAGAAGGGGATATTCTGATTTAAATTTTATCGATGTAAATTATAAAAAAAATAATTAATTTATTTTAAAATGAATATATTATATAATCACAAAAACAAATTATTTTTATATTGCACTAATCATAAATCATATCCACAAATTTAAAATCTATTTAAAATATTTTTTATTGAAATGTCCCCACCTAATTTAGTCTCATATATATCATCTACATATTGGAGCTACCAATTTGTTTTATATGAAAATTAGGTCCATATCTCCATTGTGAGAGTAATAATGGCTGCCATGGTACATAGGGAGCAAAGACTGCTGTTACATGTGTATACCAACGCACCAATACCTGCAAGCTTGCCTTAGAAGGTGCAGCCCAATGATGAATCAACCACTTTGGCCCTTCATTTATTATTACTTAACCTTTACTTCCACTAGGTTGAAACTAAAGTAGAATTTGTAGTTTTACATTTGATCATTAGTTCTGTAAATTTATGTTAATCACAATACTAACTTTTATGATAAGAAAAGAGAGAATTTTTAAAATGGCCTCCAGATTATTCATGTATGACTAATTTAGACTTCGTTTTCTTACTGCACGCTGCTTAAAACCGTACCAAACGAAGCCTTAGTTTAAGTGTTCCATGTTGCCTCAACTTAGTCCCTCGACTGTATAAAATTAATTCAAAATAGACTTTCACGTTGTAACTCTGCTATAAAATTGATCCTAATTTAGTCTATTGACTATGCAAAATTAATTTAAAATATTCTTTTTGAGACTAAATTGAGATCAATTTTATAAAGTCGATGGACTAAAGTTTTATTTGGCACGACTTTCTTATTGTTGATTTAAAAAGTAATAAAAAAGTTAACACAAATAAAACCTAAATTAGATCAATATTATATTTTTAGGAGTAAAATGAACATATAAGAATAGCCATTTTGAAATTTAACCCAAAAGAGAAATATGAGAAACTAGTTTACTTGTGCTAAATAGTGCAACAATTGATATATCTTTGTAAAAATAATGATAAAGTGTAGCATAAAGGTCAGCTTGTGGGTTACAATGAAGAATATTTAACTTTGAAGAAAGTACAAGTTAAGCAAATATTCTTGCCGAATTTTACGCCGAGACTGATGTAGTAGCATCCATGAATTATTGTTAGACCTTTATTCTTTTCTCCTATCGTGTCATTAGTGGAAGTCATGTTTTGGGCATTTGGATTTGGCCAAAATTATTTGCTTGATCTAGCAATGAAAACTTTATTCTCACAATATATATTATATGTTGCTGTTAAGGGTGTCAAAATTATTTTGAGCATGTTAATTTGGACTTGCATACGGGTGTCAAAATCGGGTCACGTGTCGGATTTGGATCGAATCAGAGTTGACATGGGTCTAAAAAGGTCAACTCAAATCAGACATGTTTTTTTTGCAAACGGGTCAGATTTTTCAACCAGAACCCGACCTGCTTCTGACTCTGGTCAACCCGACACGACCCACCAACCCAAGTCAGCGACGACGAAGTGTGGCTATCTAGTGGATCGCGGCTCTCGGACGGCGGAGGACGGAGGGCGAACGGATAAGGGTAGAGGGCGGATGGTTGAGGCCGGAGGGCGGACGACTGAGAGAGGACAAAGGAGGGTGAAGCGTGGATGGTCTGGCGGATCGCGGACGACGGACATCAGCACGCGGACAGAGGAGCGACGCAACACGAGAGCTGATGCAATCCATTTTTTCGGGTCAATCCAGGTTGTCGGGTCAACCCGAACCCTACTCGTTTTGAAATCGGGTTCGGTTCAAATCGAGTTTTCATGTCGTGTCAAATATTGACACTCTTTGACTTGCAGATGTGATCTACCAAACTAGTTTTTCATTTGAAGTGAGATCGCAACTTTGATAACGTATGTGCTAAGGATTATTTGTAATGCCCCTAGTGTTTATATTTGATAAAAAACTTCCATTTTAGAGGTAGTAGCTGTCCATATTGAGAGTTCTCATTAAGATAAATTTTCATATAAAGTTATGAGGTTTAGGTTTCATTTGGAATAGCTTTCTTGCTGTTTTCTAAAGCAATTTTTTATAAAAATTTATAATTAAAAAAAAATTCATAGATTAATGCCAAAACTTATTAGTAAAAAATTGTATCTCGCTTATAAATTTAAATTTTTTATCTAAAAATGAATTTTAGCTATGATACATGTAATCTAACTTTGCTCTACACTCCCTAAGAGAAAGGTTAATTGGCAAGTAAACTAAATGCTCAACTGTGCATGTTTGTAGTGCTGCATCCTATTTCATTTACTTTAATCCTTTATTGTAAACGCAAATTAGCATCAAAAGCAAAAGAGGACAAAAGAAACTTATAACAGAAATCAGTAATTAAAAAATCTTCACTAAAGTAAAAGAGTAACAGTCCAGTTCATTTCCAAAGATCGATAGCGCTTCCCCCGTATATATATAATCTAGTTTTTTGTAGGTATTTTCGTCTTCAAGAGAGATAAAATAGAAACAAGCCTACTCAAAAGGCTAAGACTACTGATTTTATTCTCTTTTTTTTTTTTTTTTTTGCTTTGTGGATTAGATGCTAAAACTTGATTACTTGCAATGCAGGAAAAGAACCTTCTTTCTCAGGCAGCCAAGGAAATAGATTTTCTTTCTTAATTGAAGCCATTTTCATTTAATTTGGCGAGTAAATTCTGCCATGGAGGAAAATATGAAGAAGTATAAATTAGAGAACTAGCTTGGTCTATTCGACTAATAAATTTAGACATAATAAAAGTTTAAAAAAAAAAATCTCTTTTCAACATTATTCAAGATTTGAATCAGCTCTATTATGGCTAATAAGATTTTGATATCAACTTTAATCTAATAATTAAGAAAATTACAAGCCAAATATATATCTAATGGAAACTAAAAACATCACCGTCATTTTTTTCATGCTCACAGAAGTGGAAGAAACAAAGAGAAAAGAAAAAGAATCATAAACAAAAGAGATTAAAATGGAACTGTTAATCCATTCTCAAGTATGTAACTTACATGGTAGAGAAAACTAAGAAAACTAACTAGCTAATAACTTTCATTAATTAATTTCTTCTTCCCTTCTAAGCCTCTTCTTCATCAGCCAAACACCATCAACTTCCATATAAGAACTCATAAGCTCCAAATGCAAACATTCTCTTCTAATATTCCATGAAACCTTCCTCTTCCTCCTCTGACTACCTTCGATTGGCTTCTTCGGTGCAGGCGGGCAATCTACCGATGGACGAATTCTATGCTCCGGTGATGTTGGAGTGTGATAACCCTCCGCCTCATCATCTCCATTGATATCTCCAATTTTCTTAGACGAAGCAGACAAAGCCAAGTCCTCCACAGTGGAAGAAGAAGAAGAGGAAGAGGAAGAAGAAAGAGAAGGCTTAGCTGTAGTGAATATTGAAAGATGATGATGATGATGGTGATGAACATTCTCTTCTTCCTTGGTCAGTAAAGACGGAGTAATGAATTTGGAATTTGCCATGAAGGAGAAGTTACTGCGGAATTCCGAGCGAGTGGGGAGAGAGAAGCTAGGCAGAAGGCGACAGAGGAGAATAAGAAGCCAAGAAATTAAAAAGGAGTATTCATTAGAAAGAAGAAACGTTTACGATTTCTTTATTTATTATCTTGTTTGTTTGTTTGTTTGAGAGAGCGAGAGAGAGAGAGACAAAAGGGGCTCAACGAAGGCTAATATTAAAGAGGAAATTTTTTATGTCGTGGCCTGTCTCCTACATATTTCTTTTAAAAACTCTCTTAGGCCTATTGGTTGAGAGCTTAGACTTCCAACTAAGAGGTCCATAGTTCAAGTCTATGTATATGCGTTGTGTGTGTGAGTTTATCTTAAATGACCTAAATGTCCCAAAAAAAAAAAATGGTGACATTAAATTATTTTTATTTAAAATTTATAAAAAAATATTTTTCATTTTTTTGAAAAGAAATTATTAAAATTTTTATATAATTGTTAAAGCTATTGTACTCGTAATTTTTTCTTTTATGCAAAGTATAAAACGAAAAATACATTCATAATGTTCTTTGAAAATATATAATAAAATGAGAAGTTATTTATATAAAATATAAAAATATATTTTTTAAACATTTAAGATAATATAAATTTTATAAAAAAATTAATATTTTAAAATATGTGATTAATTCAACATAACATAATTTTATAAAAGTATTGCTTGAAAACATTGTGTGAGAACACTAACATAATTTTTTTTCTACTAATGATTGAATATCTAAATCTTATAATTGTCACTCAACCATCAACAAAAATAACCAAAGCTATTAATTAAATAATTAAACAATTCAATGTTTTTTTACATTTCATCAAAAACATAATAATTCAGTTTACTTTCAATCTGTATATCAAAAGAATTAAAAATTAGATTACAAAATATTACCTTAATAATTCAGATCAAGACGAATCTATCTCTACACCTTGCTACTGTTAAGGATATATATGTAAATACATTAAATGTATCTAGGACAAATTACTTTCTTACATGTGTATTCCTATTCTATATATAGCTAAGACCGGTATCATGTAAAGGGAGGAAAACATTAATAAAGATTTTACTGTTTCTACTCTTCTGCTTCTTCCCATTCTAGTTGTTCTTCATGGTATCAAGAGAAGCAAGATTTTGAGCTATCGTCATGGCGTCATCAGCTTCCGCTTCTTCTTCAGTTGCGGCCACCTCCGGCGTCCAGCCGTCCGCTCCGGTCATCTCTCAATCTTTAAAGTTTGTAATTTCGAATCTTAAATTTCTTGTACCGCACTCTCTCACGGCGGACAACTTCCCCATCTGGAGTTCGCAAATCGCAAAACTCTTCAAAGCCAATGGATTCGCTGCCTTTCTTGAAGCCCGATCGGCCACTGAAAACTTGGATACAAATCAAGATACGCATCAATGGACAGTTATCGATCAGAATCTTGCAACGGCTATGTGTTCCACCATATCACCGGCCGTTCTACCCTACGTGATTCATCTTGAATCAACTCAAGAGATCTGGTCGACGCTTCACACCCGGTTCCAATCTTCCAATCGCTCCAAGGTTATACAGCTCAAGAATGAGCTCCACAATATTTCTATGCAATCCATGTCTATGACTGACTACCTCACCGAAGTCAAGAAAATAGTGGATCAGATCGCTTCCGCGGGATCCTCGATCGATTCGGAAGATATTATGATTTATATCTTAAACGGCCTTCCGCCGGCCTATCAATCTTTCACGACCACGATTTGCACAATGCAGGGCACGATGACTCTGGACAACCTATACGCTCTTCTCATCAGTGAAGAGATTCATCTGAAATCATCAGCAATCAAATTTTCTAAAGATCCAGGCACTCAATCGGCTCTATATACGTTTCGCGGTCGTGGACGTCGTGGTCGGACCAGACAAAATCATGACACAAATACTTCCAATAAATCCTCTACTCAACCCGCGGTGATATGCCAAATCTGTAAAAAAAAAGGTCACGAGGCAGATGCGTGTTGGCACAGACTCAATGCCAACTACGTTCCATCCCAAGGTTTCTCTAAGAACACCAATGCTCTGGTAGCCAAATCGAAAGGTCATACCGGTGTTGATTGGTACATAGACTCCGGCGCATCGTCTCATATGACCAACAATTTGGAGAATCTAGCTCCATACAACACCTACAACGGCAATGACACGGTAACCATAGGGGACGGAAGATCCATCCCGATCGCTCATACGGGTGCTGGGATCCTTCCAACCCCGGCTAGTAAGCTTGTTCTCTCTCGTTTGTTGCATATTCCATCTTTGTCTTATAATTTGCTTTCAATATCAAATCTCGTTAAAGATAATCTGATTTCTATTACGTTTGATGACACTGGTTTTGTTTTTAAGGATCGGACGACCAATTAGGTCATTCTCACCGAACCATGTAACAATGGTCTGTACAAGATTCCGGCTCGGACGCAAAAGCCTATTCGAGCATCGATCCACGGCATTGTCAGCTAATCGGTCCTTAGAAACAGATTGGCATTATAGGCTTGGACATCCTCACACCCGAGTTCTTCAGTGGATCTCGAAAAGCAATCCTGCTTTACACATTTCATTTACTCGTTTTTCTTGTAATTCTTGTTTGTCTTGTAAAGGACACAAATTGTCTTTTGATCATTCTAATAGTATTACTAAAGCTCCTCTAGAACTTGTTCACTCGGATGTGTGGGGACACTCTCCGGTTCCCTCACACCAAGGCTTTCGTTACTATATAATCTTTGTCGACGATTTCTCGCGCTTTGTTTGGTTATTTCCACTTCTGTTTAAATCTGATGTTCCTAATATTTTCAGTAATTTTGTTAAGTTTATAGAACGGCAAACCAACCGCAAACTCAAAGTAATTCGCACGGATGGTGGTGGTGAGTTCGTAAATCACCACTTCCAAGCCATCACTAAGACTGCCGGCATCCATCATCAAACATCATGCCCTTACACGCCAGAACAGAATGGGATCGCCGAAAGAAAACATCGCCACATTATCACGACCACAAGAACCTTGTTACAAACCGCAGGTCTACCCATGTCTTATTGGTTGGAGGCAGCTTCTACAGCCACTTACCTAATCAACAGGGCACCGTCTTTCTCAACAAAATATCTCTCACCTTTGCAACAAATGTTTAATATTACAGCTTCATATGCACATCTAAGAATCTTTGGATGTGAATGTTTTCCACTTTTACCACCCACTCAACGAACCAAATTATCACCGACATCTTCTTCCTGCATTTTCATTGGATATTCCGACATTATGAAAGGCTATAGATGTCTAAATCCAATAACAAACAAAATTATTACATATCGGCATGTTAAATTTAACGAACACTTCTTTCTGTTCATTATCAGGTATGTTCAAGAACATCCCGTCTCAACTGCTGTACCTCATCCTTTTCTCATTCCGTCTTCTATATTGAATTCAAATGGTAGCACGATGCAGCTCAACAATTCTATTCAACCATCCGTTGACTGCACGAGAACGAATATCGAGAGTCATGACATTATTTCGGACGCTACCTATGGTCATCAAATTGATATCCAAACAAGGTCTCCCATTCTAGCTGTTCTTCAGCTACTATGTTAGGTCTGTTCAATTTTTTTTTTTAAATGCCAAAGAATTTATAAAATGAGCACAACTATCCTAGAGGACTTTTTTTCCTAGTCATCACAAATATCAATGTCCATTTAAAATATTAAATATCAATTTAATGAAAATTCAATAACTTGTAAATAATGCATAAAGTGCTAGTAAAATATGATTTTCAAGAGTTTAAGTATGTATATGATTTTAAAATCCTTTCTTATATTTTTAAAATTGACTTTCATAGAGATTTCAATTATATCACAAAACACTTACCATTAGACATTTACTTCTTCTCTTTTTTTTTTGTTAAAACCCACATAGGTTCCTACGTGTTAATATAAAAAGGGTTGCAAGTCCTTAATGAATCATAAGCTCTCTAAAAATATAACCTTTGAAGTAAAACCTATGAGTCAATGATTCAAACTAGTATAGAAAACAAACAGAAAGAAAGGAAGGCATGCCAAACTAGCGAGAGGCCAACCCAAAAAAAGGACCTTTGGAAGAGCAGAAGAGCTTCAACAAACAACCATCCAAGATCACCCCCAGCTGCGAAGGAGCAACCCAAAAGCCACCAAGCATGTAAAGCTGCAGAAAATCTAGAAAGAGCAAGATACCAAGCATTAAAATAATTGGCCAATGGAGGAAGACACCAACAAAACACACCAGCACCAAACCAACCCAGAACAACCAAAGGAGGAACAAGAAAAACACCACAACCCAAAACAACACAAGCCAATTAAGACCAAACACCAAAAGAAAAGCCCACTAATCAGGACAACTAAGGCCCCACCAACCACAAAAAAAAGGGAACAGTCACAACCAAAACCCCACATAACAACACGCCAACAGAACAAAGGAACAACAACAACAACACAAAGGCAAGCTTAAAAAGTTTTTTGAACTTTTTTTTTTATATATATATA
The DNA here is from genome assembly GCA_016618105.1 of Dendrobium huoshanense. NCBI lineage: Eukaryota > Viridiplantae > Streptophyta > Magnoliopsida > Asparagales > Orchidaceae > Dendrobium > Dendrobium huoshanense. Next base: position 22,946,927 of record CM028348.1, read on the forward strand.
ATTTTATTTCCATAACCCATAGAGAAACCAGCTTTATCAAATTTCATCACACCCAAATTAAAATCCTCTAAAGAAACTTTAGAACATGTAACATATATATATCCCCATCACAACGAATATTACTTGAGAATTCTTCCATCCAATCAGATTAATCAACAGGGTCAACATAGTGCTCACCAACCAAGTTAATACACACATCTGGCATGGGATAAACCAATAGATCAATAATAGGGACATTATTAGAAATATCAATGCCTTCAATAGGTAAATTAGAAATCAAGATAGGGTTAGAACTAGATGCCACGATTTTACCCACAACATCATAATCTTCATTCGATCGACACATTCAAAACAGCATAAGAAGAAATTAAATGAGTACCATAGCTATCAGAGTTAAGAGAGATTTTCTCCATTTTCTCACCATCAGAATTCAAATTCTCTAAAGAATTAACACTATAGGGAGTAAGCAAAGGAGAATTAGCATTGTTGTTAACATAGACAACTTCAGAAGGAGCAATATTAGAAAAAACAAAAAAAACTAAATGCACATTATCAAAAGCAGAGATAGGATCATTCAAAAACATCTTTTAAGAATCCCCGGCAAGAAAAAGAGCAATATCCATTTCCATATCATTTAAAGTCAAAATCCCAGCCTTTGTAATAAGGGCAAATATTTAATTTCAATTCATTTAAAGTCAAAACTCTAGACCCCACAACAGGATTAGGAACATAACCAGCATCTAGATGAACAAAAACGTCATGCTTCCTCAACTGAGGATGCAATTTAACAAATTCAGAATTTCTATGTCCCATAGCTTTATAGTGAAAATAAAAACTAGGCAAACATTCTAAAACCGCCTTTTGAATATAGCTAAAATTTTCAAGACCAAGCCAAACAGAACCAGGATAGGATCTAGAAATGTCCATCTTCACCAAAATACGCACAACTGATGGCCTAGAATCCACAATAGTGGCATTATCCGTATGAAGTGATCGGGCAAACATATATCTCAAACTAGAAAGAATATGAGTTAAAAAGAGATTGGGGAGAAGTTCTGGAAATGAGATCCAGATGGAGACAATCAGGAACTCTTCCGATAAATCAAAAAAATGAGTCTATTTTATTAACTTCATAAAACAACCATAAACGAAGTAAGATCTATGCATAAAAACCCTACCATAGCCAAAATCATTAGAAAACTTAGTCATAACATTTCTTTGATACAAAATAGTGACACAAAACTCACCCGACAGTTTGAGGTTGAAAAAAAAAAATTCTATTCGAATCTAACCGCGGCCTTCGGAATGAAATTTCCCAACTAAAGCATAATCAAAATGCTTAACAAGATGAAGAACTTCTTCCTCAGATATCCACAACGCCGGCAAACCCTAAATATATCTCATCCATATTTTTTATAGTCAAAATATTCAAAATATGATATAAAACAATATACTAAAAGTTACATGTTGAAAACAAATTTAAAACATAAAAAAAAATATATCTTATTCATATTTTTAATAAAATCATTCAAATTAAAATCAGAGATAGGAGTTCAGAGGTCTATCTTGTGCTCTACAATATCTTGAATAGGCCCGATGGACAAATCTAGCGCTTTGACCTTTAAAATCTATATTCTTCTTTCTCTCTCCTTCTCATCACCCTTTTGCTCACTTCTTCTCCGGGTAAGGGCTGGGGATAGAGTGATAAGCAAATAGTTTAAGATATTTTAATATTTAAAAATCATAATTAGTTTAGCCCGACCAGCATCGCGACGACGCTTCTTGGCACCGTAGCACCTCCCTTTCTTCATTTACAACTAAAGAGTATATATCACAATGCTACCCATTTTTATGCTATGGTGTTCCCAAAGAAAATTTGATGACTTACATTTCTCTTTTCTAATAACTCTAGGGTTCATCTAGACTTATACTTAAGAATACATTGGAAACTTTAGGATTCATAATTATGAAATCAAATCAAAATTAAACAAGCATTAACATAAATCACATCCATTACTTGGGTTTTGGATATGTGGATATTACAGTAAGAGAGTCAGTTATTGATGGTGGAATATTAAATTTTTTTCAATTTTTTCATCTTCGTAAATGAAATGGTTTAATTTTAGTAAGAGAAAGATTTAGGGCATGTTTAGGATGGTAGCATCTTTTCGTAAACAAGTAATTTTTTTAAAGCTGATACAGAAAATAGCTTTCTAATATAAAAATTTGTTGAAAGCAATAAAAAAATATTGGGCATATAAAAATTATAGCTATCTCCTGAAATTCAAAGCAGTAAGAAAGTTGTTCCAAACGAAGCTTTGAACTTCACGATTCAATAACTACACAAAGGTGGTTTGGATTTTCTATGTTGGATAAGTAATTGTGTGTGTAGTTTAGATGATAATCATTCAATTGAAAATGAATGATTGGAATTAATTAATTCAATAAAGGTTTAGTGGCTTGAATTAGAACTGTTAAATTCAATCTCCATAATTAGATAATCGGAATATGAAAAGTTCAAATGTGAAGCTACTTGCCCAATAACGAGTAGGTTCTTTCTTCTAAGAAGAGCTTCCATTGGGGTAAGTTTTAATATGAATGTGATATAAATTTTAAATGATTCCACATATAGTGCGCTTATTTTAAAATCAATGTAATAGTTTTGAGACTCATCCTCATTAAAAAAGTCGCCACAAACAAATCCTAAACCTTTCTCGTTGTTATTCAAAGAACCTTATATCTATCCCCAAATAACTAAACTATCCTTATTAAATTTAAGAAGCCAAATACATTCAAATGAGGATGGGAAACACACAACAACAGCCTTTGAAACCAAATTAAAGTGCAGTCATTAATGCAATCATGTATGATACAGATGATAATTAAAGGGTTTGTTCTAAACAAAGCAGCTAATCCATATTAAGACTGTTTTATATATAACTATGAAGCATCATGCATACTTTGATCTTTTTTGAGGAACATCATTGGGCCTTCCGCATTCCTTTACACTTTCATGATTTTGCACAAATGACAGGCCACATTAATCATTCCATCACATTCTCTATGCTTTCTTTCTTCTCGATCCCTTCCATCCATTAGCATTCCATAAGGGAGCTAGCATGATAGAATTCCAGCTGAATGTGCAAAATGAGCATCAGATTTATATTAATCTAAAGCTCATTTGATTTATTTGAATTCAAATTTTTGTTTTGAAAATTCATTGATAGTTAGATCTTCTTCTACAAGTTGATGTAACAAATTATCGCAAATATTTCAAATTTGTTTGATTTTAGAAATTTTGTTGGGCTTCAAAATTAAGGCTATCAAAATTGAATCTAAAACGTCAAAAATGATAATATAGAAATATTCGTATTCAAAATTAATCCTGGAACAAACCATGTTGAACGCCAATCGGTGACTGCGGCCGCCGCTAATGACATATGAGGCTGCATATGCCATTTTATGTAGTCTGAAAGATAATTATAATTAAATTTATTTGAATTGTAAGATAGAAATATGAAATGCATGACATTTTTTACTATTATTCAATAGTATTGAATAGGGTTGTTGGAGCATTAGTTGTTTGTTTGTTACCTCTTACATGACCTATCTGCAATATTTTTTAATGGTGTAAATGGTAAATTTAAGGTGAGAATGTGTAAAAATTGTTATTAAATTTTACTCAGGAAAAACTAATCATCATGAAGTGCATAATCATACTTAATTAGGAAACTAATAAAGTGGTAAATATGTTTTCATTGAAAATTATGATGATGATTTCTTTAATATAATAAAAGCAAATTTTGAAATCAATTAAGGTTTCGTTTGTGACAGATTTTTTATTATTGTCTTAAACAATTTTTAGTACAAAATTTTTAATTCAAAAAATTTTTATACTAGAAAGCAATTTTAAAAAGCTGTGTGGAAGTTGTCTCAAATAAAGTCTAAATAACTTAGATTTATTTAAACTTCAATCAAGTAGGCCTTTGAAATTAAAAAAAAAAAAAAGTTTACTTGATACTTCGACAAAAATCACATTGATCCAACACTAATCTCAATATTTTTGAACTAGAAACTTTCAAAATTAAAATTGGAATCATCAAAACTTCGATCTTAACAACCTTACGGTCAAACTGAACGTCTCGACAAGACGAACCCAATGACACCAAGATCGGCCTACTCCGAGTCCAAATGGGCTTGAACCAAGGGACTAAAGCATATTTGGAAGCTTCAAAGCACTAATTGGGTAACCAAATAATCTCCATATATGACATGCTTATAGTCGAATTGAAAGGCTCGATGACACAAATCCAAAGAGCCCAATATCACTTAATTTTGACATCATTAAGATATTAAAATGCTTGAAGAAAGCTCTATAATCGAAGGAATCAAGATAGACCATTTAATGAAGTACACTGATTTTGCCCTAAATTTTTTTTCAATATTTACGGAGCATGTCACTTTTAAAAATCTATAAATATTTTATTACTATTCACATGAGGAGGAAGAATGATAGAGAAAATTAGAAAGAACTCTCTCGTATTTTTCAGTCATTATTGCAGACAACCACTGTCAATTATTGCCACTGACAACCATCATCGCCACTGTGGATCTGCATAAAAAATCCTTACATTTGCAGATTATTGATAAGATTTAGGCTTCGTTTGGGACGGCTTTTTTATTGCTTTCTAAAACCGAGTTTTAGTACAAAATTTTTGTACTAAAACTCGTTTTAGAAAGCAATAAAAAAGCCGTCCCAAACGAAGCCTTAATCATGTTGTTGGGTATCAAAGTCTATCCATGGACAACTACTTTCCATAATCCCTATTGAGAAAATTCAACCATATTATTGGATATTAATTGTCAAACTTGATTTTTGTACTCTTCCCCTTCTTCAACTATTAAAAAAAAAACAAGATATTTGTATCACTTACCATCTAGTGGATTTTACAACTAGGTCAGGCCCCATAATTTTTTCCCTTTCCAACTTTTCACACAAAAAAACTTATCCAATCTTATTATTTTCATCTGTACATGTTGAATTTTTGTACATCCTGAGACATAAAATATACACTCTACCGACTTAAATTTTCAAGCACATAATATTACTCATTGAATTGCTTAACTAGGTGTGGATATATAGCAGTCCCTAATTTTAACACAGTAGAGGCCTTTTTATGAAAGAATGCTGAAAGTAAATAAATTAGAAAAATCTATATTGCTTTTGGAAATAAAAAAAAGATGGATTTGTATGTGTCTAAAATCCCTAATGTTAAAAAACAAAACAATTAAAGCTGTTCTCCCCTTTAGGGTATGGTTGTAATTTTTTTAAGTGTAAAAGGAAGAAAACTATAAATTTGAATAATTTAAAAATTAATTATGTGTAAATATGCAATTTTAATTTAAAATTTTTTTATATTTTTTTATTTAAAGGAATTAGTACGAAATAGAACAAAAGGGCCTCACAAAATCATTGTATCATTTTACATAATATTTTTCATATATATATATATATATATATATATATATATATATATATATATATATATATATATATATATATATATATATATATATATATATATATATATATATATATATATATATATATATATATATATGCGCATTTGGGACAAATATTTATCAAAGTAGACCCAAAAAAAATATTATTTTTAATATGGTTCATAAAAATGAGTTGCAACCGTGTATCAGGGTGTGGAGGCCACTAATCTAATTATATGTGAATTAATAAGTATTTATACATATATATTCTATTTATATAATTTAAAACATTATAAATATTAAAATTTAAATGAATTCAGGCCCTCACCCTCTCAGCATCAATATAAATTTTGATTGATTATTAATAACTCCATACATTTATCTACTTTTTAAAATAAATTCAATAACTTTTAGACCATTCAACTCTCTTTTTTTTTTTTCTTTTTTGCCCTTTAATTGGGTATTTTAAAAATAAATACAAGTAAAAGCATTTAAATATTATGTTAAACTCTTTAGTCAAAAACTTAGGGACTACTTGAGATTGTTGCAGCATTTTATAAAATTATTCGGGAAGTTATTAGAGCAGCTGATTTGTACTTTCAACAAATCATTAAATATGTAATACAAGCTCACGTAGGTAGTATTTCCCTTGTCCAATCTCACCCTTACACGTGTACCTACCAAAGCCTTTATCAGGCTATTTATATACTACTCTGTACAGGGACTAAAGATTGAATAATACAAATCATTATTTCCTCAAGATCATCTTCTTCCTTTTCCCTGTTTATCACTTTCGTACTGCCTCTCCTAGGCGTATGCTTCTACATGGTATCAGGCCTTCCTCTTTCAATAAACTTCTCTCATGGCCACCTCGATCTCCGCATCGTCTTCTACAGCCGCCGATCATCCCTCCTGTACTCCGGCAGAAATTCCCCAAATCTCACCATCCCTCAAATTTGTGGTTTCAAATCTCAAGACTCTAGTCCCAAACCAGCTATCTCCGGACAACTACCCTATTTGGCGCCATCATATCCTCAAACTTCTCAAAGCAAATGACTTCGACCACTTCTTGTCGCCGCCGAAGCACCTCATCAACCCGTCCGACACCTCCAATCCGACGATTCACAAGAACTGGCGTATTACAGATCAAAACTTGCAGGCAGCCATCTGCTCCACGATTTCCCCAACCGTGCTTCCCTACATTCTTCATCTTGACACCACTCACGAGATTTGGCAGATTCATGAAAATCAATTCCAGCCACTAGTCGCTCAAAGGTGATTCAGCTCAAAAACGAGCTCCACCACATCTCCATGAAGAATCAATCCATGATTCAATACCTTACCGAAATAAAGAAGCTCGTGGACCAAATTGCTTCGGCCGGCTCCAACATCGACTCCGAAGACATAATTCTCCACATCTTGAACGGTCTGCCGCAGGCATACCAGTCATTCAAGACCTACATACGAAACTCGTCTACCCCGCTTCGTCTTGAAAATCTCTATGCTATGCTCATAAGCGAAGAAATCCACGTCACTAACGATGCCGCTCGCAGCTCCGCCGACATCATTCAGCAAGCCGCTCTGTATACAAACAGGGGACGCGGTCGTCGTTCTCGGGGGCGCGCTTCCTCGTCTCAACAATCAAATAGTCGATCTGGTAATCCATCACAACCGCTGCCTACCTGCCAGATCTGCGCCAAGAAAGGTCACACGGCAGACGTCTGCTGGCACCGCATGAACGCGAACTACACGCCTCAACCGCTCGCATCCAAGCCACCGAACGCCCTCATGGCTACCTCGGATACACAATCATACGACTAGTACCTCAACTCTGGAGCGTCCTCACACATGACAAACGCAGCCGATAATCTGCATCAATCCAGCCCATACTCTGGCAACGACGGCGTCTTCATCGGGGACGGAAGAAATCTCCCCATTGCTCACTCGGGCACGGGCATTCTTCCGACCCCGAATCGTAAGCTTCAACTATCCAATCTACTTCACGTTCCCTCTCTTTCGCATAATTTACTTTATATTTCTAATCTAGTTAAAGACAATAACATTTCTATTACATTTGATCCCATGGGATTCGTATTCAAGGACCTGACGACAAATCAGCCGCTTCTTCGAGGACCCTGTAGTGCCGGACTCTATCGCATCTCTCAGACGAACACACCACAGGCGTCGCCATCCGCATTCCATACATCCAAGATTCGCCTTCCTCCATGGCACGATCGCCTCGGCCATCCCAATATCCGCGTCTTGCGTCAAATTGCTCAAACAAATCATGCCTTAAAGATCTTATATTCTTTTAATACTTGTAATACATGTATTCAATGCAAGTGTCACAAACTACCATTTGATTTGTCTACATCTAGAACTAAATTCCCTCTTGCTCTGTTGCATTCCGACGTGTGGGGGCCGGCTCCGGTCACCTCTCTTCAAGGAATGCGTTACTTTCTTATTTTTGTTGATGATTACTCACGCTATACGTGGATCTTTCCTCTTGCCAATAAATCTTCTGTAACCAACATATTTATTCATTTTGTACAATTCATAGAAAATCAAACAAACAGAAGAATTCAAGCTCTCCGGACAGACGGAGGCTCAGAGTTTGTAAATAAGCAGATGCAAGATTTCACTCGATCCAAAGGCATTCACCATCAAGTTTCCTGTCCCTATACCCCTGAACAGAATGGGGTCGCCGAACGCAAAAATCGACATATAATGGAGACAACTAGATCACTGGTCCATAAAGCCTCGGTTCCACAATCATATTGGCCTGACGCGTGCACCACTACGATATACCTGATTAATAGAATGCCATCTCCGATCACTCAGAATCAATCCCCTCTGCAGCTCATGTTCAACACAACACCCGAGTACAAGCATCTTCGTACCTTCGGATGCGAATGCTTCCATATGCTACCCAAATACGCTCGAACCAAACTTCAACCAAAGTCACGTTCCTTCGTCTTCATGGGTTACTCAGACGTTCATAAAGGCTATAAATGCCTCAACAAAGAAACAAATTACATGTTTATTTCTCGCCATGTTCAATTTCTTGAACAATCATTTCCTTTTAACACTAGCTACTCTTCCACACAGGAACAACCCGCCGGCATTCCCTCGTACCTATTATTACCCACGTCCAAAGCATCCGAACTTCATCCCGTATCCAGTCAGCAACTTCAGTCTACCACTGACTCGGTTCAACTTACAACATCGCCAATACCGTCTATCCACAGCCACGACAGTTCACCAATCCCAGATCCATATCCTCATGCCCCAATGTCGACTAACAAACACCATATGATCACCAGGCTTCAGACGGGGTCGCTAAAACCGTCCCGCAAATTAAACCTACTATCCACCACATCATACTCAAGTAATCCTGATCCAACTTGCTTCACTGAAGCTCACAAAGTCATTGAATGGCGTCAAGCCATGGCCGAGGAGTTCATCGCTCTTCAACAGCAGGATACATGGACCCTAGTACCACCTCCATCTTCCGCTCAAATCCTAGGATGTAAGTGGACGTTTCGGAAGAAATTCAATTCGGACGGATCGATAGCCAGGTTTAAAGTGCGCCTCGTCGCTCAGGGAAATCAACAAGAGCATGGAATCGACTATGAAGAAACATTTAGTCCGGTTGCTAAGCTACCTACCATACGCGTTCTCTTCACCGTCGCTCTATCCCACGGCTGGAACGTGCAGCAACTCGACGTTACAAACGCATTCCTACATGGACAACTTACCGACACCGTCTACATGACCCAGCCACGAGGCTTCGTCGACGACACACATCCGACTTTCGTCTGTCGCCTAAACAAAGCCATTTACGGTCTTCGACAAGCACCACGACAATGGTACACTACGTTCACACAATACCTTCTCACAATCGGCTTTGAGTACAGCAAAGCTGACCCTTCTCTTCTCACACTTCGCCAAAACCAAACACAAATTTTTCTCCTGGTTTACGTCGACGACATCCTCGTCACCGGCAACAACGAGGCGGCAATTTCATCAATCATGGCAAAATTACAATCTAAATTCAACATGAAGAACTTAGGCCTCGCGCACCACTTTCTTGGTATCAAGATTCAGAAATCATCAGATACGTATTTCCTATCTCAATCTACCTACGCTCTATCAATTCTACAATCTGTTCAGCTCGGTAATTGCAACCCGCTATCTAATCCCTCTTGCACAAAAATTCCGGAACAGGTGCAGGAGGACGCTCTGCTCTCAGCCCCAAGCACATACAGACGGATTGTAGGATCGCTCCAGTACCTAACGTTAACCCGTCCAGACATTGCCTACGCCGTCAACGTGCTATCTCAACATATGCAAGATCCCTCCTCGCAACACGTCTACCTCCTTAAACGCCTGCTTCGCTATCTCAAAGGCACCCTGACTCTCGGCCTTCCTATCCTCAAGGCTCCGCTGATCCTGTCCACGTACTCTGACGCTGACTGGGCCGGCGATCCAACTACAAGAAAATCTACCACTGGCCATTGTACATTCCTCGGCAATACACTGATCTCCTGGGCCGTTAAGAAGCAGACTACGGTCGCCCGGTCATCCACCGAATCCGAATATCGGGCACTAGCTGCTGCAACGGCGGACACCATTTGGCTAAAATGATTACTCAATGATTTCGGTACTCTGCACAGCCAACACATCGATCTATACTGCGACAATATGTCGGTCATCGCTCTCGCTCACAATCCCGTATACCACGCCAGAACGAAGCACATCGAGATCGATCACAGGTTTGTCCGCGACCACATTCAAAACAAAGTGATCCGTCTTCTCCCGATCAGCACAATATATCAACTCGCCGATCTCCTCACAAAGCCGCTGTCCACTCCTAGGTTCAGGGAACTACGATCCAAACTGACTGTTCGCGAGGAACAATCTGTTTGACAGGGGATATTAGAGCAGCTGATTTGTAACTTAAACAAATCATTAAATATGTAATACAAGCTCATGTAGGTAGTATTTCCCTTGTCCAATATCACCCTTACACGTGTACCTACCAATGCCTTTATCAGGCTATTTATATACGACTCTGTACAGGGACAAAAGATTGAATAATACAAATCATTATTTCCTCAAGATCATCTTCTTCCTTTTCCCTGTTTATCACTTTCGTACTGCCTCTCCTAGGCGTATGCTTCTACATAAGTTGTTGTTGGAAAAATAATTTAGCTACTGTAATTACAAAAATAAAGGATGTTTAAGGCTTCGTTTGGGATGGCTTTCTTCCTGCTTCTTAAAGTGATTTTTTAGTACAATATTTTTTTTTGGTACTATAAAGTAGCTTTAAGAAGCAGTAAGAAAGCCATCCCAAACGAAGCATAATTAATAAGATATATTCATGTATTATTTGGTTAATATATATGAAGAATATATACCTATATGCCAAATTTTTTTATGCTACAAAATTCACAGAGTTTGAAAAAAAAATTTGTTATCTTAACATTATATAATGATTTTGCATGCATACATATAAGAGAGTTGAGAGATGCTCATAAAAGATACGAAGATTTTTATATTAAAAATATAAAAAGGAAAAAAATTCATGATAAATTGCATAGTTGAAATGATTAATTATATAAGTAAGATTACATTATCATTATATTCTCCTGAATTAGAGAAAATGAGATCACAAAGTATATAACACAAATTTGATTTCTATGAAGGAGGTGGTGAATATTGTTGATGAATTAAAGGGATATAACAATTAGATGACAACGATCAAGTGATGATATTTGGACACTAGTGATCTAATTATTACGATTGAGCGACGATAGTTAGATGACAATAATCAAGCCATGTCGCTTGGGCAACATTGGAAAGATGATGATGATCGGACGATGGAATTTAAGCTACAATAATTGCTAACCGTGATCGTTGGCGTCAAATGTTTTGCAAAACTCTAGAGTTATTCAGATACCCAATATATTTCTAATTTCAAGTTAAGATTCTCTTCATGTGGAAAATAGGAGTCTATTTTAAATTTCTTTAGTGAAATTTTAATAAATTCAACCAAAATGCCAAAATATTATATTGGACTATCTGCCTCTTGATTATAGACCATTATTTTAGTATTTTGTGAAGTAATTATATCATAATTGAATGATCTTACGCTCATTGGATTCTTCTCGTTGATACGCTCATTTTGTTACGAGCATATAGTATTTTGAGATAATTTAATACTTTAAATCAATGTAAAGAAAATTTAAACTATGCTTTACCGGCTTGATTTGAGCTCATTTAGGCTCATATTAAAATATTTTTAGTATCATTGGACTCGTCTTATCGAAACTTTCATTTTAACTAAAACTTTATTAAAATCAAAGTTTATATGGCATTGAATTTATTTTGAAACATTTATAACTCAAAGATTAATCCATATTCATATGTGATTGGATGGTTTTTTTGGTGTGTGACTTATGACTCACTAAGCTCTATCACGTATCTTGTAGTCAGTGAATAATATTTTCTTTTAAGAAATGTAGAGCGCAGCCGGCGAGCGGGTCAGCTCAATGGACGAGCGTGAGCAATGAGTTCCGGGTTTTTTATTTGACTCAAATCTGATCCGTTTATCAAATAGATTGACTCGGTGTCAAAATTTTCGAGTAAACTTTTTGGGTTGCGTCAAATATTGACACCCCTAGTTACATAATGAGGAATGCGTGATTGGCACTCATAATTTGTGGAATTAATATTCAGAATATTTTTATCATATAGAGAAGGGTGATTATGAAATTATCTGTTTTCGTTGGAGTAAAATAAAACTTGTTGAGTTTAGTGCTAATGACGATTATTAACAACTGCTTTGTTCGGATTCAAATGGACGCTCCCTTGTGGACTTTTTTATCTTGTTTGGTGTGTGGTCTGTCCTTCATACTTAAAAGACTTGAAAACTAAGAGCTTATCTGTTTTGAATATATAATAAGTACTTTATTAGCGAGGGTTATAAGAAAGGATAAAGTGATACAAATATATTTTTTTTAAATATTTTGATGTTATAAAATACACTTTTACTTCACATAAAAATATAAACAAAATAAATATGAAATAAATTTTAAAATATTATAAATAAGATGATTCCAAAAGCCTCTTAGCTAGCCAGGATATTTGATGTTATTATCTTTATTTATTTTGCTTTAATATATCATTGATATATCATCAAAAAATTATCTTGATCGGGCACGAATCTCGAGGCAAAATCATACTGGAAACTTCAAAAATTAAATCCGGGATCACCAAAACTTCGATTTTGGCAAACTTACAGTCAAACTGAGCGTCTCGAAAATATAAACTCAACGACACCAAATTCGACTCAATCCGAGCCCAAATGAGTCCAAATCAATTACCTGAAGTGCTATTGGAAAGTTCAAATCACAATTTGAGTTACCAAATAGTTTCCAAATATGACGTGCTTATATTAGAATCAAGCGGCTCGATGAGACGAATCCAACGAGCCCAAGATCGCCAAATTCCGGCATCATTAAGACCTTCAAATGTCTGACGAATGACACATGATCAAGGGATTCAATATCAGCCGTCCATCCGAATAACTCCACATTTGCCCTTGATCTCTCACTTATTTATAAGTCATGTTACTCCAAAAATCTATAAATAGACCCATCATTTCTCTTGAAAAGGGGGTCCAAGCAAGAAGAAGAGAAGAAGAAGAAAAGGATATGAGGGAATAAACTCCTCCTTGACCACCACCGAAATTCTGCCCAATGCCCAAGTGGCGTCAGAATTCTGCCCAAGCGAAGCCGGAATTCCACGGGACACCGGAACTCCGCCCGATCTCCAAGTGACTCTGGAGTTTTGTCCGAATATTATCTAACGCCAGAGTTCTCCCCGGTCGTCGACTGTAGGGGTGTCAATATTTGACACGACACGAAAACCCGACCCGAACCCGACCCGAAAAATTCGGGTTGAACCCGACCCGATTTCAAAACGGGTCGGGTTCGGGTTGACCCGGCGGGTTGCCGTGTTAACCCACCAACCCGTTTAATTTAAAAAAATTTGAATTCCCGCCCCCTGCCTGAATCGGCGAATCCCGCGTGACCGGCTGCCCCGCTACCCGCGGTCCGGCTTCCCCCCGGGTGACCGCTGCCCGCGGTTGCTTCGTTCGCGTCAATCCGTGACGCGGTGACGGGCCTGACGGCTGCGCGCATCGCGTGACCGCTGCTCGGGACGCTGCTGCCGCCGGATGTCGATGCCACTGGACGGCGGACGTCGTGGCCGCTGGACACCGCTGCCCGCTGCCGCCGGACGCTGCTGCCGCGATGAAGCTGATCCCGGCCTTACCGTGTCCGCGGGTCGGGTCGGGTTGACCTGAACCCGAAGTGGGTCGGGTTCGGGTCCGGTAAATCGACTCGTTTGTAAAAACGGGTCGGGTTCGGGTTGACTGGATTAGTGCCGGGTCATTTCCGGGTTCGACCCGTGACCCGAAATTGACACCCTTGGTCGACTGTGTTGGACTTCTACCCGATGCCGGACCTTAGCTCGTCACCAGATTTCTACCTGACACCATATTTCTTCCTTTTTTTGGACTTTCGTCAAACATCTATCAGGTGCTGGATTTTTGTCCATTGCTGAACTTCTACTTGACGCATTCCTTCTAACCTCTGTCGTCAGACAACGATCCTTCCGACATCCGTCACCCGCCGAGTACGGTCCTTCTAACTTACGTCACCCACCAACTACAGTCCTTCCGACCTTCGTTGCCCGTCGACTACGGTCCTTCTAACTTACGTCGTCAACTGACTACAGCCCTTCCGACCTCCGTCGCCCACTGACTACGATCCTTCTGACTTACGTCGCCCACCGACTACGATCCTTTCGACCTCCATCGCCCGCCGACTGCGGTCCTTCTGACTTACGTCGCCCACGGACTACAGTCCACCCGACCAAACAAATACATTAACAATGATTCTTTGTATTCACATTATGTAATGTACTCTATAAGATGTACATCAAACTAAGGCCTTCCCCCCAAGGAAGGGATTCATTTGTAATCGAATGCAAATAATAGTTGATTCATTCAAACTGAGCTAGGCTATGTGATTTTCTCCCCATTTTTCAGGGTTTTTCACGTAAAAATCTTGGTCTTTCATAAATGGTACACCCTCTCTCTTATCTGATTGCGTGTCAGATTTTCGTACAAAGTTAAGACGTTAAATTTTATATTTCTCTATTGCCGCGAATACTCGTGGACTCAACAATCATAAATATTAGTGTAGGAAAGGAGAATTTTAATATTGCTTTTTATACTAGGAAAAAATAACTTAGTATATTATGATCAATTTTTTTATTAAAACAAATATCAAAATTATACGTGTGCATAAATTAATTATTTAAAAATATCATCAATATTTTTAATATGTATTTATAATTTTAAATGCTATTTATTTAATAAAAATATTATAAAATTTTGGAGGCACGTCCCCCTCATGTCCCTCTCTATATTTGCTTTAATCTAACTTAATTTGAAATGATTATAATGTATTACTAATTTTTACATATTATATTGATCTCACAATAAATTTAATATTGTAAAATTAAATGATCTATCAAAATGTTCGGATCAAAACTTTCATAATTTTTGTAATATATTTTAATATGAGTGCAATATATAGAGTAGTAATTATTGCGGACGGGAACATTTACATTGGTAGAGTGATACAGAGTTTAACATTTAATTTTTGTACGAAAATTCATCACACAAATAAATAAGAGGGAGGGGCGTGAGAATTAGAAGAGATACCGAGCTTTTTATGTAGAAAATCTTAAAAAGGGGAAAAAATCATGGGGCATGGCCTAGTTGAAATGATTTTAGTACTGTTTATTTTTTATTTCAAATGAGGCCCTTCCATGGGAACAATTATTACGTTCTCCGACCGGACGTAGAGCTACGTCCGATCGGAGCTAAAATCGCGCCAAAAAACGAGAAATACCAAGCAAATACCGAACAATACCAAACAATAACAAAGAATACCATCATGTGAAGACCCAATACCGAGTTATACTGAGCTATACCGAGCAATACCGAGTTATACAAAAAAATACATCTTCTCGGTATTTTTTGTATAACTCGGTATAGCTCGGTATAACTCAATATTGGGTCTTCACATGATGATATTCCTCGTTATTACCAAATAATACCTAGCAATACCGAGAAAATATCGAGTTTTTTGGCGAGTTTTTAGTGCCGACCGGACGTTCCTCTACGTACGTACACCGGACCAAATAAAAGTTCCTTCCATTGAGAGAAGGCCTTGGGTTGATGTAGTAAATACACATAATATAGAGCATGCAACATGGTTGGAGTTGAAATATATGTAGTGATATGAGAGTTGTTCTCAAGAAAGTGTGTTTGTTCATTCGACCAGTTGGTGGGCAACTAGAGGTTGGAGGGACCAAAGTTGGAGGACGACGGTGTTTGAATTATGCTATTAATTTTTTTTAAATGTTATATTTTAAATTTTCTTTTCAAATATATTATGTTATTAATTTTATAATTTTAATATATTTTTATATAATTAATTTATTTTAACTAGATTTTTCATTTTAAATAAAGTAAAATGAAATATCAAAATTAAAATAAATTAATTTTAAATTTTTATATAACTTTCATTTTAAATAAATTAAATTATATATTTTTTATATAATTACTTTTTCATTTTAAAATTTTATTTTATTAAATAAATATTTATTTTATTAAATGCATATTTATATTCCAAATTAATTCATCAAGTAAGATTTATTTTTGTTATAAAATTTACATGTAGGTCTAATTTGAAAATTTGATAAATATAAATATATAATTAAAAATAAATTTAAAATAAAATATAAGAGAGAATTATAATATGTTTTTTTTATGTAAGGAAATGAAATTCGGTTAAAATTTAAATATTATTACATTTTCAAATTTCAAGTGGAAAATGGAAAATGGAAAATGGAAAATGAGTTGGCTTAAATTTTTTCCGTAAAAGATACGCCTAGTGAAGTGGTTCTGTTACAAAATTGTCATATCATTCGTTCAACTAATTCTTATTTTTTTTTTGGGCAGATTATGGGATTCGAACTTGGGTGGGATGGAGGAATAAAATTCCTCGCCACTCTGGATCCCCGTTCAACTACTTCTGATCTCTTAACGAGACATGTCAACAGTAGAAGCCTATGGTTCATTTACACGTGGCGGCAGAAAGGCTATTACCTGTTTTAAAATTCAAATCACATATGAGGAGGCATTGACTGACATCTTTCTCATCCTTTCCTCCCCTCCACAAAATCCTTCATCTCAATTTCAACCACCTTCCGATCTGTTTCTCTCTGTCTCTATCTCTCTGTGAATCATCTTTCCTCGAACAAATCTATCCTCCTAATTCGAAAAGCTACTCCCTTTGCTTAAGCAATCGGAACCCTTCTTCTTCTTCTTCTCTTCGAAATAGTTCTGATCAAGCCCATGTCGATCCCAAGAAGCACAGGAATGGGTGCCCCTTTCTTTTATGAGTTCAAGAAGCAAGCTACGTTTTTTCTCAGAGAGAAGATCAAGCACGCTCGGTTGGCTCTCACTGATGTCACTCCTGCTGAGCTGTTAGTCCTTTCTTCTACATCTAGGAGGTTTTTCTCTTTTGTTTCTATGAATATTTTGAGTTCTGATTGGGTTTTGTAGACTGACGGAGGAAGCAACTAATGGAAATCCATGGGCGCCGGATGCAAAGTCGATGAGCTTCATCTCAAGATCAGCTTTTGAGATCGACGATTTCTGGAGAATAGTGGATATTCTGCATAGGAGGTTAGTAGGTTTCTTGTTTTTGACCGAGATTCAATTTTTATTTTTAATTTTTCTAGAGGATTGTGAGTTTTATACGCTATAAAACAGGCTGGCTAAGTTTGATTTGAAGCACTGGAGAGAATCATACAATGCTTTAGTACTTCTCGAGCATCTTCTGACTCATGGACCAGAAAGCGTTGCAGATGAATTCCTGTGTGATAGAGAAGTCATACAGAGATTGGGCAATTTCCAGCATATTGATGAGAGAGGGTGAGAAAAAAATATTTTATTTGATTGAGATTAATGATTTTTTTAATCAGAAATTTTGATGAACAAGAGGTTTTGTTTCAGGTTTAATTGGGGATTGGCTGTGAGGAAGAAATCAGAAAGGGTTCATAAGTTACTTGAGAAGGGTCCAATGCTTAAAGAAGAGAGGGATAGAGCTCGAAAGGTTGCAAGAGGGATTCAAGGATTTGGGAGCCTGAACCATAGATGGTCTCAGGGAAGCCAGGATGGATTTGAGTATTCATCTGATTACTTTGGAAGATGCAATTCTCATTATGAGAATTATAGCAAGAATGATGACGCAATGTCAGAGAAACTAAACCAGAATTCTCATTCTAACGCTGGAAGTGATGACCTGCAGAAAAACGTGATTTTGATAGGAGAAAGATCCATGAAAACTAATATTGCTGAAGGTACCTATGAAAGATTAGCAGACGAAGAAGAAGCAAATCCTGATGATGAAGAAGAGAGCAAGGGATTGCCAAATGAAGATCTGAAACAACTGTTGTCAGTTAAAGATGTGGAGATACCAAATATTGAGTTTCAGAAAGAAGAACACCACCCATTTGTTTTCAATCAGCATCACAGAATGGAATCAATGATCCTGTTGAGCCAATCTTGAGAAATTTTAAATTTTTGGCATCTGATGGAATCAAAGAAGCTTGCACCACTTTCTCAGCGATGCAGCAATGAGAAAATATAGGAATGAAATCATGGAGAACTGATGAGGCTATCTCACCTCTCTTTTCATTTTAGCTTTGTAGATATGATCATGTATGACTATTGTATTCTGTTTCAGCTTTTATTCTCTTTTGTTGTTTGTTTTCTGGATCTGAATCTTAGTGTACTGGCCGGAGTTTATTGGTGTTAATACTTTTTCTGCTGTAAGAGTTGTGATTGGTTTATCAGACTAATGAGATCTTTCTAAAACTATACTATATCTCTAAATCATGATAAAACCAAGGAAAGAACTTTTGTAAATTATGCATTATATGGCTGGTAGTAGGTTGTTGACATAACCATAAAGAGATAGATTACTATTCTGCAAGCATTATCAATTCTGATAGCAACATTTTGAGTTTATTTGGATACACTTTGGAAACATGAGGGGGGGGGGGGGGGGGGGGGTTTCAAATGTAATGTATGACTTGTAAAAAATATTTTTTTAATAGAAAAAATTGTGTTTGATATGCATTTTGTTTTTTGTCTGAATTTATTTTTTTTTCTTTTTGTTATGCAGATTATGTAATTGGTTGATGCATTATTTTGATTTTTTGTGAGGAAAAGAATTGATTGTAGGGCAGCATGAGTGCCATGATGACTTTGAGGTCATTGCGAGGCATTAATGATTGATGCACCCTTTTCTCCACGACCTCATTTTTAATAACACTAATAGTTTATCCCATGTAGCAACATAAAGCCCCCGACACCAAGTCTTATAAGCATTATCATACAATGACCTCAGATAATAAGTACCACCAAAGAGAAAACGATGCACCCTTTAAAGAGGAGGAGAAATAACAAGAAAGGAGAGGAACAAATGAATGAAAGGAAAATCAAGAAACATAAGCCAAAGTCCAACCAAGAATTGTAGATTTTGAACCTCTCCACCGCTTCATAGAATCATCCTTAATCTTCCTCATTCTTTCTTCTTTTTTGGCCCTGAAGAAGAGAATCATTATAGTTTAAACTACAAGAGCATTCCTCTCTTTTTCTAGAGGAAGTCATTTGAATATGAGATATTTTGTATGTAATTGGTGTCACAACCCAACCCAATAGGATTCCTATTGTGTTGAGCTTGAACAAATGGTTAGCTAACTATCATGGGGTACTGTTAACTGAAGGATTTAATGCTTGATTTAGATTTAAATTTTGAATTGATCAATGAAGATTAATGATTGAGAAAATTTTTGTTTTACAATGATCATATCACTGGAAATCATTTTGTGATTGTCAGGTGTAGATTAGATGATCATATGATAGTTAGGGGTGATTGTCAAGTGATGATTTATATATGTCAACGATCAAGACACTATGCGAATACACAATACAAAGTTTTATTTAGAGTTTGAAGTATGGTTCAATGATTGATGCCTAGAGATAGATTTTTTATTTAGATCATTGACCTTATCCAAAAAATGAGGCTAACAACTGTTATTATGAATTCCATTAATGAAATAAAATATTGAAACTAACAACGTCAAACTTATAAGTAAAAGCACAAAGTTTTTTTTTTCATAAATATCCTTACAACCAAAATTTGTTTTGAGTGCGCTGCCTCTCGACCCCTATTTGTTCATCGTTATACACTTCATAGATATGTCGGGGGTCCAAGGGGACAGCGCCCTGAAACAAATTTTGGTTGTAAGGATTTTTTTTGGATTCTCTTTACTATTTCTCTTTGTATTTGGTTCATCATTTCCCTAGCAATAACACATCTACATAATGTGTTTAATTATATGGGGCAATTGACTAAAGATCATAGTATTTTAAAATTTTTAGGGGGGCAATTGCCCTCCCTAGCCTTAAAGGTGGGTTTGACCATGTACATCTGTACCATCTTGTAAAATGAAAATGTAAGTATGTAATCAATATATACTTTTAATATTGTTCCAAGAGTAAGTTACAATAGATGTTTTATTGAATTTAGTGCATATACAAGATGAGAAAAATTTCTTCTTTGTTCACCAATCCCCAAAGTAGTACTAACATCTGGAAAGGTCAAATCATAATCCTCTTGTGGGCTCTGAAAAACTTCTATATCCCATGCATGAAAACTTTGCATATTCTTTCAAGGTACAAATTGATATAGTCACATTTCATATTTATTCAAAAAATTTTAGCTATAATATTTGAGACTTCCAAATACCACCAATCATTGATTTTATACCCTCTTTCACATCACCACTCATGGCTGGTTGGGCTCTCAACTATAAATAGGGATCAAAAAGTTGGGCATGAACATAATGTAATTTGATACTTTGGCCTAAACTCTCTCTCCAAGAAATATAAGGATATTCAAAATTTTATCGCAAATTTATCATCTTTTCTCATTATGTGTAAGTAGTGTCTTGGTGTCATGATACTTTACTCGAACACATTAAGGCTTCGTTTGGGACGGCTTTCTTCCTGCTTCTTAAAACAGCTTTTTAATACAAAATTTATAATTTTTGAACTGGAAAGCCGCTTTAAGAAGCAGGAAGACAGCTGTCCCAAACAAAGCCTAAGGCTTCGTTTAGGACGGCTTTTTTATTACTTCTTGAAGCAACTTTTTTGTATAAAAATTAAAATTTTTGTACTAGAAAGTTGCTTCAAGAAGCAGTAAAAAAGTCATCCCAAACGAAGCCTAAGACTTCATTTGGGGCGACTTTCTTACTTCTTCTTAAAGCAGCTTCCTGATACAAAAATTAAAATTTTTATACCAAGAAGCTGCTTTAAGAAGCAATAAGAAAATCATTCCAAATGTAATCTAAAGGCTGATAAAAACAACTGATAAGCAAACTCATCTACATAAATGTTGGCTCACCAATCCATGTGACCTGCTCCATCTCCCTGAGCTACAATAAAGGAATAATCTCTAAGCCATTGGATCACTGCAACCTTAATCATCTCCACTCATACATAAGTAACTTGATTATAGATATTTTCTCTCAGCTGTATATATATACAATATACTCTCAGTGTTAACATTGTAGTATAAATGAAACTATACAGATAATTCCTGTTTCTATTTCCTTGTTCTCTCTGCTTTCTTATTGCTTTTACATGTAGGTTTATCAAATCCTATGTTTAACATTACAAGTTGACATTGTTATATTCTTAATATTATGCTTTTGATTTAATATTATTTTACTAAGCTGTAAAGGTTTTGCATATGAAAATATAGTTATTATATTTTTAAAATATCACAATATTATGGTTGATTGCATTTTAGCACATTTAGGTTTTGTTGCCATAGATTTTTTACTATCATGTTTTTTCAGTCTACAACTGTAATTTTTATTTGACAATTATTTTTTGTAGCTTTTGAAAAATTTTTATGCTAGAAAGTAACTTTTTACAGCAGATTTAAAAAGTTACATTCTCTATAATAACTTTATATATTAGTAAGAAAATTGTTGAAAACAAAACCATTAGGTTTGTTTAAGACGA
The DNA here is from genome assembly GCA_016618105.1 of Dendrobium huoshanense. NCBI lineage: Eukaryota > Viridiplantae > Streptophyta > Magnoliopsida > Asparagales > Orchidaceae > Dendrobium > Dendrobium huoshanense. The sequence goes on from CM028348.1 coordinate 22,968,678, forward strand.
TTGTAATTTTTTATAAAGACAATTGTAAAACTGTTACAAAAAAAATAACTTTTTCAAAAATTGCTATAGAAAGTAGTTTTTTAATAAAAAATTTCTTGAAAACAGTAAACAAACATTGATCAAATAAAATCTATGATTATAATATGAAAAATAAAATGGTAAGAAAATTATTTCAAACAAAGCCTTATGTTTCGTTTGAGACAACATTTTAACTAATTTCTAAATCAACATTTTTCGTACAAAAATTTTTATATTAAAAAAATAGTAAAAAAGTTGCCCCATACGAAGCCTTCAATTATAATATAAAAAAGGTATAATTGATATTTTTTAAAATTTTATTTGAAAGTATCAATAAAATCACTATTTGGTAAGTTTAAATAATATAGTATATATACCACAAAATAACCCCTAAATTCAAACTTTTATTACGTCCTCTGACCGGACGTAGCTCTAAGTTCGGTCAGAGGATTGTTACTCGGTTTTTGCTCGGTATTTGGTCGGTATTGCTAGGTATTGTTTGGTAAAAACGAGAAATACCACTCTGTGAAGATTAATACCGACTAATACCGAGCAATACCGAGTTTTCCAAAAAAATACTGAGTTTTTCTAGAAAAAACTCGGTATTTTTTGGGATTACTCGGTATTGCTCGGTATTACTCGGTATTTTGTCTTCACATAATGGTATTTCTCGTTATTGTTGGAATTGCTCGGTATTGTGCCTGCGATCTTAGTGCCAGTCGAACGTAATTTTACGTACGTTCACTGGACAAAATAAAAATTCCCTAAATTCACTGAATGTTACGAGTTAATCAATTAGAAATCGGGTAAATCTAGAATATCAATTATAGGGTAAATAGGATTTATATTTGCAGTTGGATTTTTCAAAATTCGTCCGGAAAATTTAATTGCACACCATAAAATAGAGTAATTGTTTCTTAAAATCTCGCTTAAACCTAAGACAACCATCCTATGCACAGAAGTACCCTGTCTACTCTGAACTGAGCAGCTTGAGGTCTCCCGCCCGATCTCCTTCCACGGTGCAGTTCGCAATCTTCCGTCGAGATCTCCACTAACGAAAGATTTCCAGTAGCTTCGCAGGTTTCAATTAGATTATCTTGATCAATTTCGATGCCTAGAAGTAGAAAGAGGGCTTCCTCAGCCGTCTGTTTCTTTTATCGCCTTTTGCAGAGAGAACCCTATCCGCCTTCTATTTATCCAGTAATTTCCGAGCGAACGCAGTCTAGTTTCGGTATTATCGGTAAGGTTGAATCATTTGTTGCTCCGTTCCAAGACAGCGACGAGGATGAGTTCGGTAGCGCTGGGATCGGTTTTCCGAGATGTTGGATTCCTTCCTAAGGTTTGCACAAAGTTTCTCTTCTTCAAATGTGTGAAATGTCGTGGTTTTTTTTTTTTAATTGGCTGAGAGCTTAATATTTTGAATGGTAGAATGCTCCGAGAAATTCAAAAGGAAGGAGATTTTGGATCAAGGGATCTGCGGTTACTTCGCCGCAAGGTCTGCAGGCCGCAAACTTGAGACCGAAGAGCTCAACTAAAGCGGTTCGTGTTGGAGTTTTAGGGGCCAGTGGCTATACTGGAGCTGAGGTACGTTTCTTTTCATCTCTTTTCATCCACATAGAAGTCTTATTATTAGCGATTTGTTTTAAGCTTAGTAACCTTTTATTTTCCGGGTGAGTTGCCCTACGCCATGCATCATGATGGTAGAGTATGCTTGGTGGTTGCAGGGCACCGCAGATTCAGCGAGAAAGTAACTTTGAAGATGAACTAGATGAACAATTACCATCTTTTGACAATGAAAGGCAGGTTTTGTGTGTAATTTGGATTTTTTTTCTGTGGAGATTTCGATACGGGTCTGCTTGAGTGTTTCATTAAGTTTTGAGACTGAAAAGCCGAAAGCCATGTATAGTTTATTTGAATGATTGGCACAACTTAGACAAACATATCTGATAGAGGATCACTAAAGGGTTAGGACATGGTCATTCTTATAAATGAGTTTAGAGTAAGGTCATCAAGGATATATAAGATTTCTCATAAGAGCAGGTGATGGTGTATTATGAATGATATTCTAGTAACGTGATGAATACATGACCTGCAACAATATCATCAACTTTGCATTAAGGTCAACGTTTGATACACACGGTTAGGGTTTTTTTTTTGCTTTTAATGCATCGTTATCAATGATGGATACCTACAGAAATATTAGAATTGAGAGCTTGTTTTATAAAACAATGTAGAACATTTTTGGAAGTTAAGGGGAATATAGTAAATTGAAAAAGATGCATTTTTTTATGCAAAATAAAGGATAAATACGAAATGATTCCCTGTTCCAGAAATGCTTGTAATATTGTTACTGTAGCATGGAAATGTAAACAGTAGAATAAGGCTCATGGACAAGATGTGGATTAGGTGGACATGACATTCTATATTCTGATTAAGAAAATGAATCAAATGATAATTTATTGCAATAAGATTATTGAACCTATTATGCAGTAAAGGGTTGAAATGCAATAAAGCGGTGTAGGGGACATAATCTTCTATTTTGCTTATATTGCATGTATTTTCCATTATTCTTTGCCATTTTTGTTTAATGTATCAGAAGCTCAAGATTCAAATGCAAATTGCACTTAACTTCGCCTCATACCCGTGGCCTAAATGCAGAAGGCAATGTTAATAATCTTATTCATTTGTATTATACAATCAGTGCATGATTTGAAGGACCGACATATATAGAAATTTAACAAAAAAAATAAAAGAAATTCCAATATTGTGCGTCATGGTTTTAATTAAATAAGCGCTAAAATATTCAAAATAAAATACAAGGTGAAAGTCATAATGGATCTGATATGAGTGTATCACATAAGAGGCTATATTATTTCTTTAACGGATGTTTTATTTACATTAAAGTTATTGGTTGATGGAGAAGGCACCTGATACCAAATTGATGTTGATTGATGATTTGATCCAAAATGTTATAGAGACTTTGCAGCAAAACGGCTGCAAAATTTTGAGAGAAAGATGAAGGAACTCTATGTACGCAATTTAAAGAGGGAAGAAAGAAGAACACAATTTGGAGTGATTTGTAAAAGAGACCATCAATTTTTATATATAGTTATAATCTACTATTACATGAACCATTTGACCTCTATTTATAATAGAATATCCGACACGAAAAGATCATTAGTCAAAGTTATCCTTTACAATTAACAAATGATCATATTTCCTTTAAACTAAAAATGATAAATAAACTACAAAAACAGGATGCAATGATACTCCTACTAAATACTAAGAATACATAATTGTTATTTTTCTCACATAAATGATTACATAGGGAAGGAAGGTATATGACAATGTATAAGAGGGGTGATCTAATTTATGTAAAAACTACTATGAACAACTGTGTTTAGGGAAACTAGGATGAATCTTTAACTATTATGTTTAAAAGTTACAATTGGTGGTTTGTAGATTTTTCTTTTGAAATGGGATCACTAGGGATGCAGATGAATTTTATTGTAAAAGTTTTTGCCTGTAAGTGTCTTGGTTAGGATTGATCCAACTAGAAGAAAACAGATGTTCAGGCCAATCTAAGCAGTCTATAACTATATATATATGCATGGATTGCTTATACTTCGTTTAGGTGGTTGGTGGTTGACTGACTTTGAGAGAGATTCTTTATTGTTTGACAAGTCTGGCCAGATTTGTGCCTACTATAGTAAAGGTCAGGTCTATGTCAGGCTGTCTCACACATCGATCTGTTTTGGATTCCATGTTATGATATATAACTAAGAATGTAAGAAGCTATGATTGTGTTAGTTCATTTGGATTGCTTCCTTGTGATCCTATTATTTATTAAATTTTTATTTCTTTACGTTATTTTAAAGTGCAGATATACAATTTTTATTGTATTTTTCATCTTAGACAAACTGCTCATATTATATAGTTTTGAATTTCGTTTATTTTATGTTATTGCTCTAATTACTTTAGGCATTTTATTTTTTGCTATTGATCTAGTTTTATCTTACAGATAGTCCGTCTTCTAGCAAACCATCCTCAATTTTGTATTACGCTGATGACTGCTGATAGGAAAGCTGGTCAGTCATTTGGATCAGTATTTCCTCACTTGATTACTCAAGTAAAGTTCCTCGTGTTTTTTTTTTTTAAAATATTCTATGCCTTAATATTCTGGTGTATTATTTTATTATTATGAAGCTTTAGTTCTATGCCTGACATACGTTTCAAATTAAAATTTCAAGACAATTTTACCTGTTAAACCTTGATTATGTGTGTGTGTCGAATTTTCGGAGCCCACATTATCATAGGTGATTGAATAGGTTGATTAGGAGGCTCGGAGGGTTTAATTGATTGTGTGTACATTAACGTAAAAATTATATATATATATACAACACCCTTGTTTTTGTATGCTTAGTACATTGTTGTTATCCTAGTGTTGTATGCCAATTATGTAAGGTGGTTTTGCATTAATATCAACCTATGATGCATGGACACAGACACGACGACATGAACACGACTTTTTTTGAAATATAGAACACAAGATGGCGCAGACACGACATTACATTTTTTTATATAGTGTATAAATATTAATGTAACATCATATTAGAAATGACAAACAATAATAAATGAATGACATGATAACTTATCTAGCTTATAATATAAAATGTTAAGTACAAAATATTTAGTGTAACCACAAAAATATAAGCAAATAATCATTTACTACAACATCAAGCATTCAAGCTTCAACTACTAGGATTAGCTTCAAAGGTTTGTTTTTTGCCTTCAATATTATAATCATTGAATATCATTGCTTCCAACTATGATTCATCAAGAGAAATATTTGCAATAGTTGCAATAGTTCATTGGATATCATATAATGAAAGTTGGTTCTTCTTTCTATCTATTTACTTTTCTAGCTAGTCTCTCCTATAATATTTCTTTAACCTCTAATCTAAATCACAAAGAATATATCTATTTACTTCTATACTTCTCTAGTTCTCTAGTTTTCTTCCATAATAGTTCATTAGATTTCATATATTAATCTTTATTATATTAATCTTAAATCTTTTATATTCTAAATATTTTATTTATCATTCTAATTTTTCACCTATTTCAACAAATACCATCAACTAGAATTACAATAAGGCATGCACATCTTCTAGACATAATTATAAAATGATTAGAAGAAATTTCATTCACAAAATGCTCATTGTTTATTGATATTCTTTTAAGCTCTAGCTTTTTGTTGTCAACTTATATAACAAACAAATTTGTGAGATTGTTTCTTCATTCCCTTTGTAAATTTCTACTCGAGTAATCAATGGTAGTTGCTTTAAGGGCTATTTGGTTTGAAGTAAAATGTGTATAAAGTATTCTAGATATTAGAGTTTTGAAAATATTGATGTTTGATTTGAAGTAAAAGAAATGCAGAGTAAAATTTTGAAATATTTGAAATTTATCCTCTAGTTCAATGCTGGTGCTTCTTAAAATTATTAGATTTGTCGAGTTTTAAATACACTGTAAAGTAAATTGTCTGTTGTTGCTGATGTGGCCACAACCGCCACTTGTCGCTTGCCATCGTCACTGACCGCCCGCCACTGGCTGCCTGCTGCCATTCGCAATCGTCCATCTCCATAATCAGTCTCCGCCGCTGCCTCTGCTGATTGCTGCCCACCGCCATCACAATCGGCTATCATTGTTGGATAGTGCCTTCATCATCACCATCGACCACCACCATCGTTTGGCTTTATACTATATTCATTTTATGTTAAGTTGAACAAAAATAAGCAATTACTTGCATTTATTTTATACTTATCCAAAAAACTTCAAAATATTTTTAATACATTGTAATTTTTTGTACCATTCTTCAGTAAATCAAACGGCCCCTTTTTTATATAATCCTGTTATTTTATGAAGACTTCTTTTAAATCATAATGTGATTTTCCACCAAAGTTTGCATTGTATGGATTGTGAAGCATTATTCACTTGAGGTGGCTTGTTGCGAAACCTTCTAAAAATCTATTTGTATAGTGGTGGAATAAGAAAATTTTTAAAGTGGGGCCACCAAAATAGATTTTTCAAATATTTTCTCTTTTTTTATTCATGTTTGAGACTAGCATTAACAGTTTTATAATATGTTTTATTTAAACTTGTTATTTTAAAGAGATAAATATAAGATAATAAAAACTTATAATTTATAAAGCTTATTCTTCATATTAAAAAAGAGATGAATAATTACTTTATTATGAATATACTCAAATATTTGTTTCTCAATATAAATGATTAAAATACCACTCATCAATTAATCTTTGATTCTATTTGCAGTCTATTTTTTATAATAGTCATAGGTTAAAATGCTCTCTAAACTTATATCTCATTAATTTATCTTAAAACAAATTCTTAAATTTTTAATTTAGAATAAAAATATTTATTACATGAATTGAGCACTCATCAATTAATCTCTGATTTTATTTGCAATAGATTTTTTATAATAGTCAGTTGAAAATGCTCTGTAAGCTTATATCACATGAATTGATCTTAAAACAAATTCTAAAATTTTTAATTGAGAATAAACATATTTATCACATGAATTAATCACTCATCAATTAATCTCTAATTCTATTTGAGTCAATTTTTTTATATTAGTCATTGTTGAAAATGCTCTCTAAGCTTATAAGAATTGATCTTAAAATCAAATTCTAAATTTTTTAATTTATCATGATAAAGTTTTAATTATAATATCTAATTATAATTTATTTTCATATAAAAATCAGAGTGATGAATAAAAGAATAAAGGTAATTAATTATAATTTTATTTTAATAAAAAATTAATAATAATATAAAAAAAAAATAAAAATGCTTATATATATTTTTTTTCTTGGGGAGGGGAGGCCTATGGGGGCACAAGCCATCCTTAGCTCCCCCATATCTATATATTTTATTTTTGGTAACTTGAACATGCCCCTCCTTAGCTCCGCCATGTCTATATCATATATTTGGTAACTTGAATCACACGATTGGAGCTAGACTTGGGTAACAGTTGTGTTAATATCTACTTTATGTTCTTAAACACGTGCTTGGGTGGTAGGTTTTTGCTTTTAAATGTTTTACTATTCCTAAGTTAAAGTGATTTTTTTAATTTTGATAATTTCTGATCTAATGATAATTGGTCTACTTTTTATAGGATTTGCCTGAGATGGTTGCCGTAAAAGATGCAGATTTTTCTAATGTTGATGCTGTATTTTGTTGTTTGCCGCATGGAACAACGCAGGTGTTCCATTTTTTACATTGTTAATGCGTCTTTGATCTTGCAAGCTGTTACATCATCTTATTAGATTATATCACATCATGTCTGTCTTTGGTGTACGTAACTTCAGATGGTTGCTTTTATAGGAGATTATTAAAGGCCTACCTAACGGGCTAAAGATTGTTGATCTGTCTGCTGTATGATTCGGGCATTCCTATTCCTTAAGCTAAGCATTTGGATGTCACTTATTTTCTTTGTTGATATGCTGAATTACGGTTGTAATGGAATTGTACTTTCAGGATTTTCGGTTACGAAACCTTGGTGAATATGAAGAATGGTATGGCCAGCCTCATAAAGCTCCAGAGTTGCAGGTAAATACATCAAATTTAGACTTACCTCATACTTTTTGAATGAAAAGGATAGCCAACTTTTCCACTAGGTCTACTCCGTAGTTTTATTTTAGTTAGCTTCTCTAGGTTACTTAGAAAGAGGATCCAGTTCATTAAATGAACTATGATTTAATGAAAAATAATTTTTGTACCACATTGCTACTGACAAGTGAAAACTGCGCATCACCAGTGCCACCGCAAGAGAGTTTTACTTGATTTTTTTATTTTGTGGGTTTGCTTTTTCCATATAAACCACATTGACAATATGGTGGGAACCTCATTTCAAGGAGGTGAGTTTCTTCCTTTATTTCTCATGACCAAGCTGATTCTGACAAGTTAAAACTGCTAATCACCAATGTCTGTTCAAGAGATTATTACATGGTTACTTTTATTTTTTATTTTTATTTTCATATTTTTTCTTTTATCAGGTAAAACACATTGGTAATATGGTGTGCGAAACTTGTTTCAAGTTGCAATGACTATTTAGTTCTGTCAAGTGTGTCTAGATTTTAGGATAACGTAATCCAGGCATCTTCTGCATTATAAATTTTGATATTTGTCTTCTTCTTAAGTTACGCGTGTTGAAAGTAGCATAATTTATGTACTTAAGCCATATTAGATTTTCTGTTTATTTTTTATTTATTAAATGTTTCTGTATTCTTAACTTCTCCTTGCAATATCGCCTGGTGTTTATTTTACCCACAAGCTTCTATTATAGCTATCGTTTATTTGAAAAATAGTTAATATTTCACTGGTTTGGCATCAGTTAATCTGGATGACTCGCCACATGCTATGTGAATTCTTGCTAATGTAGGCCTGGATCAGAACCTAAACTGACGCCCTCTTAAATTCTTGATATAAGGCAAACCTAACTGCCTGTTAAGCGGAAATTCTTCTCTATTTTTGAAGGAAAAAAGAATTTGTTAACTGCAAAGAGAATATAATGTAGCGATAAATGAACGAGTGTTGCTGCAAGTGCACTCACACTATTTCTCTTATCCTTGCTTTCTTGCTCTCTTCTCTTCACTTCTCTTTGATTTCTTTGTTGATCACGCGGAACAGTTCTAATACTCAATTTGTGAATCCTTGCACTTTTATTTGTTAGCTCCTTTTTTGTTCATTTGTCAAGCTGAAGTTATTGATCTCTTAATTTAGTCAGGGAAACATATTTTATTTTTTAACTTTTAAAACTATAAACCATGAATAATCATAATACGTTCCCTTAAAAATATTATAATTAACTAACCATATTTGTTGTCCATTCATAGCTCCAAGATTCATGCATCCACATTCTTGTTGCTACAATGGCTTTCCAAAGCAATGGTACATCCAAATCTCAACCAATAGATCCCTTCGAAATGCATGAATTACCTTCCACGATTCCATATTATCATAAAATCAAGCACATATTTTGTGGTGTCAACAAAGATCTGACCATTTATCTTAATTTATACCCAACACTATTCTTTGAGCCATCTTATGACCCGATTTTAATCATTGGGCATATAAATCTTATAGTCTAAGGGTTTCATCCATTTGCCTCTCATTCACAGGGACAAAATAGTCTAGAACGGATCTTAATGACAAGGTGTCCATTTCTCAATCCTTCTATTAGCTCTAGAACCAAAATACTCAACCTAGGATAATTTTCATCTAACACAAATCTTGGAGATGAACTATCTCGTTCATTCATTGTTCATCTCCACAAAAGTATTGAACTGTCTTTCACCCTCAACTCAATAAATAAACCATATTAATGTAAGGCAAAGGACTAATGTCAAGCCTTGTCAACTTTCTTCATCTACTTAAGCACTTTCCATGAAAGAATAGTCAACCTGGTTGACTTCCAAATATCCGGCAAACACTCTTCTGTTGGGCTAGGAAAGCATTCTCGCATCGGACTGTCAGTGCAAGAACCCCTCACCCTTCCTATACAATCCCAGAGCTAGAAGGTGACACAACCTACAACTTCTTCTTCACCCTATGGGATGAGCTATAACTTTCTCCATATTAGTAGTTTCAATAGCTCTTCAATCATAAAGCTATTCAATATCTTGATATTTGACATAAAAAATATCATTGTCAAAGAGAAACATTTTTCTTTCAACCGGCATCATTGATACAATATCTTCAACTCAAAGTAGAGCATGCCTATGTAGAATTATGGATTCGTAGATTACTTTTAATAAAAGTGTTTTTATCAACAAAGAAGAGAAAAATGCCTTTTGGATACTCTGTTCGGGACTTTGTTAATCCAGTGTCATTGTTCATCAAAATTGAACAGAAGAATTCAAAGCTTGCCAATCCTCACTCCCGAAGGAAACCAGTTGCAAAGAGTTCGATGTTATATCCATAAAATTACAACATTGACACCCTTAATTAGGTGTAGAAGAGAATTTTAGAATGCACAATATCCTCCAACAAAAACCCTTCACAATCAATGTGAAGAGAAAGGGAAGATAATTACCATGAGATGAACTTTAGAACAAGAAAAGAAAAGAGAATAAAAATGGCAAAATCCTTTGAGGGCTCAAAGATCTCTTAATATGAGCCAAGAAAGCAATGTCAAGATGATGCTCGCTACCTGAAGGACCCAATCTAATCTTCACTGAGCAACAGATAAAAACTATGTGGTTGCATAATTTCTGCATAGTTGGTAGCAGCTAGTTGTTGACTGTATGGTGCAATAGCTTAGTGGTTGCCAAAGCAACAACTGTTGGTAATAACACAATTAGCTAGTGTAGCAACCAACTAACCCACAACCAACTATAGAATGGCTCATCATTTTTGTTGAATGTTTATGCAGATGCTTTTGCATGTGTGGGTCTTATCATCAACATTCGTTATTTTTTTTCTCTGTAAAAAGGATCATAAATGGGCATAATTCATGTGAGTATAAAGGCCAAAAGGACAAGAGGGTTTCATTCACATAAGTCAAATGAGCCAAACTTAAAACTTGTCCTGCTCAATTTGATTTAAAAATGGACGACTCTACAATACAACTTCAGAATCAACTTCCCACAAACAAGAACAAATCTAAGTGACATTGCCCAAGCATTATTCATCGAACCTTCATATTTGCAGTGTCTGCTCGTAATATTTTAATCCATAACTTCAAGTCCATGTTTACAATTTGGGTTCTTTCTGAGAAACGAATATTAGAACTTGTTACATTGGTTGTTCCATATTTCTTTATTTTAATTTAACCTTTTTATTAATTTCTTATTAAGAGTGGTATTTCTGTAATATTATTTTTAAACCTGATCATGGTGGTGTGTTAACCCTAGAGAATAACATTCTCTTTTATACTTGATATCATCTTCTTTATATTTCTCCATTTTCTTCTTCCTCTGTTCAATCTTGGCCGGAGGATTTCTTCCTGGTTCCGTCCAAGAACCCTAAAAGAAAGTAATATCGGAGGTTGCATCTCCTGTTAAAAGCTTAAGGCATAACTATGTTGACTAATAAAAAAAAGAAACATAAATTGAAAACAATTGAACAGACACACTGCTTCATAAAATAGGTTTCAATCGAATAAGAGCACGGTTTCATGAACAATGCCTCCATTCGATACAATACATTTACTCGATCAATAAATGCATGAAGAAAAACTGAAAACTTGCGCTCTTGCTGTTCGAAGTTTCGATCTGATACTCTTGCACACTCTACCTGCCATCGAAACCTCCCGCTCCGATCAAACATCCGAATCCCGTTGCCTCACGGCGGCTTCGATTGTCTGAACAATCCAGGCTCCCGTAACCCAATCGGACGTCCGCCTCCCTTAACTGGATCCTGCGTGGATCACCTGCTCGTGAAAACACCCGCACATCTGCGGTCTCCTTGCATAGGGCCAGCCTGATTCACGTGCCACCTTGCTTGTTCAGACCGCGCTTAGCCCGCCGTCTAAGCCAACGTCAACCACTGCTGAAGCCCACACAACACATTTGCCTTCTTCCGCCTCGAACGCAAGGCCGGTTTTGTTAGTCCCTCTGCTTGCTTATGAGACCGAATACTCCCTCCTGTCCTTGCTCAACAGAGTCCCGTGCCTCTCTTGTGAACACCCAAACCCTATTTGCACACTCTGTGCGATCCGCCTCCAGTCTGCTCGAACGAGACTCCCGCACGATCAAGCTTCCGTCCCGTTCCCTGCTACATGCTATAATTTCTCTCCAGTCAAACACATGCGCAAATAGTTTTGCAACAAGATGTGTATCTGTCGCCTATGATTGCTGCCTCCTCTATTTTTATAGAAGCTTGATCTACGAAAGGGAAATCAGAGCCTATTGTAGGGCTTGAAGGGAACATGACGGAAGCCTGATTGTGCGGGAGTCTCCTTCGAGCGTACTGGAGGCGGATCACACAGAGTGTGCGAATTGGGCTTGGGTGTTCACAAAAGAGGCATGGGACTCTGTTGTGTGTGGACTGGAGGGAGTATTTGGTCCCATACACAAGCAGAGGGACTGATGGAGCGAGCCTTGAGTTCGGGCCATAAAAAGGTGAAGGTGTTGTGTGGCTTTCAGTGGTTGACGCAGGCTCAGATGGCGGGCTAAGCGCGGTAAGAACGAGCAAGACGGCACAAGAATCGACTTGGTCCTGTGCAAGGAGATGCACAGACGTGCGGGTGTTTCCACGAGCAGGTGATCCACACAAGTTCTGGGTTCGTGAGTCGAGAGAGGCGGACGTCCGGTTGGGTTTCGGGAGCCTGGATTGTTTAGACAATCGAAACCGCCGTGAGGCAATTGGATTCAGTTGTTTGATCGGAGCAGGAGGTTTTGATCGACACGTGAGTGTGCGAGAGTAGCAGTTCAAAACTTCGAACATCAAGAGCGTAAGTTTTCAATTTTTCTTCGTGTATTTATTGATTGAGTGAATGTGCTATGTCAAATGGAGGTGTCGTTTTTGAAACAATGCTCTTATTCGATTGAAGCCTATTTTCTGATGCAGTGTGCCTGTACAATTATTTTGAATATCTGTTTCTTTTTTTATTAGTCAACAAACTGTTGGAGTTATTTTTCTTGCTGTATGATTTCTAAGGTTTTGCCCCAAGAACTTTCTGTGCCCTGCTCATGGTGAACAATGTGCAGCTAGTTGCCTGGTGGTTTGATTGATCCAAGTTCTGTATAAGAACCAACCAACTCTCATTTCCTATAATAATGAAATTTGAAACATGAATGCTGAAGGTGCAGAGTTTTATATCAAGTGATATTAGAACCTGGAGAGAAAGAATAAATTTAGAATATGTAGATGGCCCAGATTGAGATTGAAAAGTGTTCATTGGTCTTAACGATTTCAGTTTTTGGAGGCTGAAGATGAAAGCACTTCTTCTCCACCAAGGCTTGGATGCAATTCTATCGGAGGAGCCAATCTAGAAAGTTATGGAAAAATTGCGAGTGGTGCTTAATAAATCTCACAACACAATTCTACTGAATCTTGGAGATTAGTTGCTCCAAGAGGTTTTGGGACAACCATTAACATATAGTGGAAGCTAGATTTTTGTATTCGAAGAATTATTTGGCTAATTTGCGTCTCATTAAGAAATTGTTTAAGTTGCAAATGTACGACTCCAAATCATTGAATATGTAAATGACTTTAATCGCATAATTCTTGATTTGAAAAGTAGTGGGAGAATAGAAGATGAAATCAATCAAATATTCACCTGAATTCATTACCATGTAGGTATGAATATATTGTTAACATGATGCTTTATTAGAAAGATTTTTCAGAAAATAAAAAAGATGGAAACCAAAGTGTATATTCCAAGTCAAGAAGGAAAGGGTTTCTTTGTTATAAAGAAGGCTATTTCAAGAAATAATGCTTGACGAGGAAGAACAAGAATTAAGAAAGGGTAAGAGATGGAGGAGATGCTACAATAATGCTGACCTATTGTCAATCGCAGATTTAGACGCAAGAAAGGAATGAATCATAGACTATGGATGCTGCTACCGTATGTACCCAAATATGAATTGGTTTGAGACTCTAAATGAAATAAGGTGTAGTAGTGTATCTTGGAAATAAGGTATGCAGAGTTAAAAGGTGAATGGTTTATGCAACTCAAAGTCCATGATGACATGGAAAGAATGCTCAAGAATGTAAGTTGTACTCTTGAACATAGAAGAAATTTGATTTCCCTTGATGAATTAGAACATTATTGATACAATTTTAAATGTGATTATAAAAGTCTGAAGTTATGCAAAGACTCTCTGATCATCATGAAAGGTATTTGTATTAGTAGGGTCTATACACTATATAGTAATATGATAAGGGTTTTTGGTGTACATATCTTTTAATCTTGATAAAACCAAATTGTGGCATGGAAGATTGGGATATGTGAGTCTAAGAGACCTAGAAGTATTGTGGGAATAAGGATTTTTTGGAAAAAAGAAGCCTACCAATTTTATTTTTTATGAATCCAAGAGGCTAAACTTTACTACTTCAGAATAAAGAAATTTTAGATTATGTGCATTCAAATATATGGGGTCCTACAAGAAGTGAGTCAAATGGCAGAGCTAAATATTTTCTTTTGTTTATTGATGATTATTCAAGAAATGTATGTGTACTTATTGAAATAGAAAACTGAAGCTTTTGAGTAATTAAAAGAATGACTGATTATGGTTGAAAGTAAAACATGAAAGAATGTGAGAAAATTGAGAACCAACTATGAGTTTGAGTTCTACTCACATCAATATAAGAAGTGTTTTAAGCTTTTTTCCTCTCCATTCTCTGAGTTTAACAGTAATCTCTAGGATACGTCGATACGAGCAAGGGAAGGAGCAATGTGTTACGCCGGCCCAGCAGGGGCCGGCTGGACTGGTCCAGGTCTATGCCAGGCGACGGGATAGGGCGGAAATCCAATGGGGCCCACGTTGGGCTTAATGTATGAGTGGGAGGGAAAATTTTGAATGTAAGGGTTGATTAGGGAATTTGTAGGAATCCATTATTGTTAATTAGGGGAGGAGGAGGAAATTGGGGGGATTATCTTGAATTTGAGATCTAGGTTTTCTATCTTGGGCTCTTGGCGTTGCCGGAGATTGGCGAGTTGTTCTTCCTCTCGAATTGAAAAACAATTGTATCTTGCTTATTTTTATTCATCTACTAGTGAAGTACAAGTCTTTACTTGAGTTTCTCTCAGTTTTCTTGCTAGTTCTCACTGTTTCCCTGTGATATCCTGCTGTCCACTGCTGAAAACAGCAGTTTTCCACTCCAATTGTGATCAGGATTGCTTGCGGATTCAAGTATTCCTTAGGGTTTACTTGTGAACTCAAGTATTTCCTATCAAATTGCAAATCCGACGACATCGGAAGCAAGGGAAGCCACTGGCCACAATGGGAGATACGGGAACCCGAACCCATTGAGGGGGAGGGAGACTACGAAAGTGGAGATCCTTGATGCGAATGACGGAATGCCTCCACTAGAACCGCTTTCTAGGGAGGAGATGAGTATGGGCTATGAGAGAAGGGGTGCTGAATTTTTTGGGAGAAGGGATGAGTTCTACCGTCGAGGTGCTGAGGAGGAGAGGAGAAGGGAAGAGTATGGGGAAGGGCAGGGATACGATCGGCGGAGAGAAGGTTGTGACCACTGGGGAGCTTTTCCCCCTCGGGGAATAGGAGGTTATGGAGGAGTCAGAGGGAACAGGGGAGATCCGAGGGTGAGGAAATTGAAGATTCCCATCTTTGAGGGCGAAGACGCACATGGCTGGATCTACAAGGTGGAGCGGTACTTTGCATTCAATGGGTTGATAGAGGATGAGAAACTGACAGCTGCAGGATTGTGTTTGGAAGGGAAAGCATTAGCGTGGTACCAGTGGCGGGATATGAGGAGGCCCATTCGAAGCTGGAGGGAGTTCAAGGATTGCCTGCTAGAGTGTTTTCGAACCAGTAGGGGAGGAGACTTCTACGAGCAGTTCTTTGCCCTGACACAGGAGGGGACGGTAGCCGATTACCGCGACATGTTTGAGTACCTCACGAGCAGATTGGATCGTCTTTCTGAGACCGTGCTGGAGGGGAACTTCATGATGGGGCTCAAACCGGAGATCAGGGCAGCCATCAGGGTGATGAGACCACGTGACTTGGGAGAGGCCATGGAGTTGGCACAGCTGGTGGAGGACCAGAAGCACCTGGAGAGGGGAGCTCGCGGCAGTAGCTCTGGGGGATCCTACAAGATGACGACTACCTTCCTAGCTCCCAAAGGAACTGCCCATAGAGGACTACGAGAAGCACCAAAGGAGACGACAGGAGGAGGGGGACTTAGAGGAAATTTTAAGAAGCTGACAGAGAAGGAGATCCAAGAGAAGCGGGCTAAGTGGTTTTGCTTCAGATGCGACAAAAAGTATATGCCAGGGCATAGGTGTAAGGACCGAACTCTTCAGGT
Organism: Dendrobium huoshanense; assembly: GCA_016618105.1. NCBI lineage: Eukaryota > Viridiplantae > Streptophyta > Magnoliopsida > Asparagales > Orchidaceae > Dendrobium > Dendrobium huoshanense. The sequence continues at coordinate 22,984,707 of CM028348.1, forward strand.
TCTCACCGTCTGTGATGACGAGGAAACTGAGGAGGGAGGCGAGAGCGGGATAGGGGAGGAAAAAGAAGAGAAGCTACTTCTGGACATAGCTGAGGTTTCTTTAAACTTTGTGGTGGGATTCACACCAAATCACACCATGAAGGTGAGGGGTGAAATAGGTGATCAGGAGGTGGTGGTGTTGATCGACAGTGGGGCCACACACAATTTCATCTCTAACCAAATTGTACATCGGTTAGGAGTGAAATTAGTTGACACGGGAGTATATGGAGTGATGATGGGCACGTGGAAGGTGGAGATGGGGAGAGGAGTTTGCAGGGGAGTGGTATTGTCCATTCAAGGGATCCAGTTGAGGGAGGATTTCCTTCCCTTAGTGTTGGGGAGTACCGATGTCATCCTGGGGATGAAATGGCTTCAGACTTTGGGGGAGACCAAAGTCAATTGGGGTGCTCTGAGGATGGAACTGATGGTGGAAGGACAGGGGATGATGATCCAGGGGGATGCAGGTCTATCGAGGGTAGGAGTATTTCTCAAATCCATGATCAGATCCATACAGGAGATAGGAGGGGGATACTTAGTGGAGTTGCAATGCTTGGAGCAGGTCAGTGTGGGGGAAGAAGGAGACATTCCACTGGTGATGCAACCACTCATACAATAGTTCAAAGAGGTGTTCCAGCCACCACAAGGTCTGCCACCACCCAGAGAGCAAGAGCATGCCATTCTTCTAAAGGATGGGGTGTCGCCGATTAGTGTTCGACCCTACCGCTATCCCAAGATTCAGAAAGATGAAATTGAGAAGCTGATCAGGGAGATGTTGGAGGCAGGGATTGTCAGACCTAGCGTGAGTCCCTTCTCCAGTCCTGTCTTACTCGTCAAAAAGAAAGATGAGAGCTGGAGGTTTTGCGTGGATTACAGAGCGCTAAACAAGGAGACAATACCAGATAAATTCCCCATTCCAGTGATCGATGAGTTACTAGATGAGTTGAACGGAGCCGTAGTATTTTCCAAGATGGACTTGAAGTCTGGCTACCACCAAATCAGAATGAAGGAGGAGGACATTCAGAAGATGGCATTCAGAACGCATGAGGGGCACTATGAGTTTTTGGTGATGCCGTTTGGGCTCACTAACGCTCCTGCTACTTTTTAGTCCTTGATGAATAGAGTGTTCCGGCAACATCTGAGGAAGTTTGTGCTAGTATTATTTGATGACATTTTGGTGTACAACCGAATGAAGGAGGAGCACTTGAAGGAGGTTCTTAGCATCCTACAAGCCCATCAGCTAAAGGCTAACTTAAAGAAGTGCAGTTTCGCCCAGTCCAGGGTAGAATATTTTGGTCATGTGGTTTCTGAAGAGGGAGTGGCGGCCGACCAGTCAAAGATTGAGGCAATGCAGAAATGGCCAATGCCTAGGAACATAAGAGAATTGAGAGATTTTCTAGGATTGACTAGATACTACAGAAGGTTTGTGAAGCGATACAGCACCATCGCCTGTCCCTTAACTGAGCAACTGAAGATGGACAATTTTCTATGGGGAGAGGCGGCAACCCAAGCTTTTGAGAGGTTAAAAAAAGCTATGATGACAGCTCCAGTGTTAGCTCTACCAGATTTCTGTCAGATCTTTATAGTGGAGACCGATGCATCAGGATATGACTTAGGAGCAGTGTTGATGCAGAATCATAGGCCTATAGCATATTTTAGTCAGGTGATATCGACTAGGGCTAGATTGAAATCAGTGTATGAGAAAGAGCTGATGGCCATAGTCTTGGCCATTCAGAAATGACGCTCTTATCTGTTGGGACGACATTTCATTATTCGGACAGATCAGAGGAGTTTGAAATACCTGCTAGAGCAAAAGATGGTGACCGAGGAGCATCAGAGGTGGTTGTAAAAGCTGTTAGGCTATGATTTTGAGATCCAGTACGGCCGGGGGTGGAGAATAAGGCAGCTGGTGCCTTATCTAGATTTGTGGGGGAACTTCAAGAGGTGGCAGTTTTAGTACCCTTGATGGTTGATTGGGGGCCATCAAGGAAGAGAGCATGCAGAACAAAAAATTGAAAAAGATCAGGGAAGGTTTGATGAAGGACAGTAGCAGCCATTCAGGGTACTATCTGGAGGTAGAGAGGCTGCTATACCAGGAAAGGTTTGTGATGCCACGAACATGAGTACACATTCTTCACCTATTGCAGGAATTCCACAGCAGTGCAGTTGGGGGTCATTCAGGAGTACATATGACATATGTGGTTGGCATCAAAGCTCTACTGGAGGGGGATGTTTAAGGATGTCGAGGAGATGGTGGCAAAATGTGAGGTGTGCCAGAGGAATAAGTACATGGCAATGGCGCCAAGAGGATTACTCCAACCATTAGCACTTCCAAACAGAGTATTGGAGGAAGTGTCTATGGACTTCATCGACGGCCTACCCCGCTCAAAAGGATTCACAGTCATCTTAGTCATGGTGGATCGACTCAGTAAGTATGCACATTTTATCCTCCTACGACACCCTTACACCGCAGTATCAGTGGCGGCAACATTTATCAGGGAAGTGGTTAGATTACACGGGATTCCATATTCAATTGTGTTGGATAGAGACAAAGTGTTCCTCAGTCAGTTTTGGAGAGAACTTTTCAGAATGCATGACACAATTCTCAAGAGAAGCACCGCGTACCATCCACATACAGACGGACAGACAAGTGGTTAACCGGAGCCTGGAAACATATTTGAGGTGTTTTGCTTTTGATCTTGGGGAAGATTGGAGCAGTGGCGTATCGTCTGAAGCTACCGCCCTCCGCTATTATACATCCGGTGTTTCATGTGTCACAGTTGAGGAGAGCTCTAGGGGAGCATGCAGTTAGCGCAGAGTTACCAGTATCAATGACGGAGGATTGGGAAGTGATTCTAGAACCCCTGGAGCTTATAGGGGTAAGATCAAATCAAGGGGGCAATAAGGAAGTGCTGATTCAATGGAAGGACCTCCCTGATTTCGACGCGACTTGGGAGCCATTTGAAAGAGTGAAGGAGAAATTTCCCTCTTTTCACATTGAAAACAAGGTGAGTTTTTGGGAGGGGAGTAATGTTACGCTGGCCTAGGAGGGGCCGGCTGGACCGGTCCAGGTCTATGCCAGGCGACGGGATAGAGGGTGGATATCCAATGGGGCCCACGTTGGGCTTAATGCATGAGTGGGAGGGAAAATTTTGAATGTTAAGGTTGATTAGTTAATTTGTAGGAATTCATTATTGTTAATTAGGGGAGGAGGAGGAAATTGGGGGCATTATCTTGAATTTGAGATCTAGGTTTTCTTGCTTGGGCTCTTGGCGTTGCCGGAGATTGGAGAGTTGTTCTTCCTCTTGAATTGAAGAACAATTGTTTCTTTCTTATTTCTATTCATCCACTATTGAAATACAAGTCTTTATTTGAGTTTCTCTCAGTTTTCTCGCTAGTTCTCACTGTTTCCCTGTGATAGCCTGCTGTCCACTGCTGAAAACAGCAGTTTTCCTGCTGTTTTCCACTCCGATTGTGATCAGGATTGCTTGCGGACTCAAGTATTCCTTAGGATTACTTGCGAACTCAAGTATTTCCTATCACAATGATGCTTCTAAATCTCATCCATTGTACTACTTTAAGATAAATGAAGGCCTTCTGTCAGGTCATAGAATCAAACATAGATCTTTAGGCGTCAATCAATATCAGATTATTTAACTCAAATCATACCCAACACCAATGCTCTAGCACTCCTATGAATCTATCTTATTCTTCAACCATATAACCTAAAACCTAAGGGCTTCATCAATTGTGCTTCATTGTAAGGGAAAAAATTGTATGTCGTAGATCTCATAGAAAAAAAATGTCCAACTTTTTAATCAGTCGATCGGTAGGACCAAGTACTAATCACTTGTTCTTCTCCGTACGGATCTCAGAGATGATGCATCTACTTAATCCATTGTTCTCCTTTGTAAAAGTATTAAACTATTCTTAATTCTCACCTCTATAAAAGAATCCCCTTTTAAGGGAAGCTAAATGACTTCTAAGTCATTCTTTTTTCTAAGAGGTACGAGGATTCTCCTTCAAGCCCTTGCTCTTCTTCCCAATGTGGAATTTTTGTTGAACAAATATTAGCAGTTATTCACCTTCAAGCTTAGCCATTGAGTTGAACGCTTTTGGTTTTTACTTGCAAAAAAATCTTAGGTTGGCCATCAGCCTCTTGTTTTGATATATATGTGCAGGATATCGTATCCGACTAAAGACAATCTCAATTTAAATTCTCCCCACACTTAACTGTTTCCTCTATTGAGCAATAATATATGTTTATTCTACATGGTATTATGTCTATGTTAATTTGTAGGAATCTAGGCAAGTATAATTTGATTGGTTATTTTATTATAAAGAATTTGTAATGATTAATATATTTTTAGTACTGAATTCTCAAATACACTATATTCTGTTTCTTTCTTGCAGCAATTGCATTCACTTGTTATATATTGTACCATTTTTTCTTTGAGCACTAATTCAGCCAGCATTTTGTTACTCTCCTTATTTTGTGTAATTCTTTCAATACTTATTCTTGATTAATCTAGAAAGAAGCTATATATGGCTTAACTGAGGTTTGGAGAGAGAAAATCAGGGATGCTCGACTTGTTGCCAATCCTGGTTGCTATCCGACGTCCGTACAACTTCCTCTTGTTCCATTAATAAAGGTTTGACTTCCTAAGCCATATCTCATACGGTTTACTAAAATTTAGCTGGCTTTTTTATGATTATTTAGGATTTAGTTTTTAAGAGTCTCATATGTTTATTTTTTTTATTTTTTTTGCCTCGTATAGAGCTGAAAATCATGGTAAAATATGATGGGCTGAAATCGCATTTGAAGGGGTTGTATTTATTTCTTGTGAATTTAGAAATTTCTTGATGCATTACAGTTTCAGAGAAACATTTACATTGTATATTAAGGAATATTAGTAATTACAGAAGGATAAAAGGTATTGGCTAAGTGGTCTATTCTAGAATGTGGTATCCTGCTAAAATGATTCCCTACAATGGGTAGCTGACCCAACCAAGTGATAAGTTGGCTTGCTTATATATTATAGCTTTATCATAGCTGCTCCCCCACAAACTTATGATTCAAGGATTGAATTGTGAGTTTGTCTCTGAGTAAGCTTAATCAAGCAAAGGGCAATGGTTTGGTTAGTATATCGGTCGGTTTATCTGTCACGACCCGACCCGGCTAGCCCGAGTTAACGGGGCGGGAGCAAAAAGGTCGTACAGAAAAACATAAATAAACATAAACCATTTATATTAATGCTTTAAACATCATCCAAATATTTAATTGAAAGAGCCACTAAAAATACATCCGAATGAAACAGAAGTTCCAAACCACTACTAAACTTTAAACATTCATTACATAAACTTCAAACTTTAAATTCAAACCCATAAACTGCATAAAAAAATAAACTTAGACTCAAACTAAACCATAACAAGGAACCTTTCATCCTCCTGAGGTCCCCTACGACGATAAGTGTAAGGTCGTCGTGCAGCCATTACTTTTCTCCTGAAAAAGATTTCCAAAACGAGGAATGAGCTAAAGCCCAGCAGGTAAATCATATCACAATTAATTTCATAAGATGCATATATTAAAAACATTTACAATTGAAAACTAATTCCTTTCATTGAGCGAGTCATAACATGTACTATTCATTTTTCCTTTCATTCTTTCCTTTAACAATCGATTTCTTTCATTCATTTCTTTTCTCTTTCATATGCAATGCAAAATGTAAAAATGAATATGCTAATGCATCATCCGTCCCGGAAGTACCAGTTTTCGTACTGATCAGGTACGCAGTCAAAAGTTTTGGCCATTTCCTTTACCATTTGGCTCCGTAGAACCCCATTACCATTTGGCTTATACAAGCCCCATTACCATTTGGCTTTTGAAAGCCCCATTACCATTAGTTTGGTACTTCCGGATCAACATGCATATGAAATTTTATTTCATTAAATTCTTTTCATTTTCTTTCATAATCATTTCATTTATTCATATACCTTAATTGTCTTTCACCTTAATGCATGAAATGAAAGCATGAACTGGATATTCATAAAATTAGGAACATCAAAACATTGACAGTAGATAAAATATTGACAGTAAAATAAACATATGAGATTGCATTCTAAATAATGAATAAAATCTAACACTTATAAAATTAAAAGGGGTATGAATACCTACCTCAAACCAAATGTGGCACGCCTTGATACAATTCTTCCACCTTACCCTTTAATGGTCACTACCTAAGAAAGATTTATAAAGTAAACGTGTCACAATCATAAGTCAAATTCCTAAGTCAAATTGCTAAACTCGGCATTTTCCCTTTAACCATTCCTAACGAAAATTAAAGGATAATTAATTAAATAAACGTTGATTTTCGGATTTAATAAATAACTAAAATTTTGGAAACCTTAAATTCCTTAATTTCATCAAATTATCATGCCAAAGCTTCTCCTAAACCTAATTTAATAATTAGGTTAATCATTTTCGGATTAATTAAATTAGGAAAATTACAAAAATAAGTTTTCCACTAAAAATCGAAATTCTCGCCTTAAAATTATTTCCATAGTCCTTAGAAATCATTTTCATAAAGAGTTTTTACGAAAATAAGATTTAGGTCAAAAACCCTAATTTTTAAATCATCAAAAACTCTTCCAAAAAATATCGTTTCCATCACTAAAAGATTTCCCTAATCATTCCCTAAAGGTTCCCTAAAGAAATTTTGGAAGAAAACTATTTTTAGGAAAAACCCTAGAAATTTCCTTCTCAAAAATCTAAAGATCCAAAAAGTTTCGTTTGAAAAGAATCATACCGGAGTAATCCTCTCGTCGTCCTCTTCGATTTGACGTAAAGTTCTCGCCGGAAGATCGCCGCCGGAACGCCCTCGCGGAAGCACGCCGTCCGCGCCTAGCCCGTCGCTCCTCTCTGTTGTCCGCTCGGTTTCACGCGAATAGGGGGGAAAGGGCTCGGTTTTGTCTATTAAGGGAGAAAGGGCTTGCTAAAAGACTAAATTGCCCTTACTTAACTAAATTTAGGCTTTTAAATGACTAAGGGTAAAACCGTCATTATGAAACTTCGTTAAATTTTAACTCCTAAAATAGGCTAAATTAGGCATAACTTCTATATACTAAAACGATCAGAATTTCGCGTAGGATTTTCTAAAATTAATTTCGTTGCAATCCGATAACCTTGAAAATTTCACTTAAAATTTCGTCGCGGCGCTTTAAAAAGCGTGCGATGCCTAAAATAGGATTTTCGGGTTTTACAATTCTTCCTCCCTTATAAAAATTTCGTCCTCGAAATTAAAAGAAACTAAAAGCAGTAAATCCATACCTTAGTCAAACAAATGAGGGTAAGTCTCCCTCATTTCTGACTCCTTCTCCCAAGTGGCATCTTTCTCAGAACTGTGCTTCCAAAGCACCTTAACAAAAGGAATCGCTCTGCTCCTCAACTGCTTGACCTCAAAGTCAAGAATCTTCTCTGGTTCGTTAACAAAAGTCAAGTCAGGTTGAATGTCTACCACATCTGTACTAATCCTCTGAGTCTCATCTGAAATATATTTCCTTAAGGAGGAAATATGAAACACATTATGTACTCCACTCATGTGTGCTGGTAGAATCAACCTGTAGGCCACCTTTCCAATCCTTTCTGAAATCTCAAAAGGGCCTACAAATCTGGGACTCAGTTTTCCTGCCTTGCCAAATCTTTTCACTCCCTTCATTGGACTGACTTTAAGAAACACAAAATCTCCAATATCAAATTCAACTGATCGGTGCTTGGCATCATAATATTTCTTCTGTCTGTCCTGTACTGCCTTCAATCTATCTCTGATCAATCTAATCTTTTCTGTAGCATCATCAACTAGATCAGCACCAATTATCTTTCTTTCTCCTGTCTCAGCCCAATTTAAAGGTGTCCTACACCTTCTCCCATATAAAGCCTCGTATGGAGCCATACCAATACTTGCTTGGAAGCTATTATTGTAGGCAAATTCAATTAAAGGCACATATACCTCCCACTTACCACCATAATCCAGAACACATAATCTCAGCAAATCTTCTAAGGTCTGGATTGTTCTTTCTGACTGCCCATCTGTCTGAGGGTGGAAAGCTGTACTAAAAGTAAGCCTGGTGCCCAAAGCTTCCTGAACTTTCTTCCAAAATCTGGAAGTAAATCTCCCATCTCTGTCTGACACAATAGTCTTCGGTACTCCATGTAATCTAACAATCTGATCAACATACAGGCTTGCCAATTTCTCAACAGGATCAGACTGTTTGATAGGTATAAAATGTGCAGACTTAGTCAACCTATCAATAATCACCCATAAAGTATCATTTCCTCTTCTGGATCTGGGTAAACCAACCACGAAATCCATAGCAATGTCTTCCCATTTCCACTCTGGTATGGGTAAGGGCTGTAGATATCCTCCTGGTTTCTGGTGCTCAGCTTTAACCATCTGACATGAAATACATTTGGATACTGTATCTGCTACACTTCTTTTCAATCCTGGCCACCAAAACACTTCCTTCAAATCCTGGTACATCTTATTACTGCCTGGGTGAATGGTGTAACTGGAGTAGTGAGCTTCATGAAGAACTTCCTTCCTCAAATCATCCACATCTGGAATGCACAATCTGCCCTTATATCTAAGCAATCCCTCACCATCAAGCTCAAAATCTTCAATATGTCCCACACTAACCATATCCAGAATCTTCTTAAAATCTGCATCAAGTGGCAAAGCTTCTCTTACCCTTTCTGGAAATGTTGACATAATTATAGTCTGATTCAACCTTATAATTTCTGCATCATTGGGCTGAACCACTGAAATCTCCAACTTCTCCAAATCTTTTATTAACTCCTGCTGCTGTGTAATCATCCAGTTTGCACTACCTGAATTCTTTCTGCTCAAAGCATCAGCAACCACATTTGCTTTGCCCGGATGATATTGAATATCCAACTCATAATCCTTTATGAGTTCTAGCCATCTCCTCTGCCTTAGATTCAATTCCTTCTGAGTGAAGATATACTTCAAACTCTGGTGGTCAGTAAAAACTTCACATCTAACTCCATACAAGTAATGCCTCCAGATCTTCAAGGCAAAAACTACCGCTGCTAACTCCAGATCGTGGGTTGGGTAATTCCTCTCATGATTCTTCAATTGCCTAGAAGCATAGGCAATGACTCTCCCATTCTGCATCAGTACACAACCTAACCCTTTATGTGAGGCATCACTGTAAAGCTGAAACCCATCTGTCCCTGAGGGAATAGTCAGCACTGGAGCAGTTATTAAACACTGCTTCAACCTCTGAAAAGCTTCCTCACACTGAGCTGTCCAATCAAACTTCACTGCTTTCTGAGTCAATCTGGATAGTGGCATTGCTATCTGTGAAAACCCCTCAACAAACCTCCTGTAGTAGCCTGCTAATCCCAAAAAGCTCCTAACCTCAGTCACTGTAGCAGGTCTTGGCCAGTCTGTTATTGCTTGCACCTTATGCTGATCCACAGATATCTTTCCCTCAGAAATCACATGCCCCAAAAATTTAACACTCTTCAACCAAAACTCGCATTTGGAGAACTTAGCATACAAGTCATTATCTTTTAAGGTATACAATACTGACCTTAAATGATTTGCATGCATCCTTTCATCTGGGGAGTACACAAGTATATCATCTATGAATACAATCACGAATAGATCTAAAGAAGGCTGAAAGATTCTATTCATGAGATCCATAAATACTGCATGGGGCATTTGTTAAGCCAAAAGGCATCACTGTAAACTCATAATGCCCATATCTGGTACTGAAAGCAGTCTTTGCAATGTCCTCCTCTCTAATCCTGAGCTGATGATACCCTGACCTCAAGTCAATCTTAGAAAACACTGAAGCACCCTCCAACTGATCAAACAAATCATCTATTCTGGGGAGAGGATACTTGTTCTTCACTGTCAACTTGTTCAGCTCTCTGTAATCTATACAAAGTCTCAGGCTTCCATCCTTCTTCTTCACAAATAATACAGGAGCACCCCAAGGAGAGGTACTAGGTCGGATGAAACCCTTCTCAAGCAACTCTTCCAGTTGCTCCTTCAACTCTTTAAGCTCCTTAATTGTCATTCTGTAAGGAGCTCTAGCTACAGGTTCAGCTCCTGGCACTAACTCAATAGAGAAATCTATTTCTCTACTTGGAGGTAAACCAGGTAGATCATCTGAAAACACCTCTGGAAATTCCTGAACAATTGGAATATCTTTCAACTCTCTTTCTTCCTTCTTCTCCTCCTTAACATAAGCCAAGAAGCCTTCACAACCTTTCTTTAACATCTGAAAGGCCTTCAAAGACGACACAATTACTGCAGATACTCCTCTATCCCCTTGAAATTTGAATTTCTCCTCTCCTGGCATACAGAACTTAACCTCCTTCTTATTACAATCTATAGACACGAAATGGCAAGATAACCAATCCATGCCTAAGATTGCATCAAACTCAAACAGAGGCAAAACAATCAGATCTGCTTCCAAACTCTTATCACAAATCTTCAAATTTACTTGACATTTCTGATTAGCTTCCATATGATTCCCATTAGGCATCAAAACTGATAGAGACTTCAACATAACTGTTGGAAGCAAATTAGCAGATCTAACAAATCCTTCTGAAACAAAGGAGTGTGACGCTCCAGTATCAAAAAGGATTCTAACGGGTCTATCGCACATAAGGAGTGTCCCTAAACATGAACAGTTGTAAAATTCAATCACAAAACATGTCATTCATTGTTTGTTCATTTCATTTTCATTATGTGTTCATTCAATTTCAATTTCAACTTCATAAAATAAAAAAATTCATTGCAATTAATTAAACTACGCACCTGTAACCACATCAGGAGATCCCTTAGCTTCTTGCTGGGACAGTCCATAGACTCGAGGTTGAACATTCTGGCGAGTCTGACCTTGAGAAGGAACAGAAGCAGTAGACTCCACAACTCTTGATCTACCAGCTGTCCTCTGAGTGTTGTTGCCTGACCTAACCTCTGAAGCAGATCTCTGTCCCAAAAGAGGACAGGACTTCGCCATGTGCCCAGGCTGATGGCACCAATAACAAGTATTAGTGCCTGAGAGGCACTCTCCCTTATGCATTCGCCCACACTTGCTGCACAAAGAGGCAGTTGAAGCACTGCTGTCAGAACCACTAGATCTGGGCTTCTTCCAAGTAGAAGCTCCTGGCTGAGAAGACTGAGTCATCTGAGAAGGCTTTGACCTGCCTTCCATCTTTCTCTTCTGAAAATCCCTCCTCTTCTGAGTTGCCAGCATGTCCATCTCAATCCTTCTGGCTCTTTCCACTAAAGTAGGGTAATCCTCAATTCCAAAAGGCACAAGAGGCTGCCTTATCATGTCCTTCAACCCATTTAGAAAGCGGTTGCACTTCTCTTCAGCATTGGGTATCAGGTGAGGTGCATACCTGGCTAACATCGTGAACTCTGCCTCATACTGAGAAACAGATCGATCTCCCTGAATCAATCTGTTGAACTTATCCTGCATCTGTCTCCTGGCGGTCGCAGGTACATACCAATCTCTGAATGCCTTTACAAACTCCTCCCAGGAAACTTGGCTGCTTGGTCTTCCTCCAAAGGTTTCTTCTAATTGACTCCTCCACCACCTCTCAGCCTCTCCATCAAAAGCATAAGCAGCCAATGTCACCCTCTTTTCCTCAGGGCAAAACATGCCCTCCAGGATCTTCTCAATCCGCATTAGCCAGTCTTCAGCTTCTATAGGTCCACCACTTGAGAACAGTGGAGGTTTCATATCCTGAAACAACTTCAGGCTCTTATCCATAGGCCGACCTCCACCTCCACTGCCACTTCCCTGATTTTGGGAAGTCCTAATCATCTGAGTCATTGCTTCCATCATCTGATTGAATGACTCCATACTATTGTTTCTCTGAGGCTCTGCTACATTTGGTAGCTCCCTCCCTTCCTCCATATTAATGCCATCAGTGGCATTCTGCTCAGGATCCATACTCCTGAGATAAAACACATCAATCATAAGGCACATAATTCATAAAATTACACTTCATATATATTCTAAGACTCAATCAATTATCCTATAGGCTCTTTCATTGATCAGTATTAAACCTTTGCTCTGATACCACTCTTGTCACGACCCGACCCGGCTAGCCCGAGTTAACGGGGCGGGAGCAAAAAGGTCGTACAGAAAAACATAAATAAACATAAACCATTTATATTAATGCTTTAAACATCATCCAAATATTTAATTGAAAGAGCCACTAAAAATACATCCGAAATGAAACAGAAGTTCCAAACCACTACTAAACTTTAAACATTCATTACATAAACTTCAAACTTTAAATTCAAACCCATAAACTGCATAAAAAAATAAACTTAGACTCAAACTAAACCATAACAAGGAACCTTTCATCCTCCTGAGGTCCCCTACGACGATAAGTGTAAGGTCGTCGTGCAGCCATTACTTTTCTCCTGAAAAAGATTTCCAAAACGAGGAATGAGCTAAAGCCCAGCAGGTAAATCATATCACAATTAATTTCATAAGATGCATATATTAAAAACATTTACAATTGAAAACTAATTCCTTTCATTGAGCGAGTCATAACATGTACTATTCATTTTTCCTTTCATTCTTTCCTTTAACAATCGATTTCTTTCATTCATTTCTTTTCTCTTTCATATGCAATGCAAAATGTAAAAATGAATATGCTAATGCATCATCCGTCCCGGAAGTACCAGTTTTCGTACTGATCAGGTACGCAGTCAAAAGTTTTGGCCATTTCCTTTACCATTTGGCTCCGTAGAACCCCATTACCATTTGGCTTATACAAGCCCCATTACCATTTGGCTTTTGAAAGCCCCATTACCATTAGTTTGGTACTTCCGGATCAACATGCATATGAAATTTTATTTCATTAAATTCTTTTCATTTTCTTTCATAATCATTTCATTTATTCATATACCTTAATTGTCTTTCACCTTAATGCATGAAATGAAAGCATGAACTGGATATTCATAAAATTAGGAACATCAAAACATTGACAGTAGATAAAATATTGACAGTAAAATAAACATATGAGATTGCATTCTAAATAATGAATAAAATCTAACACTTATAAAATTAAAAGGGGTATGAATACCTACCTCAAACCAAATGTGGCACGCCTTGATACAATTCTTCCACCTTACCCTTTAATGGTCACTACCTAAGAAAGATTTATAAAGTAAACGTGTCACAATCATAAGTCAAATTCCTAAGTCAAATTGCTAAACTCGGCATTTTCCCTTTAACCATTCCTAACGAAAATTAAAGGATAATTAATTAAATAAACGTTGATTTTCGGATTTAATAAATAACTAAAATTTTGGAAACCTTAAATTCCTTAATTTCATCAAATTATCATGCCAAAGCTTCTCCTAAACCTAATTTAATAATTAGGTTAATCATTTTCGGATTAATTAAATTAGGAAAATTACAAAAATAAGTTTTCCACTAAAAATCGAAATTCTCGCCTTAAAATTATTTCCATAGTCCTTAGAAATCATTTTCATAAAGAGTTTTTACGAAAATAAGATTTAGGTCAAAAACCCTAATTTTTAAATCATCAAAAACTCTTCCAAAAAATATCGTTTCCATCACTAAAAGATTTCCCTAATCATTCCCTAAAGGTTCCCTAAAGAAATTTTGGAAGAAAACTATTTTTAGGAAAAACCCTAGAAATTTCCTTCTCAAAAATCTAAAGATCCAAAAAGTTTCGTTTGAAAAGAATCATACCGGAGTAATCCTCTCGTCGTCCTCTTCGATTTGACGTAAAGTTCTCGCCGGAAGATCGCCGCCGGAACGCCCTCGCGGAAGCACGCCGTCCGCGCCTAGCCCGTCGCTCCTCTCTGTTGTCCGCTCGGTTTCACGCGAATAGGGGGGAAAGGGCTCGGTTTTGTCTATTAAGGGAGAAAGGGCTTGCTAAAAGACTAAATTGCCCTTACTTAACTAAATTTAGGCTTTTAAATGACTAAGGGTAAAACCGTCATTATGAAACTTCGTTAAATTTTAACTCCTAAAATAGGCTAAATTAGGCATAACTTCTATATACTAAAACGATCAGAATTTCGCGTAGGATTTTCTAAAATTAATTTCGTTGCAATCCGATAACCTTGAAAATTTCACTTAAAATTTCGTCGCGGCGCTTTAAAAAGCGTGCGATGCCTAAAATAGGATTTTCGGGTTTTACATTATCAACAATGTTAATATGTTGGATAGATATTTCCTTGGAGAGAATGCATTCTCTGATGAAATGGTAGTCTATTTTAATGTGCTTTGTTCGAGCATGAAACATCGGATTGTTGGCCAAGGTAAGAGCAGAAGTGTTGGCACACAATAGAGTGGTAGGAGTGGAGGGCAAAGCCTGAAAATTTTTTAGTAGACGCCTTAACTAGTTAATGTCCGATGTGGCTGACGCTAAGGCGCGATACTCTGCTTCAGTAGATGATTTGGCAACGGTTGCTTGCTTCTTAACACACTAGGAGACGAGTGAGTTGCCAAGAAATATGCAAAATCCGGTGATGGATTTCCTGTCCGTTGAGTCAACTGCCCAATCAAAGTATGAAAACAAGCATAAATGCAGATCACCGCTGATGATGGGAAGGCCAAATTGATAAGTGCCCCGTGTATAATGAAGCAGTTGTTTGAGGGCTTGAAAGTTCTGCTTTGTTGGATTATGCATATGTTGACAAATTGAGTTTGTTGCGAAGGCAATGTCTGGTATAGTAATTGTAAGATACTACAGAGATCCTGCAATTTTGTGGTATAAGGCAAGGATCAGAACAGAGCACTCCACATTCGACTTTAAGAGGCTTGATAAACATAGGGGTGTTGGATGGTTTGCAGTTTGCAAAACCTGCCTGCTTGTAGAATGTCTTGAGTGTACTAGGATTGGTTTAGGAAATATTCGGTTGATGTATGGAGAACTTGAATGCCTAGGAAGAAAAATATAGGCAAATGTTCTTTTAGGGAAAATGTGGAATTCAGCTTGTTAATGAGATCGGATAGAATGCGATTGTTATTGCTCGATATAAGAATATCGTCTACATAAATGAGAATGTAAATTTGGATGTTGTTGTTGGAGTAGAGCAACAATGAAGGATCAAATTTACTAAAATTGAACCCGAGAGTTTTTTCAGAAAATCTGTAAATGTTTGAAACCGTTGCCTAGGAGCCTATTTAAGTTCGTATATAGCTTTGTGGAGCTTGCAAACATAATCGGGATGAGCTGTATCAACGAAGCCATGTGGTTGTTTCATGTATACCTCCTCTTGTAGTTTGCTAATCATAAATGCATTAGAGAGATTCAGTTGGAGGACTGGCCAATTCTGTGTGATGGCAAGGAGGTCGAATTGTTTCTTTGGTTTTAAATGTCCTGTTTTTTATCTGGTTAACATGGGGTGGTGGGAACTGGGAATGGGATGATTTTGGGAAATATTATGGTTGTTTGTTTGAGATGGTGGGAGATGAGATGGTAGGATTGTGAATTGAGGTGCTGAAGGTTGAAGTAGTTGAGGAGAGAGAGGTCATAAGGTTGATTATGAGGAGGGGTTAAGTGCTGAGTTGGAGTATTAGTTGGCCGTTGGAAGAGATGGTATAGTGGAGATTGGGATGAGGGTAAGGGGTAACTGATTAGAGGTTTGGTTGGGTGTTGCGGTTTGTGTTGTAGTAGTTGGATAGGGAAGGTGTCTTCATAGAAAACTACATAACAAGATATGTGTATTTTGCAGGTAAGGAGATTAAAGAAACGATACCCTTTGTGAGAAGATGAATAGCCAAGAAAGATGCATGTTGAGGACCAAGGATGGAGTTTATTTGTGGATAGTGGTCGTAAACATGGATAACAAAGACATCCAAAGGTTTTGAGATGAGTGTAGGAGGGTTGGTAACCGTGGAGGAGATTCTAGGGATTGTCGAGATGAAGAGCTTTGGTTGGGAGTCTTTTAATGAGATAATTTGCTGTAAGAAGAGCTTTCATCCAGAATTTGATAGGAAACTGAGAAGCATGAAGCAAAGTGCGAGTAGTTTTGATGAGATGCCTATGTTTTCGTTCGGGAATGTCTTTTTTCTCATGAGTGTAAGGACAACTCATTTGATGCTGAATGCCATGAGTAGATAGAAAATTTTGAAAGTCTTTGGATAGGTATTCACCACCACCATCTATTCTAAGTGTTTTAATCTTAACATTGAATTGAGTATGAACTATATGAAGGAAATGTTTAAATTTTAGAAATGTATCATCTTTTGTATGCATAGGGTATAGCCATGAAAAAGGGGAAAAATCATCTGTGAAAATAGGATAATAGTTATAGCTATTTAAATAAGAAGTATGTGCAGGTCCCCAAACATCTGAGTGTATAAGAGAAAACGGAATAAATGATTTTATTGAACCTGAAGTAAAAGATAGTTTATGGCTTTTAGCCACATTACAAGAGTTACATAAAAAAGAGGAAGAACTTGCAATACAAATAGCAGAGTTTTGTCTAGCTAAAGTATGAAGAAGCTGATGATGTGGATGTCCCAACCATGCATGCCAGAGAGATGTGGATCAATGAGAAGTGTGAATAGCTGAAGATGTTAGAGATGGAATGGAGTAGAGGCCCACGACTCCGACCAATAAGGATTGGTTGATTAGTCAAATTTTCTTTTATGATGAAGCCAAAAGCATCAAAGAAAATAAAACAGTTGTTATCAGATGTAATCTTGTGAATGGAAAGAAGGTTGTGGATGAGAGATGGTACACGAAGTAGATTTTGGAGGTAGAGCTTACATGGTGTATGAGGTAATGGAAGAAGACTTTGACTGCTTGATTGAATTGGGAGGGCTGTACCATTGACTATAGAGATACTATCAGTGCCATGATATTGTTGAGGTTGCTGCAGGTGGGTAGCATCTGAGGTGAGGTGGGAAGAAGCACTCGAATCCAAGTACAAATCACTTAGAGGAGGAGATTATTGCTGTGTGAAGAAGCCACGGGGTGGTTTGAAGTTGGGTGGAGAATATTGTAGATTGCTTCGGTGCCAACAATTGATAGCAGAGCGTCCAGCCTTGCCACAAATTTGACAAATAATCCTGGGAGCTGTGGAGAAGCGAGGTGGATGACCAGTAGAGCTGAAGTATCTTGTTGAGGAGGTTTTTGGTGCAGAAGAGAGACCACGACCTAGCTTGAAGGAATCAGCTGAAGGAACCCTGTAGGAGCCTTGAATGCATTAAGGGTTGTGGAATCGGCAGGGATAGTGGCTTCTTTGGTGTGATCATTCTGGATATTTATTTCTTCACTGCAGAGAAGGGAATAAAGATCGTCCAAGCTAGTAGGAGAGAAGGATGTGCGAATAGTAGTCTTGAAGGCATTGAAGGTTGAGGTCAAGCCGTTTAAGATGTATAAGATAATGTCCTCAGTGTCTATATGAGATCTGACTGCTGCTATGTTGTCCACCAATGACTTAATCTGCGCCAAGTATTGATTGACAATGAGGTCATTCATGGTAATATGATGAAGTTCGTTCTTAAGTTGAATTACTCTTGAATGATTAGTAGGTTGTAGTCGTTTTTCAAGTGTGACCTATATTTCATGAGTTGTTTTTAGAGTTGGAACATATGGAAGAATGAAAGGTGAGATGGTAGAGAATAATGCAGCTACTAGATTTTGATCGGTGAGCTACCACATTTGATAACGTGGATTGAGGGTGATGTCATCAGTGGAGGAAGAGAGATGTTTTGGAGGGCAAATTTGAGAACTGGACATAAACCCATCGAAGCCATTCACAGCAAAAATTTTGAGAACTTGAAGCTTCCATATGGCATGATTGTCATTGGTAAGTTGTGCTTGGTGTTGAAGATAAGAAATTTCAATGGAGCAGAAATACTGAGGTCACTTGCAGTTGCCATGTTTGACGATGCTTGCAAGGATGAGGAAATATGGCTGTCCGCCATTGATATGATCAATAAGATGGCTCTTAAGCCTTTAGCTCTGATACCAGGAAGTAATCTGTGAGAAGGAGAAAACAAAGAAGAACAAGAGGAAAATACAATACAGGCAAATGAATCCCTCGATCTATTACAGTTTCAGAGAAATATTTACATAGTTTATTAAGGAATATTAGTTAGTTACAAAAGGATAAAAGGTATTGGCTAAGTGGTCTATTATGGAATAAGGTATCCTGCTGAAATGATTCCCTGCAATGGGTAGTGGTGCCAACCAAATGATAAGTTGGCTTGCTTACATATGATAGCTTTATCATAGCTGCCAACACGAGGCATGGATGCAAAACAAAGAAGATATGGGCTTGCTTCACTTATCTCTCTAAATTTCTTAAACTAAGAATAATTTTAAGACCTCAAAATCTTTGTAATTATCATATTTTTAAAATAATTTTTACAAAAAAATGATAAGGTGCACAACATAGAGGTTTGCTGGATGATCACAATAATGCAAGAGGGTTGAGAGACGTGCATCTTGATATCCAGAGTGTTGTTTATGGAAGAATGCTGGTTAATTTTAGGAGGGATTAGAGGACAACAAAGGAGTGGACAGACATTGTCACAAAGCATGGAAGACACTTCTTGCCTCAAACAACTCTTAAAATCTTAGAAGGAAGGGGGAACAATGCTTTGATTGCTAACTGATCTAGTCGAATCATGCTGAAAATGCCACCAGGAAACCCTTGAATAGAGGTAATGTGATCTGAAGGGAGGTATGAGGCGAGTTAAGTGTAGGCAATCAGCAATTTGTGACAAAGGCATTCAGAAATTGAGTAATTGTATTGCCGTAGTGAGAGTGAGCTTTATGAACAAGCATTGGGAATTTGCGTGAGCCATATTGAAATTCCACATGTTGAAGAGCGTAACCATGGAACAGCATTCTCCAATGAAGTTTAATGATCTAAAAACACATGTAGGGGCACTAAAAACTTGTTTTCATGGCCACCTCAGCATAGGGTAGCATTCAGAAACTGAAAATTCATGACTTTTAATTTCCTGAAAAATTAAATCTTTTATGGCACATGCTATCTAGTAGAAATTCCTAACTTATGTGACACTGGAAATTTGCATCTCAATTAATTATACTTATAATGGCAGATATTAGGCATTTTTCACCTTGTGCGATGCAATAGTTAACACATTAATTATCTCTCCTAGGGAGTATCAGAAGAATGAAACTCATAGAAATTGATTGGGGCCCACATATGTGGTGGAGCATGCAGTATAGTTTGATGCAAAACAAAGAACATCACTGCTTGTGATGCCCTACTTCTCATCAATGGGAGGGGAGCTTGGGTCAGTTGCAGACACAACACATGGTCTCCATTAATAATGAAGCCTTGCATGACCCGTGTTGTTATCCAACTACATTCTCATCGACTTATGCATTCTTTTGCAAAAAATAAAATAAAATTAGGATGCATAAACATAGCACACCTAGCCATCACTTGCTTATCAAGGGCTACAATAGCCCTAAGCAAGCCTAATGTTTTTGTGCTTTTCCAAGGGAGATTGTTGGGGTTGGAAGGTCAACTGCGGCCATTTGTTGTTTCTTAATATAGTCAAACGGCCATGCTAATGCCACCTAGCATCTTCTTTCTTCAATGCTCTTATTTTTTGTTTTTATTTTAGGTGTCGAGCGGTGTTAGAGTTCTAGAAAAGGATTTAATAATATTTCTATTCAAGTCATTAAGGATAGGTAAAAAAAAAAGGTAGTTTGATCAAGTATGTTCCTATTTCAGTTAGATTACTTCAAGGACCAGCTTTAAGCCAATTTTGTTTTGCTTTAGTCATGGATGTTCTTACTTGACATGCAAGAGAATCTACCCTGGTGTATGCTGCTTGTTGATAAGACTAGAAAGGGAGTTGAAGAAAAACTTGAATTATGAAGGTCAACCATAGAGTCTTAAGATTTTCATTTGAATAGATATATAACCAAATACATATTGTAATTTTAGCGGTAATAGATCTAGTAGGGTGATTGTGACTCAGGGCGATCAAGTCATTAAAAAGAGTATCTATTTTAAATATCTTGGGTGATGCAGGCAAAAGGGGGGCCAAAATATTTTGGGTTGTAATTTTGGTGAGCTTTTATGCCCTCAACTAAAATCAGCTCAATTAATGCTCGAGTTGTTGTGTTTTCAGCTCATTATGTTGGGTAGTTCTCCTTCTTTTTGGTTCATTATGAGGAGAGTCTTTTGCTCTTTCCCCTTTCCCTGTGGCCCTTCGGTTTCCCCCTCCTAGTTCTTCTTCCCGTGACTGTTCCTTCCCCTCTTGTGGTTGTCTGTTTTTATTCCCCTTGTGGCTGCCCGTTCCTTCCCCCTTGGCTGCCTGTTCCGTTCCCTTTGGCTGCATGTTCCGTTCCTTCCCCCTTGGCTACCTTTTCTGGTTTTCTGTGTGGTTGTTCGGGTTCTGTTTCTGGATTGAATGCTAGCCTCCTTTGTGGCTCTTTGGGTGCTGTTCCTGGACAGCTCCTTGGCCTTCTATCTTTCCTTATTTTAATGGTTTAAATGAGGATATTTTTGGTTGTTTGGCTGCCCCATTTCCCCTATAAATATAAGGTGTATAAAAAAGGAGGATTTTGGTGAGATATTTTTGGAACTAAACCTGCGGGTTTCTTTCTTAGAAAAGCTTGCGAGCTTGTTCCATTCCTCTCTTCTTCTAGGAAAGCTTGCGAGCTTGTCCTCTCCTTCGTCTCGGCTTCTTACCTCTTTCTTCTCTCTGCAAGTTCGACAACATCTGTATCTTTCTTCTCAAGTTATCAAAGTAATGTTTTGTTTTACAAAAGTTATGTTGTGTCTTAATATTTGAAGTGGTACGTTATATTTTTATGAGATAAAAGAAGTATTTAGTATATGTTATGGTCTTCAATTTTTTGTGGAGACTTAGTTTAGTATTTATTTTCCTTTCTTTTTGTGACCAAGGGTCTCCTACTTGTTTTGGGAGTTTTCGGTTGCATCATTGGGTCTATTGTTCAAAATGATTATGAAATAGATGGGATCAAGTTGGATGGTTTAAGTGGAGGAATGCATTCAACCTATTGTGTGATACAAAAGTGCCCATCAAATTTAAGTGGAAATTCTATATGTTGGTAGTGAGACTTTCAATGCTTTATGTCGTAGACTATTGGCCATTAAAAGAGATGCAAAAATTTATGTTATTTGTTATAGAGATGAGGATGCTTAGGTGGATGAGTGGCTTTACTCTTAGAGATAGAATGTAAAACTATTATTTACGCAAGGTTGGAGTAGCTCCAGTGGCAGAAAATATTAGAGATTCACCTTATATGATTTGGACTCACATAAAACATCGGCCTTCCGATAAGCAAGTTAGGAGAGTAAGATATATTAGATATGACCTATGTTAAGAAAGATAGATGTAGACCTAAAAAGACTTGGTTAGAAAGTATTAGTAATGACCTTTTTTGTTAGATTTAAATGAGAATTTGATTCTTAATATGACATAATGAAGAAAAAAGATTCATGTTGTCGACCCCATGTGGTGGGATAAAAGCTTGATGTTATAGTTGTTGTTGTGGAGCAGTGCAGAAATGTTAGTGGGGTTTTTAGCTTGCATATTTACATCTCCATGATTCGGTATCTTAGTTGAGATAGTGTAGAAATAAGTGCAACGAAATGAAGTAAGTTACTAACAATCTTACTCTTGTTTGCAGGCTCACTTAATTGAATTAAAAAATATTATCATCGATGCAAAATCTGGTGTCAGTGGAGCAGGTTTGGAGACATCCCTTTCATTTATATCAACTCCATACATGTTTAAATTGTGTTGTAAATTGGGGCTATTTACTGCCATTTGAATTATTTTAAAAACCGTGTCAATGAAGGAAGGGGGGCTAAGGAGACCAACCTATATGCAGAAATTTCTGAAGGCATGCATGCATATGGAATTTCTAAGCATAGACATGGTATTTCTTTATAAAACTTTCAAAATTCTCTTCTTTCCTTGATAAAAGAAAAAAAAAGTTTTACAGCATTATGGTTTACTTTATAAATGTTTTATTTGCTTGCAGCAAGTATATATTTCAATCATTTACAGAGCTTTTTTTTTAGTGAAAAAGCTGGGAAGAGCATTTCTCAAAGGATAAAAAAGTAGCTACAAAGAGTACAATAAAGTGAAAAGAATCACTAAGAGAAAAAGTAACAAATATCAGATGACTTATATCAACGTCAACTAAGAACAAATATGAGAGTTGAGAATGCCCTTGTAGAGATAAATTTGGCATGTTGCTCATATAAACTATCCACATATGAACAAGAATCTAAGGAGGATTGCATTTTAAATACAATGAGTGCAAGAAGTGATACCTTCATTCATTAAGAAATTATACATAGACTGCACATTAAACTTGCCTTTAAAAGCAATGAAGTAGGTGTATAAAAAGTGTCTGATGGATGGACTTTGTTGATGATAGAACATCAACTAGATGAACATGAAGTCAATTTCTATTAAATATGCTGACCTAAATTAGTAATATTTTGAGATTTGTTCCTAGCAATGTAAAAGAACTCTTTGAAGTGATAGAATAAAGAAACCTTCAATCCATTTATCAAGCCAAAATTTTGGTAAACATACCATTATAAACATTCAATGCAATATTAAGGAGGCATGGTTGGACAAATTTATCAAAATTCTAATGGAAGTAGAAGATTTAGGCTTCATTTGGGACAATTTTTTTGGTGCTTCTTAAAACAGTTTTCTAGTACAAAAATTAAAATTTTGTACTAGAAAACTGCTTTAAGAAGTAGCAAAAAAGCTATCCCAAACGTAGCCTTAACCAAAGTAGCCTTCTTAAGAAAATACATTATATTTTTTTGACAATATATACTCATTACTAATTTTCTAATATGGAATATCTCTATGATAATATATGACCTATGTTGGGAAGGGTATTAATGGACTCATTCTTTCATAATATCAGTTCCAGAAATTGAACAAGGACTTTCAGATGCTTCACGTTCTAATGTATCGGTCAGCTTCACTCCTCATTTGATACCAATGGTAAGTATACAATTCAGATTTATCTTTATTATTATTATTTTATCTAGTTATGTTCTCTTAAAAGCCTTCTTATTATTTTATCTGTTTTTAACAGAGCCGTGGAATGCAATCTACCATTTATGTGGAAATGTCAGTTGGGGTAACTCATGATGACTTGTATCAACACTTAATGGCCGCTTATGAGGTATTTGTGTTGTTTTTTTTTATTGATTAGTGATCTTTTCAACTTGAATATTCTATTTAAGGCATGTTTTGTGAAAATGGCGTTCCCTGTGTCTGAGGCTCCTGTCAATGTAAGAACTGATGCATGTTATTTTACTCTTAAATTGCGAAGATGTTGTTACTTTATGATTTGAGCCCGCTGAGGTTTCTTTCATTGATTCTTATAAAATTCAATTTCTTTCAAAAGCTATAAATTCTTTCTAAAGTTTATCTATTTGCATTACTATGGTTTATGATCATTTTGGAATGGTGTTGCTTAATTTCATGCATTAGGAGTTGGTTGTGCATGCAGAATGGGTGTTAAATTCATCCGACCATCTAAAATTTTCTACACTTTGGATACTTCACTCTATTTATTAAAAGCCATAAAGAATAATATAAAAAAAATTTCTTAAGGTTTATGCAGAAATTAAAGGAGATCAAAAGATCATTTTTTCTCTTCTGATATTTCCTTATTTAATGGAAGGATTCCCTCTTTGCTATATTTAAAGTAATTATCCAAAGCGTATACCCACCTAAGGTCTATATAATACGTTCAGGCGCACGATTTAGACCTATATGACTAGCTAACTTTCATTGATTCTCATAAGACAATGTCTTTCGAAAGCACTATTTTTTTTGCTAAAGTTTATCTATTTGCATTATTGTGATTTAGACCTGTATGACTAGCTAACTTTTGTTTTCACAACACTTTTTGCGCAACTTCTAATTGTTTTTACTTCGATCTTTTCTGTTTCAATCTCATCACATCACACTGGTTTTTCCCTTCCAATATAATTGTTTTTTGCTTTATCCTTTCTAGGTTTACCATGCATCCGTCTTAACATTCTCTTTCTTCCACACTTGGTAATAAGTGACATTTATTTTTGAATATTTGCATTTATATTTAAATTTCTGTCTTCAAGATTTATTCTTTTAAATAGTTCTACCTATCGTATTTCTCCTTTAATTACTCGATTTTAAATATAAAAATACTATTATCCTCTATATTCATGTTAAGATCTAAGGTACTTAAATCTATAGCATTTTTGTATCACTTGATCTTTTTAAGGCATTGAAGAAAACCTAAAGCTAAAAAAAAATTTCTTGACTTGCATGATCAATTTCTGCTATTATTTAATTCTTTAGTAATGAGATTGAAGTTTGGTAGTGTGCTAATGCCCCCATATGATGATCCGAATATTTTTGTTTATTAGTTTTGGACTTTAAGATTAAGTGGCATAATATTAAAAATAAAGTAAATTGTTGTTCTAAGAATAGATGGGTCATTTAAGGAATATTAACAAAAATATTTTTGAGAGTAAGATTCTAGATCTTAAGATTTTTTCTGTGCATGGGAAGCTTATTTTATGTGGTAAAAAGTAGCTAGTGATATTAAGAATGTTGCAAAAAATGTGCTTGGAGTATTAAAAGGAAAAACTACTAATAGTAAAAATAGTTGATGGTGAAATCAAAACATGCAAAAAAAGATAAAAAGTATGAAGATTTGTTATAAAAATTGGTTTAGCTGTAAAAACTTTGATAATTGAGAAAGATATAAAAAGGCCCGTAAGAAGTTAAGAAAGTGATTTACAATGCAAAGTTTTTAGCTTTTAATGATTTATATAATAGATATACTAAGGAGAGCGAAAGATATATATATAAGTTAGTTAAACAAAGAGATAGGAGTAGTAAGGATTTAGCTCAAGTGAATTGCATTAAGGATCAAAAAGTATTTTTATTAGAAAATGATATTCAACAAAAGGTGGATGAGATATTTTACTAAACTTTTTAACGAAGATTATGAGAATGCAATTGAATTCAATGATCTTAGCACTCTAAATGAAAGTAAAGATTTTTGTTTTTATCGGCGTATTAGTAAAATCAAAGCTAAAAAGGCTTTAAAGAAAACGAAGCGTGGAAAAGCTGTTGGACCTGATTATATCCCAATAGAGGTGTGGAAATGCTTAGGAGATGAAGGAATTTCTTAGCTTACTAAACTTTTTAATTTTATTTTTAAGACTAAATAGATGTCAGATGAGTGGAGAATGAGTATGTTTATTCCTATTTTTAATAGTGAAGGTGATGCACAAGATTGTGCGAATTATAGAGGAATTAAGTTAATTTGTCTTACTTTAAAACTATGGGAGAGAGTTATGGAGCATAGGTTGCAGTGTGACACCAATGTTTCTCAAAATCAAATTGGATTCATTCTAGGTAGGTTTACTATGGAAGCTATACATTTATTGAGAGGTTTGATGGGGAAGTATAGAGAGAATAAGGAGGATTTACATAAGATTTTTATTAATTTAGAGAAAGCATATGATAAAGTTCCAAGAAAAGTGCTATGGAGAGTTCTACATAAGAAAGGGGTTAATAATGCTTATATTCAAGTCGTTAAGGATATATATGTAGGAGTTGTTACTTGTGTTTAAACACAAGGTGGTTTTGACCAAGTATTTTCCTATTTTAGTTGGATTACATCAAGGATCAGCCTTAAGCCCATATCCTTTTGCTTTAGTCATGGATGTTCTCACTAGTCATTTGCAAGAGGTTGTACTTGGTGTATGCTTTTTTCTGATGATATTCTTCTTATTGAGAAGACTAGAGAGGGAGTTGAAGGTAAACTTGAATTACATATGTCAACCTTAGAGTCTAAAGGCTTTCATTTGAGTATATATAATACTGAATATATGTTGTATGTATCCCACATAAGAAGACTACAAAATTATGTTGTATGTATCCTCTAACTCACTGATTTGGATGATACCATATTGCCCTCATACATCAAACACTTTATTTCAGCTTCTAAGAATTTTATTGCTTTATTTAAAGCTACATAAATGTGATTAGTACCAATTGACTTCAATGACAATAGATATTTTAATATAAGCTGCAAAATTCATTTGATAACTCACCAATCGAAAACTAAAGTAGATCAAGTACTCTTTGTTCTAATTAATCATGATATTTCTTTCTTAAATTCTTTTCTATTATATAGTGCTGTATTATTCAATTGTTTATAGTGGGAGTGGCATCCTAACAAATCAAACGCAATCCTATTTTTTCCAAGGACATCTAAACGTTATTAGATTCTCCTATTCTTATTTTCATCTTGTACATTTCTGATACTATTTAATGAAGGCTTGGTGTTGATGCATAATGCATATGAATATGTTTACAATATAACACAAAATGACTGCCGCTTGCATATCTTCTCCTTTTGTGGGCTCCGAAAATTTGGCCCCGGCTTCACCCGTTTTTTTTTTTTGGGGGAGTTTTAACGGATTAAGTTCAGGGGTAAATTTTTGGAAGGCAGATGAGTTTGTAGGTAAGACACTACCCAGAAATTTCACCCTCATTTTGCGAGAACTTTATGATCTGAGTTCTGGTTTCCTATAGGCGCAAGCCCCTATCGTTAATTATCCCTCCCGATAATGAGAGAGAACTTTCGATTAAGGCTAGTCGTCAATTAGATACGTAGAATGAGGGCGAATTATCAAACAGATATACGGCCAAGGCGTCGACCGGAATATTTGTTTTATGCGTTCATATAAGGCCTTCAAGGTCTATGACAAAAGAAATCCATCAACACCTTTTAGTTTTGTTCTTATTGTTATATGGTTTTCTCTGCTCGTAGGGTGAAGAATTTGTTAAGCTACTACAAAAGGGAGCAGTGCCTCACACTCGGAATGTCCGGGGTTCGAATTACTGCTTTATGAATGTTTTCCCAGATCGGATTCCAGGAAGAGCCATTATAATCTCTGTGGTATATGAACTCTTGAGCTTTATGTTATCGTTAGATCAACATACCAACCATTTTTCTTAAATTATTTCTCTCCCACTTTTTTGGCAGATTGACAATCTAGTTAAAGGAGCATCAGGTCAAGCACTACAAAACCTAAATCTTATGATGGGGTATCCTGAGAACCTCGGCCTGCAGCAGCAACCTCTGTTTCCTTAGCTTATTTTGTGGGTAAATCACAGTGAAATTCTGTGATTTTGATTTCAATTCCTTTACTGTAATTTTTTTTTTCCGCTTTTTTAGGCTTTGTTTGGGACGACTTTTTTGTTGTTTCTTAAAGCACCTTTCTAGTATAAAATTTTTAATTTTTGTACTAAAAAGTTGCTTTAAGAATAAACAAAAAAGCCATCCCAAACGAAACCTTAATCAAGGTTTTTTAATGGCTTCGTTTTAAAATTATGCTCCAGGCTGAAGTTAGCAAAAATGGAGTTCCTAACAACATTTTTACCAACATGAAGGATACCTTCGAGGTTTTTTCCTGTGAACTGCTTTGTTAAGCCTGTATCATGTTGTATTTTTTGTTATAAATAATAACATTATCAAAGTAGTTTTGTTATGCCGAATTCGCATCAAGTGATGAAAGTTTCCATGGTTCTTGAGTGCGGACTTACTACAGTTAGTTTATGCTGGTCTAAAGTTTGGATAGTGGAAAGAATGAATTAAATTTTTTCTGGGACTTCTATTTAAGCAGTTTCAGAGTTTTTGTCATTTGATGAATATTGTTCATGTCATAACTTGTATTTGTTTTACAGCTTGCGAGGAAATAACTAACGCTTGTTTTCAATTTAACTTTAGCTATTTGCTAGGCTTATATTGCAGCAGCATACCACAATGCTGCAGTGTTGTAGTCCAACTAACTTAAATAAGTTCAGTAAGTAAGCTATTTTCTCTTTTTGAGTTTAGTTTTTAGGCTCTAAGACCACGATTAAAGTATTGCTTTGTTAGTGTGGGAAAATCTTACAGCATTAAACAACAGATACAGGGAAGTTGTCTTGTTCTTATCATGGGGGTCAATTTGACTAATTAAAGGATCTAAAATTATATTTATTAGGATCGTGACAAAATATATGTAATCATCAAGTTGGGGGGCAATTTTTTGTTGGCATTGAGTCATTCGGGTCGGGTCGGGTTGACCCGGACCCGAAGTGGGTCAGGTTCGAGTCTAGAAAATCGGCCCGTTTGCAAAAATGGGTCGGGTTCGGTTTTACCTGAATAGTGTCAGGTCAGTTTCGGGTTTGACCCGAACCCGAGCCGTGACTCGAAATTGACACCCCTTGTGTCTGTGTGATTAAATAATACATGTTAGGAGTCGTAAGGAATAAGAATCTTTTGAGATTCTATCTGTGTAAAAGAATATTCTAGTGTCTATGGGTCATGTTCTGGTGTTATAAGCACAAAAGAGAATTATAAGGGGTAAGAATCCTTTGAGATTCTATCTGGATCCGAGGAATATGATATGAACTACTATATGATATAAATTGCAATTTATTCTCCTACTTAGTATTATTTTTTATAATTAGATAATTATTATGCTAGTATTATATTCTCAGTATAGTAATTTATTAGATTGCATTTAATTAATTTTAAATATTAAGTAAAATATTTAATAAAAGAATTTTAAAACTTTAGATCAGTTTGTGTGGCCTGTTAAGCCATTGTAGCTCACTGTAGTTTTGCTTCTGTTTTTAGGCTCTAATAAAGGGAAGGAGCTTACGGATTAGCAATTCAGGATTGATCAAAGTTTATATGTATTTCTTTTATTGATTTTGTACAATCTTGACTAGTTTATCATTCAATTTTAAAATTTCTATTTGTAGTCTTGTATTGTTGTGTATATACATTTTAATGAATTGAATGAAATCTTGTTGATGAGTTTATTTTCAATATTTGGATGTTTTAATAGCTATGTTGTCTGTAATTTATTTAAAATGAATATTAGAATAAAATATGAAATATTCCAAAATTAGATATTGAGCTTTGTCTGTCACAGCTCAACATGATAGGACATGTTCTGATCGGGTTGGGTTATGAGAAGCTTTTGTGGTATTAGAGCAATAATTTTGGAATGAATCATAAAAGAAAGTTATATGAATTAATTTGTAAGTCAAGTAGGTAGTTTTAAGTCTATCTGGGTGTTTATTATTATTTATTTTACATACATGTATGTTCATTTGTATATTTCATATGATTATGGATCCGCCAATTCCAAATATAACATACGGGGAAAGTGGAAGTAAACAACTCATGTATATAGTACAACTCCAACAGTGGGTTCTTCTACAATTTTCCAGTTTGCTAGTTGCCCATACAATTTCTCAGATTTTCAAAGTTTGCACATAAAAATTATGATGTCTCTTATGACTCTCACACCTCTCTCTTATCTATATGTGTGTTGGATTTTTCGTTCAAAGTTAAGATGTTAAGTTCTTTATCTCTCAACCACCGTGAATATTCCTAAACGCAAAAATTCTTATTAAAATTTAAGGAGAATAAGTATTATCATTTTTAAATTTATTTTAAAATAAATATAATATATGAATAATCAATTAAAATGCATCTCACAACAACATCCAAATTTATCATATGTAGCTCTGTCACGCACGACGAATTTACGTCACGCACAACGAGAATTTCATAGCCAATATAACGTGCATGCATAAATTTGTAATTAAATTTGCGTAAAATCTCAGAGTAAATGATCCTTTTAAAGTACCGCACAGATGATTTTAGATTTGTAATTAAATTTGCTCGGTATCCAGAGGTGAATCAGGACGCCCCACGTCATCGAACAATTATTACGTCCTCTGACCGGACTTGAGCTACGTTCGGCCGCCAATAACATGTCGTCACGTGCTCTTACTCTTTACCGCGCGGCCCGACGACTTGACCCGGACCAGAACCCGGGAATGCTATGTTCGCGATTTTCTCGGTATTGCTCGGTATTGTTAGGTATTGCTTTGCAAAAACGAGAAATACCGTTCTGTGAAGATCAATACCATGCAAATGCCGAGTTGTACCGAGTTTTTCTACAACTCGGTACAACTCGGTATTTGCTCGGGATTTGCTCGGTATTGCTAGGGATTTGCTCGGTATTGCTAGGTATTTGCTTGGTATTGCTAGAAAAAACTCGGTACAACTCGGTATTTGCTCGGAATTGCTAGGGGTATTTACTCGGCATTGCTCAGTATTGGTTATTGCCGAGCAAAATCGACCAATACCTAGCAATACCGAGCAATCTTGGGTCCGTTCATGGTCGGATTGTCGGGGCGCGCGGTAAATAATAAAAACGCGTGGCGCGATTCTACTGGCGGCCAAACGTAGAGCTACGTCCTGTGACTGGACCAAATAAAAATTCTAC
This sequence comes from Dendrobium huoshanense, assembly GCA_016618105.1. Classification (NCBI taxonomy): domain Eukaryota; kingdom Viridiplantae; phylum Streptophyta; class Magnoliopsida; order Asparagales; family Orchidaceae; genus Dendrobium; species Dendrobium huoshanense. The sequence goes on from CM028348.1 coordinate 23,015,150, forward strand.
GTCACCTAGTACACAGTCGCGGTACATAACAAAAAAATGACATGGCGCGTTATGATTCGTCTCCGGACAACGTCTGTATCCACACAGAATAATTAATTTTACGTTGAAAAACTAGCCAAATCGAGTGTTCCCCAAAATAAAAAAAAATTAATGCAAGTATAAAGTAGTATAGTATAAACAATGATTTGTTTGAAATAGCTTTTTTGCTAAAACAAATTTTTAGTACAAATATTTTTTTTGACTTTAAATTTTTTGTACTAAAAATTCATTTTAAAAAATAGTAAGACATTTGTCTTAAAGGAACCTATATTATGTCAATGCATGCATTTATTATTCCAACGAAATAAAAAATAGAAAAGTTTTACCAACCAATAAAATAAACATTTAGCTACTCAATCAAAGAATCCACAAAGCCAACAAGTTGAAGCAAAGTATAAAAATTAAAAACACACTATGGGCATGTTTGGGCAACGAAGGATTTTAGTAAATATGAATTTAATACATTATTTTTAAGCAAAATTTAATTAGATTTTAGAAACTATTGAACTCCCCCAGAACTTGCATGTGCTGTCGCCTACAACTGTGGGTTTAGTATATCCCATTTCCTTAATCGGTATGGTGGCAATCTCCTTCGCAACCCCAAGCTTATATTTTACTCTCTTCACAGGGAGCTTTAGTAGACCCTTGCATTGATTGGACATACCGCTCAGATTCTTTACTAGGTGCGGGTTACTTGCACCTTGTTTAGCCTTATCATCTTGTCCAAAGCGAAATGCAACATTATTTACTTGTTTTACATTTGATAAAGCTAACTCAACAGGATCCATTCTTACCATGCTCACAGGTTTATATAGCCTTATTTAAGTGTTCAAAGGAGTAAATGATCCCAGCACCAAATTGCTTCTTATAGAGGTCGGACACAAGCGGCATCACTTTAACATCCTTCTGAGGAATCTACGCAACAACCAATGCTACAATAAAAAATGGCAGTAACTTTGTATTTACTCTCTCTTTATAATTTGGTAGTCCTATTTAATGCTCATCCTTGGTTCACTTGTCCTTTAGTCTCATGCTTTCTAATGGGTCAAGTGAATTAGGAAATTAAGTGTATATTCACATATATTTTCTTAGGCATTTAGCAGGTGTTCAGCAGTTCATGGTAGAAGATCTCACACCTAGTGGGCTCCGCAAAAGAACTAGCCCCAAATATCTAGGGACCTAACTTGAAATGGAGTCACCTTTCACACGAACTACCAAGGGTCCTATCCTCCTAAGTGAAACTAGTTGTTGAGGTTTCTCACCTTCATAAAGGGTGAGTTACCATCAGTTAGACTCATTGCTTCAATTATAGAAAAGCACACACGAAAGGGGCTTTCAACTCACCCTATCATAACCAACCAACCATGGAGCCCACATTTCATGTAACTCAAGTTCATTCGCTTTTTAGTCCCACATGACCTAGGGCCTCAACTCAAGTTGCCTGAGGCTTCAAGGCGCTCACCAGTCATTGATCACTTTGTTTAAGGCTCATTAATGCACTCGCCCATACATAATCAGCACTATTGAATCCCAAGGCAGATAATCATGGCCAAGGAAAGCTCCTCGATCTCCTACTAGCTAGAGTGCGTCATATGTCTAAAGCAGTCTGTACTAAGAATCATTAAGCTGTATATTTTATTTATTTATTTATTTATACAAGATGTAACCTTATTTGTAGCTCTTATATTCCTATAAATAAAAGATGAAGAGGAACATTTTTTTTTATTGTTTAATACCTTTGAAATCTCTTATATTCTTGAACACTTAGACTACAGACATTAGAGTCATTAGATTGTTTCCTATAAAGCTTTCGCTCTCCTCATTTCTCCATTCTCACGCAGGTTTTCATGTCATGCTCCAAATCTTGCTGGCTACTAAGATCAAGTATTACCCACAGATAAATTTGGATATAACAATTCATCATATTTACTTTTCACTTGTAAACATACTTAAATGAAATGAGAAAAACATTACTCAGCCAATACTAAAACCACGGGCTTTATTAAAAGAACTGAGTGCTTGCTTCTTAGCATCAGAAACAATAATACACAATTAAAAAAAAATCTCAATCATCATTCTCTTAAATAAACC